>JAEVFN010000012.1:2510697-3710697 GCA_030449075.1 Murraya paniculata | reverse complement strand
ATTTTTGTACATCTATAATGGGGCCAACTCATACCCAGAAACTAACTTGAAATCAATACTCTATTAATAAAAATCAAGACTTTTATATAATTCATATATAAGTGGCAAGGATTAAAACCATTATGACGTATACATATGATAAGAATCAACATCATTATGTCGTACACGTATGAAAAGAATTTTTTACAATACCAAAAGTGCGTGTCTGCCCAATATTTTATGTCCTCTTTTGAGCATTTTCATATATATAAATATAAACAAAGTATTAAAGAGAATAAGCAGTTGAGCGATTAAAACTCAATTGAAACATTCAACCTATCATTCAATCAAAGAAATTATTGGGTCATTGCTAATTTTAATTTTTGCTCAAAGATTAATGCTACTTGTACACTTGGTCAAAAACAGATGGTTGCTACTTGTACACGACGGCGACATAAAATAAATTAAGAAACCTTCCCAGAAATTTACATATTGACTTTAATTAAATATTGAATAACATTAAACTGTATGATGGTCTCAGTCACCAAAGTTTCCGCAAGTCTAATTCATCAATGAAAATGAATATTCTACAGGCGGCTCAATCCCAAGAAAATCGTGAAGGAAGTTATGATTCTAGATGATGATTATTCTTAATATTATCATTTTTTCTTTTTCTTTTCTTAAATGGATGAGATTCTCTAGAATTTCAAACAAAAAAATTAAGGCCATGACTACCTTGGAGCTGCTCTAAAGGAGAGCACAAATCACAGCCACACACGCAAAATGATAAATAGTAAAAAACACATTATAATTTTAATTGTGTGATTATGAAGAGGTGCCTTACCTAAGAGTGGTTCCAACATAGCCGGACCCAAAAATTAATATTAATAGGAAGAATATTCTGCATCAGTGAGAATAGTTACAAAACTCTTGAGTTAGTTTTTAAATATGGGTTAGCTCAATAACAAACATACAAAAATGAAGACAAAATCAAGAACACAAACCAATAGAGCAATGACATGTATATATATTATCATCAATTAATTCGTCTTTTAGTTATTTTTCAAAAATATTAATAAGTAATTAATTTTTGCTTGATCAAGTGGTTTTAAAGAGCTCTAATTTATTAATTTGACTTTGTCCACTTTCCTACCATTTTCTTCAAAAAAAAAAAAAAAGAAATGGAAAGGCTTGTATTTTAGTTTTTTTTTTCTGCCACGTTGATGCGTCCATGCTTCTGGAGGTAATAATAACAAGTCATAACTAGCCATGATCCAATTGGGAGGGAAGACTAATTTCCAGGATTATGCAATGATCAAATCAAACAGACCAAAAGCTCTAGACGACCTGGCATTGTATATTATACTATTATAAATTTAATTGTTAATTGAAACTTGACGACCAAGTTAAATATTATCAAATGAGTTGACTGACATTGGTCCTTACTTCAGTTAACAAGTCGTCTTTGAAGACTTAATTTGCTATATATAGGATTTGTTGCAATTGTACATGTATCAACTCAATTTCTTGCATTATTGTTTTGTATTAATATTTGTGAAAGCTAACAGACCAGATCATATATATATATATATATAGCTAACTGCAGGCAATGGCAGAACCGGTAACGATAACGGCAACGGCAGTGGGAGGTCTCTTAGCAGGTGCCATTCTAGGCGTTGCGTTTCAAGAGATAACGGTTGCAATTAAAGAATCAAAGTCAAGGTGCAGCAACTTCAGAGAAGCCCTAAATAGCCTTGAAAACACCATCAGCTTGTTAAGTCCTTTGATCGAAGAAATGGATGGGTTAAATCAGGAGCTGGGGGACTCTAATATAAGAGAAGATATCATTCGTTTGTTTCTTCAAAAACTGAAGCATGGGGAAGCTTTGGTTTCAAAGTGCTCAAGCATCCGTCGCTGGAACTTGTACAAGAGGAGGAAATACGAAAAAAGGCTTCGGAATATGGAATCTTCTCTTCGTGAGCTTTGCGGAGTGCTCCAGGTCGGACAAGCACTTGATGCCCAGCGCCTTCAACGTATAATACAAGATATGTACCACTAATTAATTAAGGGCGTCGGGCGCGTTTGTGAGAAAGAGATTTACCCTAAAATGTTGTGAGAAAGAGAGTTTAGGGTTTACGGTTGATTCAAGGCAAGAACGCATTTTGAATTATTATGTTATAATTGGAAAAAAAATGCTTTTATACTAAAAAATATCAATATAGATTTTTTAAATTTATTTTCTAAAAATTTAAACATACGCATCATTGCGATGCTTATTTAAAAAGTTTACAGTTAATTAATTAATTACTATTATTATTATTATTATTATTATTATTTGCAAATTGCAGGAGATGGAGAATATATAATTGAACATCTGGATTAGTATTTATATAAATAATTTGTTATGGTTTGTATACGGTGGTTTCATATTTCAGTCACCAAAGACTCTGTAAGTGTAATTCATCAATGAAAATGGATGTTCCAGAGGCGTCTCAGTCCGAGGAAAATTGTGAACGAAGTTATAATTCTATTATTATATTATTTTTCTTTTTGTAAAATGGATGAGATTGAAATAGAAAAACTTGATGGCCGGTTTCTGGAATTTCAAACCAAAGAGATTAGTGTTGATAGAGAAAATATTCTACATCAAGTGAGAATAGTTATAGAACTCTTCACGGTTATAAAACCCTTGACCTAATTATTAATTATAAATTAGCCCTGGTTTAGCTTGACTCAATTTTGGCTTACCCTGTATAGGGTGGACATTCCTTAGTTTGGCTTTCTCTTGTTGGCTTTGGCTTTTGTTTTCTTGGCTATATTTTGCCTTGATTTTTCCTTAGCTTTTGTTTGCCCCGATTTTTCCTTAGCCTCCGCTTACCTTGTTGGGCATTGGCTTTCTCATAGCTTGGCATGCTCTTCTTGCCTTGCCTTGAGTTTGTCTAGGTTTTTTCTTAACCTTCGGTTACCTTACTTGCCTTACCAGATATTGGGCTTTTCTTGGCATAAGGAAAAATGACTTATTCTGGAGGAATATTATTATGAAACTTTTTCTCTTTATTGGCCTAGGGATGTTTTTCCTCGTAATTGGCTTTAGGAGAAGTGAAATAGTTTCCAAAGGAATATTGTTATAAAATTTTTCCTCCTTATCCGGGCAAAGGAAAAGTGAATTATTCCAAAAGAATATTGTTAGGGAACTTTTCTTCCTTGTTTGCCTGAGGAAGTTTTTCCTCTTTGTTGGCTTTCGGAATTTTTTTTCCCTAATCTAGAGAATATTATTACGGAACTTTTTCTAGCTATTGACCTAAGGAATTTTTCCCTCTTTGTTGGCCTATGGAAAAGTGAGCTATTCCAAGTGAATGTCATTAGGGAAATTTTCCTTCTTGTTGGCCTAAGGAAACTTTTCCTCTTTTTTGGCCTAGGAATTTTTTTCCTCTTTTTTTAGCCTACGAAGTGTGATTCCATAGGAATATTGTTAGGGAGTTTTTCTGCCTTCTCGAAGTAGGAAAAAATAGCCTTCTCTTGATTTTGGCTTGCTCTTGCGGCCTTGGCTCTAATTTGTTTCAGTGTTTCCTCAGCCTTTGTTTGCCTAGGTTTTTCTTAACATTTGGTTGCCTTGCAAGGCATTGGCCTTTTCTTGGTTTGACTTGCTTTTGTGCCCTTAACTTTTGTTTGCCTCGGTTTTTCCTTAACCTTTATTTGTCTTGTTGGGCATTGGCCTTTTCTTGGCTCGATTTTTCCTTAGCTTATTTTTGCCTCATTAGGCATTCGCCTTTTCTGGACTCGGTTTACTCTTGTAGCCTTAGCTTTTGTTTGCCTCGATTTTCCCTTAGCCTTTATTTTTCCTTTGGCTTTGTTTGCCTTGTTGGCTATTGGCCTTATCTTGGCTTTCCTTGAGTGCCTTTAGAGTTCTAGATTGTTGTTGCCGTGAAGATCATGAATAAGCCAATTGATGTAGCTTCTGATTCTGGATGTCTATTACTCTCAATTTTGCTTTTACTTTCAGAGGTAGGACCTATAAAATAAGGGTTGTCACAACCTTAGAGATTATCATCCAGTAATATTGCTTGTGGAGGTTTTCCTTATGGAATGTAGGTAGTCTTAAACTTTTGATATACTAAATATTTAATGGGGTATTACTCCCTCTTTAAACTAGTAACAATCAAGTTATTATTACTAATATTTAAAGGTAACGATTATGTACTTATTAGCTTAGGGGAAAATGAGCTATTCTCAAGAAATATTACTAGGGACTTTTCTTCCTTGTTGGCCTAAGAAAAATTTTCCTTCTTGTTAAGTTAAGAAAAAGTGGACTATTCTCCGAAAAAATATTGTTAGAAAGCTTTTTTTCCTTATTGACCTAGGGAAGTTTTTCCTCTTTGTTGGCCTTGGGGATTTTTTCCTCCTTATTAAGGAGAAATGAACTATTTTTTGAAGGAATATTATCATGAAACATTTCCTCCTTACTAGCCTAGGGAAGTTTTTTCTCTTTGTTGCCCTAGTGAATTTTTTTCCTCTCTGGTATAGGGAAAAGTGACCGATTATGGAGGAATATTGTTACAAAATTTTTTTCTCTTATTGGCCTAGGGAACGTTTTATTCTTTGTTGGCCTAAAGAACTTTTTCCTCTTTCTTAGCCCAAGGAAAATTAAACTATTTTCCAACGGAACATTGTCATGAAACTTTCTCTTTATTGGCCTAGGTTTTTTTTTTGGCATAAGGAAAAGTAACCTATTTCAGAAGAATATTATTAGAAAACCTTTTTTTTTCCTTGTTGGCCTAGGAAAGGTTTTCCTCTTTGTTATTGGCCTAGGGAAGTGAGCTATTCCAGAGAAATTTTATTATAGAAATTTTTCTCCTTATTAGCCTAAGAAAATTTTTCATCTATGTTGGCCTAGAGAAAAGTGAGTTATTCCAGAGGAATTTTATTAGGAAATTTTTTCTGCTTATTGGCATAAGAAAGTTTTTCTGCTTATTAAGGAATTCTTTTCTTTATTAACCTAGGGAAGTTTTCCTTTAGGTTGGCCTAGCTAAAAGTAAGCTATACCGGAAGGATTTTATTGGGAAAATTTTTCTTCTTATTGGCCTAGGGAAGTTTTTCCTCTACGTTGGCCTATTCAAAAGAAATTTTATTAGGGAAAATTTTTCTCCTTATTGGCTTAGGAATTTTTTTCCTCCACGTTGGCCTGGGAAAAATGAGTTGTTCCAGAAAAATTTTCCTAGAAATTTTATTAGGAAAATTTTTCTCCTTATTGGCCTAGTGAAGTTTTTCCTCTACGTTGGCCTAGGGAAAAATGAGTTATTCCAGATAAATTTTATTACGGAAATTGTTCTCCTTGTTGGCCTAAAAAAGTTTTTCCTCTATGTTGGCCTAAGGAAAAGTGAACTATCCAGGAGGAATTTTATTAGGAAAATTTTTCTTCTTATTGGCATAGGGAAGTTGTTTCTCTACGTTGGCCTAGGAAAAAGTGAGTTGTTTTGGAGGAATTTTATTAGGAAAATTTCTCCCCTTTTTTTGGAGCAAGGAACTAAATTGTTCATCTAAACCAGAATACTTGGTGGGAATGTACTTGTTCCGTTACATAAGAGGGATTTTTCATTGTTCTTAGATGTTTCCTTTGAACTGAGATTTTATAAGGAAATCTACTTTTCCCTTAGTGTATAAGAAAATACTTTTTTGTTCTTTGAACTTTTTCCTTGTACTGAAGTTATAGGATGAAATTTAAATTTCCCTTGACATAAGATGGAATATTTTTTGCTCTTTGAACTTCTCCTTTAAACTGAAGTTTTAGGAGGAAATCTAATTTTCCCTTGATGCAGGAAGGAATATTTCTTGTTCTTTGTACTTCTCCCTTGAATTGAAGTTTTAGGAGGAAATTTACTTCTCCCTTGAACGGAAGTTCTAGGAGGAAATTTACTTTTCCCTTGACATAGGAGTAGAATATTTCTTGTTCCTTGATCTAGAAATCTAACTTTTCCTTGATGTAGGAGGGAATATTTTTTGTTACTTTTCTCTTGACATAGGAGGGAATATTCTATGTTCCTTGAACTTTTCCATATACTAAAGTTGTAGCAGGAAATGAGAATTTTCCCTAGGCATTCTGGTTGGCTCTAAATGAGTTTTTTGAGACTACGGAATAGTTTTTACATTTTATAATCAATCACTCGAGTACATGAGTTATACATTATCAATTGGATCAATATTCTCAAGAGTTGAAATCATTCATATAGTCATAATAGCTAAAACAGAATGTTCCTCTTTTACAAGTTATTAATCTAAATAAGTATTTTGATTAGTCTAGAATGTCATCAAACGGACTTCAGCTTTTTTTCCTGGGGCCTACTGTCATGGCATCATTTGCTGTGAAAGCCACCTAAAAATTTTTTCCGTAGTCTTTTTAGGATCTTTTGAAATCTCTTCTGTAGGTATTCTTGGAACCTCTATTCCTCATCACTATCAGTTTCCCATGTGCTTTTTTGAGTTTGTTCTGTAGAGGTTCTAACCCTTTCTTTTGGTAGGCCAATTTGCCTCTCCCCCTTTTTTAGTTTTTTCAGGGCTACTTTTCTTATTGTTGCACCAACAAAGGCAATTTTGCCTTTAATTTTTTATTTTTCGTAGTTTCCACTTCCTTTTAGAATCAGCATCTAACATTATGAAATTTGTAAATAACTGAAGAGTAAATGAGCAAATGTAAAGGTTAGATGCGTAAAGATAATTTTTAGTTGCATATTATGTAAGAAAAGTTAGATTAATTAGTCCACATCGGTATATTAGCCATTTATTTATTCCCTATCAGGAGGCGAATGTTTGGGTTTTCCTTAGCCTCACGAATGTGTAAGTCAAGTAAAGTCAGAAATGACATGAGAAAATTGAAAATAAAATATGTTGGTATGCTAGATGTGGAATCATAATTGTTAGATTAAAACATATAGTTATATTGATCCACGTCGACTTAATACGTTTCATGCATTTCCCTGAATAAAGTGAGTGCATGGCTCACTCGTGGAAAAATAAAGAATTACCACAGAATAAACAAAATGACATAAATATAAATAAATCAGCATAGTTATAAGGGAATTAACATAATTAAAAGGAAAATGAATATAAAATAAAATAAAATATAAATGAGCCTTGGATTTAGTTGTTGAGATTATGTTGACCCTTTTTTACTATTGTTGACTTTCTATTTTTGGTTAAAGTTTTATGTTGACCAAATGGGTTTTTTGTCTTCTTTACTCTATTTTCTTTAGGAAATAATTTGGAGAGATCTCCATTTCTGCTCATGGATTTTTAGCTTTAATGTCTTTTTAAGCATGTTTGAGGTTTGGTTCTCACACATAAACCCATTTTTCATAAGCATGTGTTGGTATTCACCTCTTTTTTCAACTATACACAACCAAATCTAATCTAAAAAGATGATGGTAAAGTAGTGCTCATGTGGGTTTTAGTGAGAGAAAAAATTTTTCAGCAAGTTTTTTCCACAGATGGCGCCAATGAAGGTGCTGGAATTTTACCTTTGTATGTATTTGTAATTTGTGGAGAACTTGTCACGATCATTGGCCTCAAATCCAGCGGGGTGAATACCTAAAAAAGGCATTCCTCTACATGTACTGGCGTTCACATAAATACTTATAATAAATATATAAATAAATCCGGACTGATTAAGGGTCCTGGGTCCACTTTAGTTTGCTATATGAAGGAGTAGTTGTAGCTGTATATGAACCAACTTGATTTCTTGCGTTATTGTTTTCTATTAATTTTTGTGAAAGCTAGCAAAGCAGATCGCGCGCGTGTGTGTGTGTATAATGGCGGGAAATGACAAAACTGGTAACGATGACGGCAATGACAGTGGGAAGTATGTTAGCAGGGGCCATTTAGGTGTTGCATTTCAAGAGATAACGGTGGCGATTAAAGAATCAAAGTCAAGGTGCAGCAACTTCAGAGACGCCCTAAATAGCCTTGAAAACACCATCAGCTTGTTAAGTCCTTTGATCAAAGAAATGGTTAGGTTAAATCAAGAGCTGGGGGACTCCAATGAAAGAGAAGAGATTGTTCGTTTGTTTCTTCAACAACTAAAGAAAGGGAAAGCTCTTGTTTCAAAGTGCTCAAGCATCGTCGCTGGAACTTGTGCAAGAAGTAGAAGTACCAAAAAAGGCTTCAGAATATGGATTCTTCTCTTCGTGAGCTTTCCGGAGTGCTCCAGGTTGGACTAGCGCTTGATACCCAGCGCCTTCAACATATACTACAAGGCGTGTACTACTAAATAAGGGCGTCTGATGTAGGGCGTTGCGTGTCGCGAGTAGGATACCTTCCGGAGGCCATAAGTTGGGCTACAGGTGTCCGTTTTCGGCGTATAATATATCGTTTCGAAGCTTGCGACGAGAGGAACAAAATCAGAAAGCCTAAGTTGATCTGCCCCGTGGTCAGACCGGAAATTCCGTTTCTTTCTGGGTCGTTTTGCAATTTTAAGATTTTTTCCTATTTTTCCTTATTCTTCTAGGATTTTTATGTTTTTTTCTAGGAATCGGATTCGTGCACCGTTTTCTTTCATTTTCTTATTTTGACTAGGAGAATTTAATTATCATATTATATTTTGGGTTTGCCTATTTTGGTGAATTCAGAATATTTAGGCTTGTTATAAAAGGGTCCAAAACCCTAGTTTCTATTTATTCTTATTTTCAATAAAAATTTATTACTATTCAGAAACCTAGTTTCTTCAACTTGCAAATTCAAAGCGTTTCCGCTTCGTCAGCGTCGAGTGCCAGCTGTTGGGGTGTGTGAGCACTGAAACTATAACACCATACGGTGTTAGAAGAAAAAGACAAAATAATCAGTCAACACTATAATACCACAACGTCTTAGCTTTTAGTCCTTAGCTGTAGTTTTCATTGGATAGCAGTTGTGGCCTAAAACCACATTATCTCAGTACCAAATAAAGCCTAAACTAATTCTTAAGCATGCATGCACTTAATTGGTAGGATTCTTTAAAGATTATAACTGCTATTCGCTATTCAAACTTCAGTTATTAGTTTCTTTTAGTTTGTGCTTTTCCAAAATTCTGCAATTTTTTTTTATTCGGTTATTAGTTAATAAAGCATCTCAAACTTTAAATTGGTAATGATACCAGGTCGTGAATAGCTAGGTTAAATGATTTGATCATTGCATAATCTTGGAAATTAAGTTAACCATGCCGGCCAATTGAATCATGACTAGTTACATAACAAACGACGGGGTTGAAACCTTGAAAGTAATGTTAAATTTTATAATTTATGTACATCGCGTACAAGTAGCACTAATCTTTAACATGAAAAAAAAAAAAGGTGAAGATCAGTACTTATATGTTCACCAGTTACACAATTGCTTTGGTTTCTTTTCAAACCTCTTCTTGTTCTTTAACTTGTTTGACAAGAAGATTCGAAATATTTGACTCAATTCCTTCCCTAACTCCATTTTATCTCATTTATGTGTGCTTGACCAGTTAATATTGAACATCAAATTAATATAGTTAAGGCGTTTTTTTTTCCAATAATGAAAGAATTGAGGGAGGTGCTTTCGGCAATTTTTTTGAGAACACCCATTCAATTCTTCATTGACTGAATATTAATCCTCATATTTAATATGGGTCAGATAGATACATCTCCTCAGAAATTAGTAGAAAGATATATCTCCTTCAGTGTGAGGATAGAGCCGTAGAGGTACCACCTCCTTGAGTGTGCGGATAGAGCCGTAGAGATATCACCTTTAGTTGGCATAGATTTCAGAGCTATTCCTAGTAGACCTAATTATACAATATACACCTTTTGCATTCAGTTCTTTAAACATCATTTAAAACCCAAGCTATTTTTTAAAAGAAAAAAGACAACAATACCCTCATTAGTTGATGAAATGAATTTCATAGAGACAATCTTATATATTTTCAGAAATAATCGCATAGATCCTTTTTTGGTCAATTATAACAGATAAAGTTGGTTCACTATAGTTGAAAAGCATAATTGTCCAAAAGGAGGCTTATATGACCAATTTTAAAGATAAGAGACCTCCATGACCATTTTGTCAAACCACGAATATATCACTGCTATTTTCTTTTATTAAAAATAAAATTCACTAGATTCCTATTTCTTTTTTTCATTTACATCTAATTATTTGTTCAGGTGACAAAGAAAATTATTTTAAAGGTACAACAATTCCAGAAAACTAGCTTAACTTCATTCGTAGCATCAAACAAGTAGTGATTATGTTCAATGTTTTCCAGTTTAATTGAGAGGAATTAATTAGCTTGATAAGAGTTTTGTGTAATGAACAAGTGCTTGATTCTAGGTGTTCGGCTATCGGCTACTAATGTGAAATACCTTGAACTGTATCATATCATTTTTTTTTTCCAGCTTTTTAATATATAAAGCTTCCCATTAAACTTTAAATTCCGTTACTATATACAAATAATAAATATGAACTATATGTATTCAAACTTATAAACTTGCTAAAACTAATTAAACATTTGCCAAGGATTTTTTTTTTTTGAAATATAAATATCATAACTCACAAGATATATAATAGAGATAAATTATAAACCTGCTAAAGCGAGAAATTTTGAACCCAGAAAAATGACTTGAGCATACATAAAGAACTAATATTTTACTGATTTCATTGAGCATACGTAAAGCATTAAGGACTGATATTACATCATGTATCATAACAAAAGAGGTTATAACAATCTGTCAGGATAGTTCATAGATTTACCAATCCTTATCATCAAGGTAAATGTTCTAGTCAATCAAGAATGAGACCATGGACCTTGAACTTTAATCCATTTGCAACCCAGAGACTGATCTTGATTCACCAAGGGCTCTGTAGAATTCATGCTTCATTGAGGCATTTCGTCGAACACTCTGGCAATTGCATCGAACACCTTCTTATTTTAACTATTAAATAATAATAAAAGTAAATTTCTTGTTATATCTTTGAGAATCTAATCCGCAGACTCTTAACAAAATTTGCTTTTCCCATTGATTAGTTTTTTGTTTTCTTTAGCCATATCCTGCCTGTTTTTCAGTTGCTTTCCTTCCAAAAAACTAATTATATAAATGAATAAAATTCATCCCAATCCCAAATCACTCCATAGAATTTTCCGTAGTCTTCAGCTTGAATCACCATTTCCTCCTCTCTAACTACAATTGACGCCCTCGACAGATCTCGGCTTCTCTACAATTTAGATTTTGATTATCCTTTATAGTACCGTTATATTTCTTCTCATCGTAATTTTTTTTTTTTTACAAAAACAATTAAAATTTATGACCGTCGAGTAAAATTGTGTTTTTTTTACATTTATCCTTTATTTTTTAATATAAAAACTTAAAAGAAAAAACTTTTGAGGGAGTTCTAATTTGATTCTAAATAATTATAAATAATGAGAAAGTTTTTAAAAGATTTTGGTAAACCATATAATTGAAAAGTTACTCTGTTGGCCGTACAATTTTTGTATTTATTTATTTATTTATTTATTTATGTTCCTTTTGGTTCATTGATTGAATTTTGTATTTTAATTGAAATTCATTATTAAATAGATTTTAGTGTTTTATTTCCTGTAATTATAATGTTAATGAAAATATAAAGAGAGAATTTATAAGGAATCAAAGAAGATCCACCTAAGACACCAAAATTTAATTTTATTTGCACAAGTACTAACATAATCTTCAAAAAAGTTTGTGTGGATCGGTCTCACCATGACAGTATGCTGAGGTGATAGAGGCAGTGCGATCGACTAATAAAAAACAGTCATATGGATTGATTTTGTGATTCTCATCACCTTAATTTTTTCATATATGAGAGTGGGACTGATCGACCAGCCCGTATGGCTGTTTTTTATGTATGATCGGACTGAGGTGATGAAACCCATCCACATAAGTATTTACAGCTAACAGTTTTATTATTTTCAAAGGCACAGCATTACTAAAAACCAGTTTACATGCATTCTTTTGTAGTAGCAAAGCATCAAGCAAGTAGTGATCATGTTCGTGTATAATAAGTTAATAATTAAAATTAAAACTAAAAAATATATCTATCTAAAATTGAAGCCCCAGCTTCGATTCACTGAAAAAGTAGGGGAAAGGAATCAAATTCTAGTCATTAAGGACAAGAAAGTTATCAGCTCCTTTGGATCTCGAACGAACCGTTAGAGAGTGTAATTACATTCAAAAAGCAGCAATTTAAAATCTCAGGCTTTAGCAGCAAAACCTCAGTCTGATGTTCCCTTTTGCTCGCATGCAGATTGCAGATTCTGTCCGCTGATGGGTCATTTTTATTACCATTCAAAAACTGAACTGCGGCATTACTTTGTTCAGAACCTTGGAGAATAGCTGTGTGTATACCCAGAAAAGAACTTACGGCATTAAGTACTTTTGAAAATGTTCTAGATCTTGGATTTGTTAAGTCTAAAAAATTATTAAGCCATGATCGAAAAAAAATATTAAGTTATATGGTTTGATAATATATATTATCAAATCATACGACTTAATAACTTTTACGGACTTTAATAAAATTTAGCATTTTGGATCAAATAATATAAAAAATATAGTACTTAATTAATTTTCTAGTAAAATATATATTTACAGGAATGTAAGTACAGGAGGGTAATTGGATAAATGCCTCTTGAGGTCTAGGGCTTGGACAAAATGCTCGGTTGGTTTTTGTATTTAAAAAATTACTCAAAATCTCTATGTGGTTATATTTGTCTTTATGAAAAATAAATGAATAAATTGTTTATTACCTTATATCCTAGATAAAATTGACATAATTCAATTTACTCTAATTTTCCGTTCAACAAATTATGGAAAATAGAGGTTGCATTGACAAAACATTAATTTTGATCAAACTTTTTTGTCTTCTTGCAGCTAATTAAATAAGGATGGACTGATCTTTAATATTTTCAGTAGATTGGAGGTAAATCAAAGTACATATATCAATTTATGAAGGCGTAAATTGAAACATATCCATTTGGAAACACAAATGTATAAAGAAGAGCACTTTTTTTTTTTTTTTTGAAACCACCCAAGGGTGGGGGGGTTAGGCGGGACCCCCTTACCTGTAGATTATTAAAATAAAATGAAAAAAACATATAGAGGGGGACCTAAACCAAAACCTCCAAGTAGAAGAAAAAGAACAAAGAACAAAAAATAAATGCGAAATCATCAATGCGAACGCCCAGAACGTCGCTTGCGGTGCTTACGACCTTTCCTAGAACGGGAGGAGTGCGGGCCAGCAATACTGAAGTCACGATGATGCCCCTCGATACCCTCAGGCTCAGAAGCAAAGTACTCATCAGCTACAGAATTGTCCGCGGAGCTAAACTCCTCGTCTGATTGAGATGGGAGGTTTGGAGGAGGAAAGTGAATACCCATAGCCGGGGAGCGAATAGCGGCGGTAGGCGGACCTCCCGAAGAATGTCGGATCGGTTCACCCACAGATACACCCATCCCTGGATCAACAGTCGCAAGCTGACCCTGAGTCACAGGAGGCGGGTGATCAGGAGCAGGTGCTGCAACTCCTAATGGGCCCTGATCATGGGTCTGGGCCTCACCAACAGGCTGCGTGGGCTTACGAAGCCCGGGATTAGCAACGTAGCAGGAATCCGCAGAGTGACCAAGATGCCTGCACGAGGAACAATAAGCTGGGACCCGCTCAAAGATAACGTCCTGCCAAAATCCGGAATCCCCCTCTCCAATCCATATACGAGGCAACAGTGGCTTCGAAACATCATACTCTACCAGAACTCGAGCTACCGATGAAAACATAAAATGAGGGGTGCAACACGAGGACTTCCCAAGAGGTCACCCATCTTAGTACTGCTCTCGCCCAAGCACGCTTAACTGCGGAGTTCTGATGGGATCCGGTGCATTAGTGCTGGTATGGTCGCACCCATACCATATAAAGAAGAGCACTTTAATAACTGAATAATTATCCCAAATACTAATGACTAAAGCAGAATTTATTGTGGTATAATACACACACACACTATATATATATATATATATATATATATATGAGTAGTTTTCTAGTCAGGGATCAGCTAAAAGACCAAAAAAAATACAGACTCCAATGCACTGTTTTTTTATCTTTTAGTTGATCACTGACTGAAAAACTACTATATATATATATATATGTATGTATGTATGTATAAAGAAGAGAAGAGCTGGCCTATTATATATATTATGAAACGTACAACTACATGTAGCAGTAGATGAAACTATTAAATTATATATATGGTTGTACGTAGAAGAACATGCATACTTGAACGTGAGAGTTTCTTTTTTGACCCGAAACTTTTGACCCAAGTGCTAAGATTGTTGTAATCACCAAGCTTTCTGATGGAGCGTGGGGATGAAGTTGATGAGACAAATTAATCACCAAAACAACAAGAAAAGCTTTAAGCTTCAGGAGCATCAAAAGCCCTGCAAAAAGAAGCAAAAACAAATAGGTCACATAAGATGAGAAAACTGCAAATATTATCTTCAAAAGGAAAAATAAAATGAAAATATCACCATTAAGCTTAGGAAAAAAGTATTATTTTTGAAAAAAAAAATATTTTCATTAAACAGGAAAAAAAACCATTTTCGTTACGGATGTTATATAAAAACAAAAGAAAAGAGGGAGAGGGAGAGGGAGAGAGGGAGGAAAAAAAAAACATTCCGTCATTAAAGAGAACAACAAAGAGTTTTGAAATTAAATGAATATTTTGAAAAAGTAATTTTACCTTCTTACTCTTATATAACAAATATTAATTCTAACGTAATTTTACCATATATAATTGCCAAAGAACTTAATAATTTATAAGCAATGAAAAATTACAAAATTGTGCAAATTTATCTCAAATCATAAAAATAAATAAGTTTTAAAACATTCCCATTTGTATAGTAATAACATATCTCCTCACAAATAAAAAGTAAATTTGAGAATGAATTCGATTGTGAAATGATAATTAGAAGTAATGCTTAATTACAATATTAAAGCAGAAGAATCGCCATCTACAAGTCTTCTTTGCTCTTTTAAGCTTGGAGAACATCTCATCATCCGAGCATATTTTAGCCGGCGAGTTCAAATAAATCTTTCTAGGAATCGGAGGAGACCACAAGCCGCTCTGCTCATAATCAAAATCATATTGCAATGCATCAAAGAATTTCCCCAGAAGCCGATCCGATGCCGATTTTGAAACCATTTGAACAGTAGTACTACTGGCGGTAGTACTGGATGTTGGCGATGAAGAAGTACTCTCACAGCTGCAGCAGCTGTTAATTTTTTCTAGCAAGGCTTCATTAATGGCCATTTAGAATTTGAGGGAAAGAAAAATATATATATATGTGTAGATATATGTATTCGGGGAAAGCTTAGAAGAAGATAAAGATAAAGGAAAGTACGAAAAATGAAATGATCTAAATCATGATGGTGGGTTTTAACGATTAGGTTATTTTAGTTACTTTATTCGGGGAATTTAATATATTTTTTAACAAGGGAAAAGAAAAGGCACAAAGATTTGGTCATTGAAATTTGAGACAAATTATCTCCTATGGGACCTTGGTGATCGATATGTACATAGTATATAAGTTTTTATTAGCAATGATAAATTCTTTTGCAGTCCATGCTTTGATGATGTGTGTATGTATTATGTATACGCATGCAGGTGAAAACTGGAAAGTAGCAGGCTTGCAGGACAAGTACTGTGCTTAATTAATATATATGGAGACACATACGAGATTGAAACAGCGAGCCAGTTTGAAGCCCTTTTATAATAAGCTGTGTTTTTTTAATTTTGAATTCGCCAGAGGGTTATTTGGTAGAGCTTAGGTGCATGGTGCTAATGGAGCAAAATGTTTTTGTGATTATATGCGACTCAAAATGAACGAACGAGGTGAGGATTTCGAAATTAGTATCAAATTTGGGAGTTCTAAGACTTGGCCGAGTTGTTTTCTATCAGCTTTATTTGACTACCCGAACTTGAATTTAGGATATTGATCATTAACTTTTAAAATATATGTGATGTATAAAATTCATTTTTGAATAAATATATGCCCATGCAGCCATGCTAAGCATTTAAGCAAGTAATAGGAAGACTCATAAAAGAGACCTACTGGAGTCATGTGTTAAATGTGTTAAGTTATAGGGGTACTTTTCAATTTTAATCCTTATAAAATTATATTTGTGCGAACATAAAAGATGAATCCTAGTGTAAGCTCAAGTCTTAATTCTTGATAGCTCGTACTTGTGAGTCTATACATTTTATTTAATTAATTATAAATTAACCCTACAAGTGAGAAGATTTCAATTTGTAAATCACACATTCACGCTCCAATACTTTCTTTTTTGCTTTATGTGAGATTACATGTACTTTAGGAAAATACATATTTAAATTATTTGAACTAAAAATAAAAGAATTTGAAGTGCTTTTTAATCTGCTAATACAGACTCTTCCAAAGGCATAACACAATACTCTATGCAAAAAAAAGCACTAGAGAGAACAAAAATTTCCTGGGAATCGATCGCAAACACTAGCATACATTCTATTAAGTAGCCCACAGACACTATAATTGAAACTGCTGTCTAACATTGAAAAGCACCATGGTCAAAAAGTGGTGCCAGCAGGCATTATGATTATAACTTTCGGTAAGCTTATTTGGAAATTGTGTAGTAAGCTTTTGATCTATATTCTTGTGTTACAACGGTCGTGATTGTAGGAAAGCTAATTTCATACAATAATATAACTTTACAAATGTAATAATTACCATGAATTTGCATAAACTTGCAGCAAATATTTGTGTCCGAGTAGGTTGACAATTGCAACACGCATTGAAAGTCCATTTTAATTTATATGGATATCTATTTGAATATGCTGAAAAACTATAATAGTACCCTTGATTGTAATTACTTGACATGGCAGCCGAGGTGTCGGGAATTTAATTTAACAGGGTGCCTACGTTCAAACAGTAATATAATTTTAAAAAATAGTCAAAAAATAATGAATAATAAAAAAAATTATTAAGATATTTAGAGCTAGTTTAGTAATGCTATAGCTTAAAAAATAATTGTTGTGACTTACGCTGTATAAATAATCAGCTGTGAATAAAATCAGTTAAACGTTTAGAAAAATTTCTTCTTAAAAGTGCGCTTATAAATCTCACTGTTAAACTACTGTAAGAATACAGATCACTAAAATGGATACAATATTAAATAAAATTTATTACATTTATATAAATATATACATATAATATTTTGTATTGTGTATATTAGTAATTGATAAACTAAAATAATTATTTTTATTTTATTAATTTATTTTGTTATCTCAATATAATTAGTAATAATAATAATCTCTCTAAATTTAATAATTTTATTTCCTAATTGAATAAGGATAATTTTAGATTTTTATAGTATATGTAGGGATATATATGGAATTGTATTAAGTAGAAAACTTATCCTGAAAATTAAATTTTGAAAGCCTGTTTCTTTTTTTACTTTTCAAAATCTGCTATAAGATGAGGTGATTTTGCCAAAAGAGATTTAAAAAAAAATTATCAAACAGTAAAAGTAAATTTTTTTACTTTTCAAAATCACTTTTGAGTCTTTCAAAAGCAATCCCAAATAGTCCCTTAATTCAATACAGTTATAATTGTCCTTAACATACTTTCATATATATTTTGAAAATATTGAAGAATAACCTCATTATCATGATTACAAATATATTTTCTTGTATGTACAATAAGATTATCATTCAACAATTGATTTCCCATATGATTTTGTGGAAGATTTTTCACAAAATTCATAGCTGAAAATACCCTTTATAGTTTAGTTATGGTAGCTAATAAAATCATTGCTAATGTTACCGACTAATGAACTAATGAATACAATTATTCATTTTAATCTCAACTATTTTTCTTGCTACCTAACCAATTTCTTTTAATCTAAAAAATTTGTTGTCAAAACCCACAACCATAATATAAATATCAAGTTAAATTTCAAGTGGCATAATGTAACAATCTTCCTTTGTGAGTTTGAAGTATTAAAACAAATATTTGACATTTTAGTTATTTTTTTTAATTTTAACAAGGGTGTTATGGTAAATCAAACAAAAAAGGACAAATATAAAAATAAATTTAAAAAATGAAAAATCAAGCAAGGGTTTCGGCCCCAGCTAACATGGCACCGCTAAAATAAAAAAATAATAATAAAGAAAGAAACCAAGAAAAATGAGACATAATAGTAACGTTAGCAATGTTATGTGTATTTTATGCTTTGACCCCTATAATTTTACAAGTTAATTTTATGTACTCAAATTCATGGTTTCTCTTTTCTGGTCATTGCGTTTGGCCCTCTCAATTTTAGTGATTTTGTAGTATAGCCTACTCAAGTATATAGCTTCTTCATTAGCCCCCTGAAATCAAAATCCCCACTTCACCACTGTATTTACTTGAATATTCAACAATACTCGACTTGCTCGAGCGTAGCTGATTTAGTTATAATTGATTGACTGCTCAAACAATTTATTCGACTTACTGAGAGGATAATCTACTCACTTGATTTACTCAATGCACCAAACTATTTTTCTAAGTGGTATATTTAATTAAAAAAATCCAAGAAAAATTGATAATGGTGAAATGCTTAATAAATAAGGGTATTTGGTCGAATCATAACAATGTTTCTTAAGATTGGTCTAATAGTAAGTGGTCATTTTTTTGACGAAATAAAATTAAAGTTGGGCAAAATTTAACATGACTCGTTTACTTTATATAAACACAACATGAATAAATATGTTTAAGTCATAAAAATTAACATGAATATTATATGAATTTATTCGAGTCAACCTAATTTTTTTCTGTTTGAGGTTAGGATTCAATTTCTCAACCCATTTACTTGGTTAACGACATGATTATTAAATTGTTAACCAAAACTAATTCATATTTGCATTAAAATATACTTATATTTTCAATTCTAAATTAATTTATGGAAATCTTGTCATTAAAACTCAAAATTTGGATATGATTTTTTTTTTTTTAGGTGTGAAGGATAAACATTTATACGATGTTCCACTTTGTAAAATTCTAGATAGATTTAAAGTTTCAATGGTGTAAACATGTTGTATTTTGTGTCAAATGAGTGTGTAATATTTGATGTAAAACGTGTTAAATAGGTATTAAATGAGTTATTATATTGTATCATGTTAGATGACATGATTACTGGATTATTAAATGAGCGTATAAGTGAGTTATTATATTATACCATTTTATTTTTCATACCAAATTTAAATTTTAATATTTTAACATAATTATTAAATAAATCATGTTTTGATTAATTTAAATTTAAAATAACACGAAACTGATCCAATATGAACAGCCTTAACGTCCTATTTTACTAATTCTGGATAAAACCCTCTAATCTAAACAAGGTCCATGGGCCTAGCCCAAATATAAATTCAACAAAACCAGCTCCCGCTCAAATCACGCTCTCTTAGTCGTTCCCTTCACCCTCCAAAAACCCCCATCTCAAACAAGACCCTCATTTTTTCCCTCTTAACAAAGACACAAAGCTAAAAGTCACTTTCCCGAGAACCAAACATACCTTTAGATCTCCAATTTCATAATGAGAGAAGAAGAAATAGAGAAGCTTCGAGGAGTTGTTCGCGACTGTGTGAGCAAGCATTTGTACTCTTCGGCCATATTCTTCGCCGACAAAGTCGCCGCTTTGACCAATGACCCTGCTGACGTGTACATGCAGGCTCAGGCTCTGTTCCTTGGCCGCCACTACCGCCGTGCATTTCACCTCCTTAACGCCTCGAAAATTGTGCTCCGTGACCTCCGATTTCGTTACTTGGCTGCTAAGTGTCTGGTAAAATTCTGTTTTTTGATTGCATTAGAAAATTTGAATTTCGGATTTTGGGGTTTATGCTTTTTGCGCTTTTAGGTTTTCTTGTGTTATGAAAAATGAAAATTTTGCAAATTTTAACTTGAAATTTGAGTTCTTATATTATATAACAAAAGAATTTCATGAAAAATATGTGGACATTGAATTGCTCTAGCAAATTTGCATGTGTTATGTGTTTTAAGAAAATGAAAACTATATTTTAAGCAATTAAGATGAAAATATCGACTTTGATCTGAATAATTTTGATCAATTTTTCTTGAATGTTTATTTGTTTATACAACTGGGTGGTTTTTCGTTACTTATTTTATTTCTGGTCTGTCCTTCGTATAATTAGGAGGAACTGAAGGAGTGGGACCAGTGTTTGTCGATGCTCGGTGATGCTAAGGTTGATGAAGATGGGAATGTGTATGACAGAAAGGATAACAATGCTATGTACTTAGATAAAGATGGGGAGGACAGAGAAATCAATGTAAGCTTTTGTTTGTAATCTCATTTTATTTGGCCTTTTATTTTTTAATTTGTTGCACATTTGTTGTATTCTTGACCCAATATTTCTTTTTTATATCACAGATCTCTTCAGCTATATGCTTTTTGAGAGGCAAAGCATATGAAGCCTTGGAAAATCGTGCTCAAGCTCGGCTGTGGTCAGTTTCTTGCAATCAATTTATTTGAAAATCATTTGCTTAACTGTAAAATGCTTTATGGTTATTTTCCCTTACCTTTTCTGTCAAAGTGATACTAACTTTTACTGCCTAACTGTCTTACGTTATAGTAAATTAGGTGTAGTAATTTAACATACTGTTAAGAAAGGAAATGACTTTATTGATTTAATGGGAAAATTTTGAACATTGTTATAAACTTGTGTCAGTTGGGCATAAGTAAATTTATCTTCAATTTCATTACCGAGCAGATTTTGTTTGAATGCATGAATGTTTGATATATGTGGTTAAGGAGTTTGTTTACATACTACTTGAAGAAATATCCATATATAGATTGGGTAGTCAGACAACTTTCCTTGATATAAATCAATGCAAAAGTTTGATAAGACAGTTCATTATGTTAAAATCCCATGTCTTCTGGAGTCCATTTGGTGACAGAGGAATGGTAGTATATGCTGGGATGGTTTAGTTCAATAAGGCTATTGGGTCTGTTCTGCTTTTTCAAAGAGGTTGATTGCCAATTTAACTGCCGCATGAAGGAGATTTTTTTCTTTTATTTTATTATTATTAATATTTTTTTTGGTATCCTGAATGGTTTTTGCTTCCAACAACAATTCTGGTCTTCTATTGGTTCACTCTTTCCTACTTCTGAACTCGGATGAACTTTTAGCTGCACTACCTCATCACTAAATTCAGCTCTAACGACATGAACTTATTTGCTTCCTCTTTATCTTGTTTCATTACTAACTTTCATGCGCAGCATTTTTAGAATGTTAAAGACTAATAGTATAGAAAGGCGGTTTTAAATCAACTGTAAAAAGCTTCAATTGACAGATCGGTTATGCTTTACTCCATGTGGTTACCCACACCTGGATGTTTGTTTTGGAGCTTTATGCTTTCTGAATTAGTGTTTAGAGCTTTATGCTGTCTGAATTAATGTCCTCATTTTGTTATCTGATTGAAAGCTTGCATGTATTTCAGTAAGTTAGGGGCTTCCCTCAACTCTTTTTCTCTAGTAACTACTATGGTATCGTTTTATAACCTTAATTAGCTTTTCTTCGGTTTTTCATTTGTCAGTATATCTGCTTTATTTTCTTTTGCTCTATTCTCTCAGTTTTGTTGAACTAAAACACTATGGTTCATGCAAAGGCTTACTATATTTTTTTCATAATGGTTTAAGGTACAAAGCAGCAATCAAATCTGATCCTTTGTGTTATGAGGTATGCATGACCTGTTATCAATGTTATCGTTTTTTTCCCCCTAGGAATAAGCCGGTGGGGGAAGTGTCCTGTTTTCAAAAACTCCTTCCGTTGAATTTTGTGGCTGCATAAATTTCAGACATGACGTTCTATGCAAAATATTACAACCTCTGGAAACTGTTTTGCCTTCTCAAGGATTAGAAAATTACTCAAAAGAGGGCCTAGATTTTTTTGAGCTAGGCTTGTCCTTTTTCTTTTTTTTTTTGGTAGAATTATAATATTTTTCTTTAATTTGACCTCTGCTGATCACATAGATGTCCCATTTGGATGTTCCATATAAGATATACCGTTTCTTATTTTTTATGATTTTTTTTGTGGCTATATCTTGATTTTCTTTTCAGGCTTTGGAATGCCTTATTGAAAATCACATGCTAACATGCGATCAAGGTAATGATTTAGTTTTTTCCTAGTCATCTGTCTATTTCTTCTGAGAGAAGTGGATTATGAAAATGTCTACAGTTTGAATTCTAGTTTTTACATAAGTGCATACAAACACACACACATATAAAGGAAATTATAGTCACACACGAACATGTTGATATAAATTTAATTTAGTAAAACTTTCTTTGGCTGTGTTCTACTGGCATTTGATTTTTCATGGAACATGTTACAATAGGCTAATGCCTTAAATTATTGGATTTGCTGTTGAATTTCAGAAACAAGTTTACTTTCATCATTGGAATTTGGTTCTGAAGATGGATGGCTTTCTTCATTCTACTCATGTTTGATAAAAAAGGTGAACTGTGTGCAAGTTCATTATATGCTCTTCCAAATATAAACATTTCAATAATAAGTTTCCCATCTGTTTTCCTGATATTGATTCTTTTTGCTCTGTTTGAGTGCACTGAACAATTTCTTTCTTCCTTCTTTCCTGTCTCGATTTGTTTTATCCAGTATGACAAGGAGAATGTTGTAGAAGCCAAATTCAGAGAAACTGAAAAAGAAAGATGTGATAGTGTCCATTCGAGCCCATCCTTCTCACACAGTCTGAAAAACAATACTGATCTTTTAGCCTGCAAAGCCGAGTACTATCATCAGTGTGGAGAATACCAAAAATGCTTTGAACTAACGTCTGTGTAAGTTGGTGAAGAAATGAAGAAAACATGGCTGAATTGCTCCTGAGATGCTGTATGACCTTTTTCTTTCTTTTTGTCTTTGTTTCCTCAGATTACTTGAGAAAGACCCTTTCCATCTGAAATGTACCTTGGTGCACTTAGCTGCTGCTATGGAACTTGGACATTCAAATGAACTATATCTGATGGCATGCAATTTAGTGAAGGATTATCTTCAAAAGTAAACATTTCCTCTTTTCTTTCTTCTCTTTCTAGAAAACTTTGGAAGCGTGAAATAATGAAAGCACTTTTGCTATTAGAGTGACTGCTTTTTGATATTAATTTGAACTTCTATTTTAAAGTACTCTTTGAGTATCATATTGTTAGCTTATGAAGAGTTTTCCTTTTTTAGGGCTTTGTCATGGTTTGCAGTTGGTTGCTACTACTATTGTATAAAGAAATATGATCAATCGCGCCGTTATTTCAGGTAAGGATTGTGCATTCTAGAGTGAACTAAGGCCCTATTACTAATCTATCAATCTTTTGTTGCCTCCGCTGATTTCAATATCGAAGCTTGTAGATATATGGTTTTTTTCATATGCGATTTAATGAAAGAGGGAAAGCGTTTATATTATATCCCGAGAGATCCTCATATTATGAGATTCTATTATGTCTTTTTCGTTTGCACATTGAAGGGCTTATCTTTCTGTCAACCTGCAATGCTAGATTTCAGAAATCTTCTCTGCACACGGTATTCTTGGCTCTGTAATTGTCAAAATGTTGGAAATCCTTTTTCTGTCTGATGCATTATATATGCAGTTTAATAATTGTGGAGTTCAGTAATATTGATTACCTTGATTATAATATTTTCAATTGTATGGTATTTGGGTTTCTTCTTGGTAGGGAAGATTTTTGTGCTTTTTTTTTAATTCTTCTTCATTATTATTATTATTGTTGTTGTTGTTAATGTTTCCCATTAACAGATAAAAAAAAAAAAGAACTTGCTCCACCTTGCAAAAGTTTTAGGGTGCATTTAATTCTTGAATTGGGGAACCAGAATAAGGAATGGGAATGATTGATTGTGTTACTTAGTATAAACATGAAGAATGAGAATCGATTTTGGGTGGGGCCCACAAATTTGGGGCTGAGGTATTGGAATCCCATTCCATGGGGAGAGTTGGGAATGAAAATGGGGAAATGGGAATGGAAAATGAATTGACAGTTTTATCCTTAAAGAAAATCAAAAATTCCTTTTTTACCCTATTTAAATAAATAGATAATAATAATAATAGTAGTAGTAATATTAATAATAATTAATAATAGTAATAGTAATAATAATTGTAATAATAACAGCAGCAGCCGCAGTAATAATAATAATAATAATAACAACTAGTTTATTTTGGAAATTATAGTATTACGCTCAATATTATAATAAACATGTATATATCTCTCTTGAAAATGTTTATTTATTTGTTTTGTTAGTGAAAAATATACAATTTTAACTAAGGGCATTATGGTAACTTTTAACAATCCATTTCGATTGCAAGATAAAGTAAATACATAAATAGAAATACAACTCATTCTGATTCCGATTTGGATTCTTATTGCTCAAGTAAACAACTTACTTTGATTCCTATTCCCCATTCTGATTCCACATTCCAACTTATTTTGATTCCTGCCCTTCTTGATTCATGGGAAGTACACGCATCATTAGTCTGTTGCTCTTATTAAATATGTCCTCTGTGAATTTTATACGAGGTTTGAATGTAATTTAGTGACATCTAATTTCTTGTTGGTTTCATTCACTACAGCAAGGCTACAAATCTTGATGGGACATTCGCCCCTGCTTGGGTAGGTTATGGAAATGCTTTTGCTGCTCAAGAAGAGGGTGATCAAGCAATGTTGGGTTATCGCACTGCTGCTCGTTTGTTTCCAGGGTAATTTTTAGCATTATTTATTCGTTTCTGTACCTTTCTGATTTTTCTTTCCTTGGATCAGCATATTCATGCAATGAGGACAAGGACAAAGCCACTAACTTGCTTTTGAGCAAGTTCCAGAACACTTTTAGAATTTCATTTTTGGCCCTTTTTGCCCTTTTTTTCTTTTTTGATCTCTGAAAGGTATCCTAAGGGTTGGGTTTGGTTGATTTTGCTCATCTTGATATTATTCAGTTCTTGTTCAATTGAAGAACAATGTGCTTTGGGTGTAGAATCATCTGGGTAAAATATGTTTTTGGTCCCCCAAGTTTCTATTAGGTTTTATGTAATCCTTGAAATTTTTTCCTTTGATTTAAAAAAAGTTTTATTCTCAGATTATGCCCTACATGTTTAATAAGCTGTTTTATCAATATAAACTTTTTATGAATGTTTTGCATTTGAATTTGATATTTCTTCCTGAGAAATGTTGTAGGTTGATTAAAATTAGTCTTAAATCTTTCTATTTTGATAATAAACCACACTGTCATGAGTAGTTTTATGGTCGTAAAGATCAACGAATTTCATTGTTTATTGTTCAGCGATGGTATGCATTGGCTTGTGGGAGTACTCTTATCACTATGAATTGTCTTTTTACAGGTTGAATCTTGATGTTCTCTTATTCCAGGTGCCATTTACCAACTTTGTACATTGGAATGGAGTACATGCGAACCCACAGCTTTAAGCTTGCCGAACAGGTGTATTTCCTTCTTCTAAATATAGGCTGCTTTTCATTTTTTCCCTTTAGATTTCAGTGAGAACTCTTAAGAGGTTGTTTGTTTTGCAATATGAAGTCTGATTGTTGGATATTCAGATGTTGGTCTATGTGATTTGCTAGTTGATGTTATCTTGAGGGTTTCATTTTTGTCTTTGGATTTAATGTGAATACGACTTCTTTCCTCTTTGTTTAATTGTGACAACTTCTAGCAGATGCTAATCACAATCTTTATTCATGATTCTGAGACCTGTGTAATTAGAATTTTGGTCATATCGTCCATTTTCCGTTGTCGTCAAAACAGTGTCTTCTTTATCCGAATCTCTTAGTGATAATTCTTGGGATATACTGGCGGAATTCTGATTAGCTGTCCTTTCTCCAGTTTTTCATGCAGGCAAAGACCATATGCCCATCAGATCCACTTGTATATAATGAACTCGGGGTTGTTGCTTACCACATGAAGGAGTAAGGATGTTTGGTTCATTTGAGTTGCTTTTTTCCGCTGATCTGCTTACCTTATTAGTGTTTCTTTTTTATATGAAATTCTAGCTGAGTTAAGCCCTGTTTGGTATTGAGAAAAAGCTACAACTTCTGTGGAAAAAACCTACAACTATTAAATAAACGTTAATAATATGTAGTAAATAAAATTTTTAAATATAATTTTGACAAAATTAGTAAAGATATAATAGATTTTTCATCATACAAGTGTAAAATCAAATCAACTTAACTTCCAAGTTGTCTAACTCAATCCCAAACGATGCCTCACAGGAATTGTGCTCTTTTTATTGTAATATGTTATGGGTTTTGTATGAGTTTCCAATCGCTAGTTTGACCAGCAAGTATTTGAAACACTTGTAGGTATAACAAAGCTGTGTGGTGGTTTGAGAAGACCTTGGCACACATTCCTTCCTCTTTAAGTGAAATGTGGGAACCAACCGTGGTGAATCTTGCACATGCTTACAGAAAGTTAAAGTATGTTTAAATTTGTTGGAATAGGATGTCTCACTTGCATTTTCTTGTTCTATTGCCTACTCAAGATATTTATCCTTTATTTTATTGTGTTTTTGTTGAATTTTACATGAAGTATCATTCAGCTATCTAGAAATTTTTTTTTTGGGGCTAAATTTTGAAATAAAGGATCGCCTTTATCTTGATAAATGCATTTTATTTTAGGGATTCGAGTATGGTATAATAATAAATGCATTTTATTTTAGGGATTCGAGTATAGTATAATAATGTAAGATTTTTCAGTTTGGGTCGTCTGAGATCGTGAGCAGCTTGAAGACATAAGAAAGAAGTATAACCTTCCTTATACTGTCACGGCTGCTTATGATCAGCTTGCCCAACAAGCTCGAGAGACTACTAGGAGCCGTAGAAGTTGTATCTGTAGCCCTTCCTAAAAGGACTTGATGCAAATAGTTTAAGTAAGGATATGCCAGATTATGGATTGCTCTACTCTCTACTGGGTACTTCATGTGCTACCCGTTTATATATTTTTCTCTTTATGGAATAGTAATTTTTTTCACGTTTGTGCTTTTTTCCTTCTTAGTAGGGGTGGATTTAGGTTCACTTCTAGTATTACTAATCTATAAACATACATTTGACTTATTGTTTATTGAACCTGATCTTAGAATCTATCATGTTTCAGGATGTATCATGAGGCAATATCCTGTTATGAGCGAGCACTGACATTGTCGAATAGAAGCTTGAGCACCTATGCAGGTCTTGCTTACACTTACCATTTGCAGGTATGGTGGATTTATTATTAATTCATTTTTCAATGAAAACTTGTGTACCTAAAAATATTTCGCTGTTGTGCCGAGTAGCTTTATTTGTTAGCAAATACTAGTTTATTGGATGTATCTAGTATCTATTGTTTAGAGTTTAAAAAAACTATTGTCGGATCTTCACCTTTGCATTCAAAAAACTGCTAGGGTCTATGGTAATAAATTTTTTTCTTTTGGTTCTCTTGTGCAGGATAACTTTTCTGCTGCCATTACATATTATCACAAGGTAAACTAAAAAGTTAACTCTTGCTGTTTCCTTTATGTGCAATAAGCTTACTGTCTATTGCAGTCATCCACTGTTGAAAGGACAACTCTTAACCTTGCTGTATTTTATGAATCATTGATTTGCTTTTTCATTTTAATCTGCAAATCAGGCATTGTGGCTGAACCCAGATGATCAGTTTTGTACCGAATTGTTAAGTTTGGCTCTTGTTGATGAAGGTCGCCATGGCATTGACCCCAAAATCGAATTTCACTGATAATATTCTTTTCCTCACCGTTGTAATGTATGTGTAATTTGTTATCATGCCTATAACAGTTTAATTATTTTGGTTTCTGATTCACCTATAGTATTGGCGAACGGCTTTATTGTATAAGCATAGGTGTCATCTTCATCTATATTCTAAAAAATATTTTTGCGATATAAAACAATCAATTGATAAAAAAATCATTGTTTTTGTATGTAATTAATCTTATTTTTTTATTAATTTAGAGGATTAAATTTATTTTCATAGTTTAGGGATAAAATAGACTTTTAGTATAAATTATATTAAAATTTTGTTATTTTTAATATTTTGGTAAGTAAAATAATAAATATTGAAATATTAAGTAGCAAAGATGTAATTATTAGAAAAGTTTAATACATAAAGTGATATAACAGAAGAAGTTAGGTGTAAAAGCGATAATATCTTTGTTAAGAATTAATTATGTTAATTTACAACGTTGTAGTCCTTCATCCTCAATTAAGCAGCAAAGTTAGATATCTTTTTGTTGAGTATTTTTATTTCCTATTTGTTGCCTTTTTCCTTTATTTAACACATGCAAACTTTTATAATGAATAATTTTTTTTTAAATAAATAAAAGAGAAGCAAAGCCGAAATCATTTTTTTGACCTTCTGCCTTTCCTATGATTTGAACTTTGGTGAAAAACTATAGAAAGCATTTTTCAAACTACGGTTAAACTTCTAAGTATCATCAAAAAATCATTGGTTTCTTTATATTTACCAAGGTTCTTAATTGCTCTTTTTACGAAAAAGAAAAAAGAAATACCATTTGAATTGTTTTACAAACTCTAGTTCTCCTAATTTTGAGATCAATGAAATACGAAAAGAATTGTTTTCTTTGATGATGATTGATGTGATTCTATTTCATTGGATCATCTCATTGGACCATTACATTGAATCTATTTTTCATATCCACAAGCAAAATTGCTAGTGAAATCTCTTTTTAGAAATTTTATTTAACCCAATCCATGCTCACCCCTACTCTTACTTGTTGATCACCTTTTCCTTCAAAAAATAACTTTGAGAA
This sequence comes from Murraya paniculata, assembly GCA_030449075.1. Classification (NCBI taxonomy): domain Eukaryota; kingdom Viridiplantae; phylum Streptophyta; class Magnoliopsida; order Sapindales; family Rutaceae; genus Murraya; species Murraya paniculata. The sequence goes on along the minus strand of JAEVFN010000012.1, from coordinate 3,681,847 downwards.
TAGAGTGAACTACTATCAAATTATTGGGTTCCAATTAGTTTAATTGACAAATCTTTGTATTAAAATAAGAGATTTGGGTTTTACCCATGCTCATGTGGATAAGTAAGAAATTTACTAGTTACCAATATTGCTATGTTTAAGTAAAGTGGTACAATAGTTCGTTTCATGTACATTGTTTATAGCTAATCATCAAATTTTTTGTGTTAAATGAACGACGAGGTAAATTGTACGGATTTGTGATTGAGATCTAAGGAAGAAATCAAGATGAACTGGCTAAGAAAAACGAAGGACTAAAATGAGAATGAAACATGAATCTCTTAAAATATGGGCAATTTTTCATTTTGAAGTTTCCAGGAGTTCTATTTCATTATTTATTTATTTATTTTATTATTATTAATATTGTTGTTGGTGTTATTGTTGAGGGTGTTTAGGTAAATTTGCATTATAGATGCCAAAAGTAAAGAATAGATGAGTCAACATACGTTAACAGGGAGGTGAATTCTTTTTTCTTTGTTATCACTTATTATAACGATTTTTATTTTTTTTTGGGTCACTTAATCTTGTGGCATCTTTAATTCTTTCTTTAAGACTTTTCGTTTTCGATGGGAGCACGAGAAGCACGCGAAGTGGAGTTTTAATAGAATATTAAATTAATATTTATTAGATAAGAGATATAAAAATATGAAGCAAATCTTATCATTACTACAGTGTTCAACAACAATTAAGTCAGTATTGAATTCTAATCCGCTAACTTATCGTATAACTTTAAGAAAAATAATAAAGAAATTGAAAGAAAATACAAAGTAAATAGAATCATTCATTATTTTGTCATTTTCCTTTCAACTCATATGATTGTATAATTAATTCTATCCTTTTTTTTTTCTCCGTTTAAATAACATGACATCTCAATGACATCATGTCACGTTATTAGCTGCGAATTATTGAGTGAATTTCCTTTTTCATGCACGTGATTACGTGAATCGGATTCTTGGAAGCTGCGATGTGGGACCCGATCATTGTTTAAAGCCAGCAATAATTGAAGTTTTATTTATTTATTTATTTATTATTTTTCTTTTTGGATAAGGTAATAATTGAAGCCTTAAGGTTGTCAATTGATTATTACCTCCACTAAAGTTTGTCGAAATAACAGATTAAGAAATTTGTTTTTTGTGTTTCACAAAACAACATAAGATGATTGCTCTTAATTTTAAATGACTCAAGTTGACTTACCGTTGAACTGGAACGACATAAAGACAATGATGACCGTCTCATTTTCCATCTGCCATAAAAATTTATTTCAAAATTAAGTGCATAAACTAAGCCGGGCTTAACTTTTTGCTTTTAACCAATTTATATATATAACATCAGTACCAGTTTTTTATAGGGATGGTAATGGGGGTGGGGTGGGGATGGGGAGTCTTATTTTATTATCGAGTAATGATACAGTCACAAACTCTTGTACAAATTAAATTTGTACAAATTGATTTGGTATTAATTCATTGGTTGAAAGAAAATATAAAATAATAAAAGCAAATCATGTGGACCAAGTGATATTTAATTCAACCAATTAAATCATGCCACATCAGTTTGTACAAAATAAATTTGTACAAGAGTTTGTAGCTGTATCATTACTCTTTATTATCTACTCTGTTAAAAATTTTAAATTCATTTCTCATTATATTTCTCAATAAATTTTATAGGGTGGGATGAGAAATTTCCATGTGGAGAATATTTTTTCACCCTACTTTATTCTCCATTTATTTATTTTATAGTAAGTATAGATAAATAATTTTAGTAAATTAAAATTAGAGACTTAAATAAAATTATCACTATAAAAGTCTAAAACAATATCTTAAAATATTATTAAAACTGAAAAATATTTCAAGAGGGTAGCACCTTAAGAGAGAAAAAAATATAAAAATATTTTAGAGTGGAATAAAAATTATATTATAAAGTTTTCTTATAGTTATAGCTTATTTATATTATGTAAAAATAAAAATAAAATTTATTAACTAATATTGTAATTGATAAAATAAAAATTATTAAAGAAAAATTAAAGAATATTTACATATAATGGGGATTGGGGGTGGGGGTGGAGTAGAGAGGATAAAATCAAACCCCATTCCATTAAGAATTTAGTGATTATTTTTCCTCCATTCCCTATCTTATTCTTCAAAAATCATTCAAAATTCACTATATTTGGGACAGGGCCCCAAACCCATAGAGAATTTTGTCATCCCTACCTTTTTTATTCAATAACTTTTGAAAAATATTTGTGTTACCCTTTTAGAAATATTTAAATATTTATACGTTAAATGTATTTTAAAATACCCATCAATTTATTTTTTCTTAAAATACCTTTTATTAATAAAATAGCATCATACATGCAAAGGATCACTGATATTGATGTTCATACATCCGAATCAATTATCTTTATAAGGATTCTACGTCATGATTTCCACGTCATGATTCTCCAAAATGTGACGTATAACTATCCTTTTCCCTTTTGATAAAAATATCACTCCCTCTTATTTAAGGCAAACCTCATAGAGGCAATCACAAAACTTGAAGAAAATTAATTTTGTTCCTAGTCCTCACTATCTAGAAGAATTTTCGTTGAAGCTATATTAAAATTTATCTTAAATCGTTTGAGAAAAATAGCTTCCTGAGCATATGATTTGAATCGTTTGAGAAAAATAGCTTCCCGAGCATATGATTTCTTGCTGGGTTTCTTCAATTGCTCTTGTTGTTCAGTTCTTAAAACTTTCCAGTTTCCTCTTTGTAGTAAAAAGAACATTGGTTATTGAGTGCTAATTTCGGTGATGGAGTCTGCTGCTCAACCGAGGGATATCAATGCTTTGTATGAGCTAATTCGACAAGATCCATATATTTTGGACAACTTCGACAAGACACCTTTTGTTGACACTCCTTTGCATGCTGCTGCAAGAGGTGGAAATGCTGAATTGTCCATGGAGATTATCAGACTAAAGCCATCATTTGCCAGGAAGCTAAACCAAGATGGCCTCTCTCCGGTGCACTTAGCTTTGCAGAATGATCAAACTCAGATGGTGCTTCAGCTAATAGATATTGATCCGGACCTTGTTCGTGTCCAAGGAAGAGAAGGCATCACTCCTTTGCATATTGTGTCTGAAAAAGGAGACATCCATCTGTTGAGGGAAATTTTGTCTGCTTGTCCGAAATCTCTTGAGGATGTCACAAATAAAGGGGAGACTGCTCTTCATATTGCTTTGAAAAACGATAAGGTCGAAGCTTTTGATCAAGCCTTAACAACAGTACGACCACCGTGGGTCGGCCCTAAAAAAGCTCAACACTACAATCAAAGAATCCTCAACTTGAAGGATAGGGATGGCAACACTTTGTTACACATAGCAACATCAAAAAATCAACTCCAGGCAAGCTCGAATTCACACACATATATAGAAATTTTCCGATGAGGTTTCCTGCACTTTAATAAAGCACAGGCACCCTCATTTTTTATTTTTCTAATGCAGACAAGCTATTAAATCATATGATTTAATAAAGTCAGTGTTTAATTCATTATAAAGTCATATATTTTAGTAGTATGCCTCCACATAATTTAATAGCGTGTTCGTATAAGAGAAAAAAATGAAGACGTTCCTATGTGAGAACGACTCTATATATATATATATATATATATATATATATATATATATATATATATATATATATATATATATATATATATATATATATATATATATATATATATATATATATACATATTAATAGTTTTTCAATCAGGGATCCCTGACTCTAATAAAGTTAGGAATAAGCTAAAAGATCAAAAATTAAAAAAAAAACACAAACCCCAATGCACTGCGTTTATGTATGTATGTATGTATGTATGTAGTGAGTTTATCTTCATTTTAATAAAATAAGAATATCATTAACAAGAAAAAAAACCGTTTTTAATATATTGAAATATGTGTTTTTTTATTTTATTTGCATCCTTACTTTATTAAAGTTTCTCGTACTTTATTAAAGTTTCTCGTTAAACAAGGACTATATGCATATGGTCACAATAAAATTCAGTTAGATAGATTATTGTTATTTCCACTTGCTGATGATGTCTACATTGATCAATTTGTTTATCCAAAGCAGATTGTAAGGTGTTTATTGAATTGCAAAGTTGATAAAAATGCCCGGAATTCGGATGGTTTGACACCTTTGGATATTTCATTACTTGATCAAACTAAATCAGAAAACCAAGAGATTGAGGAAATGCTGCGCGGAGCTGGAGCACTAGAAGCAACTTCACTTCCTATTACCGACAGCTGTATGCATTTATCGAGGTAACAGTAACACAGCTCTTTTACTAAACTACAGTCCATTTATCGATTATCTTTTTAAAAACAATATGGCATTTTCATATTATGTACATCTCAAAAATTTTTTAATGTCCTTCAGAAGTAATGATCAGAGGTTGAACGAGGCTGCTCAAGCAGGAAATGTTGATGCCTTGTATGAATTAATATGGGAGGACGCATATCTTTTAGATCAGATAGACCAAGTACCATTCGTGGATACTCCTTTACATATAGCAGCATCAATGGGGCACATCAACTTTGCCCTGGAGATAATGAGGTTAAAACCATCATTTGCAAGAAGGCAAAACCAATATGGATTTAGTCCCCTGCATCTTGCTTTGCAGAAGGAACAAACTGACATGGTGCTTCGGCTCATAGATGTGGACAGAAATCTGGTTCGAGTCCAAGGAAGGGAGGGTGTGACGCCCCTGCACTATGTTGCTGAGAACGGAGACGTCGATCTTCTATGCAAACTTCTAGCGGCTTGCCCTGAGTCCATCGCAGAGGTGACAATCCATAAGGAGACTGCTTTGCACATTGCTGCAAAAAATGACAAGTTGGAAGCCATTGAATGCATGCTAGGATGGCTTCGGTATGTCGATATGGAGGATATCCTTAACTGGACGGACGATAAAGGCAACACTTTATTGCATCTTACAATCTCCAAAAGTCACATCCAGGCATGAAAATTTTTTAAATTATACTTTAGTTAATCCCTATATTTTCATGATTATTAAGTGCATGCATGCATAAATATGTACTTGCAGTTGGTAAAGCTAATAGTTAAGAGAGCACGTGATCAAATAAATGCCCAGAACTCAGAAGGTAAGACAGCCATGGACATGTTAGAAAATCATTTGGGAACGAAACCTGAATTTGAAGAACTGACACGCATGGTGCGCAGAGCTGGCGGTCGACAAGGGTCCCCCCTTGCTATTGTGAACATTGCAGATTACTTAAAACAAGGTTTGACATGGCGTCGAAAGATGCTTTTGTTTTTTTTCCGCTCATCACAGCGCATTACTGACGAAAATCGAAGCGCACTACTTGTGGTTGCTGTATTAATCGCGACAGCTACATTCCAAGCAGCCCTTACCCCTTCTGAAGATCTTGAGCGAAATAAGTCGATTGGAAACACCAACTCTATTGCATCACCATCAGCATCACCATCAGCATCATCATCAACAATAGCATCGGCATGGGCATCAGGACCAGGATCAGCAAATGCAACCGCCATTTCTTTGAGCAATCATAACAGCAGCATCGCAACAAGTGACGCGATTCTATTCTCGCCGGGGCATTTTTATGGAGAAGCAATCAGTGACATGATCTCCGCTCTTTTCGCATTTTCAAATATTTCAGCCTTTTGTATAGCTATGCTAATGATTAACTATCACCTCCCGTATGGCTCCGCAGCCACTCTGGTATATCCTCTATTTGTTTGCTTTTTCCTGTTGGTGGTTGGCAGAACCCCGGTGTCGCTACTTGCCTCATTTTTAATGCTTTTCATCCTTCGGATTTGTTTATATGTGCAACTGGACTTCTCCAAGATTCGATATAGACGAAGCCTCTGGATTTCACAAGTTTTGGGCCCCATTTTCAAACATTACGAAAGCTTCCGCAATAAGATGAAAGAAGCTAATCCCTAGCTAATGCCAATACGCTGCCATGGACAAAACACATGTCCCTTGCTCTGTTGACGTTCTCTGCTGGCTTGGCTATATCTTCTTAGCTTGACATTTCCTCTTAAGTAATATTGCTGGTTTTGTTTTGTGTAAAAGGTGTGTTTTTCTGTACTGTAGTTTATGAATTATGTTCGTTTGCTTTTGTTTCATATTGTAAGGTCTTGCATGTTTCAATATTAATTATTCTTGTTGTATCTGATAATATATTGTATCGTTCACCTTCGTCACTGTGAATATAATGATGTTAGTTTTTATTAACGTATCAAATATCAATATCATTGGGCTTTTGATGCTCCCACAGACTACTTGAAAATGTACCTACTTAAAAATGTACCTATAAAAGTCCGTTAGAAGAAAACCTGATACAAAATAATTATGGCAATATATAAGTATGCGTCCGGCGATAGAGTGAAAGCCTAACATATGAGGAAAAACAAACAACAAACAACAAAAACACAAACATAGCAATAAAAAAGACAAGACAATGTTCAATGAGATTAAAAAACTGACACATTTAGCATATATATTTACATTTTCTTGGAGAAAGGAAACCGCTGTTGGGTCTTCATTTGATGAACCCTTCAACAGGCATCCAAGAAGCTCATCTGGGTCATAATAAATCTCAACATCCTTCTAACAATCAATATTTTTATGTACTCTTCTAATTTTGATTTTTTAAACTCAATACAATATTAAATTAAATAATAGGAGACTAGTAATTCATCAACCCATATATCAGGTTTTTCATTCATCAGCAAAGGGTTTCATCAATTGATCTAAAAAAATAAAAACTGCTTTTGACACTCCAGAAATTCAATTTCATTTTTCTATGTTCTTGATGATGAAGCTCAGATTTGCAATTAAAGTATAATGTAACAACTTGACATAAAAATTAAGTCGACTGAAAAATTTTCGAAACCTATTAATTAAAATTTATGTTGATGAAATTTTTGAAAATTTTATGGTTTCCGGTTTACTAATAGTGTTGGCGAAGGGCTTTATTGTACAACTACGGGCGCTGCTTCCTCTTCATCTATATTATACAACCTTGTTAATTTATTTTAGTACTTTGTTTCCCCATTTGTTGAAATTAGGGATAGCAAAAAACTTTGATCCGAATTTCAGTCGACTTAGCTCAAAATTTTTGGTTTTGACCTAAATGGCTCGCCATATAGTAGGCACTGGTGGTCACTAATAATCTTCCATCAGTAATATAGTCACATTTACAATTTTTTTATGTTTATTACATTTAAATTAAATTGTAGGAAGATAACTTATTATTTTTGTATAATGGATTTTGTAAATTGGCATAAGCAAATTCGTTTCTGATTGTCAATTACAAAATTTTAATTCAATTTAATCCATCAATTCACCAGACTGAATAAAAATATATTGAACTTTAAGAATTTGATAAATCGGATAGGATTATGAACACCCTACAGTGATTGTACATGATATTGAGCATAAATTTTTCGATTTTTTATCTTTATTTATCTGAAAGAAATACACATTATTGGTTTCATTTACGTTATAATGTCAGAAGGATTAAATATCAAAGTCATGGAGTTCTAATGTGAAAATGGTTTTACCTTTTCTATTGGAACAAATTAATAATTATTGAAACACAACAAAACCTCAGAAGCTCTTCCAATTTTTTTCATGAGCGTCAATCAGTTTCTTGAAAAGCTGTGAACGGAAATTTAAGCCTTAGGAGGTGAGATTTAAAATTACGAAGTTAACAAGTAACAGCATTCCCCGTAATTTCTCAATGGTAGAAGAAATAGAGTATATATTGATAAAGGTGTATGTATTTATATTTTTCTTCGAATGATGCTGTTATATAAATTATAGTATCAATAGCGGCATAAACATACACGGTTGGATTTAATCAATCATTAACATAATTAGAAGTTAATACTTAAAATAATGTTTTAATTTTAATTATTTGAAATTTAATTTACTTGTTATTCAATCTGTTAACAATATATTTACTTAATTAGGATATTTAGTTTGTATCCCAAATGATATTTGCAAATGATGTGTCACTTCTTAATTAATTCAAGTAATAGATAATTGTTAAGTTTTATCATTTTTTCAAACAGTAAATTTTTATTTGTGACAAATTAGTTGGGATAGAAATTAAGAATTGTAACTAAGCATAGCAACACTCATTGATTCAACATACTTTTTTAAGATTAAATAATTGAAAAAGAAACATGTATGGTCCATCTAAATTTTATTTTATTTTTTTGTAAAAGTTACTATTTTAATATTAACACAACTTAATCTTAGTTTATCATCTTTAATTCTCTCTTCTCCAATAAAAAATTGCTAGATTAATGCATATTGTAACTATTACTTCAACTCAATATTAGCCAATGAGTAATTTTAAATAAAATAGCCAATGAACAAAATTAAGAATTTAAAATTATATTGTTTCAATTATAAATGAAAAAAAAATCTCTATTAACATTTTTTATTGAAAATTAAATAATTTATAATTAGTATGTACACATCTAAATTAATATGTATATGTGACTATTTAATTTTTAATTTTGTTGGTGATATATAACGTATTTATTAATGAATTAAAAATACAATTATATTTATGAATCCACATATTACCAGCAACTTGAATATCAACTATTAATTATTAAGTAATTAATTAGTTATTTATTTAAAAAAATGATGGTGATCAAAACATTTAGATCCAAGTGTCCATAACAACTTCGTTATTAATGTCATAAAAATTGATGCAACATCATAGAGAAATCCTTAAAAAAAAAAAAAGTCAAAAGCACAACTAAAGTGAAAAAAGTTAAAAGAGTTTCTAACCATTTAGCTATACCATAACAATTACCCTAAAGTTAATGTCTAGATTTAGTTTTGCTGGTAAGTGTGGTCCCCTTTAACTTAGATCCCGACGTTGAGCCTTGCTAGTGTAAGGGGTTGTTTAATTTTTATTTGAAGTCTGAATCTTAATTATTTTCAAACATTTACAGTTTTTATTTTGTTTCTTTTTTATCACTTATATCTGACTATAAGATATTTAGGTCTGAATTGAAAAAGTTAAATATTCTAAATAGTAAAACATCTTAATGGAACTTTAAAATTTTTTTCATTAATACTCCTATTAAATAAATTTATTTCTATTAAATAAATTATCCTTTTATAATTTCTTTTATTTATCCCCTTTTGTTGTTATATACGTGTATTTAACTTTTTTTTTTTGAATGAGAATTTTAAACACAATAAAACTTTAGGTGAGTGTATTTTATAATAGATCAATCTCTTTGTACTTATATTCAGTATTTTTATAGTAGATTTTGAATTTTATTTAATACATTAATTTTAATTCAAATGATTAAACAATTCTTGATTGACTTATGTAATTAACAAAAAAAAAAAATCAATATAATGTATTAACAAATATTATAAGTATCTTATATTAATGTAAAAAAATATATGTGTTAGATATATATTTTATTTTTCTTGGTTCGTTAACATAAACACTATCAATTTTTTTAACTAATCAAATAATTTATTTATAACTTGTCATATGTTTACCTAGTAAATATAAGTATTGTTAATATTTATGATATTATATATGTCAAAATATTATATTTCAGATGTTTTCTTTTTGAAAACAAATAACTTAACACTTATATTCAGATATTAAAAAAAAGAAAAATAAATTATGTCATTCAAATATATATATTCAGGCCTATTCAGACTCCAATCAAATTCAAATCCATTGAGATTTTAAATAAAAAAAATAAACGCTACCTAAGTGCATTAAATTTAAAAAAAAAAAACCTCAAGTTTTCTAAAACTACATCTAAAGCAATAACTTTCGAAAATGTTCGCATTACCCTTTTAATAATCCTCGTATGCTAACTCCATTTGTGATTTGCCTCTACACTACATTCTCGGATTTTATTTTAGCATAAATTGGTCAATCAAATAAACTGATGGGTCTAAGTGTCGAACTAACCAAATCAAGTTAGAAAACAAGGAAGAACTAGTCAAATTAATTTTAGAATATCAACTGTTACCTGTTATTAATAAAAAATCATTTGGCACACGAACAACTGAGATAGTGTTTAAAGCTCATGTAGCCACCTGTGGTAATTAGGTTGATAGGAAAAGCAAATCCAACTCCTGTATTGGCATCAGTCGGTTCGAGGATTTTTATGGGATGTGAAGTTATTACTAAAATGACCTTGGTCCAGTGGTTGCTAGGTTATAGTAAATTACCACAGTAAGGGGTATATTTGTTATTTAAAAGATGTCTCTAGTCTCTGTATCCTATAATTTGTGTAAAATCCAATCCATTTCAAAGGTGTATGTACTAAAAATTCACATTGTTTTTTTCTTTAAATTTAAAATAAACTCACTTTAAACAATTAATCAATTAGATTATTTTCTATTTATAAATGTCATAACTATTGTCAATCACTGATGTTATTTTAACCTAATTTTGATTTCACTATTTTACCTTAAATGACTAAATTTTATTTAAAACATGTGCTTTTGTGCCATAAATTTTTACAATTAATGAGGATTTAATTGGTTAATCTTTTGAATTTCTTCTAATGAAAAATTAATTTTAGTTATTTTTCGCAGCCATGTGGAAATATTACCACCCAGTAAAGTCATCCTCGCTCAAATTTTCAGAAGAATGTTTGTGTCACTCACATGCGGTGAAACTTCTTAATTAGAAAACAGAATAATGACTATTGAGCAAGTCACTTCTCTATAAAAGTCTTGCTCGGTTTCTTTAACCTCATCATCTTCTTGAGTTCTTGGAACTTTCTTCTGATCTATAGCATACATATAGAATTAATTGCTAATTTCTTTGATTAATTTCGGGGATGGAGGCTGCTGCTCAACCGAGGTATACCAATGCCTTGTATGCTCTAATTCGAGAAGATCCACATAGTTTGGACAACTCAGACAGGATAACTTTTGTTGAAACTCCTTTATATGCTGCTGCAAGGAGTGGAAATGTTGAATTGGCAATGGAGATTATTAGGCTAAAGCCTTTATTTGCCAATAAGCCAAGCCTATATGGCTTCTCTCCCGAGCATTTGGCTTTGCAAAAAGGTCAAACTCAAACGGTGCTTCAGCTGGCAGATATTGAAACGGTACTGGTTCGTGTTCAAGGAAGAGAAGGCATCATTTCTTTGCATTGTGCATCTGAAGATGGAGACCTCAATCTCTTGAACATATTTTTTGATTGCTTGTCCGAAATCTCTAGAAGGTGTGACAAACAAAGGCGAAACTGCTCTTTACATTGCTTCGAAAAACGATGAGGTTGAAGCTTTTCAAGTCTCATCAAGACGGCCTCAGTGGTTTATTATTGGCCTGGTTGAAGTTCATGATCGATACTGCAATTTAAAAAAAAAAAAAAATCTCATCTGGAAGGATAAGGATGGCAACACTTTGTTAGCAACATCAAAAAATCGACTCCAGGTAAGCTCGAATTCAAATGCTCAAAAATTCGGTTCAATTTATTAATGATTGCATAATTATTACTGCTATGCCCTTACTCTAATGGTTTACAATTCAATCTAACGGCTATGACCCATATATGTACTGTCTGTGATGCTGCTGCATGTTTATCGTCACATTCCTCAGATAACAACACCTTCTCAGACTGCATGCTACGGTGTGTTATTTGTCAATCATTACTTGCTAGTTGCATCACTGAGACAAAAGATCAAACAATTAGTTCATCAACACAAACACCTTCATCGCCTAAACATTCTTTGTTTGAAGTTATCGAGATTACTATTATATGCTGGCTGAATCAATAACTAATAGTGATGAATATAAATACATGTCCAGGCAGATTGTAAGGTGTTTATTGAATTGCAAAGTTGAGATAAATCCTCGAAATTCGGATGGTTTGACACCTTTAGATATTTTATTACTTGAAACACAATCAAGAAACCAAGAGATTGAGGGAATGCTGCGCAGCGCGGGAGCATTAGAAGCAACTTCACTTCCTATTATCGACAGCTCTTTTACACATTTATTGAGGTAACACAGCTCCCATTTATCAATTATGTATCTTCTTAAAAACTATTTGGCATTTTCATATACATTATGAACATCTTAAAGATCGCTCAATCAATGTCGGTCAGAAGTAAGGATCACAGGTTGAACGAGGCTAGCTGCTCAAGCGGGAAATGTTGATGCCCTGTATGAATTAATAGAGGAGGACGTGTACCTATTCGAGTATATAGAACAAGTACCATTTGCAGATACTCCTTTGCATATAGCAGCATCTATGGGGCATACCAAATTTGCCCTGGAGATAATGAGGTTATTTGCAAGAAAGCTAAACCAATATGGATTTAGTCCCCTGCATCTTGCTTTGTAGGTTGGAACTTTCAGCACATATCGTACTTGTAATAGAATGGTGCTTGGGCTCCTAAATGTTGATAGAAATCTGGTTTGTGTCCAGGGAAGGGACAGTGTCACGCCTCTTCCCTATGCTGCTGAGAAAGGATTTGTGTATCCTGTATGCAAGTATCTTTGTGCTTGCCCGGAGTCTATCCTAGAGGAAACCAGTCGTAAAGAGGCTGCTTTTCATATTGCTGCAAAAAATGACAAGTTGGAATCCCTTGAAAGCATGCTAGGATGGCTTCAATACTTAGGCAAGGATGAGATCCTTGATTGGAATGATGATGAAGGCAACACTTTATTGCACTTCGCAACACCCTGACGTCATTTCCAGGCATGCTCAACTTTTCCGTTCTCTTGGGCCGATTTATTATATATATAATAAGTTTTATTAATGTTACAGATGCTACGGCTATTAGTTGAAAGAGCAATATACATAAATTCCTTGAATTTAGAGCGTGAGACAGCCATGGACATCTTAGAAGAAGACCAAACGAATTACCCTGAACTTGAAAAACTTTATTGTACTCTGCACAAAGCTGGTGCTCGAAGAGGGCACTCCATTCCTAGAATGAACATTGCAAAATCTTTGTGGAGAAAAATGACATACTTTGAAAAGAATCTGTCGATCTCTGTCCGTTCATGATTCTGCATTCCAAATGAAAGTCACAATGCAATTCTAGTATGACTTGGAGGGATCTGACAGCAGCAGCACCGATGCAACAGCCACCAAAGCAGTAGCCTTTTTGGCAGCTATGGTAGTGATAATTCAACAACTCCCGCCGTACGGCAAGTTCGTCCATTCAGCCGCTCTGGGCTTTAGTTTTTGTTTATTTTTGGTAGAAAAATTCTTCATGTCTGTACTTCTACCCATTTTGCTTTTGTATTGTATTATCTGTTTTGCGCAATTTTAAAACCGGAAAACTTATTTATAATTTACATCTGGGATTCAGGACTTGTGGGCACCATTTTATCAAAGTTTTCTGATGTTGATGTCTGGATATAATAAATCTCAACTGCCTCTGCTCTAAGTGATTCTTAAAATAGTTATTAAAATTTACGAAGATTAATGGTAAATTAGCTGGAAAGTCTTATATGTTTCCATTTTTGGTTACAACAAATACTCATACATTGAATGGAAAGACAAATAAATTTTATTGCTTTCACGTACAAGGGAGGGCCGGAACTGAGCTTGACTAAGCTTGGGCCAGCTAGGCCCATTTGCCAATCCTACCCAAAAATGCCAATAATCACCATTATAAAAAATTATAGTTGACAAAATGAATCAGCGGCAGTATCATGTTAAATTTAAATTGATCTAAATATGATCTAGTAACCCAACCTAAAAGTAAATGAGTAATTCGATATTGTTCAATTAATAACTGGGTAGTTATGTCACCAACATGATAACCTACTTAATATCTATATATTTAGTAAGATTTACATCAAACATTACACATCCATTTGACACAAATTGCACTATGTGTGTGTGTGTTTTAAAAGGCATCGATTTACTTGACTATGCCAATCGTTGCTCGGTTAAGCACTTAAGCCAAGGCACAGGGTGTAGTGAGTAAAAGAGGTAAATTATATTATATATTAATATTATAAAATGTAAATGTGTACCAAAGGATTATACATTTCCACCATTAAAGTTATAAATCTATATAGAATTTTACAAAATAAAACACCATCTATATGTTCATCTTTCACAAAAACATAGATACTCATGTCTAATACGTGAGTTTTATTGACAACAATTTAGATCTTTTCTATTAGCTATAATTAGGTTAAGCTTAGGTTTTTTTTTTAATTTTATTTAGCCTAATATTTACAAATGTTTTCTCAGAATTTTTTTAAAATGCGAAAAAGGTCATATGTTAATGGATCATGTTAGAGAGTTTGGGTTGATACGAGACTATTATCCATTTAATACAATGTCGTTAACCGAGGTAATGTGTCACGAACTTGAAACCTAACCCGACACAGAAAAAGATTTTGTTGACCTGGATCTAGCTTAGCTCATTTGCCAATCCTGCCCAAAAATGCCCTAATGATCAGCATTATGATTAGAATTGGCAAGACAAGCTAACAGGTTATGTTTGTGTCGTTTCAAATTTAAAATGACTTAAACACGATCGATTTAATAATCATATCAAAATATTGAGACCCTAATTAGACGTAAAAAATAAGCGACGACCATTTAATAATTAGGTAATCATGTCACCTAACACAGTAAAACCTAATAACTCTCCTAAAAATTATATATTTCACAAGATTTACATCAAACACTGCACACCCATTTGACAAAAACACCACGTGTGTGTGTGTGTGTCTGTGTGTGTGTATAAATGATATTATGTAGTGTGTGTATAATAATACCATATATTGATATTATAGAATACGGATGTCTACCTAATATGACAAATTTATACTATCGAAGTTCTATATTTATCTACAATTTAACAAAATAAAACAACATATATATGTTAATCCTTCACAAGAATAGAGAGAATCATGTCTGGTATTTGATTTTGATGGTGGCAATTCAGATTATTAAGTTTAGGTTTTTTATTTTATTTAGTTTAATTACAAATGAATTGTTATAATTTTTTAAGATGTCAAAAAGTCATATTTTATGAAAGAGGGTTTGAGTTGACATCGATTACTTGTTTAATAGTCGAGTCATTAACCAAGGCAATGGAGAACTTGAACCCTAACTCAACATAGGAAAAAAAAATCATGTTAACTTAGACAAAGTTTATTTAATAATCGTATCAAATTTGATAATTCAAATCTAGTTATTCGTGTTTGACAAACGGATCATGTCAAATTTTATCAGCTCTACTTATGGTTTGGAAAAATTCCAAATAGCTCCACAAGCTGATATACTAGGAACCATCGGAATTAGCTTTGATCCAACCTATGGGAGGGAATGCCGAAAAAGGATTTGACATTTTAGGAGCTTGGCAAAGGTTAGGAAAGATAACAAGATCAGCTAAAACTGTAAACTACATAACCTGGACAGAAACTGGCCGAAAATTAGCTGAGCCATATTATCAGATTTGATCTTGTGTGCACAAGGTTTAACATCATTAAAATGAAATAGATTGACATACTAAAATTTCATTTCGGTTCTAAAATATTAAATTGCGAATCTGACACTTGGTTAAATATTCGATAATTCCCAAGATTTTAATTTATATTTCTACATCTTCTGCTTTGAAGGTAGTAGATATAGGCACTGTATGGTACTGTGGTTAAAGTAATTGTAGGGGTGACAATCTCGGTTATAATTCATTTATTTGATTCGATTCGATGCGTATTAAATGAGTTTGGGTTTGAAAAAATTGATTCATTTAATAAATGGGTGAATTCGATTTGATTCACTTATTAAATGAATCGAATCCGGGTTTGTAGACAATGATTTATTTATTTATTTAGGATTCGTTTAATAAATGTATCATAAATGAATCGAATATGGTCAATTCCTTTATTATTTGTTTAATTATATTACTTATTTACTCATAAATATGTATTAAAAAATTTTAAAGGTTAAAAGTTAATATAGTAATTATAAATGACAATAAGTTTGTAATTTGTAGGATGTAAAATTTGTGGTCTTTTTATATTTTATTTTGCTTAATTTTTGTTTATTAATTATATTTTTATAAACGAATTCATATTAAATTCAATTCGTTATGGATTTGTTACAGGATAAACAAATAGCAAATGAATCTAAATTCGATTCGATTCATTTATTAATTTTACTAAATGAATTAAACGAATCTAACCGAATATCTGTTTAATAAATGAATCAAATTTGAATTCTGAGATTTCAATTCGTTTAATAAACGAATCAAATCCGAATCAGTGAAATTTTGAATCAATTTGTTAACGATTCGATTATTCGTTTTGCCACCCCTTGTAATTGTTAGCTTCCAAGTTATAATAATAAAATGTTTGATAAATATTTGTTGTTGTAATTAAAAAAAATGAGTTGATTTTATCTTTTATGATAAACAATAGTTGTAATGCAAAAACTACAGTATCTTAATACTAAATAGACCTATAAATACTCGAGTTATTATTTTTATTAGATTAAAACTTTTTATAATTTATGGACATGACAATCACTCATATTATAATATCACCAACATTAATTAGTTAATATTTTTTGTTTATGAATTATATTAATTTAAAATCTAACTGAAATTCAGTACGAGGAGTGGGAAAAGACGGTGGTGATCCTAAAAAGAAAAAAAAGAAAAAAACACAAAACAAGACAAAACAAAACAAAATGCTCTCTAATCTCTAACCGACGGAGAACGTGGCTGTCAATAACGTGATGTACCATGTATACTTATCCTTTATTCTATTGTCTAATATTTTCGCTGATCCCACCATAATTGTGGGAATCTTATGAATTGTTGCCAACCTCTACAGAAACTGGACTTGTTAATAACAGCTTATATTTTAATACAAGTCAACTCAGTAAGGCAAACAATTTTTATGTTTTAACTCTCTTAAGAAGTTGATCCTATCCTAAGTATTTTTAGTTACTTGTGGGACTAAGGGTTTAATTAAGTGATTTTTAAATAATTTTATTACTTCGCTGATCGCTTATAATTCAAATTTTGGACTGTATGAATTTGAAAAAATATCCATTTAGACTTTGCCAACACCTTAATTCTTATAAAAATATAATATTATAAATAAAAACTAATTTTTTATGCCTTTCCTCCCCTCTAAAATTTGAACTCCTGGGTTGTATTTCTGCAACTTCATACTAAATGCTTTGCTTACCATAGCATCAATTAATCCTTTTACCCATTAAGGCACAGTTGCTTCTGCTCAGTTTTCTCAAACTCTTGTTGACCACTGTGAACTCCATTGCCTCATCAGTGTTTGCCCCCCCATCCATCTGTCTTTAGTACGCAGAATCCATTTCAATTTTCCATTTTCGTTAATTATCTCCAGGGATGGAGGCTCTTGAATAGGGTGATGCAAATGCCTTGTATGCACTAATTCGAAGAGATCGAAATTTTCTAGACAGAATCGACAAGATAACTTTTGCTGATACTCCTTTACATGCTGCTGCCTGGAATGGAAATGTGAGATTTGTTATTGAGATCATGAGATTGAAGCCATCATTTGCTAGGAAGCTAAATCCTGATGGTTTCAGTCCCATTCACCTTGCCTTGCAAAATGGACAAACTCAAACGGTACTTCAGTTCATAGATATTGATCTAGACCTTGTTCGTGTTAAAGGAAGAGAAGGTATCACGCCTTTGCATTTTGCATCTGAAAAAGGAGACCTCTATCTCTCGGCGAAATTTTTATCTGCTTGTCCGAAATCTCTCGACGATGTGACAAATAAAGGGGAGACAGCTCTGCATATAGCTTTGAAAAACGATAAGGTTGAAGCTTTTGAACTCCTAACAAGACGGCCTCCGTGGATTGGTCTTGAAGAAGCTCAATACTACAACAAAGGAATCCTCAATTCCAAGGACAGGGATGGCAACACTCTGTTACGCATTGCGGCACCCAAAAATCAACTTCACGTAAGCTAAAAAATATGCTAAAAAATTCTTGTTTAAAGATTGAGTCTATTACTATCGAGTCAGCTTTTGGTCCGGAAATCTGGGATCCCGGCCTAGAAAAAGTTTTCTATTACTAATTTACTATCATATACTTAACTTATCACAATTTCTACAAGCATCAAGTATTTAATTGAATGTAAAGTTGATCTCAATGTACTAAATTTGGATGGATAGACACCTTTAGATGTCATAGTTGATCCAAAACAAACAAGAAACGCAGAGATTGAGACATGCTACGCAAAGCTGGAGCTTTAGAAGCAACTCCACTTCCCGTTATTGACTTGTACACATTTGCTAAGGTAAAGCATCTCTTCATGATCTCCTGTTGAAAAGGATATATGACATACCCGTACGTGCATATAGCCACCGACACACACATGTTTACTTCATTTGTATTTTGTAAGCCAAGTAGGGTTGGGTTTGTTAAACTTTTTTAATCGAGATGATTGCTATCAAATCTTCACCAGTTAAACCAATAATAGATGAATGATGATTTATAAATGTTATTTTATAATATCTACACCACCTTGTTGAATGAAATTCAAATCATTAAGTAAAAACTTTATGGTAAAGGATCAAATGTGAGAAATTATATTCTTGAATTAAATCATCTAAAATATACTATGGACATTTCCATAAGTATGACATCTTCAATGTATTTTGAACTCTACTTAATGAATAAAATTCTATTTATATGTTGGCCAATATAAACTTTTTATAATAGAGATATTAAGGGTAAATAAATAATTTGAAATAAACCAATTATTTCTAAATAATTTTGTAAAATAATAATGTTAAAATATCAATATTTGAGTACCAACTTGAGTCTCAATGCCATATGTCACTCATCTATTAGATGATAGATTTCATAGCTTATAAAATTATTTAATCACTATCCAATGAATGAATGCCACATCAGTTAGGACTTAAATTAAGACTTAAGATGTTGAATACCTAACATTGCTCTTTATAAAATAAATAACTATAAAACAATATATTGTTTTGTAAGATGTTTTTATATTGTGAAGAGCTGCTTATTCAATTATTTCCTTCAGAACGGATCAGAGGTTGAACAGGCTGCTCAAGCGGGAAATGTTGTTGACTTATATGCATTAATATGGGAGGACGTATACCTACTAGAGACGATAGATCAAGTACCATTTGTGGATACACCTTTACACATAGGAGCGTCAATAGGGCATATCAATTTTACCTTGAAGATAATGAGATTAAAGCCATCATTTGCAAGAAAGCAAAACCAATATGGATTTAGCCCTTTGCATTTTGCTTTGCATAAGAAACATAATCAAATATTGCTTCGGCTCATAGATGTTGATAGAAATCTTGTTCGTGTCCAAGGAAGAGAAGGAGTAACGCCTCTACACTATGTTGCTGAGAAAGGAAATGTCGATTTTCTATGCAAATTTTTAGCAGCTTGCTCAGAGTCTATGCTGGAGGTGACAATTCAGAAAGAAACTGCTCTGCATGTTGCTGCAAAAAATGACAAGTTGGAAGTCCTTAAAATCATGCGAGGATGGCTTCGATATGTCAACAAGGATGATATCCTTAACTGGACGGATGATGAAGGCAACACTTTATTGCATATTTCAATATCCCGAAGTCATATCCAGGCACCCTCACAATTATGAGAACACCCTGGTTGATCACCGGGTGCAGAAAAATAGAAAACCCTAAACCTCTCTCTCGGCCAAAATTCCCTCAACTAGCCGCCACCCTTTTCTTAACCTTTGGCCGTCAGCATGGCCTCACCGACCTCCGGTGGTGGTTGCCAGCCGCCACCGGACCGCCCCCCCACCGCCAGTGATGTCTTCTTGGTTCGTCAGCCCCTCAATCAACCACCCTCACTCAAATGCAACAATGCCTTTTTGCAGCTCGCCTCTCAAAACCGGCCCCTTGCTGCTGCCAGTCCCTTGCCCGCTGGTGGTGCAGCCCCACCCAAGTCGGATCACCCTCCTCGCGCCGGCGACGTGACCTTGGCTGACAGATCCAACTCCCAGCCACGGGTTGAGCACGCTTGCAGCCCACGATCGCGTCAACTTGCGGTTCCCTGCCGTCGTCGCTGCACCCACGACGGCCGGTGATGCCTCCATTCCCTCGCCTCAGCTACCTTTGGTCCCCTCGGTTGGAGCCATGCAAACGTTGCTGGCCACCGTGTGTGGTGGTTTCGTTTTGCCAGCTGCCGTTCATCCCTCCAACCCGTCTACGGCTAGCCATCATGAGCCTCTCTCCCAAGACCCGTTGGCGTCAACCAAGCGGTCACCTACTCCTCATGCAGCCTCGGACATGCAGCAAGCTTTCGATCGCCCACCACCCGCTACTGCATGCATCACTCAACCTACCACCACTTCGGTTTCCAGCAATAATCCTAGGGCTAGTACCACAACCCAGCCCACAACCACTTCCATCCGTGACCCTGATTGCCCTACCTCGAATGTGAACAATGATGCCACAGTTGGTACCCCTCTCCCATCATGGGCAGCCCCTATTATTCACCCCTCCCGCAACCCAAACTTCAATCCCAAGCCCACATACGCTTCGGTTTTGAACCCGACCTCCATCCTTAACCCCTCTGCCTCCTCTAGATCTTAAAAATCCTTTCTTGATGCTGTCACGGGCTCCGACTCGCCCGTTATTCTGGTCAAGCTGACTATACTCCATCGTGGTGAACCTGCTGTTCATTTTTCGGCAGAGGAGATACAAGCTATGGCTGAACCTTTCAAACTAGCGTTGGTTGGTAAGTTCTCGTTTGGCCGTCCCCCTATGGACGTTATTCAGAACTTTTTTGTTTCGTTGGGGTTGAAAGGTAATTGTCGAGTGTCTTTGCTTGATAATCGACACGTGTTGATTAAATTGTGTATGGAGGAGGATTATTTGCGTATTTGGGTGAGACAAACGTGGTATGTTAATGGCCAAGACATGCGCATTTTCAAGTGGAGCACTGATTTTTGCTGTTCAGTGGAGTCCCCTATTGTACCTGTCTGGGTATCATTACCGTACTTGCCTGTTCATTTTATCTACTGTAAATCAACTTTATTTTCTATTACTGCTGCCATTGGTACACCGCTGCGTGTTGATCATGCTACGGCCTCGGTTAATAGGCCGTCGGTAGCTCGAGTGCTTGTTGAATATGACGTTTCAAAACCGTTGTTGCCTCATATCTGGATTGGGGAGGGGGATTCTGAGTTTTGGTAGGATGTCGTTTTTGAGCGGGTCCCCGCATGCTGTTCCTCTTGTAGGCATCTTGGTCACTCCGTCGATTCTTGTTACGTCACTAATCCTAGGCTTCGTAAGCCCATTCAGCCTGTTGGTGAGGCTAAGGGTACTGCGTCCCGAGAAAAGGGTAACTTACCAGTTCCAGAATCTGCTGGTCAATCTCGGGAGGCTTGTGCTCCCTAATATGTTGTTGTTGCTGATCATCGGCCTCCGGTGTCTCCTGTACAGCTCCTTGTGGATCAGGGTCCGAGTTCAGGATCTGGCTTGGCCACCCCAGTTTCGGTGCCTCTTGCTGCTGTTCATGTTGATTCAGACTTGAGAGTTTTTGTGGGTGAGCAGATTTGCCCTGCTGGTTCGAGTGCTTCGGATAGCCACTCGGTGCCTCCAGACGCTATTGGTGCCGGCTTGAGTAGCCTAGTTAGTCGTCCGATGCCAATGGATGATCCTTTATATGTGGCTTTCAATTCTCATAGTACCAATTTTTCTGGATTTGATGATGAGGAGCGGGATGGACAGTTGCGGGTCTCCCCAGGCACTGCCTTTTTCAAGTCTACAGTGGATAATATTCGCTTCATGATTGTGGGTTTTAATTCTCATCCTCCAAATCTCTCTTTTCAATCAAATGAGGAGTTTAGCTCCTCGGATAATCATGTAGCTGATGAGTATTTTCCGTCTGAGCTTGAGGGTACAAGGGGGCGTGATCTTAATCGTGATTTCAGTGTTGTTGGCCCGCATTCCTCTGGTTCCTCTGGTTCTAGGAAAGGCTTCAATCTGGTCACTGATCGTAAGTATCGTAAGCGATTTTCTAGGCGTTTACATTAATTACATATCATTTGCTTTACATTACTCTATTTTGATTTGTTTTTCTATTTGTTAGTTGTTTTTGTTCATTTACTTGGAGGTTTTTGTCTATGTCTCCCTTCATATGTAATTTTTTTTTCAATAGTCTTCAGGTAGGGGGTCTTGCCTAACCCACCCAGAGGTGGGGGCTTTAAAAAAAAAAAAGACATATCCAGGCACAGAAAGTTTAACTTAATTTTGAGCTAATTGTCCAGTTAGTCCCTGAATTTAATTTTGACTCTTTTGCTTCCATAATGCAGATCCTGAGGCTAATAGTTAACAGAGTTCATCATCAAATAGATGCCCGGAATTCAGCTGGTATGACAGCCATGGAAGTGTTGGACGTTCAATTGCAGACGAAACCTGTATTTGAAGAACTTAAGAGCATGGTCCGAAATGCTGGCGGTCGAAAAGGGTCCTCCCTTCCTGTTGTGAACGTTGCAGAGAACTTAAAAACAAGTTTGACATGTTGTCGAAAGGTGCAATTGTTCCTTTACCGCTCATCACTGTGCATTACGGGTGAAAATCGCAATGCACTGTTTGTGGTTGCTGTACTAATCGCGACAGCCACGTTCCAAGCAGCGCTTACCCCTTCTCAGGATTTGGAGGGAAATAGCAGCAGCGCCATCGACTCTTCCACAAGAGTCACCACCACCAGCATTAATAACAATGGCACTATCATCCAAGAAAGCCAGCGCTATCCATTCTCTTCATCAGGGGACATTTATGACGAAGCCATCAGTGGGATTTCTGCACTTTTCTTATTGTCAAATATTGTAGCCTTTTGTATAGCCATGCAAGCGATTAATCATCACCTCCCGCACGGATCCGCAGCCAATTTGGTGTAGCCTCTAGCCATGCGAGTGATTAATCTCATTTTTATTTCTTTTCATACTTCGGGGTCTCTTATATATACAACTGGACTTCTCCAAGATTCGATTCAGACGCAACATCTGGATTTCAGAAGTTTTAGGTTCCATTTTGAAACATTACTGAAGCTTTCGCAATGAGATTAGAGCAGCTGATCCCTAGCTAATGCCATGGACAAATCAAATACATATTTGATACTTCTCTACCGCTGGCCGTATCTGATTAGTTTGACATTCCCTGTTGAGTTACGATGCTTGCTTTGTTTTGTCTTACAAGGTGTGTTTCTCTGTATTGCATTTTAATTATGAATTATATTCGTTTGCTTTTGCTTCGTTTTTTAAGGTTTTGCATGTTTCAATATTAATTATTCTTGTTGTGTCTGATAATTGTATTGTTCATCTTCATGACTGTGAATGAGGTTAATTTGTATGGTCGAATCAAATCGTTGGATAAGGGAGGACCAAACTAGGGGTGGGCACAAACCGAACCGGAACCGAAAAAAATTGGTTCGGTTTTTTTCAAGTTAAAAAACCATTTTTATAAATACCAAACATAATGGTTTGGTTCGGTTCGGTTTTCGAATTAAAAATTATAAAAACCGAACCGAACCGTTATTAGGTATTTTTATAATTTCACTATCACATATATATACACAAAATCAGAAATCGTTTGTTTTTTTCTGGATCTTTCCCGTTTCTAACTCTCTCGTCTCTCCAATCTGCTGACTTATTCTCTGTGGCCGGATCTACCCACCGTTGCTGCCGACTTGCCGCCGCCGTTCCTTCCATCCCTCCATCGCCAGCCACTCAGCCAGGTAACTTACTAGCTCTTACTCTGCTTTCCTTTTTTTTTTTTTTTAAAATAGATCTGAGAAGTTTTACTCTTGCTCTTCACTTTTGTTATTTTTTTTAATTATTATTACATAAGATTATTGATAATATTTAGATTTATGTGTGTATGTTACTGTAATTTTTTTAGATTTTTTATTTTTTGATTTTTGTAACTGTGTCTGTGCTGCTGCTTGTTGCTTGCTGTGCGAAAAGAGAGAGACGAAATGTTGAAGATGATGAAGGGATATTATCATTGAAATCCCTCTATTTTTTAAAATTTTATTACAATCCACTATTTAGAAAATATTTGCATATAAGAATTCTGTTATGGCCTAATTTGTTTGTAAAGTTTTTAAAATGGTCCTTAACGAAAGTCAATGCCGTGAAATATCATTTGGTCTCTAGACTTTTTTGAAATTATGACATACCATAGAAACTTATTTTATTTTATTTATAGTTTGGGCCAAAACTTTTGTTATTAAAAACAGTAACTATAATTCTGAAAATTTTTCATTTTAGTCCAAAATTCCTGCAATTTTTTTTTGTGAATACAAATTTGTTAATTATTTTATTTTATTTATTATACATTGATTATGGTAGGCCTTGTGTACAGAATGGAAGAAAATAACAATGTTGTAGAGGAGATTATGAAAGAAGAGTTTGAGGAGGCTTCAGAGTTGCTTCAGAGTCGGCATTTAGCACTGGGGGCCGCATTCTTGACCCATTTAGGAGTTCTTTGACTCCTAAAAAAGTGGAGTCCTTGATTTGAACTCACAATTGGCTTCGAGCAACTCTTTTCGAAGATCGCATAATAGAGCCAACCGAGGAGGAAACTGAATTTTCTGAAGTTGTTGAAGTAGGTAATAATATGATTTTGTTAACTTTTGATAATTTATTTGTAGTATCCAATATTATAAATAACGATTTTCATACATTTATTTTATTCCTTTATAGAATTTGTGAGACCAATGCTAGCACAACAAGCACAAGCAGCTAAGGACCAATTAGCGATTGAGTGATGTTTATCTTAATCATTTCAATAACGGGTATTATTTATACAAATTTGATATATTATTTTTTATAGTTATATTTATATTTATTTTGCTCATTTTAATTTTTTTGTGTAGATTTAAGTTGGGAAGTGTGGATGTTGGAAGTTATTGAAGTTGGAAGAAATTGGCAGAAAATGGGAGCAAACAACAAAGGAATGGCATTTCTTATGGTTGATTTTTAATTTTTATATTGTAATAGTTTCTTGTGGCTATGGATGTTGGCTTGGATGTTGCATGGATTTTGTTGCCTTGTTGGGTATTTGATGGTCTTTTATTTTGTTGTGTCATCGTTGGAATTTGTATTTTTTTTTTATGTTGTCATGGACTAATGGATTATGTTAAGTTAATTT
Organism: Murraya paniculata; assembly: GCA_030449075.1. Classification (NCBI taxonomy): domain Eukaryota; kingdom Viridiplantae; phylum Streptophyta; class Magnoliopsida; order Sapindales; family Rutaceae; genus Murraya; species Murraya paniculata. Next base: position 3,656,623 of record JAEVFN010000012.1, on the reverse strand, counting down.
GGTGATGATGATAAATGATTTGGTAATGGTAGTAATAGACTATAGTATATTTTGATGATGTAGTAGTAATTGACGAATTGTGAATTAATTGATGAAATCGTAGATTGTACATGCTCTGAATATATTATATAAGTACTAAAAATGAGAAAATCATTGTACAAGTTTGAAATAGAAAAAGATCTGAAAAATCGAATTAGGAGCTGAAGCAGAATTAGAACAGAAACCGAATTGCTAAGGTGAACCGAAACCGAATTGAAACCGATTGCTTAAATAAAACCGTTAAGAGAACCGAAACCGAACCGAAACCGAAAACCGAAACTGAACCGAAACCGACCCGAAACCAACTTATCGGTTTCGGTTCGATTTTTTTTTAAAAAAAACCGAACGGTTTTTTTAATTTTCGAAACCGAACCGAACCGAAACCGAAAATTTATTCCGAAACCGAACCGAACCGAACTGATGCCCACCCCTAGACTAAACTGCTCAAAGCTGAAACTATTTGGGTAATAGAGAATTTTACTAAATTAAAGGATTTTATTGATATTTTATAAGAGAGAGACATTACAGTACTATCGGCTCACTGTTCTTTCTCTCTCCTAATTTTTCACTCTTCACTTTATGCCAATAAGAAAGTGCTTAACCTACAACTAATACAAACCACAGAAATAGTAAATTATAAAAATTTGAAAACTACATTTTACAAAATATCTCAAAATATCTAAGAGATTTCTCAAATTAGATATTTTTAGCACTATTACATATTTTTAGATTAGAAAAATCTCTCAATCTCTACACAATTCTTGAATCTTCCATGGATTGGGCTCTGAACTTGGGCTAAAACTAATATAGTTGAATTGAATCATGTTATTAGTGTTGGACTTTTAACGCTCCCCCTCAACACCAACTTTCATCTTTCAATACATATTGAATTGTTGGCAAAACTCTTCAAACTTTACTTTTAAACAAATCTGCATCTTGATTGTCCATCTTGATGTATTGTATTTCAACTTTATCTTGTAAGACTTTTCTTTGATGAAGTGATGATGGACCTCCCTAAACTTAGTTCTTGCATGGAAAACTAGATGTTCCGCCAAGTTGATCGCCGATTGATTATCGCAATACAATAGTGCTGAATAATCTACTGGTTGGTGTAGATCCTCCACAAACTGCATCAACCAAGTGCTTTCTTGAGCTGCCATCGCTACTGCTCTATACTCCGCTTCTGTGATTGATAGTGATACAATTAGTTGTCTCTTACTACACTAAGAAATTGTTCCAGATCCAATTTAGAAAACATACCCAACAGTTGATCTTCTTGTAACATGATCTCCAGTATAGTTAGCATCACAATAGCCAGTTAGCTTGCAACTTTCGCCTTTTTTGTACAATAGACTGTAATCGATTGTACTTTTCACATATTTTAGTATTCATCGAACCACTTCTAAGTAAGGCTTCTTCAGATTTTTGCATGTATCGAATCATTACACCTACAGCATAAGAAGTGTCTGGTCGAGTTAGTGTTAAGTAGTTTAAACTTCTTACCAATTGTCGATACATTGTGCCATCTTGTAAATCTTTGCTTACATGTGTAGCCAGTTAGCTTGTAACTTTCGCCTTTCTTGTATAATAGGGCATAATCGATTGTACATTTCACATATCTTAGTATTCATTGAACCACTTCCAAGTGAGGGTTTTTCAGATTTTTGCATGTATTGACTCATCGCACCTACAGCATATGAAATGTCTAGTTGAGTCAGCGTTAATTAGTTTAAACTTCTGACCAATTGTCGATACATCGTTTCATCTTGTAAATCTTTGCTTACATGTGTGCACCATTTTACATTGACTTCCATTGGAGTTTATATTGGCTTGCATTCCAACATTTCAAACTTCTTCAGCAAGTCTTTGGCATATTTCTCTTGGCAAAGAATATTCCCTTGAGCATAGTTGCCTCTTCCTTCATTGTTTTGTTGAGGACCTCTGTGACGTCCGTTTTGTCTTCCTCCACTCTGGTTTTCGCCTTGCCCTCTTTGATAAAAAAATGTTGGATTCAAATTGGCCTTTTCTTCGTCATCTCTTTGTGCTCCATTGTCTAGTCATGATTCTGAAGAGCATGAAGAAATTGCTTCATACTAGGATCCGTTGGTTTGGTTAACATGCTAGTTTTGAAGTTAGTGTATTCTGGTCCTACAGCATGAGCAATTTGAAAAATCTTATCATTACAATTGATACGCTATTCGATGGCAACAAGTTCGTTACATACATTGTTAAATTTTTTGAGAAATTCTTCAAGCTTGGTCGAGCTTTTCTTTAAAGAGTAAAGGCTATCTTTAAGCCAAGTCTCTTGCTTCTTGGTTGTTGGCAAGATGATTTCTTCAGTGATGAACCAGATTTCACGAGCTCTTTGCATTCCAATTATCATGCTTAGCACATCCTCACTCATCATGCTCCTAAGCCATGTCATAAAGAGGCCATCATTTCCGAACAATGAATTGAAGATTCCTAACCTTCTTCCCATCTTCCTTTAGGTATTGTAATAGAGCTTCAGCATCAGTGATTTAGTGTTTTAGTCTAAGATATATTAAAAGCTGAATCTGAGAACTCAAAAGTAAATAATTTTCAGTGGTAAGTATGATGGAAACTAAACTTGCACACTGAGGAAAAGATTGAAGAGATAAGGTAGGCTCAGATTTTGAACTTGAAGCCATTGTCAGCTCTGACACTATAAAGAAAATAAAATAAAGTTGTAGAAAAAGTGAGAACTATTTTTCCTTTTTTTGAGAATAATTTGTGTAACAATACTGATATGCTTACAACAATTAGTACCACACTTAGCACCACAAGGACCTTTTTGTAAAATTTCTAAATTTTTGTAAAAATTTCATAATTTATTGATTTTGATCCATTGGGGCTTTTCTCTTCCATCTCTTCTCAATCTATCTTTAAACTTCTTCAATGTTTTGACTATATTTTTGTAAAGCTCTAAATGATTATCAAATTCATAGAGATCTATATATTTTAAATTAGATCCTGCATTTTACAACTATTTCTCTCCTCTGAGACATAGACCGAATTTTTCCTTCTAACATTACTATGCATATTCTTAAGTTATCTTCCCAACTTAGATACATGCTATCTAAGCTTTCGCATATAAATTGTAATTTGAAATCAGCATCCTAGATTAAAAAGTTCATATTATTATTATTATTCATTATGGACGGGTTTGAGTCCTGTTATAAGTTTTACACCTGTCTTGAATTATTTCAAGGTTAGATAAAATGGATTCTATCGATGCTAAGGTTAATCCTTTTCATTTCTTCGTAAAAGTGTTTGCTTGCAATTAATCTCATTTTAACAATGGAAATTGTATAAACAACTTGATATTCCTGATTAAAGTCTAAATGATCAATTGCATTTAAAAATCTATTGACAAATCTTTCCATTTTTATAGATTTGAGTTACTTTTATCACTTCTTATCTTGTAACATTTCAGAAAACAAATAAGGCCCAACATGCTTCCTTTTGTTGTTAAAATAAAAGAAGATAATTTAATATTACTAACCAATATACTATCTATTGGAATTCTAAAATAGATTCACTAATTGCCTCCAACTATAGGGAGGTCCATGGTCAGCACTACCATAGGTCTACACATCAAGCAAGATTATTTCAGTGACTATTTCACATGGCCCAATGCAATATACAACAGACTAATCTAATAGGATATGCCTAAGTGAATCTCTTGCAGTTGTCTCAAGAAGAGTGCTTAGTAACAAGAAATCTTCTTCGTCTATCACAAGTTTTGGCATGTAAAGTTATTGGTTAATTTCTAAGAATATATAAGATATATGGAAAATGATAATTTCACTCAAAAGAGTTTTATTTATTTCATAACTAGTATTTTACAAAGGAATGTTACTAAGAAAACATACGAGTGGGTGAAGGTTAGGCATTCGATGCTCTCTCCTTCTTACATCATTATATTTATAAGCTTGAAGAAATAAGGTTATCTCTTCTTATATGACACTTGTTTTATTCTTTTGGTGGATGGTGGATTCTTCTTGAGATAAGGTGACCCCTTCTTGTTTTATCATTGAGGACACTTGTTTTCTTCTTTTTCTTCTTGGCCAGCAGCCTTTACATGGTTTTGATAAGCTTTATAATATTTTCTTTTTGAATTATGGATGTTTTTTGCCAGCACTTTTTATCTTTTTTAATGGAACCTGTCACATGCCAATTATGAACTCCTCATCTAAGGACATGTCTTTCCCCTTAGATTCCCCTTTTGATCCTTCGTAACAATAACCATAGGATAACTGATGCTTTAGCACTTTGCATATCTCGTGGTGTATTGGCAAGCTAGATTCTATAAGATTTTCATGTATTGTTTTTTTTTTTTTTCAGTAATGTCTGTTTGGTTAATATGCTTTCTTTTTCGCACATGCATGGAGAAGATTATATGTTCTTTTATGGCCTCGTGAAGCCACACATTTTCCTTTCTTATCCTCTCGAGTGATTCATAGAGAACATTTATCCTAATGGGCCTTTGGTTGCTGTGAGCTTTAGGCTCAAATAATTCTGAATCATAGTCATTATAAACCTAATCTCAACAGTTGGACTAACTTTCTTGCTGCTAATCTCAATTTGAATCATGTGTTGTGCCAAACACCATTTGTTAACACAATATTCAAGGCAAGCAGTTAGAACATTGATAAAAATCATTTCTTTTGTTTTGGATATCATTTTGAGGTCATTGACTGCCTCCTTAATTTTTCCAAAGAACTCTTTTAGTTCCCTGCAATTATCATTGACATAAACAAAGTTAAGGAAACCATATTTAAACATATCTTTTATCAATTTTGGATAAGTTCCTGGGAAAAAGTTAATCCTCAAGTATAACCCTGAATGATCTCGTATTACAACGTAGCTAGGACATATCCCATATGCTATTTTACCAATTATTTTATAATCATAAGCGTAGTCACTTTCTAATGGAATTTTCACCATTGGAATGGACTGTCCACTTTTATCATATTGAGGCCTTTTGCTCACTAAAGAGCTTTTAGATTCTTCCTTTTTCATGTATTGTTCTTTTATATTATTGATTGTGAGAAATTTCTCTGAATGTCTTATCTTTGAGTTCGGTGAAGAACTATGGGCAATCCGACTCTCAGTTTGATCCTTGAAATGGACCTTTTTTAGCATATTATTAATATATTGTTCTCAAATATGGACTTTGGGATGATTTTGTAAACTTTTGTCTAAGCAAAGTTTGCTCAATTCCTTATGGGCATCATCTATCATAGCCAGCCCATCATAAATCATTCCATTGCCTTTGAGAAGCAATTCCTGACCTTCAAAGCATATTGTTATGCCCTTTAATATTTTAGAAAGACTCATTTCTATTGTATTTTTGGCTAAGGAAATCTACAATACAATTGTTAGATCCTTTAATATATGCAATTTCAAAATCATATTCTGCAAAAAAAAAAATGTTGCCATCTAATTAATCTTTTATATTGAGGTAGATTAGGCAATTTACTAAATATAAATCATTTGCCTTGAGTGTTATTAGATCTTACTTTAAATTTCTTTGGTAATAAAAAGAAAGTTAATTCAGCTATTCCATTTTTAATAGCTAATAATTCCTTTTTGTAACACCTCAGTTCCACTAATAGGGCACTACGATGGAATTGAAGTGAAACTGTATTTCATCAATCTCATATCTAAAACTTTCAAAGTAATGACCAACAATAGTTGTTCTAAACTGCCATTAGAAAATAAATAATGAAATAACATATCCTTAAATAAATATCATCCTAAAGTAAGCTAAAATATTCGTAACTTATTAATGAAACATTATTCCCCAAAAGAAACCGCACTCTTATTCTTCCTCCTAAGACAATAAGCTCATATCATCTAACTCTATCTGCAAAAATATTGTATTGAGGGATGAACCATTAACTTAGTAAGTAGATTCATGCACAATACTAAAAACTATTAAAATATAATTAATTGAAATACTTAGATACACATAATAATAAGAGAAATTACGTTTGTAAACCATCATTTAGCAAAAATAAATTACAACATCATAACATCATTTAAATCTTTTAAATATAACAATAGCATTTGAAACACATAAAATATAATTAACTCATGCCACATAGTATCATCTGTAGACCCAATGACCCAGCCATATAATATCATTCAGGGTACTGTACCTTGCGGGAATCATTAACATTAATATCATATGTGGACAAAATCCAGCTGGCTTTCTATAACATAACATCACTACGGACAGCCAAATCATTTAAAATAATCTTTAAACTTTTAATCATTTATAAGCTTTCATAAAGTACATTTAAATAATTAATAATTATTTCAAAGTATTTGACTTAAAATAATTTAATAAAGATTTAATTTTCTAGATAATTTATAAAACTAGTTTTTAATAAATAATGTTTTGTTATAAATAATTTTAAAGAATGGTTTTACTTAACAAAATATTGTAATAGAGTAAAGAGTAAACAAATCAGTTTCATATACTTTTTTTTTTTAATATAATACATACCTCAAATTAAAAGTAATTTAATAATAAAGTATATGTACTATGCATGAATTTACTTATCTCAATCCTCAGAAATAAAAAGAAACAGTAACCTCAACCACGAGCTCACTCTTGTCCTAAAATATCAAGACACATTCTTATCAATATTATTATTCATTCTCACCTTCATATAAATTCATTATAATCAAGCTTAGTTATAAATGATAAATCATCAAAGTTAGTCTAAACCTGACTGTCCTATATAAATTGATTTCTTTTTGCACAAAATACATCATTGAAATTGAAACAAAAATAAAGGAAAAATAGTATTCAAATCACAGTGCTCATGCCTCATGATGCCTAACTAGTCATTTATAATAAAGAGAATAATGCATGCATTCATCATCAAACATATAAGATTTGAGAACATGTATTAGAGAATGATAATTATCTCAAAACCTGTTTCAAACGTGCATAAAAGAAAACCATGGAATTCTTTGCTTTTATACATTTATAAGTTAAAGGATTTTAATTGTAGAGAGATAGAAAAAGTTTAAGTTTAATAAAAAATCTTATTTTTCTAAAAATACATTATACGATTTTATGATAAAGATGATATTACATGATAATTTATTTTTTAAAAAAAATAATAAAAGAATTATACTTTATCTCAAATAGTGCTAATTAAAATCGATTAACACAAATAAACGACGAACAATTAAATAGATAAGCATAAACAAATAAACAAGGAACTAGTATTACAATCTTCATTACTATGATAATTCTTTTCGGCGAGTTTAAATGTTCCAATGGCGTATCTACAAAACTTTTCTTGATCTGTTTTAGAACTGCACTCCAATGATTATCTGAAGCATCGGTTTTAAGAATTAAATTATTACTATAGGTAGGGAATCCTAATCTTGGTAAAGTTTTACATTTTTCTTTTAATCTTTTTACCACCTTGGTAGCATGATTTTTTATTATTCTTTTTCAATAATCCTTATAAGGATCGTCTTTCCTTAGCTAAGTTTTTAATGAAACCTTCAGCATAATAATGACATATTAAAAATCTATGAATCTGTTATTTAGATTCTAATTTATCTAAAAATAAATATATATTTTTTTCAAAACTATAAGGTTGCATCTCAATTCCTATTTTATTTATTATTAATTATAGAAATTTTATTTTAAGCTTCATTATCTCAACTTTCTTCTTAGAAAGTAATATTCCATGTTTCTTGCATATTTTCTACAAAAAAAAAAAAAACCAAGATGATTAATATGATCAACTTCATTATCTGAAAATATTAAAATATCATCAACATAAACAATGCAAAATTCATGAAATTTTTTAAAGATTTTGTTCATCCTTCTTTGAAATAATTTTGATGTATTTTTTAATCTAAATGGCATCACAATCCATTCATACTGTCATTGACTTGTACTCAAGGCAATAAGTGGTATGCTCACTTCTTCAAGTTTGATTTGCCAAAAGCTAGATTTGTAATCAAACTTGCTATACATCTTTTTATTAATTACAGAAGTAATTAATGTATCTTTATAAAATAAAAAATATCCATCAAATTTGATATATTTATTTAATCTTTTGTAGTTGATAACCATACGGGCTTTTTCTTGTTTAATTTCTGCATGATTCCTGAGCATAAAGGCCAGACTACTATGTGGACTTCTAGATTTTCTAATAATCTTGAGTTCTAATAACTCTTTGATTTGCTTATCAAATTGTTGTCTATCTTCTTGCCCATATCTCATAGGCTTGATTCTTATAATAACATTCGGATCTTTTAATTGAATCTTAGCATAAAACATCTTTTAATTGAATCTTAGCATATGTTTTATCAATTTCCCATAACTCAATTTTTCCAAAATTTTTATTGAGTTTTTCCAAAAAATTTTCATAATTAGAGATGATTCGATTGATTTTTATATTATCACCATGCTGGCTACTCCTAACATGATTATAAATCCTTGAAGTAGTAATGGAATGATTACATGGTGTTTTAAGAGTAATTGCTTCATTGGTCATTATATAAATGAACTGACAAAGGAAATTAACTCCTAAAAGTATATATGCACCCATGTGATCATAAGACCATAATTTAAGGATACTTAGGATATAATCTTCTATTTTGATTAAAGTTTTGATCTTACATTTTCCTAAAGTGATCTATTCACTATTTATTCCTTATCCTATTAAAGGTCTATAAACTTTTCAATAAGATTTTGGATAAACCCTAGAATTAGCTAAACTAACTCCTAAACCAGTATCAATTAAAGCATGAAACCATTCTGGCTTATGCTTATAATATGGTAAAATCATTTTTATATATACTATAAAAGGACTAAACATATCTTGAGAAAGTTTGTTTAATCCCTTCAATGTTTTGCTTATTTCTCTATCTCCTATACAGTAAGGAGAGAAATTTTCAGGAAAATTCATCCCTAATAAAGGACTTATTTATGTTTCATAATCAAGTTCAATGAAAAAAGGAAAGATAAATTTTATCTCTTTAATTTTTAATGGTATTTCACAATATTAACTTAATGTTTTTCTTTTTCCATTATATCCTACATATGTATGAGCTTCAATCAGGATTTTTCTCTCTAAGTATTTAATCATTTTGGTATCAACATAAGATTTTGCAGCTCCTGTATCAAAGATAGCTAAAGTCTCATGCCACAATTTTCTGTTATTATATTAAATTTCAACTTTTAGATTTTGATTATTTTTTTTTAACTGTTGCTAATATTTCATGTGATGGTGGTATCATAAGATGGCTACATCTAGTAAAACTTTGTGTTCCAGTTAATTCTGGTTCCCTTTTAATTATAGAGAATGATCTCTTGTTACTTATAATGATTCTTCCATCTGGAGTATATTCTATAGGTTTAGTAGTATTTCCCCTAATTAAAGTGGGTTGTCTATTTGAATCTATTTCCCATTCCTTTGACAGATTTATTTCTCTTAAAATTATAAGAGATTGTATTTTCCCAGTTATCAATTTCAATAAAATCTTTATCAAAAAAAAAAAAATTCATTGTTAGCTAAATTCATCAAGACATATTCTATGGCATATGCTATGCTATATAGGTAAGTTACATCATGCATTACATCAAAGTATTTAAAATCATGACATAAGGTTAATGTTTTATTTATATTTCTATCTATTAGATTTATAGAATATTTAGGATATATCTTAAACATTAATTTCTTATAACTAAGATCTCCTTGTATTATTCTAAGGAGTGCATATTTTCGATCTTGTATTCTATTATCTAAAACAGCTAAATTTACTAGATTGTCTATCCCTTCTCGAAAATGAGCTTTTATCATTATTTGGATTCCTCCAATGTGAACATATCCAATCTTAGATCTATCAGTGGATCTTATCTTATTAATTTTGTCCTCTATATGAGATTTTAATAGTAAGGGTATGTTTATATTCCCTCTAGCATACCTAATTTTGACATGTTCTTCTTTTACGGTTGTACTGAAATACATTATGTTTTTTCTTTTAATCATGTTAGCAATTCCTTGTGCTAACTTATTGACCGAAGTCATATAGGTTTCCAATTCTTTTTTATTAATCTTAAGGTATTGTTTTTTATTAAAAACTATTTTTCCATTAAAAGAACCTTGTTCTTCTAATTCATCATCCTCATATAAATCCTTATTATCAAATTCTTATGTACTCATTATGAGTCTAAATATGAGCTATTTAAAGTTTTATCAGAAAGATAGTATATGCTATCATTATCACTAATATCTTAACTATCAGTGATTAATTCCAAATCGTTGAAATCCTTAAGCATTTTGATGTTAGCCTTTTTCTTTTTAGGACATTCATTTGTATAATGTCCTTCATTGCATAACCAACATTTGCGCTTTTTTGATGCTTTGGTTTTAGATTTTCTTTAAAATTTATTCCTTTTGAAGAATTTTTTCTTGCATTTATTTTTCTTGTAATATTTCTTATTAGTTTTAAAGAATTTCTTCTTTTTGAATTTCTTCCTATGTTTATAGGTTTTATTAGTGTATCCAAATCTTGGTGGATCTTCTATCCTAGAACAACACAATCCTCGATTATGCTTTTTCATAAGTCTTTTATCTCTTATTTCGGCGCACCATTCACTTATCATATTTCGAGTAAATATGAACTTATTTTTTAAAGTATCAGTCTCTGTGGTATCTCTGTATTCTTTGTTATATTCTAGCATAATCTTTTTGCCCATGGATTTGGTATTTTTATAAAATATAAACCATTATAATAGATTATGGTACTTTCATCTTTATCAAATTCACATTTATACTATAATTCTTCGAAGTTACATGTGTATTCTTCTAAATAACATATATTATATATTTCAAGCCTAGTTAGCTTCATCACATTTTCTATCTTTTTTCTTTTTAGTTCTTGTTGAAAATTAGTTTCCCAATCTCCTCCTAAGAATTCTTTCCTTATCTCATTTTTTAATCTATTTAAAACTTGATCTAAGGTTCATTTGGATTATTATTTTCTCCATATAATATTCTATTTTTATTGGTATCATTTAATCTCATAAACCATTGTGCTACTATTCCTATAAATGAAGTTTTAAGGAATTCTATACCATTATTTATGCCCATCTTTGTTTAATGCAAAAGCAATTTTTCATAGATTTAACCCAATCAGTTATTGGCTTATCTCTAACTTTGACACAATTTAAATCCATCCATACTCCATCATGGTAGATCGGTCTTTATATATATTCTCTTGGGGTTTTACATTCTCTTTTAGGTTTATTGATCCTAAAATGTTGACTTGAGGTCTTTCATGGGTTGGTACTTCTTCCCTGACGTAAAAAGCTCTATTACTAGACTCTCCTCGTTCAAAGACCATTGGCTTTGATTCGTTTATTTTTAGATGTTTTATTCTATTTTTAATATCTTGTAAATTTATAAATACATCTTCTTTTTCTTCAGATTCCTCATCAGAAGTTTCAGGATTAGATAATTCTTTCAATCCATGATCTATATTCTCACTTAACATTCTTAAACTTATCAAATTTTTATTTCCATCTATCTTGTTGAATAAAGGTCCTGATATTGATTGCATTTCATTATTTTTCTTTTCATTATAGTAGATTATGGTATCTTGTAAAATTTTATTCTTCTCTTGAATCACCATAAGTAATTCTTCCATATTATTATTAATCTTTTGTACTTCAACCCTTTTGTAACTTTCCATCTAATTTTATTGCAAACTTATTACCTAAGTTGTTCAATAATTCTTTCAAGTTTATTTATTTGAATTTCTATCTTATTTAATTTATCTTCTATTGAATTTTTATTCATGATATTCAAAGATTTCTTGTTTTAATTTATCTTGATCTTGAATGTTGAAATCTATTATTAATTGTTTAACTGACTTAAATTCTTCACTCATTTGCACGCCTAACTTTTTTACTTGTTTCATACTTTCATCATTAAAATTCTTAATTTCAAGTATCTTATTGGCGCTTTCTATATCATCTATAGATAAATTAGAATTTCCTAATTTATTTAATAAAGATAAAGAAATCTAGTTTAACTGATTATTTCCCCACATATCAGAATCATTTATTAAATCAAATGGTTGAAACCTTACATAAGTAAATCCTCTATCTCTATAGCTAGAAGGAGGCAACCTCTTGGTTTCTATGTTTTGTGAAATTATCAATGGTTTTGGTAACTTATTCATAGTACCATCTGCATAGTATTTCATTATATTCTAACAAATATTTGTGACATATGATGTTTCTCATATCTTTAGGTATATTGCTCCTCTCTAATCCTTTATGTATTAGGCATAGTTTATATATGATTAAATCTTTATATCCTCTTAGCATATTGCCAGAAGGATAGTTTTTACTGCTAATTTTTTTGTGATTCGAATTATATTCATCTTTTGCTTGATAGTTAAAAATCTATTATAATCAATCACAAGTTCATCTATATAATTCTTAACAGAATTAATATTCCATTATTTCCATGAAAAATTGTTTCTATAAACTTCTCTCTAACTCTAAATAGGAGAATAGGATTTGTATTTAAATTTCTATTTTTTACTAGTATAATTTCTCCAACTCTGAATTCATGAGCACAGGATAAATATAGATGCCCTAGTTGTTTATCATCTAAATAATTTTTTTCTGGATAATAATATTGTCTATGTTTAGTTATATTATCCTTGATGGTATTATTGTCTATCACTAAATTATATCCTCCATTGTTTATAAAATAAACAATTATTTTATCCATTTTATTTTTGATTTTGAATTAATCAAGTATGTGGCTTGTTATACTAATAGTACATACTAATATAGCTCCCATTCAGACTAACCATCAGAATATATGTCACCGGTTTCCCGCTGGTATACCTTGAAATTTCAAAATTTTTTGAATTAAAACTTCGCTCTGATACTATTTTGGCAAAAAATTCAACCCAAGATTAATAATAAGGATGTTAATGATCAAATTTTTAATACTTATGGATCTTTTGTAATTTTATTTTATTTTATTAAAACGCACGGTTTTATGCAAGATGTTGTGCAATCTTTTGTAAGAATGTCTTTTCCCTTTACATGATTACATCATGATTATATACACTATTGGACGGTTAATATAAGGAAAATATATTATCATGATCAGCATGAATTATGCTGTTTGTCTACTCCTGAATTCAAGCCTTAACATTCTTGAAATATTAAAATAATGGATGTGGCCGTTGGGACATTGATTGGAGCCTGCCATTATTCCAAGCCAATATCGTTAGGACCGTGATCCGAGCTTGACTTGAAATTGGTTGGAGCTTGCCATTATTCTAAGTCAATATTGTTATCAAATTTGTATAGACAAATCAAATCGTTGAGTTTTTTTATGCTTACACAGACTTCAGGGTAGTGGCTACAATCTTGTGTTGGAGATTTTTCTGTTGACCAAGTTTTGGAGATCTTGTTTTGTAAATGAAAAACGATGAAGAAACTGAAGACCGACATAGAGCTTTGACAAAAATAACCTGACTATTCGACCAGGGTCATTGTATTTGTGCTTATTGATTATTTTTCAATTAACAAAGCAAATTGGACAAGGTGTACCTTTTTTTTCTGTCAGGATTCTGTCAATCTTTTCACTCTAAATATCATTACTCTGTGTAAAATTTATATTTTCCTGGCCCTCTGTACATTTGATGAATCACTCATTTGCTTTTGATTCATTCTGTAAGAATTTTTTTTTTCATTACTCTTGTTTCTGGATCAGGCGTTACGGTTGAAGGCAAATGATCTTGCACAGTAATTTTAAGTTCATTCTGTGCTTACAATGATGCCCGGAGATAGTAACAATCGGATTGAGCTTGTCAACGACAGTAAATGGCACAATCGGTGTTGCAAGAAATGTTAATAATTTTCTTTGATGGTGTAGAGTAAATAAAAATGATTCATTGAAGGGTTTAACTAAAGACCTATTTAGTACTTTGAAAAGTATACAAGTAAAAATAAAGGATGGGTAAAGCTTAAATCCATATTTTTTATTCCCCCAACATACCCAAACCTTCTTGAGCTGCCAATTAAATAAAACTGTCACTTCTTTTGTGTTAAGATAGTTAAATAGTTGGTTCTTATTTTCAGTTAGTTAGACAAGTTGGTTAAGAATATTAGAGAGTTAGCTGAGCTGGCATAAGTCTGTTATTCTGTTATCAATTCGTTACCTCACGCTACTCTCTACTCTTAGGTGCTGAGCTCATGAATACCGAATCTAGAATGTTCAAGAATCTTGTATAAATACATTTGTAATCAGCAAAAGCATTATGATTCAGTTTCCAATTAATAAAATTCAGCTCTGAAATATTCTCTGTTCTTTCCTTCATTTTCCCTCTTGCCAAACACATATGAAACTTTAACTTGGTATCAGAGCTAGAGCTATCAACACTCATGGCTTCTTTAAATCAGAATACGAACTCCCCTGTTTCTTCATTTATGTTTACTTCACCAATCAAATTGGATCGGTCGAATTATACGTTCTGGGAATCGCAAATCCTATCCTCAGTACGAGCAAATGGATTAGAAGATCTACTCGATAAATCCAAACGCGGTCCTGCTCAGTTTTTGTCTACTAAAACTAAAGAATTAACTACTGACGCACAAGTAAATCCAGCATTTACTTCATGGAAGAGAAAAGATCAACTGTTGCTAAGCTGGTTAATGTCATCCATCAGTATCGAGATTCTTAGTCTTGTGGTAAACTCTCAAACCTCTCTTGAGCTTTGGACTAATCTGGAACAACAATTTGGATCTGAGACCTTTGTTAAGAAAATTCATTTGAAGATGATGCTTAATACTCTTAAAAAAATGTTCTCTGTCTATGATTGAATTCTTTGGAAAATTAAAAGCTGTTATTGATGAATTAGCCATTGCTAGTGATCCTGTTAACTCTTTGAACTTCCTTACTCATCTGATTTCTGGATTAGGTCAGGCCTATTATCCAGTTGTTGTGTACATAGAAGAAAATCTTGCTGAAATCACTGTCAATGAAGCCTATTCTATGCTGTTAACCCATGAGGCTAGGCTAAAGGCTAATCAGTCAAATGCTAGTAAGGAAGCCAAATTGAACTATGCTGCAAATGTTGCTCAAACTAGATCTAACAATAATAATAGAAAATCTGGAGGTCAGTTTAATAATAATTGGACTGGTGGTCAGTCTAATACCTATTGGAACAAGAATCCGGGTGCCAGAGGTGGATATGCTAGAGGCAGAGGTGGTTTTGCTATAAACTTTCCACCAAATCAAGGAATAGGTAACTGCAACTGGAATGGCTTACCAGCTGGAAACTATCCACATAATTGAGGGAGAAGTGGTTATGGTGGAAATAATAATGGTAATTTTGGTCAGAATGGAGGATATATTAATGGGAAGGGAGGTTTGGATCCATCCACTGCTGCTACTGTTGTGTTTTGTCAAATCTGCTTTAAACCAAGGCATACAGCAGCTAAGTGTAGAAACAGATTCAACAGGGACTATATTCCTTCTTATAATCCATATCAGAGTTCACCAAGGAATGCTTATCTTGCAGCCTCTGAAGGAGCAATGGCAGATCAAGGTTGGTATATTGATAGTGGAGCCACGCATCATCTCACCAACAATCTGCAAAATCTGAATACTGGAGGAGAATATTCAAGTAATCAGTTATTACATGTTGGTAATGGTCAAGGTTTACATATTTCACATATTGGCTACACTTGTCTTCACACATCCTACAATTCAGTTCTGCATTTAAATGATGTTTTATGTGTACCCCACCTTACTAAAAGTCTCATCAGCATTTTAAAGTTACTTGAGGATAATAACATAACTATTGAGTTTGTTGCCAATATGTGTTTCATAAAGGACAAGAGGAAGGAAATGCATCTGGCTAAAGGGATTGCTAAAGGAGGATTATATCGGTTGCTGTCAAAGGATGAATCTGTCTTTAATTCCTGTAGTCTTAGCTATGTTCCTAAGTCTATGCTTTCAATTTTTAATAATTCAGTATGTAATCCTACTGAGTTAGCTGTAACTAAGGTCAATGTTCCACAATGTCATGTGAATACAGCTAAGTCAGAGTCAGCAAACTTGTTACATCAAAGATTTGGTCATCCTAATAAACATACACTGAAGTGTATTTTGTCCTCTCTTCCTCTTAAATCACCTGTATCAAAACCTGACTTTTGTGATGCTTGCTAATATGGTAAAGTTCATCAGCTGTCTTTTTACTCAACAGGGATCAAAACAACATCTCCCTTAGAGTTAATCCATACTGATCTTTGGGGTCCAGCACCCTCATCTTCTTTACATGGCTACAAATATTACATTAGCTTTGTAGATGATTATAGCAGATACTGTTGGATTTTTTCATTAACTCTAAAATCAGAAGCTCTTGACACTTTTAAATACTTCAAGAACTTAGTCGAAAAACAATTCGGTTATCCCTTGAAATTGCTACAATCTGATTGGGGGGGTGAATATAGAAGCTTTGAGAAATTTCTTGAGGAAGAATGGATCATTTTTAGACACAGTTGTCCTCACACACATCATCAAAATAGAGTTGTTGAAAGAAAGCATAGGCATATTATTGAAACAGGGCTTACTCTCTTAGCACAAGCCAAAATGCCTTTATCTTTTTGGTGGTAATCATTCCACACAGCCTCCTTTCTTATCAATAGACTTCCAACACATGTGTTAAACAACATTTCACCTTTCACCAAACTCTATGGCAGAAAACCTGATTATCAGTTTCTTAAAACCTTTAGGTGTGCATGTTTTCCTTTCCTAAGACTATACAGCAAACATAAGCTCAATTTTCATACACAAAAAATGTCTTATGATTTGCTATAGTCCAGTACACAAAGGTTATAAATGTCTTGATCCCACTGGAAAAATCTATATTGCTAGACATGTCAAGTTTAATGAGTTTGATTTTCCATTCTCTGAACTTTTCTCTTCAATCAAATCTGTTCCAAGTCTATCCTCAGGTCATCCACATATGTCATCAATACAACAATTTCATATTCCTTTCAATTCTACTCCTCTTACTACTGTCCTTTAGGACAGCAACCAGATACAATCTTCTGTCAGTCCACTTGTACCAGGTGTAGGACCTGATTCTGGTCACTCACATTCATCATCCAACCACTGTTCCCAAAATTCTTCTTCACACAATCAGTCCCCACAACCTCAACCTCAACAGCAACCAACCATACAGCCTACATACCAACCAGTGTTGCAGAATCAACATCCCATGGTGACCAGATCTAAAGTTGGAGTGTTTAAGCCCAAGACATACTTGGCAGACACTCAAACTCTTGAACCACATTCAGTCAAAGCAGCTTTAGCAAATGAAAAATGGAGAGCAGCTATGTAGGCAGAATTTGATGCCTTACAGCAGAACAACACTTGGGGTCTTATTCCTAAAAAAGCAGTTGGGAAAATTGTTGGTAACAAATGGGTATTCAGAGTCAAATATAATCCTGATGGCAGCATCTCCAAATACAAAGCAAGGTTGGTTGCAAAGGGTTTCCATCAGACACAAGGAGTAGACTTCTTTGAAACTTTCAGCCCTGTTGTCAAGCCGTGTACAATCAGAATTGTCCTAAGTCTTGCAGTCATGAATCACTGGTGCATCAGACAACTTGATGTCAATAATGCTTTCCTCAATGGCATACTCACTGAAGACATTTATATGCATCAACCTGAGAGCTTTGTTCATCCTCAGTTTCCCACGCATGTGTGCAAACTTACCAAAGTTCTCTATGGTCTCAAACAAGCTCCAAGAGCTTGGTATGATAGACTGAAATCTTTTGTGTTAAACTGGGGGTTTATTACTTCACGGTCAGACTCTTCATTATTCATTCATCATGTGGCAGGGGATATTGTTGTGATTCTTATTTATGTTGATGATATTCTGGTTACTGGCTCAAATACAAAACTGGTGGAGAAGGTTATCTGCAGGTTGGGATCTGAATTTGCCTTGAAAGACCTTGGGGATTTTAACTATTTTCTTGGGCTTGAAGTCACCCCATCTGTTAAAGGGTTACACCTTTCACAAACCAAATACATTGGAGACTTACTTAATAAGGCTCAGATGCTAGAAAGCAAAGGTTGTCAGACTCCTATGAGCTCCACTGAGAAGTCAGTCAAAGACAAAGGTGCACCCTTTGAGAATCCCTCACTATACAGAAGCCTAGTTGGTTCTCTACAATATGTTACATTGACAAGGCCTGAAATTGTATTTATAGTCAATAAACTAAGTCAATTCCTTACTGCTCCATCAGTTTTTCATTGGCAAGCATGCAAAAGACTGCTGAGATACTTGCAGTCTACAGCAACTTATGGACTGCAATTTTATACCATTGGTACTCTTACACTCACAGCTTTTTCAGATGCTGACTGGGGATCAGACTTAGATGACAGGAGATCTGTAGGAGGATACTGTGTTTACTTGGGTGACAATCTAATCTCATGATCATCTAAGAAGTAGCATATAGTTTCAAGAAGCACAGCAGAGTCAGAGTACAGAGCTCTTGCTCAGGGGGTCTCTGAAGTACTTTGGGTTACTTATTTGCTTAAAGAATTGAAAGTCAACTTGCTGCAAATTCCAGTTCTTTACTGTGACAATAAAAGTACTGAAGCCTTGGTCAATAATCCCAAGTATCATTCCAAGACTAAGCACATTGAGCTTGACATACACTTTGTTCGAGAACACATTGCTCAGAGGGAGATTCAAATCAATCATGTTCCTAGTTATGATCAGATTGCTGATGTGCTTACTAAACCTCTGGCTGTTGATCAGTTCAATTATCTAAGATTCAAGCTCAATGTTCTTCCCAGACCTTGAGCCTGAGAGGGGCTGTTAAGATAGTTAAATAGTTGGTTCTTATTTTCAGTTAGTTTGACAAGTTGGTTAGGAATATTAGAGAGTTAGCTGAGCTGGCATAAGTCTGTTATTCTGTTATCAATTCGTTACCTCACGCTACTCTCAACTCTTAGGTGCTGAGCTCATGAATACCGAATCTAGAATGTTCAAGAATCTTGTATAAATACATTTGTAATCAGCAAAAGCATTATGATTCAGTTTCCAATTAATAAAATTCAGCTCCGAAATATTCTCTGTTCTTTCCTTCATTTTCCCTCTTGCCAAACACATATGAAACTTTAACTCTTTGCCTCGCTTGAGGAGAGGGCCAGTACTTAAAAGTTGGCATAAGCCTGCTACAAGAAATACTGATTCAAATTTCGAAACACTCATGGCAGTATGCATAATAAATATGACTAGCAATCGAGTGGAAGCCTACAGGCTAGAGATGAAGAAAAACAAACTCTAAAACAGAAACAGAGCAAGAAAAGCAGCCTAGGACAATGTTTAATGAGATTAAAAAACTAACACATGTAGCATATATATTTATGTTTTCTTGGAGAAGGGACAGCCTTGAGTTGCTGCTGAATTTTCAATTGATGAACCCTTCAACAGGCCTCCAAAAAGCTCAGCTGGGTCATAATAAATCTCAACATCCTCTGCTCTAAGTGATTCATCAACCTGTGTATCAAGTTTTTCATTCATCAGCACGGAGTTTCAATTGATCTAAAAAAATAAAAACTTCTTTTGACGCTCTAGAAATTCAGTTTCTATTTATTATGCTCTTGATGAAACTCATATTTGCAATTTAAAACATAATGTAACAATTTGACATAAAAAATAAGTCGAACGAAAAATAAATATATTTTTATTAGCTTTGTATCCGATTATGTTCATGAAATTCATTAATTTTGAACTGATTAACATCCTAAAATTTCATTTCAGGCTTTTTTTTTTTTTCCTAATGTAAATCTGACACTTGGTTCGACTTTCGATGTCACATGATATGAGTAAAAGTTGAAGTTGGGCCAATCAATCTGAATGGATCACATAGAAAAGATAATATCAAAGAAGCTCTTGCAGATAATACGCAGAAAAGGTAGTATTAAAGAAGCTCTTGCAGATAATATGCAGCTCACCTAGCCCGACCTTCAAGAGTTCAAGTTACCAAATCTTATATTTTATTGTACAGAGAAAAAAGCTGGCCAGTCGTCATCAAGACGAATGATTTCAAATTTCTATTCCTTCTCAACAATATTTGAAAAAAAAATACATTTTATTTCATTTTCAATCTTTCAAAAGAAATCGACTATTTCGTTTACTTTTTTTTTTTTAAATTGTGGCCAAATCCCCAATTCATTTTAGTTCCTATCTTTTCATAATTCAAATTTCTTGATGGAAGACAAATACAACTACTAAAAATAACTCGACCAAATTTTTAATGGCTAAATATTAATATCATGAGAACATAACCAAAACTCTTTGTTGTTTCAGTATACTAATCATTTCTCTCTCCCTCATGTTTCAAAACTTGTTAAAACCCCTTTCTATTGGAAAGATTTTGTTGACTTTCAACTTTTTTTTTTTTTGGGTATCATTTATTGTTTTAACAAAAAGAGAGATTATGATAAATTTTAAAACATGAAAAGAGAAAACAATTAATTTTAACAAACAACAGGGAGGTTCTGATGATTTTCCTATAGATTCATCCAATATATAGAAGCCAAGCTATATTTAAGTAAAATCTTCAAATTTCACTATAATTAAGTAATTAATTATATTATATTTTTTAACATACCTTGAGAGTTCCCAATCCACAAAATTCAACTTTCTCTCCAGTAGGAGCATGCCCTTTAAAAGGTCCTTCAAAGAAACCCCAATGCCTGAACTTGAAAGCAATCAACGGCGGTCCTGAATATACACTCAACACTTCCCATGCAAACCCTCTGGGAAAAGCTGATCCGAATGCTTCATGCGATGACTCAAAGCTCTCGTCTTCAGCCTTGTAAAATTTAAATTGTTCTGGCAATGAATTTTTCAACAAAGCATTGTAACTTCCAGCTTTAAGCGTCTCCTGCGCTGATAATCCTTCCCTTCCTGTTGCATAGACAACATGTTTCCATGGTTAGCATAACAGACAGGGGCGGGCCTATGCTGTGGCCTAGGAGACCCTAACCCTAAAAATGAGACTCAAATTAATTAAGAATTGTCTTTTTTTTGGGTGGGGGGGGGGGGGGGTGTGGAGAATTTTATAATTTCACCCACATAATAAGTTTGCAATTTCTTCATTGTAACTCTAGTTTCCTGGCTCGAAATTTTAATTTCGCTCACACCAAGATTCGGGAGAGATTGGATTTTTAAAGTATCGTGTATATGTAGATGTATATCAGTATATGTATATATCATCTATGTGTATGTACCATTGACGATGAGCTTAAATTTGTCAGGGTTGATGCTTTTAAAATCTTGTAAGCGAGTCTTGTGCGTGAGCTCCATCTCCCATGATTTAACAGCATTTTGCACTGTTTCTTCTAGGGATCCTTTTGGCCACTCCTGCATAATTGACAAAACAAAATAATACTAATACGGAGAAGAAAAAAAAAAAAGAGAGATTAAAAAATACAATACAAGAGGAGATGCTAGCTCATGATCCGATTTGCTTGCGTATAAGCACCTTAGTTCTGCCTGCTTCAAAGAGTTGATTGACAGCATCATAAGTGGGAGGCCTCCCATGTCTCCATTCGATTTTCTCAGCTTCGTCGTGCAAGAAGGATCTGTACTTATCTCTTGCTGCTGCCATTGAAGCCCCTTTTTTTCTTCTTTTCAAAAGTTGATTAAAAGCTTCCTATTATTTATTATGTGTGGTGAGCAATGAGCATAAGGTGGTGAACAGGTTAGAGGGGGATATTAATTGCAAAATTTATGAATGATAGATTATAGTTGGAAAGTTTTGTAGACTTTGACCCACTATGGCATTTCTCATTAATTATCTTAGATTTTTATATATGGTAACTATAAAGCTATTTTGTCATTGATGCATGGAAAGTCTGACAGTTGATACAATAACTAAGTTTTTTGTTTTTATTGCTTTCTTTTTTCAAAATATCAAACTAAATTTTTTTAGTTAATATTAAACTCGATTTCATATATATATATATAGACACACATACTCAATTTCATGTATTAAAACTAAAACATTTAGTAAAAACTAAAAAAGGAGAACGACACTCAATTTTCTCTATCCTACCATTATTTTTGGGTCATATCAATTACTCTCTTATGATATTTATATTACTCTGTTATTCTCCGACATCAAAATTTTCAAAGAAATTGGCATCAAGAGCTATTGAGGTATATGGAAACTGTAATAGGTAAGAGATGAAACCCAAAAATTGTATGGGCAAGTATCAAATATCATTCTCTTAATGGAAAATCATGGCTTATTCACTCGTAAGTAGATAATATGTGATTTTCAAGTAGGTTTATTTGACTGATTACCTAAATTTAAATCTTGAGAAAAATAAAAAGTTAAAAATTGATTTGATTTTTACTTACCCCTACTTAAAAAAAAAATTAACATATACAAATTTATTAATGAGCAGACAGCTACTAATATAAATACTACATTCATTTAATCTTTTTGCGTTTATCAAACCTTTGTACCTTCAAGTTATTACATGTCTCTTAATTTCAAAAAAAAAATTGTAATTACTAGTCAACAATGCAATTGTCACAACAATGGCCAAACACTTAATAGGTTTCTTTCACATCAAGAATTATCAATGAAATGACCAAACTCCTGCCCAATTGCCTTCGAAATTATTAATTTATAGTGGCAATGTCTATGCCCAACCATGTGCCCTTCCTAATGGTTTATCAATATTGTGTTTGAAAATTTCAATAGTTGGTATTTGGTGCACACTTCGCTCATTTATTTGAAAGACTATTTTCCAAAAGAGATGGAAAAAAAAAAAAAAGAATGTCAGTGATTTCGTGAAATATAAATACACAATTTAAGATTGTTTTAAGCACTTTAAGAACTTTTCTAGACTTTTATAATTTATGGTCTAATCAAGGTTAATTGATTTCGTGAAAAACCATTATGAAAATGACAAAGGAAACCATTATTAATCAAAAGTGCGTCATGAATGTAAATTGTTCATTTTTGAAGTTTTGTAGTTGCATTTATGCTTCACCGTAAATCTTGTAAAAGTTTGCAACCGACTGCATTTCATCAGTCTATTTAGGTTGCATTATGTTTGTTTGTTTGTTTGGATTTCCTTTTCTCTTTTTCTTTCTTAAATAACTAAACTTGAACGTTTCAGTGCGAATATAACATGTTTTTGTTTTATTTTTTTTTAAATATTTGAATATAAATATCCAGTCATTTGTTTTATTAAATAAAAATATTTGAAAATTAATATTCTTATATTTGTGCCGTGGTAACTATAGTCATAGATTTTAAATATTAAAAAATAATAAACATCTTAAAAAATATATAAAAAAATAATTTTTTTTGTGTACATTAAATATCAATTCTGTTCATTTGAGTTTTATAATGTTGCATATATAATACTGCTTTGGAGGTGTTATAAGGGGTCTGATGCTCTAAGATTCAATTCTTACTCACACCAGGATTGGGCTAAAAAGATAAGAGGGGTTATTAATCAGACCATATTCTTATAATTCACTATCAACGTATAAATCATTCATTAAGGAAGAAATTTCGGCCACAATAAATATAAACAAATTTGAATGAAACAAGCTTGATTGCCCACTCTTTACTCGCTGAAAACATTGATTATCATCATTGAAGGGCCACCTCACCTAATACGCAATTAAGATTTTGTTTATTTGGCTCAAACTTTCAATGGCCGTCCCTGTCTGTTGATTTGGTAATGAAATATGTTAAGCAAACTTGATCACAAATGACATAATAAAGGCCTCATTTACAATCAAAGCATTACAAGCCTACGCCATCATTCTAATTGGTTAAATGTATGTAGTTTAGTCATCATCTTTTAAAATTAAATTGTTGTCCATTTTCACTATTGGAAAAAAAAAAAAAAACAAAGAATAAGCTGTCCATATTTTGCCAACAAAACTTACTTGAAATCATTTTTGATGCATGCTTTCTGGTTAACTTTTGATTGAAAGGGAAAACAATAAAAAACCGCCCAATTGGTTTAGTAAATCATAGCATTATGCTCAATATTATAATAAACATGCATATATTTCTTTTAAATCTTTACCTATTTATTTTATTAGTGAAAAATTACTAAATTTTAATTAAAGGCATTTTTATAACTTGCAACAATAATTTTAACTAAGAATATTTTTGTAACTTGCAATAATTAATTTCAATTGCAAGATAAAATAAACATATCAATGAGAATACTATTGATTCAAATTCTGATTTCTACCGGCTCAAATAATCAATTGATTCTAATTTTCATCCCCCATCTCGATCCTAATTCAGTAAACCAATCATATGAAAGTCATCAAACCTCATTGTAGTTAAAAGATTTTATTTACTTTATAAACTTTTTATTTTTATAAAATGGTAAAACCCCACCATTGATTGAAAAAAAGTTTTAAGAATACAATAGTAAAAGATAAAAAAATAATTAATTTTGGCAACCAACAGGGAAGTTTTGAATATTGTTTTCCTCAGTGAAAACAATTTAGAGGGAGTCAAGTTTTCTCTTAATTTGTATATGCCATGAGATAGTGGGACAACAGAAGTGGAAAAATTATAAAATAAAACTCATTCACCGGACATGGTTTTAAGTTTAATGCGGGTGGTTGTGAATCACTCGGTCATACTCCAACTTCGTGGCAAAATAGATTGTGTACAACTAACGACTGCAAGATTTTTCATAATAGAACACTCAATAAAGTGAGGTTAAGAATGAAGAACCTTTTATTAAAAAAGAAAAAAAAAAGATAAAGAACCCATAAGTTAAAAATAAGGGGATTTTTATTAATCAAAATAGCTTATGAAAAATAATGATAAGACCTCCCTGTTTATAGTAAAATAATCCTACTTCTTCAATAAGTTAAGACAAATAAAAAAACTAAATCACAATAAAAATAAGAAATAAAAGATCTAAATACATACCGCGCTAATTAAAATGAAAATATCAAAAAGTTATCAAACAATTAAATCATCCTACATCACACCATCAATGTGTGCGCGTATATATGAGATTGAGAATTCACATATATTCGTCCACGGATGCATTTCATGAGCAAGAGGCAAAGAAAACTCTCAACAAGGAGCGAAATTCGCTACTTCAAGTCCATGCATGTGATACATATCTTAGCAACTTTTTGGGGACTAATAAGCTAAACAATATATATATGAAAACAAAATTAATAAGAAGACAAATTTTATTTCTAGTTACTCGGAGAATGGGCAGCGATGAGAAGTTGAAGTGTCGGCAGACTTGTTTTGTTGCGGTTCAGCAATTGGGGTGGGTACCTCCCTCTTAAGGAGGCCTGCAAATAACTCTGCTGGATCATAGTATATTTCAACATCTTCTGCCCTCATGAATTCATCAACCTGGAAAAGCTTTTGTTTACATTTCTGATTACCTTATAATTTTCTAAAAAGTATATATATAGAGGATCTTAAATTTGTTAAAGTCTGAAAAAATTATTAAACCATACGGTTTAATAATTTTTCTGAACTTTAATAAAGTTTAGGATCTTAAACTAGATCAACACTATATATATATATAATCTAATAGTAACTAATTCACTCTTCACCTATATATAAGATAAGAGGTTCGACCCTCAAATCTTTTGTTTTTAAACCAAAAGACTAAATGAGGACATAATTAATAAAGGACTAGCTTATTAAAATCATACCTTCATAATCCCAATCCCATAAAACTCCACCATTTCTCCAGTAGGAGCATGGCCTTGGAAAGGTCCTTCAAAGTAAACCCAATGCCTAAATTTGTAGGCAACCATTGGCGGTCCTGAATAAACACTGATCACTTCCCAGGCGAATCCGCGGGGAAAAGCCGATCGAAATGCATCATGGGATGATTTAAAGGTCTCTTCATCTGCTTTGTAATACTGAAACTCCTTTGGTAGTGAATTCTTCAGCAAGGCATTGTAGCTCCCACGCTCTAGAGTCTCTTCTCCGGACAAGCCCTTTCTTCCTGCATAAGATAAAATCCAAGATCTATCAATGTGTCAGGATCTTATTGTTGTAGATTCAACCCCTAATCCTTTGTAGGACACAGATTTACAGTGGATAAACTCTTTATGTAAGAGCTAAGTTCAGCCACTCACAATAGTTTTAGGGTTTTAATCAATACAGTTATGCTACGTCAGTTAGTATAAAATTTAATACTCATCATTATTCTTTGAATTAAAGACAACTTCATAAAATCCTAAAATTATGTAAATTTATTCTAGTATGTACCATTAACAATAAGCTTCAATTTCTCAGGATTAATGGTCTTGAAATCATTTAAGCTAGTCTTGTGAGAAAGCTCCATTTCCCATGACTTTACAGCATTCTGAACTGTTTCTTCTATTGATCCTTTAGGCCATTCCTGCAAATGCATACAAAATTAACCTTGAAATTGTTATGAACTAATTAATAGAAATATCAATGGAATAATTAATAACGAAAATTAACTTATTATTCATCTAGCTAGCTTGACAGCCACCTTGGTCCGGCCTTCCTCAAAGAGCTTGTTTACTTCGTCGAAAATCGGCTGGCCACCGTGCCTCCACTGCGTGCTGTTTCCTTCTTCATTCAAGATTGAACGATACTTATCCCCTGCCACTTCCATTTCTTCTTTTATTTTATCCTATTTCAATATTATTTTTGCAAAGCCTAGTGATTGTAGTATATACATATATATGTACCTGCGTGTGTGTGTGTGTGTGTATGTGTGTGTGGATGCGCACAGTCGCACATGTTATTGTGAGCTGAACCACATGTCATCTGATCATTGGTCAGGCTGTGGGACGCCAGCCAATGATCAACTGATCCATGACCCATCGCAAAAGTCCACACCTGATCAGGACTCTATACATAATAATAGTAATAACAATAATAATGATGATGATGATGATGAACAGAGTACAAGGATTGCTGAAAATGATGGTTTGCTCAGCCTTATCTGGTGCTACCGTACAAGGACAGAAGTATGATTTCACATGAATAAATTCTGTTGCGCCTGTAAAGTCTGCATTGAGCCGCTGACAAAGGATCTGCTAGTTTTCTTTTGACATTATTCTGAAAGTTTATCTATAGGTTTATTGGACGTCTTCGGATTTTCCAGAAATTATGACATTGGAGATTTTCTCAAAATGATGACCTTCTTTATTAAGTACAGAATACTATGCAACACAGATTAGAGATGAGTGTTGAGATGTCATTTGGTCACATCTGTACTAAAATAACATTATCTCAACTGAAAGAAAATGCCTATTATGGCAAACTTATGATGTTAACAAATTCGACCTTCAGGGCAAAAGTGTAAGATCGACAAAGCACGAAGAAAGAGTAACAAACGAAACAAATAAAATGTAAATGTGGGAAGGATGCAGAATCTTGAAACTCAGAAAGAAGGAAAAAAGGAGAGATTTTCCCACAATCAATGATATCTTAGAGACGACACTGCATTACAGATTCAGGTTTTCCCAATTTCGGAATAGGTTAGTGAAATCTCACAAAAACGGAATTCTGTGTCATATTGCACAGTACCCCTAGCCCTTGAACTAATTGATGCGCGCATTCAAGCATATGCAGGGCTAGAGCTGTCTACAGAAAAGATAAGGCTTGGTTACACAGCAGTATCAAGATTAAATCCCAGTGCCGATGAAATAAATGTGCTCTCTTTAGCTCATAATGTACAATAATGCAGCTTGTTATCAGCTCCAAATATCTTGTTTGAGACCCATGCAGACAGACTTATAATCATCATGTTATGTTTCACCATTTTCAGTCCTCCTTACGCCTGGCAACATAAGCAAGCAATCGATTCAAATGTTGGCCAAAAATCTTTGTCGAGAATGACTCCATAACATGCTGTCGAGCGTTTTCACCCATTTTCTTGGCCAGTTGGTGGTCCTGAATTAGTTTAGCCATAGCCAAAGAGAATTCTTGGGGGGTAGGGTTGCAAAGAAATCCCGTCACCTCATTCTTAATTGTCTCCACAGGGCCCCCACTGTTGCATGCAATAACAGGTTTATGAGCTGCCATTGCTTCCAATGGAACAATGCCAAAGTGTTCATCCTACATTAATTGTACCACCAATTCGAGTTACAGTTTATCATTTTCTCTTTTAGGAATCAACTCCAATGATAATACTAGAAGCAACCACACCTTTGGCGTATAGAGGACGCATAGGCATTCAGAAAGAAGAGCATTTCTTTCAGTTGTTGAACAAGATGTTATGAAGTTGACCCGGTCAGACACTCCATTTCTTTCTGCCAGGCTTTTAAGCTCCTCCAAGTACTCAACATTCTCCCTCAGGCGTTTATCATACCCACCTGCAACAAGAGAGATGTACATTTTCCTTCAATAAATCCAAAAGCAAGTGAGCCTTCTAGATTGCATATTAGTAATAACGCTTTGATATCTGTGCAGGCAAAGTATGTAAAACTGAATTTTGCTTTCCCTGCTGCACATAGTGTACGGTCCTCTGACTGCAGGTTAAAGACCAGTTTTGAGTTTCATTAGTGTTAAGTTCCTCTGATTGCAAGTTAAAGACCAGTTTTGAGTTTCATCAAGCAACTTTCTTTCATTCTTCTATCATCAGCTATATCTGTACAATGATTATTCTAGTTCTAGATTATTGACTATGCCTCAGTATTTTACCAATTTTTTGACTGTGAAAAACAGAGTGAGTTGACTGCATAGAACAAAACTTCACACTGATCTCTAAACAATTTGATCAACTGAACTGCTTCTTACTCTTTACAGATAACATCACTGAGCCATCCTCTTGATTTATTTTAGGTAGATAGCAGCATATGATTTTATGGATCCAGTTTAATGAAATCAAATATCTGCTAACCCAACCGACAGTCAAAGTTAATAAGGAAATATCTTTAAGAAAGTATGCTAAATGAAAACTGGATTTCCATCTGATGCCATCTAAATGACAGATCAAATGCATGATGATGGATCACATAAGGACCACTAGGAACTTCATTGCCAGCAAACTATCTGCACATAATTCTGATAAGTAAGCAATAATAACTAACTGGATGGAAGTGTTCTTCTTTTTGCGACAGATATAAAAAATCAATGAACAAACTCAACTCATAGACAAAACCTCAGTGTCTTGCATGCCTAAAGAGTCAGTAAAGGATATCTGTCAAATCAGAAATAGGCAAAGGCTTGCCTGCAATGGTCAAGGTTACATCAGCTGTATTGTGATTCTTAAGGATATCTCCTTTAAGGTTCTGAAGCATGGCAAACGCTGAAACTGCTAGATTAATATTCTTCTTTTTTTCGAAGCGGTTGATGGAGAGAAAATTCAACCTACATCAAAGCAGACATTTAAAAGTTAAGACTGTAAGCTTTGACTGGTAGAGGATACATAATCACAGAAATGTTTACAAAGTACTCTCAGTTGAACAAAAAAAAGTACTAGAAGATTGTCACGTCCGTTACTTATAAGAATGGGGATTATCAAACTGATCTACATTGACTGCCGGATAAAGAACAGCAGGATGAATTCCTTGAGCATGAAGCTTCTTGAATGTATTCGCAAAGGTATTAGCAGTAAATTTACTATTAACAAGTATCATATCTGCCATTCCTGCAATCCAAAATGCAAGTACCATTGATATTGCAATTTGACATTGCAAAAATAATAATAATAATAATAATGATGATGATGATGATGATGATTACAAAACAAGGATGACAATTTATTTTGCATAAGCAGAACATAACCAGAATCAAACCAGTTGTTAATTCTTCGAAAAAGTCTATAGGCTTCCTATATGACCTCCTGAGAAAAGTTGTGTGTTGAGCGAGTAACAGATCCGGAAAATGACAGTAGAATAATACCTGGCCAAGAAGAATAGTACTTGAAACAACAATAGTTCAAGGACTTGCATGTAACGGTTGATATTCAGCAAAAAATACCTTGGTTGAGCTTCTAAGTTTTAACACCGGGATCACAACAGAAACTTGATCTACTATTATAACATCATATGATGACCACCAGAGCAGCACACAAAGAGCAACAAAAAGGCATCGCAGATATGCACATAGTGCATGAAGACGGTAGAAAAAATGACGAGGTAGGAAGTCTCCATAAACCGTAACCGGAAAGGTGCCTGGTCAATTAATTTAAATGAACATTGTATGTCAAACAACTTTAATTGAACAGTAGAAAACAAGAATGAATGCATAGAAGAGCAGAGAAAAGCATGAAGGTCAAGCCGATCTAAAATTCCAGAGAATGTCCCTGACTCCACTGGAAACCCCGTTTTTCCTTTTCTCTTGAGGTCTGCAATCCTCCTTCAAAGCCAAAAGCTAGAATCTTAAATCTAAGCCAACATTCAGTCCTAGAATTAATTGCTTATTTCCGTTTTGGCTTCTCAGATGCCAACAGAGATGCCTAGCAGACAAATTTCAGGCACCATTAGAGCTGCAACATGCCCTTCATCTCAAAAAGCTGATGATTATTCATATCCAATAATCCTCTGCCTTCCAAGTTTAGTTCAAAAGAAACCACATTACTTCCATTAAATTAAATGAGTCTACAAAAGCTAATTCACAAACCTTACATCTGGACCAAAACTCAGAACATCAGCTGACGTTTCTAAATGCATTGGTAATATAAAGCAAGATCGAAAAGTGCTAAATATATCAAAACTAACAAAATTAATTTCCAATTCTACAACTTAAAGATGACTTATAGAATAATTAAATAATAGCTCACCATTAACGGTTTCCTCAAAACATCGATGTTTATCATGGTGAGCTGTAAAAACATGAACATTATGCCCGTGGGACACGAGTTCAACAGCCGCATCAACAATTAGTCTTTCGGCTCCACCTATCAATCATTGCACAGTATCCAAATAATCAACGTAAAAGCATTAAAATCCAATGAATCATACACGGGATGCTTCTATAATTCATTCTTTTTACTCCTGTTTTATAGAATTTTCAGTTAAATCGGCAGTCAAACAGAGACCAAATCCAATTTAGCAAATAAACATTTGAAATTAAAAGCTAAATTGATAAATTGAAAAAAAAAATTGAGAGAATTAACGGAGAGACTAAATTACCTATGCCAAGATCTGGATGTATTATGGCTACGTTCAGCTTTGAACTTCTTCTCTCCTCCATTTTTTTTCTGCTGCAGCTTCAACTCTGAAATTTCTAATTGCCAAAGCCTAAGAAAATATGTTACTGTGGATTTTTTTTACCCCCATTCACGGGTCGGGTCGATTTAAGATTGATGAATTGGATCGGATTCACTTGTTTTGCCCTTCCACAACTCCATTTCATTGTTTTTGAAAAATTAGAAAATTCTGAAAAGGTCTGGGAAGCGTTTGGTAACAATTTTTAGTTAGTGGTTTTGGGCACTTATTTTAGAGAAGGAGAATAGTATTTTGGATGTAATACTTTTTTAAATGAAAATTTATTTAGTAGTAAACAGCATATGAAAATGAAAATAGTAAAAATACGTTTGGTTGTTTATTTGAAAATATAAATTTTTATAAAATAATTTTCTTCAATTTATTTATATATTTTATCTTTTATTATTATAATTTTAATCAAAATGAAATCAAATTTTATATAGTAATAATAATTTTCAGAAAACCTTCTCATAATTTATTAAGTTTAAAAATAAAATAAAATGAAAAATAAAATAATAAATGTAGAATTAATAAACAAAACCATAAAATACGAAAAAAAAAAAAGTGTTTGAATCTTGAATATAGTTGAAGAGAGAAAAAATTGAGAGTTTTTATAATTGAAGAAGAAAAAGATAGAAATAACTAGTTACAGGAGAAAGAATTATTAATGAAATAAAATAATAATTAATAAAATAAATAATTACAAAAGAAAGAATTATTATCAAATAAATGAACAAATGTGGTGGATCAGGGCACCGTTTTTCCCTATCATTTTTCATTTATTCTTCATTTTCGTAACAAAAGTTGAAAACGCCAATTTAACGTTCTTGATTTTTGTCCATACAAATTTTTTAGTAATTGTTCAAAAATAACTTTACCAAACATGTTTTTATGTTTTTCGTTTTTGAAAACAAAACACACCCAACAAAATACGTTACCAAACGCACCCATGTTTCTGTTGCGGGCTAATTTTATCTTTTCATGTTTATACTATAAATTCGTGCCAAACTCATCGCTCTGCTCTACTCATTCTCTCTGTATATTTCTCGGCTGCCGGACCGTCGGTAAGAAAATGACGAAGTGAGTGACTTAACACACGCACAGTAGAGAAAGATGACGGGAGAAGAGATGACGGCGGGCCCGGCCGGCACAAAGGTTGTTCGATTGCTCTATTTCGTCGGCGCCGGATGTAAGTTACATTTGATTTTAAACGCAAAGCTTTTGCTTAATCATCTCTATGGCTTTTAATATTTTTAATTACAATAAAATCTAATCTTTTTAAGAAGAATAAAAATTGAATCATCGGCGATACAGTTATCTGCGCAGCTGCAATCAACAAGTGGCGGGAACTCGAGCGAAAGTCATTGCAGAAGAAACAGCAAGAGAGCGATCTATTGACCGATGAGAACTCGGCAGCTGTGGTACAAAAAGCTGTCAAATGATCTTTTTTATTTGACTTTTGACGGATTCTCAAAAGTTTTGGTAATGAAAATGTCTCTTAATTTTTCATTTCAATGGCCTGTTGTTTGAGTTATTATTATGCAAAATTGTTGGTAGACTTAGGGTTTTAGGATTGGATTTTGGAATTTGTATTTTAGCTTTGATATGTTGTTGTTGTGATGTCGATCAATAAATTTATGGCAACACTGTCCTCGAGTTTGATACTATAGCTATTAAATTTTTATGGCAGATTTAGATTTTTCCTTTTTGGTCTGTTTGGATGCACGCATTAGGAATTTGAATTCATTCTTGGAACCTGAATGGAGGAATTGGACCCTCAAATCTCAACCCTATTGTTTGGGAACATAAGTGCGTTTACGTGTAGAACTGAATCATAATTCCAGGGGATAAATTCACTGCATAAATGTCTGTGCTATGGGTTCAGAACAGTTTTTTTGTCCTATTTTTTTCTTTTATTTTTCCGAACTATATTTCTAGAGTGCTAATGCCATTAGAGCTAAAATAGTTTTAAAAAATTATGATGGTTGGATTGCTAATTTCCAATTATGAAAAAAAAAGTAAAAATAAAACATATTAGATCTGCTATCTTTATATTAGGAATAAGAATTTAAGGATTAAATTGGGATTCCAAATGCCCAATTGAGCAAGTGAAGTCTCGTTAGCCTAAAGAAGTAGGATTTCAGACTTGTTCAACCTCAGCATTCTAGCCTCCTTTGTCATTTATTAATTCCAATTTCTGGATTAGATTGTGTTTCTATGTTTGTGCAAATGACCAGTTGAAGTGAACTAATGTGCAAGTGACATTCTTTTTTTTTCTTTTTGAGACACAAGCGATGATTATATAGGTTTTTATGCCTAGATGGAGTATTATGGTTTAAGTAACAAACTTATGTTACAGTTCTGTTAATATTGAATTGATTTATTAATACCATTAGGTAAAATGCCACCTTACAGACTGTTCTGTTCTATTGGTATTCAAGACATTCCATAAGTAATGGCACATGAAATATACTAGTAGTTGTAAATTGTATCATATAGAAAGGTAAAATTAGAAGAAAATTGTGGAGATATGAAATTGTTATAAAATTGCAGTCTTTAAAAAGAAATAATAAGACTAAGAAATGTGCTAGTGAGAATACTTCACAAAAAATCATGATAATAAAACCACTGTGTTAGTCAAATGGTCTTATCTTATGACAACTGGCACTGGAAAACAAACTGTACTTTATTTGAGTAATCAAACATCTTTCCTTTTAGCTATGCTAATTAAGCTTTGGTCATCCCATTTGAGGAGGGCTAGTATTGCTTTTGTTGGCAGTAGTGAAGAGGAAAATCTTGATAGTAGTACTTATGGTGCATTTTTTATGTCATTTGTTGTAATGGAAGACAATCAATCAGTTGGAGTTATTAGTGAATGTTATGAGATAAATTATTGAAATTGGTTGTTTTTCCTTTTTCTTTTTTTATTTCATTTTTCTTCTCTCTCTCCCTCTTTTTCTTTTCCTTCCCTTTTTCCCCTTTAAGTGGCTGAGGTTGGGGCTATATTTATGATAGACTATGGCCCTGTCTGGTGTAGAAGTGCTGTAGATTAAAAGCTGCAGCTGCAGTATAAAAAAGCTTTTGTTATGAAATAAAAGTTGATAGTATATAGTAAATATGACTTTTTAAATAATAATTTTAACAAAAATAGTGAAGATGTTATAAGTTTTTCATCGAGTAATTGTGGGATAAAATCAACTTAGCCTCCAAACCAAGCAACAAGTGTTTATCAAGCACTTTAGTGCCATGGCAAGTTTCTGGTGCGCAACCACAATGCAAAACTAATATAATATTATTGCTAGATAACTTCATTGTTTCTCTCTTCTTGTGAGTCAGAGAAAATTTGACTGTTACAGAAGCCAGCACAAATAAAGTAAATCCCATGTTGATGAACTTAGTATGAAATATGTAAGTCGGGAAGCAAAAAGTTAGGCGCATAATCTCAGGACCACATGATTATACAGCCATCTATTTTCATAAGTACTAGGTTTTGTGATCTTCATGGTCCCAAATAACAATTACAGTTTCTTAAAGAGTGGTCATTTGTCTTTCTTTGGCCTCCCCTTTTTAGTCGGTTGTGATAAGTATCTTTCTTTATGTAGCTGGGTGTGTGTTAGTGGTAGTGAAGGCAGAAACTGAGAAAACCTTACTCATAAATACTAGGTTTCTTGGTTATCACTGTTCTAAAATACATAAGTACTTTGAGAATTTGATGTGAAGTGAAAATTATGAACTCAGGTGACAGGTGGCCAGAAATTCTCTTTTCCAAATGCGTTTATTTCATAGATACCATAATGGATGGGTTTGTTGGGCTCTTCATTCTTGTACTTTAAAAGTCAAAATCAACTCTCAGCAATTTCACTGAGAAATGTGGCATCTGCAGTTTGCACCAGCTTCAGCCACAAGTATATACTTATTATCATAAGAGGTAGAGTCAGGTGGAGGAGGTACTTTAGTTGCTGGAGTTGTGAAGACGATGGATACATCTGTGGAATTGATCATTGGTTTTGCTTCGAGATTTAGCATTTTTGTGTCTTTGAGCATCATTTTGCCTTAATGATGGCAACATGGCCGGAGGCGGAGGCAGGGGCGAGGACGGAGGTGAAGATAGTGGTGGTGGTGATGGAGGGGGTGGACGGGAGGGGGGTTTTAGTAGAATAATATTTATACTTCTCTCTCTTTTTCCATTTTGGTTTTATACAATGACAAATTTTTTGCGATTTTTTTGCCGTACTTCTGTTTTCTTCGTCATGTTTCTTATTTCAGTTGAAGTGAGTCACGTGAATGTATGGAGGCTACTACAAATGTGAATTAAAAAAGTTACTGAAAATCTGAAAAAATCAACACAAGGGAAAAATGATTAATATAATGAAACAATAAAGGAGTTTGATCATTTTTCCTTACATTAGTGTTAATTTTTATTAGTATTAATTTTTCTTGTTTCTCGGACTCTCCTAACCTGCATTTTTTTTTCCTCCCTCCCACATTTTGATTTCTATAAATATTTCCTACTTGATGAATTTTTTGAATTTATTAAGATCAATTCGCTCTTTCTTATCCTATACAAGTAAATTCTCGTGCCTGATTAATAGGGGTGTTTAGAATCCAATTCAATCTAAAAATTCAATATGATCCTTCCATTGGTAAATTAAATTGAATTAGAAAATTTTTTAAATATCAATGGATTAGACATAGATGTTCTTTTATAAATTCATAAAATTTCATAAATCAACAAATAATTAAAATAAAAATATATATATTTAATTTAAATTAAAATTAAAACTTGTAAATATGGCATTATTAGTAAATAAATTAATTAAAATGTAATTACACTAACGCCGCATTTTACTTTATTATAATAATATGAAATAAAAAATAATTAAAAATTTATATAATTAAATAAAATCTATAGCTGCCTAAACAGTAATATTGGAACAAAATATTTTTATTTGTTATTTATTTCAATTATAAGATTGATTCAATAAAAACTTGAAAGTACGAAATACGAATTGCAGGTGGATATTTTAACAAATCATCCAAGCTTTTAAGTTTCAACTTGTGTATTGATTTAATTCCATAACTTTAGTTATTTTTTCACTTATTAGTCTAAACAAATCATTTTTTTTTCTTTTTGGTGTATTTTAATTTTAAACTTTGAATGTATTATTTTAGTTTTAATTAAGCACTTAATTTATTTGGTTCCATTTTAATTTAAAATTTTGATTGATAGTAAAATTATTTTTACATTAAATTTTTCCATTTAATTATTTAATGGATTGGACAGAATGAGAAAAATTTAATCGGTAACTGATCCTCAAAATGGTAAATTAGATGTGGATTGTGTCAAATTTGTATTCAATCTACAGGACATAAGGATTAAATTTGAATTGAATTTCACTGATTTGTGGATTCAATTGGATTAAAAATTTATAATTCACAAAATCATAAATTCGATATGAATTGGTATTTTTTCTGCAAAATTTAATCGACGAACACTCTTATTATTTTGAGGATGAGCGACGGTGCTCACTTTATCACTTCTTGTAATTGATAAGACAATAATTTATTATAATTTCATAGAACACAAACTTGTGATTAGTAGCAAAAATAAAAACTTTTGTTAAGGCATCTATAACTACCACTGGTTTTTGTGAACAACCCAAAATTTTTTTTACTAAATACTAAATCTATGATTCATACATATTTTTTATTTTTATTTCTTTATTTCACTTTTATTTTTATTTCTTTATTTCACTTACTTGTCAATCATTGATTTAGTGCTTAATGAAAACTAACTAATCTTTAAATCCTCCTTATTATTATTATTTCTTTTTGTATATCAGTTTATCAATCAACCCATCCAAAAACAAAGTCAAAATGAAAGCAAAAGAAGAGAAAATATAGAAAGAATGCAGGTGAGAAAATTACAAATGAAATGAGCGGCCGCCATGACATGTCTCATCATCTTCCTCCACGTAGCTGGCACGCGCCTTTCACACGCTTGCCAGTTGCTGCCACCTACATTTCCCAATTATGTCTTTTTCCCTTCCTATTAATTCTTTTCTTCCGCTTCCGTGAGCATTCAACGGTCAACACAAACACGCGCAGCAAAGAAAAAAGAAACAAAACCCCCAAATTTAACTTAATTGTAGAAAAGCCCTACTCTTTTTCTCTCTTTTTATCTCTCACTCTCACTGTCACTCTCCGCGAGTGAGAGTAACGACCCGAATAATAAAAATGTCGTCGTCAAGCTTCAGCAGCTTCTACAGCACGTGGTTCGAGCAGCTGAACCAGCTGGTCCAGCAACTCTCGGCGGCTCCTCGACCGCCCACGACCCGAGACCAGCACCAGGACCTGGAGAAGCTGGTCGCCAAGACCCTGACCCACTACACCGAGTACTACAAGGTCAAGTCGGCCGAGACCCAACGCGATGTGTTCAAAGTGTTCGCAGCTCCCTGGGCTTCCTCCCTCGAACGGTCACTCCACTGGATCGCAGGGTGGCGACCAACCACCGTGTTTCATTTGGTGTACACAGAGTCAAGCACCCTCTTTGAGTCTCATATTGTTGATATCCTTCGTGGCCTCAGAACCGGTGACCTTGGTGACCTCTCCCCCAGCCAGTTCAGGCCAGTAATTTTTTTTTTCTTTCTTAACCATGAAGCTAGCATTATATATATATATATTATTATTGATAAAAATAAGTAAGTGCATTTTGTTGTGAAATGATATGTGCGGTTAATTAAGAGCTGCAGGCATTTACTTAAAGAATAGGGTTTGTATATGTACGCAGCAGACAAGTGAGCGAGTTGCAATGCGAAACGGTGAAAGAAGAGAATGCAATCACGGACGAATTATCGGAGTGGCAAGATGGGGCCAGTGAGTTAGTGGGCGACTGCGGCACGAGTGTCGACGAGAAAATACGATTTCTCGTTAGCACCGCGCAGAAGGCCGATGATTTGAGGCTACGAACGGTGAGACGAGTTGTCGACTTACTGACCACGCAACAGGCTGTTGAGTTCTTGATTGCCGCCGCCGAGTTGCAGTTTGGGGTCCGCAAGTGGGGCCTCGATCAGGACCGTCGACGTGGCCGTTTTGGGTAAATTAACATCGTCGTCCCCGTTTTCTTCTTTTTTTTCAATCTTTTCTCAGATGGCCACTGTTTGTTCATTTGTTTCCATCGAATCGGTATCCGTATTTGGTATTTTTCAGTATTCATTAGCGGGTCACTGGTCATGGTCTGTGACTTGTTTGATCGAAATGGATGAATTATGTACTTACTTATTTTAGAAATCTAAGAACGTTGGGGATTCCGGATGTTGTTTTATTTTTTAAGGTATCAAGTATATTCTTTTTTTTTCAGTCCCTCACCTCTCCCGCGAGGAATTGGGGTGACCAATTAAATAGAGTCATTTAAAAATCACTGGATCGATCAAACACGGTGGCTAAATCGAGATGATATTATTTCCACCCAAATTAGGGATGATCAGACGGTGCATATAGTGTTAACTAAACTATGGTGGACGGCAGATGGGTATGCATGTTTATCCCTTCATAATGTCTTCCATGACGGTCTTTCCTTTTCGTGACTCAGCTATTTCCGGAATCAACATTTATGATGATGATTCAACGGTTGGGATGACATACTGACACCGAGGATTGCTGCCACGAGCGAAATTTGGATTATTAGTTTTTGCCCGAGGATTTTGTTTATTTTGTTAAGTTATAAAGAGATTGTTTTAAAAATAAATAAATAAAGGAGCAGTGGTGATCGATTACATGTGAAGATAAATACGTCATGGGAAAAGATATATGTTTATACGTGTTGGCATAAGAAGGCCATGCAGCTGCATGCACGCCATTTCTCGAAACCGTACGGGGCGGGCATGAGACATGAGAGATTGCCATTTATAAGGTGGCAGCTTTTTGGTTTGGCCAATGAGTTTTTGACTCTTTTATTTGTATTTGTGGAAAGGCAAGGTTGGGGAAAAATGCCCTGGCCAGCCCGGCTTAGGCTCACAAGCTTTGGGGCCAATCCTCCACGTGAGAGTATGGATAAGAATTTAAGAAAAAAAATTCTGAATTGGTCCTCAATTTTTATTAAAAAAATAAATTTATAAATTAAAATAATAAATTAAATTTTAAAAAATAATTGAAAAAAATTAAATTCTTAATTAATAAATTAAAAATTATTCAAAAATTTTAAATTATAATTTTAAATTTTCTCTTAAGTGTTTATGAGTTAAGAGGATACTTAAATAAAAAAATTTAATATTAATTCATTTTCTTTATTTATTTATTTTAATTTAAAATATTCGTTTTCTTTTATTGATTATAATAATTTATTGATTATTAATTTTACTATAATTTAAAAAATAGAAAATAATAATAAAAGTCCAAACCCAACTCTGGCCCGACCTTGATACTCCCTCTACAATGGCCTTGGGCCTCAACTTACAAAAGCCCAACGCAAGCCCAATTTTGCCATTCCTATTTCTAGACAAGGGCTGATATATGTACCAAAGATAAAATCAACTAAAAGTAATATTTGTTCCAAAATTTTGTCAATTAGAGTTATCATAATTTATATTTTTCATGAAAATTAAACTAAAATTGGTGAATTGTTTATCGTCCATCAATTATCTTTAAGCGATGACCTATCGCCCGAATTAGTTGACGGACTATCATTCAGATAAATTTTTTTTGATAAATTCAGTTTAACGAAATTTGAGGTCAATTTTTTTTAAAAAAAATTTTATCTATAATAATTTTATTTTAGCTGACTTTAATTTTTCTTTTGAAACTCATACATACCAACATCGTTTTAATGAGTTTTTGTGCAGCGTTTAGTATTATTCATGCGCAGATGACTACTCAATTTTGCCATAATCATAAACGACTACTAGAGACAGCAATGAATAGTATTATATACCTACACCATGTCAAAAGACTTTGCACGTAAAACTGAATTAAAATTGTAATACCAACAAATTCTAACGAATATGACAACTAGATTCTCACTGCAAACATGAAAACATACCAATAATATATATATTTTTAAAGTAAAATCTCGACAAAACGAGGCAAATAAATTAAAGAGAGAAATCAGTTCAAATAATGAGGGAATAAAACAACCTCACCATAACTTATAACTACAGAAAGGAAAAGTACCCCCCCAAAAAAAAAAAAATTATATATATATATTGAAATCAGCAATTGGGAAATTCCATTGGTCATGGAGAAATAGACAAGATATCTCATAGGAGGGGTGCTTCACCACTCTATTGGGAAAAAACATAACTCTAAATTGACCATATAAATGAGATAAACAGGGAAGCATCATTGAGGATAAGATTAGGAGCCGAAAGGAATCTGTAATGTATGAGAAGGATCATCAATCCACTTGCAAGCATTCCAGTGAAACTTATTTTAATCGTGTGAAGACAACGGTGTTGCGCCTCTCCACTCTACAACAATATAAATAAACACACACAACTAAAACAACAAACACCTGAAAATGCAAATAACCAATTATGACAACGACCATTAACATACAAAGCCATTACTTACAAAGCTTTACAACAAATGACTCCACAACTGTACAGATTTACAACATTTTATGTAAGGGTAGATCAATGCAATTATCTTCCCACGCTTTGCCAAAGTGCATTGCTTTTAGTTTCACCTGATACAACAATGCCGGCACTGTGTTCTCATTCCATTCCAATCGAGTCAATATCAACACTATCATTTTCACTTGTAATCTTGTACACAGCTACTTTTTAGTAGACTCAGACTCGTAACCCCACCGAAATGATTCCACACGCTCAAGTCGAGATGATCTCCAAGAATGGGAGTTAACTGATTTAAGTAACCAGCCAAGCGATGAAGAGCATGTCGCTCTAACAATTGCATCTGCTGACCGACTCAGCTTCACCACCAACAATCCAAACACCTGAATAAAGATATTTTTCGTTAAGGACGATTCTTTTAACTAGAACTCACAATTGAAGGAAAAAATATCTGAGAATAACCTGAGTAAAGAAAAGAGATAAGATGTGTTGATCATCACAAAGACAGAGAATGCTACTGGAGAAGTAAATTGCATTCGCCTGAATGATGGGCCATGGTGCTTCAAAAGCCTGAATCATTGTCATTCTTATGTCATTACACTTGCAAAATAATAAAGCCTGAATCATTGTCATTCTTATGTCATTACACCCACAAAATAATATAATAGCAGTGTAGAGAGAGAGAGAGAGAGAGAGAGAGAGAGAGAGAGAAAGAGAGAGAGAGAGGTGGTTGAGGAGCGATTGTGAAGATAAAGAAGTCCAACAAATATTGGGTAGACAGATCCTCACTTGTCTAATATAATGTAAAGATAAAGCAGAGGAAGTAGGCATTGCAATCAGTAAGTATGTCGCGACAAAAAAAAAAAAAAAAAAAATCAGAAAAATGCAAACCTGTATTGTTGATCCCATATAACTATCAATTCGGGATGGGAAGTGTTGCACAAACTGCCTGGTGAGATCTCTTACAAAAGTTTCATAGTCGCTTCTGAAGAATTGAAAAATAAAAAGATAATCAAATGGAGCACAAGAGATAAAATTTGAACATAACTTCTCATTTAAGATTGTAAGCATACCTGTGATCAGAATTAAAACAATGTGAGTTGACGATACCAAACATTCCTTCTATTTCCATTAAGGGAGCAACTTGTTTGAGAGTATTCTATTCATTAAACAAACAAGTATTGTGTCAAAACTTTTCCCAATAAGTGTCGTACAAAAAGTAGAAAAGGCTGATAGTCACTTACTCGGCAAGCCTGTCTAACACTAAGATCATCGTCATACACATGCAAAATCAAGCGTGGCAGGGTAGCATGTATCTGCGAATAATTACGTTAGATTAGCTGAAAAGTTCAATGGGAAAAAGACATGTCTCCAGTTACATTTGCTGTATCATATATAATTAGAGAAAAGAAATCAATGCATGTAAATTATGATATTCCACTAGTGTAAGAAAAGGATAAAGAGAGAGGAAAAACAAAGTTTACAAAATATGGACGCATTATTTTAACAGTTTAATTTTAGCAGTCTTATGAAATGAAGGATATAAGAACATGAGTTCTAATAAGAGTAAGAAAAATTAAGTGTTGATACATCAGAGTTATCTTATGTTCATTGGTCATCACTAACAACAACTCTTAACAGACATGGAATATGTAATTATTGATTATCAAGAATGATCCTCCAGCATTATCAATTCAACAATTAAAATGCCATTGTGATATATCTAAACAATATATTCACTCCAAAGAAAAGCCATTCAATCCAGTGCTGCTAAACTTGTTCATCTAATTCAAATGACAATATTGACAGAAAATACTCTTTGAATAATATATAAAAGAGTACTAATAATGGCCAGCTCACCTCTTAAAATTTATAAGCAAATTAGAATGAGCCTAAAAGGCAGACACCCTCACATTCTGTATATAGCTGAATTTAGTCAACAGGCTTGTATGGATCCCACACAGGACATCATAATCTCTATTGTAGTTTAGTTAATAGAGTGGAGGGCTTTTCAAGACTCAGATACAACAAGTCTTGGTTAAATAAATTTTCATACCATGCTCAATAACAATCAGTCTTGTCCACTTCATAATAGAAAAACTGAAAAAGCCTGAATAATAGTATCTAAACTCTAATACCTGATACAAAAAATCTCTTTCCCTCTCTTTCTCTCTCTCTCTCTCTCTCTCTCTCTCTCTCTCTCTCTCTCTACATATATATATATATAAGAAAAGGTTATTCTACATAAGCAATAATCTTCTACCATGGATTTCTAAATCTGAAACTTATATAATACAAAGAGAGGAAGTAATGCACTGGATAATTCTTTAAGAAAAATATCAGAATACGCAAGAAACCTGCTCGAGAAATGCCTCCCGCTGTGACCCAACTCCAAAGTTGGTCAGCGCCCCAAATGCTGCAAAGGCGTTTCCTCGCATCTTAACATTCATGCTTACCTTTTACAAATAACAGGTCCATTAATCATTGTATTAGATTAATAAAATCAGCACCATTCAAAACAACATGCGGTTCATGAAAAGTAATAAACCAATCTCATGTTTGCATAAATTTACATCATGTGACAGCTGACCCAGGCAGACACTGACTTTAGGTCTTGAGGTGGATGCATATAAAAAGCTAAAAGACAAGTATAGTTTCATCTGATAATATTTGGATTCTACCATCATTGGAATAAATCTAAGTATTAACAGCACAAAATCAATCTTTCAGTATGCTATATGATTGGACCATCTTCAAGATGTATTATTTATACTTGTGTCGCATTATAATTGACAAATATGATGTGTACCTACTTTTTTATGCTTGCCAGACAGTTTCTTGTTATAATCGGCACTATTACACTTTTTAATGATCTATACTTTGCCATTAAGTCTTTATGTTGGGGGAAATTTTCTTTCATGATAATCATTTGGCGGTGCAGTTACAATGTTGTGATTCAGCACAAGATATTAAGTCAACACCATATTCATTGTTTGATGTTCTTGCGAAATTAAGTTTCATTGTTACAGTTTGATTACTAATCTAGGACCCTAAGCTAATAGCCTAAGCTTCGGCCACGACTGGATCCCCCAACTTGACTACAACTACAAGTTTAATGAGATAATTTTCCTGTTCAATCCATGCATCTAGGAGCAGATTATTAATTAGATCCAACTACAATGATAACAACCCACATACAATATATTACACAGAAACATTATCAAAGGAAATGTACTTGAAGATTGCGGAGCCGCGCAGAAAGGTTTAGCAAAATTGGTTCCACGGCATCTTTGGATGATGACTCGAGAATCTAAGATCAAAAGAACAAAATGAAGAACAGTAACCAAATGAATCTAGAAAACAGCATAAGAAACATAAGAACTTAAAAACAAAGAAAAACACACTGAATATACTTTGTGTCCTATTATTTATAAAAAAATAAAAAAAAGGTGCATGCCTGCATGCAAGGGCATGCGGCAATGTTCGCACATAAACACTAGAGAGCGTGAGCGAATGAGATAAAGAGAGAGGGAATCACCGTCAGCAAGCACGAAACTGCAGTTAGTTGCACTGATTCATCTAAATCATCAAGCAAGGCCAATATCACACAAAGGACTTGAGTTGCGTACTGATGAATGTGGATTGGTGGTATCTGCAGAAGACATAATGAAAATTCATTTTTCATGAGGCATGGAGACAGCTACAGGTTAATAATGAGAATTAAACATGTCTATCAGTCACAGCACCAAATGAAACATAAAATTCACCCAGAAACTGCCAGTCTCCCTGCCTCTGATGTAACAGTATGTATGTGCATGCATGTCTATATTTACAAACCTCAAATGAACTTTCTAGCAGAAAAGACCCAATATCATTAGCCACTGCAAACAAAAAGCAATATAAAGAGTGAGTTTGTCAATATATTGCACCTGCACAAGTCCTCTTAAACAAAGGCCTCTGACAGTGGGAGATTCATCTGATACATGCCGACACAATGCTTCAACCATCTGTTCTAATA
Organism: Murraya paniculata; assembly: GCA_030449075.1. Lineage (NCBI taxonomy): Eukaryota > Viridiplantae > Streptophyta > Magnoliopsida > Sapindales > Rutaceae > Murraya > Murraya paniculata. The sequence continues at coordinate 3,611,698 of JAEVFN010000012.1, read as the reverse complement.
GGGAATTAAATCCACCACTGGACCATCAAAAAGTTAAGCAAATAAGCAATTGATAACATGGGTAAAACCTAGAAAATGTAACTAAAAAAATTAGCATTGCCCGTCAACCAATGAGCAGTAATTCGCAGAGTTCACATAAATGTGAGAACAAAATATGATTTCATCTCCAATGCCAGACTAGCATGGCTAGTTTAAAAGTTGAAAAATGCAGAGACCACTCATAGACATCAAAGTAAAATTACCTCAAAAAAAGAGTGAATAATTATTAGCTCAAATAAAAAAGGAGAACTATTGGTTTGACAACAGTTTAATATGAAGGCCCCATCAATGCCTACAAATTAAGAAAGTTACATCTTCAAAACGTACATCAGTCTGCACTAGATAACACACACAAAAAATGAAAATCTAAAAGCCTAAGCTTAATAGATATGAACTCAGCTAACTGAACAAACAAATTGAGCTATTCCACGCCCAATGCCAAAACACAAAATATATTCTCAACAGCATCAATCTCCAAACATGGAAGAGCATGGATGCCTTGCTGTTAAGGACATAAAAGATCAACATAAGAAGTTCGAAATACAATATCAATATCGGAAATTCACCCCAGCTCAACATAGAGATCATTCTAATTTAGTAGATTCTTACCAATATGAAACTGATTGACAAGGATTAGAACTAAAATAGAAATCAAATGAGGAGAGGATAGAAAATGGAGAAAAAGATTTCAAGTAGAATAACAACATGGTAGCAATATGGAGCCAGTTAATTTAAATAGATGTTCCATACATGTACAAAACAATAAAATTAAATGAAGCACATTGACAGAACATATTTCAAGAGTAGATCATTCTATACAAACCTATAGCGGACAAACTCTGATAGTGCTGCAGCTGCTGCTTCCCTTTGAAATCTTTGTTGTCGGTTTAAGGATTTAGTCAAAATTAAGCATATAGTTTGAACCTGGAAGCATCAACCATAAGAGAACAATTTCAAAAAGTTTTGCAACACCATCACGTGATTGTTAGGTAGTTATGTGATGACTCCACAACCAAGGAATGATTGCACTAGGGGTGGCAAAAATACTTGCCCGGTCTGGACCCAGACCGGACCCAGGCAATTACCCGGCCCAGGTATGAAGCCGAGCCAGTCTTGGGCATCACTTGATAAACTTGGAACCCGGATTTATTAAAAAATATTATAAGATATATATTATTTTAAATATTTATATTTATTTGACTCATCTATTACATATATGTAAAGTTTTAAACATTTAAAGTTTATATGTTGATGTCCAATTTCATTGAAATAAATTTAAAAATTATAAAATTACAAAAAAAAATTAAAAAGTATACATATATAATATTAAAAATATTTACAAAATCTGGGTACAAAAACCCGGCCCGGGTGACTAAAAATTACATCCGGTCCGGGCCCTGGCTGTGCGATACCTAGAACCAGACCCGGGTCTTGCCAACCCTATATTGCACCAACATGTCAAAGAAGTTTGGTGTCGGTGTTACAATAATATTTCTTTATGAGCTACATACCAAACAATTCCACTTTGGGGGGCAAAAAATTGATCCAGACTAAAACTTTTGGAATTTATGGTTTTATCTATTTCAGTCACATTATCAATTGTTGGGTTTAGATAAGTTTTTCTACTTTGGTTTTTTTACCTAAGTAAGATTTATGTTTCTTATTTGAAGCAGATTTGGTTCCTTTGCCCGTACCGTCCTGATCACTTTTCAGAGCTTATGTTTTTCATTTCTTTTTCCATTAAAAACATTAGAATATGTGAATACGTAAAGGGAACTAGAAAGGTGGTCCAAATGTCCAGAAGAAGCCAAAAACAACTTTACAAGGGGAACAAAACTAGACAATTGCGTACGCTCATCTAAACTAACCATAAACAAACTCCAGCTGCTGCAACTTATACTCCCAAGAACTCAGAAGATTTATAACCAGGACATGGAACTGAAAGAAACCTAACAAAAATATTTATGAGTCGTGCTACATATCCAAAATGTTATTCCATAAGTTTCATCTGGAATGAAGTGTTATGTGATATGGCATTCATCTAGTTGTTGATGAATTTTCATAAATTTCAATGTAATATAGCGCACTGCTCAATCATCCAATGGATCAATGCAGCCTCATTTGGGATGGACTTTTGGGGAAAAATTTTGGGTGTGTAGCATTTTTTCATTTTGCAATACCCTTCCAACTGAACTGATCTAAAAGAACTGCACAGAAATAACAAAAAATAATCATTAGATGTCTTGAAAGTCCTTTCAAGTGTAGACCCAAAGGGAAGCAAAAAATTGAATCTAGTCCGATTCATTAAGGACTGTCTTCTTCCCCACCTCTTATCTTAAAACATGCATTGGTTTCTATATTATCATGTCATTCATGATAAGGTTAAGAGTCTAAGACAGCAGATTTCCGACTATTTGGCTTTCTTTCCCTAACCAAAACATACAAATTTCCATTAGAAAATCTGTACAAGTTCTTGAAATAGTCAAGAAGATCTTAGCTTTGCCATAAAGATTTGACCACAAAGCAGATGCAATTGCGCAGTGCAGAATGACATGAACTGTCATTTATCATCACTCCTATAAAGGACACAGCGGATGGAAAGATGGAAAAGGCTTTTGCTTGGGAAATTTCTAAGCAAAAAATCAGCTGTATTCATATTTTCCAGGAGCTAATGCCCAAGAAAAAAATTGAATCTTCGAAGGATTTTACCTCCATACCATGTTGATTATTGCATTGATTGAAGATCACATTTGAATTCTTATCTGACAACTTCCAGATAAAGGTTTACAAGAATAGTACCCGAAAGCCTCAAGTTTCCAAGGTCTTCTATCTCCCTTCATTTCATCAAGAATAACGGCTGTCAATCGTCTCCATAAGATCTGAAAACTCCTGAATTTCACTCTCCTTTCGAAGTTGAAATTCCAACTGCAATTGAGGGGGGGAAGGAGTCCGAAAGAGAATAAACTGTGGTATTCCTCGTTAAGCATAGCCTAGAGAAGAGAAAACCAATCGCACAACAAAGAAAAGCGGATATCGCTGCCATTACCCACATCTAAATGGATTGAACTTATGATTTGTTGTGAATATGATTACTATCTCCCCATCTCTTTTCTGTTTCCTTTTCCTTCTCTTTCATCTCTAATATTTTCCTCTCTCTACTCCTTCGACAACAAACCCCCCCCCCAAAAAAAAAACACTATGACCTATATCCTTTCTACCGTAGTTCTTTCCTTCCTCACTATTTTCCTTCTCTTTCTCCCACTTTTCTATCTCTTTTAAATTCTTCCTTTTGTCTAACCAACCTTTATACATTTACACATTAAATTTTTATTAAACAAAATCAAATTGAAAAGGAAGTTTTAGAACTCCACAAAGGCAAAGAGTATTGAAACATGAATTTTCGTCAAAATTAGGCTTCGAATTGAAACTAATTCACGAACTTTTAGTAAAGCATGTAGGAAGCCTTTGTACTTGGTCCAAGTGAGCTCATACGTTCTTTTCTTTCGGTTGGAGCTTTACTACTATTTTTAATATAGAGCTCATATGGCCAAGTCAGCATGAGCTTTCAGGCTAAGCAAGACTTAAAATGACATGAGTTCCTTGCACAAGAAGGAGAACGCAATTTGGAGCTCAAGTACAATTCTTGGCCGTTAACTATCACCTTGAGTGTCTAAGGGCTAATATAAAATGTTCAGAAATTTTGACATTTAAAAGCTGTCATTCTCAAGCACACGCCTCCCAAAAAATTAAAAAGCAAAAAAGATGTTGAACCAATTGCACAATATCCTAGTTGTCTCACATTACCTCTTTTGGTCTCTTTATAGAGATGCAGCCAGCTACATCTCCAATAAGATTAATCCACTTCTCTTTATCATTTTGCTCCCCATCTCTAGCCAAAATCTGCAGATAAAAGTTCAATCCTATTTCAACCTCATTTTTTGTTTCATCAACAAAATACTTGAAGGCAAATGGAAGTAGTATCTATAAGTCATGTACCTTTCTCATTTCAAGGTCCCCAACACATTCACAAAAGGCCTGAAATGAAGTTAAGATAGCCCTGCATAGGTTGGGCAAAGATATTTATTTGAAGGAAATCTTTTTTCTGAGAATAAGATTTGAATATTTAACGAAGATATTTTTCAGAAACAAAAAGAAGTTATAGCACTAACCGTAATGGTTCATGCTGACCAGAACTGGCTAGACCATGACAACTTCCCAATTGGAGTGTGAGTGCAGCAAGTACAGGAGCATAACTTTTTTCAACAGCTTTCTTACCGACTTTACCACCACCCCTACAACTTAGAATTTAAATAAAAATGCTTTAAAAAGTAAGATCATGTAAAATTACTGAATGCAAAATGAAACCTGAAAAAGGCAGTGAGAGCCAGAATAGCAGCTTGCAAAATGTCATCATCTATCCAAGTATCAGCAGAATGACTTGAATAGTCTCCTTTCTCCATATCACCCTTAACGAAAGGAGTCTGGTTAACGGCAGATATGAGATGCTCCAAGAACAAAAAAGAAAGAACAGCATGTTGGGAGAAGGCCTATATGAAAAGCAGGATGAAAATAAATATAAATGTTAATACTAGTTGGCATAGGTCATGTAAGTGATATGGAGATTTTTGTTAAAAAATGGAAAAATAACAGAGAGGAAATTAAAAAGATTAAAAAGACTTTTAAGCATTCTCAAACTATAGGCTAGCTTGCTTAGACATTAAAGAGATTGTTGCAAATTTTGTAGCGAAGCCAAAAAATATTTTAATAAGTAATATTTTTTTTACTTTCTTAAACATATCTATTCTTGGATTCAAATTTTCTCGTTGTTTAAACCTAACAAAAGAAACTGTACCTGTGCTCTACTGCCTAACATCTTTCCAAACAATTTAAAGGCTTTTGTTGAGAGACAGAAAGAGAGAACGGTAAGCTATTGAGTGTGACAGTGAAATTCTTCAAATTCTCTAAATTCTTCTTTCATTCCACAAAGAAGAAGAAGTTTGAGCGATCAGCAGTCATAATGATTTACCATGCAATGTATTATCTTCAGATTTGAGGTGGCAGCAAATTGAACAAGTACCATTCAAAACTTGTTCAATTGCTTTACACTTGAATTCAAATAAAAATGAGATTAAGAATAAGAAGCTACTCAAGAATAGAGCAATGATCTTCAAACCCAAAATCAAACTGTACTCACATGGAAGGCATCCTGCACTGGCCAGCCACCTCGTAGTCTAGATATGTCCTTTGTGACTATATCCTTTCCAGCAGTAGCTAATACTTCATTGAAAACAATTTTTGAATTGGTGTTCTCCGCTAGACAAGAAATCTATTTACAGTTAAGGATATACATGTCAAAGATTCAGCAGTAGACAAAAGGACCCACAGTTGAATCAACAAGCTAAAGAAAAATAAAAACAAACAGAAATTAAAACTTGCACTTGTCAAGTATTTAGGCTAACAGATTCAAGCAAAAAAAGATACAGCCCCAAGAGTTTCCAACCGCAAATGTTTATCAGTTATATGTACTGCAGCAGAGATTAAAGACTGGGTCGTCCTGAAGACAGAGATAATCACCCATGCTAAGAAATACTTACAGATCACAGTTAAAAGCTTGAGTCTAGAACTATTTCTACTAAATTTATAAACTAGAAACCTTGAAACATCGGTTTCACTCAGCTCATTTCCTCTCTTTGTAACAAACTCAATGACTGCTTGAATAGCCCCTTCAGCTGACTGTTTGGTCCTATCACATATAGCTGCGGTACAACTATGCAAGGTGGCGACAAGCTTCAAGAGATTAAAAAACAACATGAAGTTGCCACATTCTTATGCGAATTTGTAAACCATATTTAAGAAAAATAAAACATACCTCATCCTTCGTTAATAAAATACAGAGAGAGGAAACAATTCTGTTAAACACCTCAGATGGATCAATGGAAGCATCCTGAATATACAGAAAAAAAGGAACTCAAAAATTACCAATCTGTCACATTTTCCCTCTCCAATACTTCAAAACAGCAGCAGACAAAAGAAAACAAGACTGTAAAAACAAACATGATCCTGATGTACTTACACTTCTCAAGATAGCAATAACATCCTCAAGGGAGGACAAAGCACCATATGACAATTCTAAATCTATACTAGAACTGGAACCAACAGGCCTTGTGAGTGAAAGAGAGATACTGAAGAGTTGATCAAGAATCTGTCCAAAGAAAAGGAAGAATTTAAGTTTTGTATAAAATACTTATAAAGCTCATAAACTTCACATAGAAATGATTGCACATGCTTAGCCATATAGTATTAACTTCATAGACCATGATAACTGCCAAAAAATTTCCATACCTGAGCAGAAATTTTTCTAACTTCAGAATCAGTGTCTGCACAACGAGGAAGATACATTATGACCCTATTCCCCAGACACAGGGCTTCACGGCTTGGCAATACATATGCCGCTGAATGATTGAAAAAAAAAATTAAAAAATTAAAAAGAATGGTGGCAGTAAAAGAACAACAAAAGAAGTAAATTTGGCAGAAAGCATTAAAGGGATAAGCTGTTTTGAAAAAACAAAGAACAATTACATGGTAAGTTTGAAAAATTCCCGAGTGCACTACGGTCAATTTGCTTTAAGTGCGTGCAACTTCCATGGCAACCCAATGCACAATAGCCACTAACACAGAGTGTCCGAAACTTAAGAAGCATCTCATAAACTGCAACACAACTCCTCCTCCTTTGATACTCAACAGGTGAAGAAACATATTGATCAATTTGTCTCAAAATGTGTAATAGCTGGTCTGCTCGACTCCTGCCATCCTCTCCGCTAAATGTTATATGTTTTACCAGTTAGAAGAGGGATCAAATAGTCCTATAGAATAAATTAACATAGATATGCAAAAATATTTCTATAAAGATGCATATTTATGGCTATGCATATATTAGTTTTATGGAGTTGAAAAGTAGAGATAAAAAGTTGAGAAAAGTAAAGGATAAAACTAGGGGTGGCAAAACGAATAAACGAATCGAATTCGAATCGAATCATAAACGAATTGGGTCAAAATTCTACTGATTCGAATTCGATTCGTTTATTAAACGAATTGAAATCTCAGGATTCGGATTCGATTCGTTTATTAAACGAATATTCGGTTTGATTCGTTTAATTCGTTTAGTAGAATTAATAAACGAATCGAATCACATCCGTATTCGTTTATTATTCGTTTATCCTATTGCGAATCCATAACGAATCGAATCGAATCGAATCCGAATTCGTTTATTATTCGTTTATCCTATTACGAATCCATAACGAATCGAATCGAATCCGAATTTGTTTACAATTCGTTTAAAAAAATATAATTAATAAACAAAATTAAGCAAAATAAAATATAAAAAAGCCACAAATTTGATATCCTACAAAATACAAATACCAAATACAATCATTCAAATACCAAATTTTGTTTCCAAATACCAAATTACAAATCCTTAATAATACAAATTACAATAATTAAAATTTACAAATCCTTATAAATTTTGTTTCCGAATACCAAATTACAAATCCTTAAACCGTTTTCAATCTCTTCTTCCATTTCGATTATGTCATTTACATCATCATCTCCAATAGGGGTGGCAATATCGGTTAGGATTCGTTTATTCGGTTCGAATTAAATGAGTTTGGATTTGAAAAAATTGATTCGTTTAATAAATGGGTGAATTCAATTCGATTCGTTTATTAAACGAATCAAATCCAGATTTAAAGATATTAATTCATTTATTCGTTAAGGATTCGTTTAATAAAAGGGTCATAAACGAATCGAATACAAATCGATTCGGTTAAAATTCGTTTAATTAAATTACTTTTTTATCCTCAAATTATTTGAAAAATTTTTTAAATTGAAAGGTTAATATCGTAATTTTAAACAATAATAAGACAAACTATCACTACAGCAACAATTAGGGAAGCCGACCCTAATTTTCCATTTCATTACTTTTTCTTTCCCTTCATCAGTTGCAGTGGCAGCCCTCAACCTTCTTCATCAGTTGCAGACTTGCAGTTGCCCACAATTCATCCTCATCCTCAGCCACTTGTTTTTGTCACTCTCATTAAGTTATCACTTACTGCCACCATCTCACCTACCTCACACTCATGGTAAGCTAAGCTCCAGCTCTTTTTCTTTTTTTTTTTTTTAGACAAATCTTACATTATTTAATAAATTGACTATTTTTGTTACTACTCATCTTGTCCGGTTATCCCAAGGCGGCACGAATCAAGATCTAGCTTTTCTTCTCAAATCTTTCTAAGTGGGGTCATGTGCACTTAGAAAGATGCTTCTTGCCGTGAACAAATCAAGCACATGCACATGACCCCACTTAAAAAGATTTGAGAAGAAAAGCTAGATCTTGATTCTTGCCGCCTTGGGATAACCGGACAAGATGAGTAGTAACAAAAATAGTCAATTTATTAAATAATGTAAGATTTGTCTAAAAAAAAAAAGAAAAAGAGCTGGAGCTTAGCTTACCATGAGTGTGAGGTAGGTGAGATGGTGGCAGTAGGTGATAACTTGATGAGAGTGACAAAAACAAGTGTCTGAAGATGAGGATGAATTGTGGGCAACTGCAAGTCTGCAACTGATGAAGAAGGTTGAGGGCTGCCGCTGCAACTGATAAAGGGAAAGAAAAAAAAAAAGTAACGAAATGGAAAATTAGGGCCGGCTTCCCTAATTGTTGCTGTAGTGATGGTTTGTCTTATTATTGTTTAAAATTACGATATTAACCTTTCAATTTAAAAAATTTTTCAAATAAATTTGAGGATAAAAAAGTAATTTAATTAAACGAATTTTAACCGAATCGATTTGTATTCGATTCGTTTATGACCCTTTTATTAAACGAATCCTTAACGAATAAATGAATTAATATCTTTAAACCCGGATTCGATTCGTTTAATAAACGAATCGAATCAAATTCACCCATTTATTAAACGAATCAATTTTTTCAAACCCAAACCCATTTAATTCGCACCGAATCGAACCGAATAAACGAATCCTAACCCATATTGCCACCCCTAGATAAAAGCAACTAGTGGAAATGAAAATAAAAGTTTTTACTCATTTATTTTGAATAGCAAACAAATAAAATTGTACAGCAAAACAGAAAGAATGTCTGTGCACCAATCCACCAGAACAGAAAACAGAGGACAAACAATTCTATACAAAAATACACGCAGAAAATCTATCTACGAGAAGCAAGAGAGATTATACCACACATAAAATAAAGAGAGAAATTATGCTGTCAAATGAAATAACAAAATGAATGTGGAGATCAGGAGAAAGAAAGAGAGAGATCATAAAGAGCATGAAATATAGACATACTGTCAATACTCTTACTCTCATTTAGAACAAAACTACCATATTGTCAGTTAGAGCTTCAATATTATCACTGGATTTTGTGCACAAGTTACATAACATGATATGGCAGTCAATTGTACCAAATAGTCTTGTTCGCAGATCGTCCTATTACATTAATCAAATGCAATAAATTGTGATCATGTCTTTGTGTTTTGTACATTTGCTCTGCCACCTTTATTTATTTGAACAGAAACATTAATAGAAAGGAAAGTATAATCGCAAACCAAGGTCTCCTAGGAAAGCAAAAAACAACCTCCGTAAACCAGACAAGATATAAATACTGGAAGCGTTATTTCCTTTTCCATTTATTCCATCTTTTATGCCATATTGTCAGTCTTCAATTGAGAAAAGAGTGTCACACTAGGATGGATAAGCGATTCCTAGTACGCTATAGTAATATCCCCATTTAAAGATCTTGCACCATCTATTCACCATGCATCATTCTTTTCTTCAGAAAGCTTAAAACAGCCCTTTCTCCAACCATAGTAATAGTTAAGGATCACATGGTGAAACTAAAGCATGCTTGAGGTAGTAACAAGAAATTTAACATCATAAATCTATCAAATAGAACACAGCTTATATCTCTAAAAACGAATGTAGTTGAATCAGGTAATACATCAAAGTAATATGTGATGTTTTCCCAAATAGTAAGCAATTCAAAAAAAGTAATTCAGAAAGCATATATCTTCCAGTTCAAGAATACCTTGTTAGAAGAATCGCACATAAGAGAGTAATAAGGTTGTCTATTAGAGGATTGACAACATCTATTGGATCATTTGGTAAAGCAAAGAACCCTAAGGTGGCCTGCCAAAATTTTCATCGTTACAACTGAGAACAAGGTAAATACATACATATATGTACATTAAAGATGCATGAAAACAATAAATACCCAAAAGATATACCTTCATCACATGATTTCTTGTTTCAATAGTCAGTTTTGGCTCCACAGTAACCAAGGTAGTACAGGCACTGAGAGCAAGGGCCTTAAGGAGTAACCGGGGAGAAAAAAAAAACGATTACAGTTAATTTGAAAGCATATTGCCACTTCAATATGCAACAATTTCCCAGAAATTAACATACCTGAGTGTGTAGAAGTTCAATACTCGAATCAGCAAAACTGTCATTTTCTTCTCGACCCATCAAAGTTAGTATGTAGTCGAGTAACTGGTCTCTCTTTTTCAGGGGGAATGACGCACCATTTTCAGCTGCATTAATGACAGCACGGCCTGCACAAGGACCATTCCTAACTGTATGATATCTTATGTATCATTTTCACAATATTGAGTATAACAAATAATATATATAAAATTATTAAGCCAAAAAGCATTTGCCCCCAAGACAGCATAAATGCAGTTCCCTTGCTTCTCCCTCAGGTGATCATTGGTTGGACAGAGATTCCAATGAACATTCCACTCTGCTTGTCCCTAATCTCTCTCTCTCTCTCTCTCTCTCTCTCTCTCCTGAAAAAGGCAGCTTCTCACAGTTTCCAGTTTTTCATTTATTGCTAATTTTCAATTTATTTTTAATAACATTTTCTTTTTATCAGTAGCTGCTAATTTAAGATAGTTAATTTTTTTTTAAACACTTTAATTTTTCTTGTTAAATTAAATACATAAAAGAACCAAATTTTGAAAACTTTTTCTAGAATTTTTATAATTTATCTAAATTATTTAACAATCAAATTAATATGTTGATGATCTATATTGTAAATTGTAAAAAGAATGAAATCGGATTTAAAGATAAATTAACAGATAAGAAAAGATGTGTTAGAAAATTAACATATAACCGAAAAAGGTATTAAAGATGAGAAACATTCACTTCAATTAATCAACTAAAGACACATGAAAATTATCATAATATTAGCAATCTCAGATCAGATTAATTAAATCGTGTATTGTTAACCAAAGATAAAAAAATAAATCATATATTGAGTGAAGGTTATTTGTGTCCAACCAAATTATAGTTTACTCTTTTCCCACTTTAATTCCTTCTACAAACCAAACAATGGAATCAAATTCTCTTTCCATTCCCCATTACTTTTACCTTTCCATTCCCCTATATTTTCCTTTCTTCAAACACCACCACAGAAACTTTAAGGAGTTTCAGGGGTTTTCATTTTGCACTTTACCCTACAGTTAAACTATAGAAAACTTCTTTTCTTCACAGTACTTCACATGCAATGCAAAGCAAACCTTTAACTTCACCATAAAGCACGTTACTGCATAGTTTTATAGGCAAATCTCTAATTTATAAGTTCGGATAGCACTTTGTTCAACTCCATTAGTATCCTAAGTTTTGCGACGAAAGTTGCTGCCAATCTTCAGCAGTTCGCTTTTTAGTTCATGCAATGAGATATCCTATTAGCAATGATGAAAAACTAAACTTGGAGGAGAGAAGGAAGATAACGAAACAGTTTAAACATCACCAGCCACATTGGAGCCACATAATTATGTGACATTGAACTGTATCAGTCCGATACTAAAATTGCTCCAGCATACGCAGAACCTTTCTTCAACTTCTGGGCAATTGCCTTTCAATTTGTTGCATACGCATCTAGTGCAAAACTTGTGTAGCCCAAAACTACCCTTTCACTTCCTCATATTTACATGCACCCAATCAGTGACTACACACCCATTCGGTCACCATGTGCTTCCAAAAACAAAATCTCAAGTATAGCTGAAATATAATCTACTCAAAATCATAAACTAAGAGTGACCTCATACAACATTTTTAACTGCTTTATAACACCATTAGTGCGCTTGTTAAGTGTTGACTCTTAAGAGCAAATATCAAGCATTCAAGAAAATAACAGCACTGAAAAGTCAATTGTCAAATGACGGACATTGCAGTATGATTAAGAGACAAATACATGAAAATTCTTACCCTATCACACCAAATACAAATAAAAGACAGTAGCAAATAGAACACAGACCTAGAAGATCAATAGCAGTGATAACAGCCTGCTTTGCTGTATGGTGGCGTACATGAAGAAGCCTTGAAAGCATGTTTGTGCCCTGTATACAAGAGAAATACATAACTATTCCATCTATCATATGAAGCGACCACACTAGTCAAGTGGAAACAGCAGCGCAGGATGTTAAACCATAAGCTACATGGACGGCATTCCATTCTGAGATATTTAAGGTGTGAAGAATCCAATTGGCTAAAATAACTTTATTACGCATACCTCCCCCCCCCCCCCCCCCCCCCCCCAAAATATTTTATATAGCTGTGAAAAAACTTTTTTCTTCAAATTATTTTATATGGCTGTGAAAAAACCTTTGCATAACAGAATCAATTACAGGTTGTGAATCGACCTCTTGAGTATGTTTCGCCCAAGAAAGGAGCCATAAGACCTTTCCAAGCAATGATAATCAGAAAAGAAAATGCACGAACTACCAATAATCAGAGATAGCTGGAGCTCCAAAAAAATTAAACCAAAATGTGTCCAAGTAGCATATCTCTATTTCTGTCTCCAGTGATAGTGGAGACAAAAGAACACCTCAGATAACAGTAAGTTGATCAAACTGAAAGACGGTGCACAGGTAAGGGAACTTAATTAACTAAGGTTCTGTTGATCCCTATTTCCAACCACTGTGGGACTCCTTCACACATCAATTCATGTGAATATCTTGGTAAATTCATAAAGAATTCAAATGAAAGATGACGTACAACAAGGGCATCAATTCTGGCTTCAATAACCGTTGATGGAGCATATTTTGCAGCATATCCATACATTAGAGCCAAAGCAGCATGTATATCATCAGATTCTTCCATTCTATAACTGTCGGAGAAGAAAGATAACAATCTGCAATATGTGAAGAACCAAAGTGTTCAAAATGATGCCCAATTGCAATGAATTGCAAAATGTAGAATCACTGCATAGCATCCAGCAAAAATATAAACAATTGCATTACAAGCAGGCTCTTTACCAAACACTGTGTGGCTTCCAACAAACATAAACTATATATCATGAGCTTAAGAGGTTTCAATGTCAAGATTGAACCTAAAAGAGAAGCGAGAGCTCAGATAGAAAGAATCTTTCTAAACCCAAAAGCAAATTGCTGGGGAAGGGAGGAGACGGATCAGTCCATGCATACAATATCAAAGAAATCTGCCACACCCACCTCTGGAAAAGACTTTGCCCAACGTTATCCAGAATGCCTTTGAGCATTTCCAACACAGCATCCAAGTGGGATGCTGCAACCTGGAAGGAACCCAAGAACTAGTCATAAACGTGGCCCCCAAAAGAGGAAAAACGGATAAAGTGTAGTTATTGAAATTCAAACTTACCAATCCCATAGCTTTTGCTAAACCCAGCCTGTTTGCTGGAATAGAAATATTGGCTTGTTTGTACATCCAATCAATCTTATCACAGACATAAGTCCTGTCAGCTACTTTCTGAAGAAGAATACCCAAGCATCTGAAACAGAAAATATAAATGGCTATGAGCATTCTATTCTTTGACTTTGGATTGACAACGGCAAGGGAAGTATATAGATATTTTCAGATAGACAGAGTTACAACAGCAAAGAAAATAGGAACAGGAAACCAACGTGCCTGGGGTAACATAAGTTTACACATCCAGTTGAATACTAACTACACACATATAACTAAGGGTACATATCAATATATCATAAACAGACACATTCCAGAACAACTTAACTGGTAACGCTATAAGAAGTCAGCATCCCTAATTGGTTCATTAAATTGAAGGGCACCATTCATACCAGAACAGATGAAATCTTCATGATAGAACTTTCTAATTTTTTTGTCACATTTCTACCTCAATCCTATACAGCAAAGAAGTTTGCATCCGATCATTAAAGGTTTCTTCGATATGTTTAAGGTGCACGAAAGAATACAAGATAATTTTCTTAACCTAGAATACTATTTCGAAATTCTTAATCACTATATGTACATGACAAGTTAGCATGTCTACAAGCCCTTTACAGTTCAGATTTCAAGTAACATCCAAACAAGAGTACTAAAGGAAGGAATCTTAACGGCAATGGCATAAAGAATCATTATCAGTCAAATAGCTATTCCAGCATATTCCCAGAAGAGCATGAAAATGAAATGCTCATAGTGTATTCCAATGATTTTAGAGGAGACAGAAACAGGTTGAGAGAAAGAAATTTATCCCCCTCCAAGATTGATGCATAAGGGATTGAACCAGTGACCTCTTGCTTCCAGTACAAGAAGCCAAACCAACTGGATGGTTACCCTTGGTACACAAAAAAACACACACATATATGACAAATCACAATTCCTGCTTATTTAGTACAACAGAAAATACACACACACACACACATATATTTATGATAATTATGATAACAGCCAAATTTTTTTCAGGAATTATTGAACGCAATTTTAGCAAATTTGTATAAACCCGATCTATCATGAATAAAAAATGCTCAAGATATCACATCATTCAAAACACAACTGCAACTTTAATGGAAATTAAAAAAAATTCTTTCTGGAAAGCAAAAGATAACAAGCAGCTCTATATGCTAAGGTGCTTTTGAATAATTTAAGAAGGCAAATTCAAGGAACTTATACCGATGAAGAAGAGCTGAATGATCGTCGTCAGGCGTATAAAGTACATATTGTTCGGTGAAAGCATTTCCAAGAGAGATCAACCAATCAGTTTCTTGAACCACATCTAAAGATTCTGCAAGAAACTGTCACCAAACATCAATGAGACATGTCAGCAATAATTACCATAGCAGAAGGCCATTGAATTAATTTAGCTTGCTTATATTTTACAAGAGGAGGGAATTTATTATTAATAGGCTATAAATGGAGTTTAATGAAGACTTCTGCAAATTCCCCAACCCGCTCCCCGCCCAAAATTTGAAATTAATAATAATTAATAGACGAAGTAATGAACAAAATCATAGGAGTTTAGATACAGAGTATATGATCTCCACCATAAACTCAAAACAGGAATCCAATGATGCTTTAAATAGTGTCTTACATTGATGATCATGTCATCCCAAGTCTCCTGGTACGAAGGATCCAGCTTTAGATCTTCTGTGTCACTAACATACGCCTTCATTTTTGGAATCTAGAGCTTACCAAAGATGACAACCAATTAAATTCAACAGTACAATCATTTTTTTCACATGTAAATCATGACAAGGAGATACGAATAGAAACTGAAATAGCAGCTTCAGCATTAATGGTAGAAGTAGAAAAATAATTGTTATTACATTCTTGATGACATCAATCTGGCAACTAAATTAACTGAGTTATTCCTACTTCCATCTGGTGCCCATAGAAACTTACAACGAAATTAGACATACAACAATTACAAGCTACCTTTTTAGCTTCTCAATGGTAATCCATAAATGACCAATGACCATAACTATTTGTTTTCAACAGAAACACCAACTCAAACATGAATCTCCATTTCTCACAATCCGTTCACCTGATACATAAACAATGGCATACCTCATCTTGCCAAAATAAGTCGATATTCTTTGGAAAGAGAGGTGACAAATAATAAAGCACCTGCACCAAAAAAGACATCCAGTTTTTTTATTCAAGAAGTATACTTCAATAGAAGTGAAACCGCTACACCCTAATCAATAATGAAATTTAATCAATAACTTGAACATTGCTCATCAAATTTTTGTTTTGAGAAACAGGAAATATTATAAATGGAAAACCTAAAGAGATAAAAAGTAGAAAAATCAAAAAGAAAGGGGATCATATTAAAGAATTTAGGCAAGAAAAATCAACTCTGTAATCTCTATTTAATTCATGCAAAGAATATTTTACTCTGCAATCGCTACTTTATTCATGCAATGGCAGATGCAATAACAACATAGAATTCCTTTTATTAATGGTCACAATTTTAAATGAAAAAATAAGTAACAGAAGTATGCCTCTACTATGAACAAGAGATGCTACTCTAAGGAAAATTTTCCTTTTTTTTTTTTTGAATATTACCCTAAGGATAATTGAAGTTGAGGAAATAGCCCCAATCTAATAAACAAATATAAAATCAAAGAGATATTCAAAGTAAGGGCAAAAACTCATTTAGTCCCTATATTATGAGGTAAGTGCCTGTTTAGTCCCTGTATTTTTAAAATATCTCAAAACATCCTTGTTGTTAAACTATTAACATCCATGCCGTTCATTTTTGTTCCTTTTGGCTTGCTTTACAATATTATCCTCTTACAACAATGTTTCTTTTTTTTTTTTGGGGACATTAATAAAAAGAAAAAAAAATTAAATTACCAATCTAACCCCAAAAAATAAATTATATATATATATATATAAATTTTTGTGGAAGTTCACATATATCTAAAAAAATTAAATTACCAATTCTTTTTGGACATTAATAAAAAAATTAATGTATTAACTACTTAGCAGATTGTTCCACAAAAATTAATATATATTCTTTTTGTTTCTATTTTATTTTTTGGGGTTAAATTGGTTATTTAATTTTTTTTTATTAATGTCCCCCAAAAAAAAAGAAACATTATTGTAAGAGGGTAATACTATAAAAGCAAGCCAAAAGGAACAAAAAATAATGGCAAGAGTGTCAATAATTTAACAACAAGGATGTTTTGATGTACTTTTAAAAATATACGGACCAAATGGTCACTAACCTCAAAATATAGGAGCTAAATGAGCTTTTACCCTCCAAAGTAAAGTCATCCAGTCCATAGCCAATAGCTCTGATATTGCTAGGCAAAAAAGATGATAATGCACTTTCATTTACCAAAATCAATTTTTGATAAGGATGTTTTGCACTTTAGCATCGTAATAAACAAATACCGACCTAATCAAGGAGACAAGAGATACTTACCATCAAAATCTGAGTCGCCTGTTGCTCCCTTGCTAGAGGATCATGCAAAAGCACTACCAAGCGGGCAAACAGCTCCTGAATACATATCAGATTAGATGATTGATAGCTATTCATGAGATAGGCATGGAAATAAGTTAAAACACATCCGACATATCAAAAGAAATTCTACCTCAGGATTTGGAATATCATCACGAGCTTTACACTCACTAAGCATGACATTACTACTAGAAGATCTATGTCTGCATAATTCTGAGATGCATCTGCAAACCTAAAAGGACAGCGTATATGTAAAGGAAGTTTCAGCAATTGTAAGAACCACAGCCTTTCTCATAAAATAACATTCAGGGAAGTTGTGCACCAATAACCACCCAAATGAATTATAGTAGCAGCATTAGATCCGTGAAAAACACAGATAACAACAATTAGGTATGCACTGGAAGAAAAAAAATATGGGAAATAAGTCCACAGGCAGACTCCCTAAAACATTTATACGTTAAATGAGGATAACTCCCTTGCACCGTCTAAATGAGTTAACAGTCAACTCAATCAATGCACCTAACAGATTGATTTTGAAACTCAAGGTGATAACCGATGAAATTAGTAAACCCTGGATTTTAATTACTTTCGATAAACAACAAAGACCTAGGTACAAATTATCATATAATTCATTTGCCTACAACGTTACAAGATAAAAGATGTAATATATGAAGGTCTTACAGTGGCTGCTGCACTGGTATAAGCCCGTGGAATAACCATCTTTAGCAGAAAAGGCCAAAGAATGTGCTGCAAAAGATTAAGATATCAATAAAATGTGATTTTATGAGTAATCAATTTAAAAAACTAACATGGATGAGACTGAGGTGAGATCTAAACCCATAAGACTAAAATCATCATTAGAGATTGAATGCACATATAACAATAAGCTATACCTGCATTTCAGGAATTGTAATAGTCAGCAAAAGTAGGCCTTTTTCACATACTGCTCTTAGCTCTGTTGGACAAAATGCCCCTATCTTCACCTGGAAACACAGCTTGGTATTAAATTGCTATAATCTCTCTGAAATGAATAAATTTAATAGACGATTATATATTTCAAGGTAATACAAGTCAGCACCAAATTCAATCCTTGAATGTTGATGTATGCCAATTAATAGATTCTTAAACCTAAAATCAAAGTCTTTTCATTTTCTTTCAGCAAACATGATTCCATCATTTGGACAACTGAAGAACATTTTTCTTCTGACAACTCACCCTAAGAATCAGTGTTCAAACATACTATTTCTTTCACCCTAGAATGATAAGATGTATTCTTTTTACAGGACACAACTGTATCAAAGCCTACCTTGGAGCTCTCGTTAACATTTTTCTTCTGATCTGGCAGAGCACAATGGCGTACGAGATACTCAACAAAAAACTCTCCAGAAGGACCGATCAAGTAGCAGTGTGAAGCCATGACCACAATCAACTGCCACCAAAGCAACAAATGTCAAATTGAGGAGGAAAAACCAGTAGTAACTTATTAAGAGTGCAGAGACTACGGGCAAATCATTTAATAATAATATACCTCAGAAATAGCCTTTTGGACAGCTAAGTTTTGCTCGTCTAGCAAGGACCTAACTGCCTCAAGAAGCAAAGGCCTTTTGCTGTGCCAAGCTTCAGACGACCTCCATTGAAAATGCAAGCATCTCAGGTAATGCAAACAAATCCAAAGTGAGATTACAAAGTGACAGAATGAGGAAAAAACCTGGGCAGTAGGTGCTTTAGAACACAGAGTGCACCAACACTCAAGTGTTCTTCCTTTAGCCTGCATTTCTGGTAGAAACATATACAATCAATAATTATGACAAAGAAATAGTAACAATGAGTAACTACAGTCATCGATATCAAGTTTGCAAGGAAGGAAGCCATACTCACATTCAGAAGGAACATAAATAAATCATCAGGGTACACCAAGCCCACAGTCAGAAAACAACGCTGAACTTCATTGTAGGTCTGCATCACACACAAAAATAAAAATAATACAAGAGTTAGAAAAAAGGGCTTCTTTCACAAATAACAAAACAGAATTCTAATATCCAACTAACGAATAAAATCAAAAATAAAATAAAATAAATAACAATAATGATATTTACCTTTAGTCCCACCGAAAAAGACGAATGCTCTTTACTGTCATTATAAATGCAGACCACGGGAAGAAGTGTTGATAAAATAACCGTGAGGTCCTTCAAGAGAAAATAAACAGAAAAAGAAAGTTGCATAATCCTTAGAATATATCTTAGCAATTGATTATGCCTATATATTTCCATAATCAAAAAACAACTGTAAAATGAAAATTTTAACCTCGAAGAGTAAAGATAAAATTAATTAAAATTAGAAGCAAGTGATCAAAGAAAAAGACATTGGAATTTGTAGGATACTAATTATGTGTGTGCGCATGTGTGTTATCAAGGAATCTCCTTTAAAGCTCACAATACTATTTACACTAAGACTTATCACACACATTATTCT
Source organism: Murraya paniculata (assembly GCA_030449075.1). Classification (NCBI taxonomy): domain Eukaryota; kingdom Viridiplantae; phylum Streptophyta; class Magnoliopsida; order Sapindales; family Rutaceae; genus Murraya; species Murraya paniculata. The sequence goes on along the minus strand of JAEVFN010000012.1, from coordinate 3,591,936 downwards.
TTATGCCACGTAGCATGCTATGTCTCAACACTCTATTACCAGTCTCTTTTTCCCAAGAACTTGTTTTGAATGTTTATTCACATAAAATGCTAGATGGCCTACCTAGACATAGAGGGCCTAAAAAGCTTAAGATCCAATAATCTTGGATCTCTTGCTTGCTCCGATAAGGCATGGTCCATTTTCCCTTTTTTTGTTCACTATGGCAGTTTTCAGTATCAAAGCCATACTCCCAAAAGCAATATCCCCCATCTTCTTTTCTTTCTTGCTTATGATATAGTATGCTCTATGGCTGCCACTAAGATGGATCTTGCACATCAAGAAATATTATAAGAAAAGCCCCCTTGAGTTAGAAAAAGTTATCAGTTTTAGCTATCATGAGCCAAGTGATATATGCTTGAAAAAAGCCTTCTAAATTTGATATGGCGCCCTTGTTAAGGCTAGGCAAACTGTGTGTTGGTCTTTATCACAAACAAAAACGAATCTTTCTTATATATATCCTCCTGGATACTAAGACCCAATTCTGGACAATTTAGGACCATGGATAGCAGAAACATAGCAAGACCTAGGACACAAACATCTGATTTAGATACAAACATCAAAATCTTCCTTTATCATTAGCTTTCACTTCGATACTCAATATAACCAAAAGCAAAAATCCACACAGCCTAAAGACCAATAACAGTTATAGCAATGGCTTACAACTCTTGGATACCTCCGTAGGAAAGATGGAAATACATTAGAGAACTAATTACAATTTTTTATCCATTCAACTACTGTAAGGACCTTTTTCTTTAATGAGGGGTAGTGTTGATGAGCACTACAGAATTGCCTTATAGTCACAGATTCTTCTGTTGGCACTTACTTCTTCAATCAATATGGCACCCCAAACAATTATCACTTACATCAGCTTAAAGGATAAGCTATCCTTTGTTAGGAATCTTTAAAGAAGGGAGTGATTTACACTTCTTCGTTGATTCTTTCACAACTTTGGTTGCTTCTGCCGACCATGGCAAAGTTGATATCTTTTTCAAGTGCTTTGAAATAAGACTTGTCAGCTTTATGATAGTCTAAATGGTCCACTGCACAATTGATGATTCTCAAGAATAGATGGATTTGCTTTCTACTTAACAACTCATCAAGGAATTGAGACTTTTTTCCCAGCAATGCGTGGTTGTAGCATGATGTGTCCATAATGTATAGGCCTAAGAAATCAACTCCTTCGAGACCTATTTTCATCTTTGATTCAGATAACGTCAGACCATAATTGTATGACAACTCCTTGAATTGTTGAAGATTCTTAGCATGATCTTCATCATTTTAACAAAAGACTAAGACATCACAATGCATATTAGGCAAAAATCTAAAATGGGCTTGTATTCCTCTTCATCCATCCTATGCTGAAACATTGACGGGGCAATCTTTAAACCAAATGGCAATGACATTCCTTATAGTGTCATGTGGCACTACAAAAGTTGTCTTGTGCCTATCCTCATCTCGTATTCCTATCTGCCAAAATCCTTACTTCGTATCAAACTTAGAGTGATTGCAACAAGATGGACTCCTCTATAACCTTCACTCCTATATCTTCATATATCTTGTCCAGACGAAGATATATTTCTTTAGAGCTTGAAGCGATAGACTAAACCAGTTTGAACAAGTACTTCTTGAAACTTATATACAGAATTTAATTTTGGTTCTTTAGAAAGGACTATGGCTTTCAGAGATGATAACAGGGTATTTACCCTGTAGAACTTGTATGGATTTAAAGGATCAAGATGAAAGGGCTTTATGGATTTTTGGTCTTGGTTATCTTCAGTTCCCAAGTGAAAGTTAATAATAGGGGAAGAGTTTGAGATTGAAGCTTCCAAATCAAATGTTTGTATCCTAAATCTTGTTATGTCTTGGCTATCCATCGTCCTAAACTGTTCTTAACCAGGTCTTAGGATCTAGGAGGATGTATTTGGGACCAAAATCTGTAAGGTTGGTCTTCTGGATGATCCATTTACTAGCAAGAACTTCTCCAAATATTTCTTTCATAATGAACAAAACAAGGAATTTTATTGCTTATTTCGTTCTGCCCTATACAATACTAGAGGATTCCCTTTTATAGGCTCCAAGGGAATCTCTCAATAGTTACATATCATTATCACATGGCTATTAAAAGATGATTCCTTATCTCTAAGGAATATTCTATACAACTCATAATAATATTTACACTTTGACTCATCCCACACATTGTTCTTTATACCACATCACATACTGTAGCTGAGCACTTTATTATTGCAATATGCTTGACACACTAATAATTATTCACCACTACTTTTATTGCGGTCCAACTTTTGCTTCCGCTTTAGTCTGTATTAACACCATCACTTTGCTACACCTCATTCTATTCATGTGCCTTTTCTGCATCCAGTTTTCATTCAACTTCCTCGAAGAGAATATCTCCTTCTTGTATCTCAAGACGTTCTTCGAGCACTTCAGGAATGTGTAATTCCTACTATTGTGATCCTGGCCATATTATTTCATATTGTCCTGGCTCAGAATGTATCTCCTATTGTTCTTCTATCCACATTGGTGATCCTGGAGAAATAATTTCATTTTCACGTCCATGCTGACATAGCCACTCGTGTTAATATCCTCGCATTTCCATTTCATAATCTTTATCAATGTAGATTTGCCAAATCGTATTAGTTCTTCGTGAAAGAGATATGGAGTCAACCACGTTTGGAGATATTAAATTGTGAATGTTGTACGTAAATTCCATTTGATAAACTTCTGCTAATGCCTTTCTTGCGTGAAGAGATTCATCCCATATAGTATGTGTTTAATCATGCATGTGGTTATATTTTATCACTCAGACAAGAGGTTGTCTTGGCTAACCATTGTCATATATTTCCCAAATTTCTTGTAACGAGACAATAACAATAGTATTATGAGAAATTTGATTACCTTTGGACAGTTATAGCTCTATAATTTACACCCCGGGGAAGTGGTAGTGGTGACACCACTTTCCCATGCAGTTGATCCCTGATGTTGTGATTCTCATGTTAGTATGTTTATCTCTCGGAACCTACGATATTGACTGAGGAACGAAGTGTTCAGACAAGGGTGAGCGAATAATAATCGTTCTTGGACTTGGTTAAGTTGGGTTCTCTAGTAAGCAGGTATATGAGCGTAAGGCGACGAGCCGAACGAAAGTACAGTCCTCATATATCGGATTAAGCCGAACACGAACCAACTCCTTTTCAAATCAGCTTCCCAACCAATCGCGAAATCTAAACCAATCTGAATTCTTAACACAAAACCTCTCATAATTCTCCATACCAATCCGAACTCTCTAGAGTAAAAGTATGGATATTGTCAAAAATTATCATAGAGTAGGTCAAACCGTCTTTTAAAAAACTTTGCCATGGTCAGCAGAAGCAACCAAAGCTATAAAAGACTTAAAAAAGAAGTTTTGAGTCACCCCAACCTTTAAAGATTCCTGACAAAGGACAATTGATCCCTTACATAAATGTAAGTGATAATTGGTGCGGTGCCATATTGACTAAAGAAGTAAGTCGTAACAGAAGAATATGTTGCAATAAATTAGGGCAATTCAGCAGTGCTCAACAACACTACCCATCGTAAAATAAAGAGGTTTTCGCAATAGTTAAAGGATTAAGGAATTTCGATTCTTTCTCTCACTAGATTCCTTCATAGTTGAAACCCGACAAACATCTCCAATAATTATTGAGATGAAAAAAAGAAATTCCAGATCTTCAACATGCAAGGTGCTCCGAGTCTCTTTTCAAAATTTTTATTTTTTGTCAAGCATATAAAAGGAGCCCAATATGGTTGCTGATTTCCTCTCAAGACCAATACAAGTTATAGCAATGGCTTCTAGCACCTGGATACCTTCATGGGAAAGATGGAAAAAAATCACAAAACCAATTTCAGGTTTTACAGATTTTTGTGTTGCACTTCCCCTGGAAATCAAGAATGATATCTTAATAAGATTGTCACTATCTCATCTCTGGGTTTAAATCAAGAATGATATCTTAAAATGATTCAACACAAGCTCAAGGCACTTACCAGCTTTCAATCCATTCCTATATCCAGAATAGATGAATTTGTCTTTAGAGTTCGTTCAGGTTTCTTTCATGCCGTGGATAAAGAAACAAATTGAAGTCATTACCTAAATTATGCTGCTCAGCCTATAAGTTACTATTTTATTGGCAATGGATCAACTTAAACCTTGCTGCAATCTATCTAAACCAGACCTCATTTATAGAAGTAGAAGATCTAGTAAAGGATGGTGGTTTGACCAACTCTTCGCTCCAATATTAGACGATATCCTTACTCTCACTCTAAAAAGGACGATACTAGATTTCTCATAATACTATTGTCATTATCCAATTACGAGATATATGGGAAAGAGATGATAATGATCAGCCAAGGCAATTTCTTATTAGAATGATAGATAATGACTACATGCATGATCAAGTACACACTATGTGGGATGGATGTCTTCACACACAAAAAAATATTTGCGGAAATTTATCAAATGGAACCTATGTACAACACCCATAGCCCATTATCTCCAAACATGGTTGCTACTCCAGATCTCATTTACAAAAAATATATACGATTTTGTTTGCCTGACACTTTGCAAATAGTGCAAGTCCGAGAAGAAAATTCCATCCTAACTTATTACGAATGCTTGAAGATCTAGAATTTGATAATAACTATTAAACCTAGTCTGGTAATCCAGAGAATGCTTTTATAGCATTAGATTTCCAACCAGATGAATCTGATGAATCTAACACTTCTACAAATACAAAACTGCTCTAAATATGGCAGATACTTATCCTGTAAATCTCGCAATGAATCTCGATCATCATTTCAACCTTATATTAAGGTAAATTTCAGTCTTGGAGATGCTTAGCAAATTCCACTTATTACACTAATTAATACTAGAGCAATTTCATCTATCATCCATGGTAGATGTTTGCCGAAGAGTTACCATATTCCTACAGCGGTACCATTTTTCCTCAACTAGTGGTGATTACTTCTACAATCACAAATGCACCAAGCCTACTGAAATCTTACCTTTTGGAAAACAGCATACATTTTTTGCCTTTGACCAAATAGGTGACGATTTAATATTTGGTACTGTTTCTTCTCCCAAAGAAATGACACCTCTCTATCCATATGGGAGATGTCAGCTTAAGAGGAAAAATCAAACATGTGAGTGAAATAAAGTGTAGCAAAGTGATGGTGATGGTGATGGTGATGGTGCAAATCAAAACAGAAGTAGCATTGGACCCCCAGCAAAAGCAATAATGAATTACAGTTATTGTGTAAAGCATATTTTAATAATAGAGTGCTGAGTCATAGTATATAATGTGACATAAAGAATAATGTGTGATGAGTCATAGTGTAAATAATATTGTGAGTTGTAAAAGAGATTCTTTAAAGACAAGGGAGCATCCTACAATAGTAATGTGATAATGATACGTAACTATTGATAGATTCCATTAGAGCCTATAAAAGAAAACCGTTTAGTATTGTAAGCGGCAAAACGAAATAATATATAGCTTATATTAGAAGAGATGCTACAAAAATGTAAACAACAAGTCAAACATAAAAGAAACCTTAGAGGTCATGTAAAAGTTCTATAGCAAAGTAATACTAATTAGCTAGAAAAAATAAAAATATAGGTTCTATAGGACTAGTAATCGCACTCTATCCCACAAAAAGTTGATGTCTTCCTCATAATCTTCCAAGATCTGTCCATTCCTTTCATTACAAAAAATCATAGAGTAGCCAGAACAGCACAATTCCACAGTGCTTTAGCTATTTCACCTATCTTAAAAGCATGGAGATCCTTTGAAAGCAAACAATTGCTAGATGTTGGAATTACACATGAAAATTTAGTTCTTTGGAACAATCTATTACACAAGTAAGCAACAATGCTAGAATGGAAAGAAAATGATCCACACTTTCCCTATTTCGCTTAGACATAACAGGTCAAGAGACAAACACGTGTTAGGATTGCATTTTTTGGATAAAATCACCAGTATATACTTTTCCTAAAGTGAAACAATAAGCAATATATCCAAGTTACTATGGGATTTGACTTTCCAGATCAAGAGCAGGCTGAAAATTGAAGGGGAATTGATCATCAATCAACCAATTGAGAAAAGATTTCAAGAAAATTTCCTTAAAGGGCGAAGCCTCCAAATTCTACTCACGTCAACCAGATCATTAATTAAAACACTTTCCAACAATGCCAAAAGAGCTGAAGCTTCCTGAATTTCTCATTAGTTCTTCAAGAAGTTGAAGTTCCAATTCCTACCCAATGGAGAAGAGCAAGCATGCTTTTTGATAGAAACCTTATGAGAGGGCGAATTTATAAAGGTGAGGAATGAAGAACATGAGGAGGAAATCCAAATTCACACATCCTCCCAAAAATGAATTCTTCTCCACTACTCGTTTCCCATTCCACGAGAGAGAGAGAAGAAATGTAGCCTTGTAAGATAGGTTTTTATCTTCACTAATGAATAAGAATATTGATGTTCCCTATCTCAAGATATGCTTATAAATTGGTACTTAGTCTGACATGAAATAAGAATAAGCAATTTCGTTATTGTAATATAACTGTCAATTCACTGTAAACTTCGGTCCATGGAACTTCCAAATGACTGAAACAAACAATATCATTCATGTTATTGAAAACAAAACCTAATTTGATCATAAATCAAACTGACATAAATAAGAAAATAAGCTTCACTGTCCTTCCCTTAGAGGGTGGAAGTTTGTGTTAGACTAGATTGCAATAAAAACTGACTTCAGTTTAACAAATTCGCAATAGATTAAAAACAATTAAAATTAAAACCAAAAAGTCAAAACTAAAATGGGAAAAAAAATGTAAGGATATTTGAGCAGAAGAAAAAAAATAGGAGCAGTACCTCAACATCAAGCAACGGCGGACCTGTTTCTGAAAGTAACGAGGCATTTAACAAGTTGTGGAGACTGCATGTCGCAACAAGTGCAGTATCTTGATCTTTTTTATACCTAATTAATAGAAAAGAGAAAAAAACAAGCAGTGTGATTTCTAGTTGATGCCTAACAATGTAACAAAAGCTATGATGAGTGCGAGTTGTAGTAGAAAATATATGGTGTAATAGCAAGTCTAGAATACCATTACGGATCAAGCAATGAAAAATAAATTAAACAAACAAAACATCCATATGCAGTGGTATCTTATAAGCTTGAAGCACAGAAGATCTTACAATTCCAATATAGAGGGAACAAGTTTTGGTAAAGCACCCTTTAATTGTGTCCGTGTGATAAGTCCAACCATCTGACCCAGCGCATCCACAGTTGATACGCGAACCTATCACAAATATGATTCCAGCAAAGAGAAATTTACTTCAAATGCCAACAACTTTTGCACAAACATACACTCAGCAAATAAACATATTAAACATGATATCATCGACAAATTCAAAAACTAATTATCTGCAACATATAAAATTTTCATTGATATTCAAAACTAATTATCAGCAACATAAACAAAGAATTTTCATTGATATTCTATGTAAGAGATTTTACTTTTCTATTCTTAGGCAACGTTATATACATATAAGCAAAAGTTTCCATCTTTCATAGTCGCCTTTATAAATGATATTCATGTCAATATAAGCCATTCATCCAAATACACATACAACGAATCAGTACCACGGCAAAAACTACATAAACCCATCCAAGTACACAGATTTTGAGAACCAAGATGTGTTACATAAATTATGTTCTTCCAATAACCTGGATTCACATCTTCATTAATCGCATGGACACACATAACCTATCCTAAGATATCAATAACACCATATATCTTGTTTAAGGAAACTGCCAATAAAGACCAACGAATTAAAACATACAGAAAGAACCCCAAAAGCAAGAAAAGTTTTTTATTTAAAAAATAAAGTAAAATAAGAACAAAAATTTTATATTAAAGAGAAAGGGCATAGAGAAAAGGAATAATATAGTTTTCTCACAAACCTTAAGGTCCCGTGATGTCGCCCAAACTCTTAATAACAGCTCAAAAGCAGAATTTAAAAATGACCTGCGCTCATTAGACATTTTTTTCAGGCATGGTGTTGTGTGGATATAGAATGTGGTACTTGAGATGTAAAAGAAATTAGAATATTAAGCTCACATGATATCACCATCGAGAAAGGAGTGAGAAGGGAAATCCACACTATATTGCCATGCAGCCTGACACCAACATTTAAATGCTAGAAAGCCATAAAAATTATTTCATAAGTTGGCTGAATATTTAACAGAATAAATAGTTAATGCATGTGAGAAAATCACTACAATCAAAAGCTTTGCAGAATATTAAACTGAAATCATATCAGATGCAGAATATATGTTAGGAGGTCAACCAAACTAAATAAAAATCCAAAATAACAAGAACCACAAACTCCAAGCAGCCTATATGACCTCAAGACAAGTCAGTAGCTATACCAATGTAACAGAAAAAACAAATCAATGCAGACTACTTTGTTTCACATATCATCAGTTTTAGTAGGACCCCAGAATCGAACATCATGACTGCAAAGCAATCACCTCATTTCTTCAAGAAAAGCTAAAACCAACCGCTATAAATTATTATCTTGAGGACATGACCAAACAGATGTATTAAGGTTTATCTCACGTCATCTTTTCTAGGTAAAAGATAAAATGAAAATTGAACACCAAAATCACTGTAATTTCTAGGTAAAAGATAAAATGAAAATTGAACACCGAATTCACTGTAATTTAAACAATTTGGCCAACGCATATTAGACAAACTGCAACAGTTCTTTAAATGTGGGCAGTATAAACCACATAAACAAAACCAGAGTAAAATCTCCTCAAAGTTAGACTCTGTGCATAACAATTCAGAACACAAGAAAATTAACTGGACCTGAACAACTTAAAAAGATTACAGAATAGGTATACAAGGTCATTTGATACACCTAAATTCAAATTATATCTTTTCCCGCAAAAAGCCAAAAGATCATCGATCATACCATTTGCAAATATTGGCCGGTGGACATCTCGTATGTTTCCAAGTATAGGTAGAACACGTAAAAGTACACCTTTTAGTCGTGGAGTGAACTGCAATGCTTCAATTGAATTGAAAAAGAAAAGGACAATGGACACTTTAGTTTTAGCACACAAAGTGCACCCTTAAACACCCCAAACTACTTCAATAAATATATAAAAGGAAATTAAGTGATTAACCATCAGCAGAAGCAAAGTCTGCAAGTATTTGAACCATAGCTGGTAAAGCCGAATTTGTTCCAGACAGATAAAGAAATATTTCTTCCATCATCTGTCAAAGCAATAAGCAGGAGTAATTAAGCCAAAGAAAGAGCAACTCAACATAAGTAGGAGAGAGAGGGAGAGAGAGCGAGAGACCGAGTCAAGACCTCATCTTAATGACTCATGAATGTTACTCATAATTTAGCAATGATATACACCGTCAACTGCAAAAAGAACTACTAAACACTAAACAAACCATTTTATCCGCCAGGTTGCAACAAATTTTACTTTCGTGCTTCATCCGATTGTCCAGTAAAGAATAAGTCAGGTTACACTAATTTCTCATGGGAATACAATAAGAATTATGGAGAACAGGAAGTCCAACACTGGCAAATTCGGACCATTTAAAAGCACCTCGTAGGCTTTTTTTAATTTTCAACAAGTCTAGGGAACCTCTCAACAAATAGAAAATCCTTAAAAAAAAAAAAGAAAAGATGATGTCATCCAATGTAGCTTAACAGAAGAAGTTCTTAATTCTTAGTATTAGGATAATAACAGAATGAAACCAATGCTTCGTAATCAGGTCAAAGCAGGTAGAGCTACCTCAAAGTCGTTGTTATGTGCATAGAGCCTTGGAAGAGAGAAGTAAGTATGCATGCATGTATAAATGAACGCATACATGGAGACATGTAGATGTATGTATGCATATGTTCCTACTACTTAAGCTATTATGAATAAGCAAAAATGGCACAAGACATACAAGATCAGGCAAATGTGAGCCAATCGAAACAAGTAGCGCTGATGCAGCTCTTTGCCAATCTGCATTAAGTTCCTACATCAAAATGAACCGAAAAATAAAAGGTTGCATTCAAAGAGGTCATCCAGGAAGAGACTAGACAACAGAAGATGCATGTAGACTCAGATAAATCTATGAAACAGAAATCCCAACTGAAATTAACATGACAGAAACTAAGTCAATGATAAGAAATCGCTTATAAAATTCCTCTCATTGCCAAAAAGATGAAACAACAATAAAGATAAAATGTCTTAATCACTAATACCCATGAAGTTTGGCCGATAAACTTGCCTCGAGTTACGATTGGAACCACCAAGCTTCTACTTAATTTTGAAAGTAGTTGAGCTAACAAATAACATTTACTAACTAAACACTTAAACTTGACAGCTAGTAATTTTATTCCGCAGGAACAGCCGGCATCTCAATCCCAAACAGACACTCTATAATCAAGACTTACAATCGAAGAACCCTCTATAACTAAACTTACATATTGGAGTCCAAGATCAACTAAAAGCAATCTAAACTAAGTTGAGGTTTGGATAGTTAAGTAACTAAAAATGCATCGATGATGTAGAGAACCTTGGATGAGATCATTTCTGCAGTCGCAATCTTTGAGAGCTTCGACATGAAAGCTGGATCAATATCGTTTTCATCAAGTGCACGAACTGCAAATGCCATCACTTGGAAAATCCCAGCCATGTTACCAAACCGCTGAAACATTTCATCCATTTCATTTGAAAAAAAAAAACAAAAATAAAAATCTCTCTCCTTAATTCAAGATCAAGAAAGAACAACAACGGTAAAATAATTACCCGACGTCCTCCTCTTGAAACAGCCGAACAGCAATCAAGAACTAAAAGTGGATTCCTACAATTCAAATTCAATTTAAAAAATTAAATAATCACGAATTTAAAAATAAAGAAAGAAAAAAAACAGATAAAGAGATTACAGAGCGGCGATGTCTTTGAGAGAGGCCATTGATGCTTCTCTGACGATAGGAGATTCATCTGCGAGCGACGAAACCAAGAACTGAACCGCTTCTGCAACAATGACACGTATGCAAAAATTGAGTACAAAATTTTAATTAAATTTTTAGCACACAATCAAATTTAATGGTCAAATTGGCGATACCTGGAGCGGGGATTGAGATTCCAGAACTTGAAGAAGCCATATGCATCAATTAATTTAAAAAATTAAATAAATAAATAAATAAGAGAAGGAAAAAAATGAAAAGAAAGAGAGGAAGACGAAGAAGATCGCATAGAAGAGAGAAACAGACAGGCTGGAGTTATTGAGTGACGCCTTTGAGGCTTCAAGCATAGTGCAAATGTGAATTTTTGTTAACGTTATGCGGTAGAGTCAAAATTGGTCAAAGCACTAATGTCACGTAACTGAACGACGATTCGCGAATTATCCCCGTCGAACAATTTAAAATATGTATGGTGCATTTGGAATCATAAATAAATGTCATGGACTTTGATGTAAATTACGCAACCCGATTATATTTTCACCAAAAGGAATTAAACGGTGGGGGATATATTCAGCTTTATAATTTTTATAAACCCACAACTATTCTAAGAAGTAATTACAATAAGGTGATATTATTTTTAAAAAATTCAAATAAAAAATATTTGGTAATTTAATTAAATAAAATTATATACCTAAAATATTAGATACCAGAACTCATGCTTCTTGTGGTAATCTAGTCATTTTATATTATAAAAATAAAATAATTAAATAAAATGTATATTAAAGAATTTTAATGGTCAATAATACCTAAATATAAAAAATAAGAAAAATGATTTAATTGATTGATTGTCTAAATTTTTGGTTGATTTGAATATTTTAAAAATAATATGAACTTATTCTAATTATTTTCTAAAAGTGTGGTGGATTTACAAAATTAATTAGTCAAAATATCCCAGCTGAAATTAAGAGGACAGCGATATTCACCTCACAATTTTCTTTTTTCTTTTTGTAAAGCAACCAACTTATTCACACAACCCATAAAAACTAGTTAACCCTACCATTTCGATGAATTCTAGACATAAGTATAATATTTGACAGCCGTTTGACGAACAACTTATAATATTTTCATTACATACAAAATATGAGTGAATCATTTCTAGTTAAAAATTATAAAAATAAAAAGTAAAACTTACTTTATTTTTCTTTGTTAAATTCTTCCATGCAAAAATATTTCATTCCTCCACCAATTCAAATATTATATGCATCAAAAAAGTTTATTTTTATTCAAGAAAGATCTAATAAAATATAATAACATAACTTTAAACTATTTATTTATGTCAAGGTTAATTTCATATTACTACGCTTAAGAAATAACAATCTTCAAAATACCTCTGCAACTATTAAAAACCTCAATTTATCTGTATTTTTTCAAAAAAAAAATCACCAATCCACGCCTATTTTTCTTATCTTCTGAATGAAAATTGGTAAATAGAAGTTTATGATAATTTAGAAATATTTTAAAAATTATCATTTCACGAAGTGTAACTCGAATTTTATCTTTATATTAACTATTTAACCAAAAGGTACATCGTAAAACAAAAAAAAAAATAGGGTGGTTATACAGAAAAATTAAAATGGGGTTGGGGCCACCCAAATTAAAACCCTCCCATTAGAAATTTTTTATAAATAAAAATAAAATTAAAACCATCTAAATGGTAATAATGGTCGCCTCCCAAAGAAGGATAAATATATACAAAACAATCCTTGTATTCATCCGCTTGGTTAAATTTTAGTACTTTTTTAATCGAACAGTACATTTTCGTTTCGTGTTAAAGCCCACCTTAATCTATCCATCCCAGGGTATTACTACTACCCACATGGGAGACACAGAACTTGCATTATGTTAAAGCCCACACTGTGAAGGGCCCCCACATTTGTAGGCCCACTAATGATTTAAGGGACACGGGCCGAACAAATGCGCTGCATATATAGGCAATTGACAGCATAGTACTCCTCTTGAGGGATAGACGGCTCCTTTTGTGTTCCATCGAGATAGGTCCAGCATTGATACTACTCGCAAAGGTTCGCTCTCAGACTCTCAAAGTACAATATTGTTCGCTTCGAGCTTTGATTAACATGATTTTGCTTCTGAACTCGCTCGAAAAATCTCATATTATTCATGAATTGGTTCAATGTGGCACTCAATAACTCTCTATAACAAATTGATGTGGGCTTCTGCCATCCTCACTCAACACTCTTTATTAGTATTGTTTATGAGAGTTTTACCTTTGTCTTTGGTCCGTACCTTGTTAGGGTTACTACTCGCTCTTTGGCTTGCAGTCTTTTTTCGTTACTGAATTTTTTTATTATGAAATGTTTCACATTGCGTAAGATAGGTGCTAGTCACTTGGTAAAATTTTCCTAAATGTAAAAATAAAAAGTGTAGGTTTTAGATCTTATTCACGTGAGTAGAGATGAGATTTGACTAAAAGATAGGGAGTCAAAAATCAATGAAGGAAAAAAAATTAGAAATATTGCAAACTTTGAATCTTTCAGAAGTCTTGCAAACTATGCTAATGAAGTTAGATTTCTAAATTTTTAATTGTGCAGCTTGTTTGTAATTGTCTCTCCAACAAGATCACCGGTAACCTACCCCTGAAAGATGATTCATATGAAATAAAATACTAACATTTTAAAATTAATAAACCAATTACTTAATGCAAGTTGATAAATTATTATGTAAACTTCTTTATTAATTATTATTGAATATCAATTCGGGATATCCAATGATGCGTTTTAGTTTACTAATTAATTTATTTAAAATAATTGGTTATGTATAATCTTTACAATTAATACTGAACTAGAAAATAGAAGATGAAAAATTAAAATAATTGGTTGGGTACAATCTTTACAATTAATATTGAACTAGAAAATAGAAGATGAACAGTTAAAATTTTAAATCTATTATTAGCAGGCTATCTGTATTTCAACTCTATGGTTGTTCAGAAAGAAGAAAACATGAAATTAAACAGTCAAAAGGACTTGTTCAAAGTTAATCAAAAGTCTCCCATTAAAAAAAAAAAAGTCTCCCTATTATTTCTATCCACTTATTATTTTTAGTACAACTATATTTACATAATTAAGATACAAATAGAGTGATATAAGATATTAATGTATCATTTATTAACAAATGGACCAAAATTATCACATTAATAATAGAAAATAATGTCAATTAACATATGTAGATGTCAACTAATTCAGTTAGTAAAATATTTTAAATTGAAAAATAAGAGATTTAGGTTCGAACCATAGTAACATAGATAGGGGAGAATCAAATTACCGTTAGGCTAAATGCCTAAATAAATAAATAGAAAAAAGTTAATTGGTATTTAACGCATGTGAAAAAAAAATGAAATCTCACCTAATATAAAAAATATATATCCAAACTATATTTTCATAAGAAACGAGATATCACCAATAATTTATTGTCACGTGTAAAATGTTAATGACTTTATTTTTTTAAACCATTATTATAATGTTATTAGATCTATCAATAAATAATATGCATGAGTCATTTTTTTCTAATAACGTTAAAAGACATTTCTTAACCCATCATTAATTGACACGTTTTAATTACTGACTCATAATTTGCCTATCAATCCCTTCACCTACGTGTCTCGTCTTCCGTCAAAACCACCAACAAATCAAAGGACAAAGGGTAATTTTAGGGACCTTTACTAAGGTTTGACATATTTACACTTATATAACGACTTTGTCCGTATTATTACATATCTCCCCTACTGTTAGTAGTTCCATTCATTGATCGTTAGTAAACTGATAGAATGTCCAAAATACTCTTAACGCTAAAAAGGCTATCAGCATGTACAATTTATTATTACCCATTACTTGACACTAAACATCGCATAAGTGTAATAGAAATACCAAAATATCCATGTCAAGCTAATAATTTACATTGCTTAATAATAATAATAATAATAAAAACATTAACAACAAAAATTAAAAGTTCAAAACTATTATGGATCTATATAGAAAGATTGACTTTAAAAATTTAAAGTGAAAGAAGCTACGAGTATTAAGAGAACCAACAAAGTAATTCATTTCTTTGTCAAGAATTGTGTGAAAATTTACTAGGCAAAGTTGGCCTTTTATAGCCAAATCTCGGTGGCCATTTGTGTGTTTGGCTGTGGAAGAGCAGAACCTATGTTATGAGTTGCATTTTGCATAATATTGACTAGTACATTAGCATATAATGCACAATCAACAATTGTACAATAAAGATAATAAATAAAGACTGAAGCGGCGACAGAAAATAATTATAACAAAAACCTCAATTATTTACAAAACGAAGAAGCTGATCAAGAAAAATTGACAAAAAAATAAGAAACCTCATATCTTCCAACTTTATTGCCCTTAATGCATTACTTTTTTCACCACTTTCAACCCTATTTTGAAGAGCAATATTTTTTATCCCTTTACCATTGTCAAATCCCAATCGTTAACACTATTTTCTTGGAGCCCTTTTAGTAATTGTTCATCATCGTCATCATCATTCAAAACCCCAACCAAATGCAGAGCCATCCGCCTTGCCTTGCAATAGCCTCAATAAGATCCAATCTTGCAGCACGCATTAATTGTTTCTTGATTGGAAATGCCTTCAAGATTTCTAGTTCCTTACGAACTCCAAAATCTCAAATTCTGAAACCAGATATCGTTCATCATCCAAATCTTTCTTACACCTCCATACAAACCCATAACACATACAATAAAAATCCCTATAATTCCTCTTTCTCATGTTAAGAAATCATAAAAATGATCCATATTTTTCTCTCTCTTTTGCAGTGTTGGGATTATGTGCTTTTTAAAGCATGTAATTATTTATTTTCTAATTAATAAGATATTTTCAGATATCTTAATTGCATAAATATTTTGAATAAAGTTCATTTAATCATATTATATATATTTTATGTGATCATCATATAGATTCACAGAAGACATAAATACCAGTTATCTTATGATTAAATAAATTAAGTTTGCAGTTGATAAATAGAGTTAGGCGCTCTATTTATGTTTGGACTGTAGTAAATTCATTGAATGATTTGTCTTAATCATGTATGAATTTTTTGATGTAGTTTGACTACATTGAACTGGATCACATATGAGATTTAATTAACCTTAAAATAACTGTCAAACTCATTAAATCTCATAGGCATTGATTTTATTGCAATCTCAATCTTGAGTTAATTATAGTTTCATGTTTGTGATTGTCATTTCATTTGAGTTACCAATGGGCGCGACATACATTCGTAATCAAGATTACCCGGTATCTTGGTGGAAGCAATTATGAGCAGTGAGATTATAGATTAACAATATAGAATTTGTACAACACATCTCTTGACGGGTTTTTGGTACTTGATAATAGAATTCTTTGGCCAGAGTGTGTCAACATAATTAGTATGTTGAAAATGATCATTAGAGAAAGTCAATAAGTATCAAGGAACAAGATGTAATTAAATTGATTGGACAGTTGAGATATTAATTTAATTAACGATGTGGTACAAAAGATTATTCAGTAAAAAAATCAATGTGACATGGGTCGAATCATTATTCGAGAACACTATCCTAGATAGCATACAATTATGGAGGTCAGTTCTAATCTTTTAGTGGAGTAGATTTAGAATTAAATAATCTGGCTAGTTTAATTACAGACCTAATTATTGTAGCCACTATTGTATGGACCCATATGATCCCCAGTTTAGCCCATTTAATTGATTACACCACTATTGGATTGATAAGCAAGATAACTAGCAATTTGGGTTAAAAGTCTAAATATATTATTTGGTGGGAGGCTCCATTTAATATGCTTGTGTATAAGGGGCCTTGTGTTATTTTACAAGATGGGCCCCCTAAAACAAGAATAAGTAATCGTTACTTTTGGTGGTAAAAGAGGGAGCCTAGGATTTCCACCAAGGAGAATATAAAAGGCTTATTTTTCTAAAAATAGAAAGGGCATCCACAATATTCAGATCAGAGAAAATTGAGTTTTTCTCTTACTAGTTGCTTACAATAGTGATAAAGGCGCCAACACGTCAAGTGTAGATCAAACTTTAGTCATAACCTGGAATATCGTTGGTGAAGGATCGTGATCTAACAATCTTGGTGGTATAGATTGTGACTTGGGATCGTGATCTAACAATCTTGGTGGTGTAGATCGTGACTTGGGAGTCTAAATTACTTTTACGAAAAAATAAATGTACGATTTCTAGATTATGATAATTTTATATATTGTATGAGTAATGCGATCCAATTATTTTCCGCTGCAAAACTAATTTTAAACCAGCATGCAGTTGCAACAAGATTCAATGAAACAACATGTTCTTGCTTTTCTGTTCTTATTTTTGGGTTAAAAATAAAAACACGCGAAAGAGAAGCATGTGTATCCAAATCTGGGAGCGAACAAGATGAGGCAAAGAAGCAATATGAAGCGGCAATGAGTGAGACCATGAATCCATTATGGTTCAAGCATTTCGTCGAACATTTGACCATATGTCATTATACAATCAAATTACACATCTCAGTTCTTTCGAGTTCCAACACCAATCACATCAGATGCCAGATACTATCAGTACTTGTTGGGCGGCACCCTTTTGCCCCCACCTAAACTTGTCTAATTCATAGCTAAATTGAAAATGGTGATGACTTATTATTGTTCCAGTAGCTACTTTTCTAGAGCTTCAGTTGTTCGCAAATGATATTTAGCTAATTAAAAGTAAAAATCAAAATGCTAACTTTGGTTTCGTGAAAGAGAAACTGCAATTATAATACAATGACTAATGAATTAACATGGGTAATAGAATGTTTCAGTGCATTTTATCCATACAAATTTTTGTTTAAATTTTTAGATTTGAAATGAGCTTTTACAAGTCTATCCTTTAATATTAATGTTATAGATACATTTATACTGATTGTAGGGAAGGCATGTGATAATACCGACAAATTTGTCATCTAAGTATAAATACATCAAACTTTAGAGGAGGTTCTTAAGAATTACCCTTAAATTAAAAAACTAGAAACATTTTGAAACCTATTTTTCCCCTATGATCTGCTGGCACGTTGACTACATCCGCCAGTCACATTCTCTCCCACCACATACCCACCACTCTGTCCTTCCCCGGACGGTTACAATTCAGTCCTTGCCAGCACCAACAAAATTAAAAAATAAAAAATGAGTATGCTGGAATGATGAAATATTAAAGGCCCAGTATTAAAATGTAAGTAATCTTAAAAAAAAAAAAAAGATGTGGGGTTTCTGAAACTAATTTTATAACCACTTATTATCCGACACGTGTCAGGTTGGACACATCATTTGCCAGTCAGAATCTAGCAAACCAACCAACCCTTCGCTCTATACCCTTCGCCAATTTTCATACCATTCGTCCCTCCCTTTCATCTCAGTCACTCACCCACCAACAGAAAAAAAAAAAAGGTAACGGGAGAAAAAAAAAAAACAAAAAGCAAAATCTCTCTCTCTCTCTCTCTCTCTCTAAGTATCAAAAAGCAAAATCTAAAGAAGAAGCGGGGGGGGTAAAAATGTCTCTGAGAAATTCGTGTCTCTCTCGAAGGATCTCGAGATCGTTCAGAGAGGCACGCAAATCTTCGAAAGACAACGGACCCGACGCCGCTGACGACTCGGTCGTGTCGTCGACCACGTCGGTGTCGATGGAGTCCGGCGCCACCGCCGCCGCCTCCTCCGGGTCATGGGCGGGGTTGCTGCCCGAATTGCTAGGGGAAATCATTAGGCGCGTGGAGACCACAGAGGATAGCTGGCCTCAGCGCCAAAACGTCGTCGCTTGTGCTTGCGTTTGTAAGAGATGGAGGGATATTACCAAAGATATCGTCAATTCTCCTCTTCTTAGCGGCAAAATCACCTTCCCTTCTTGCCTTAAACAGGTCATTTTTGTAAATTAACGTAATTTAGGCTAGTTTTGGTTGTCTTATCAAATGATTGATGAATTTTGCTTGGATCTTGTTAATTAGAGCTTGATTGATGTTCATTTTTATATTTTATCTGTTTAATTTGGGTTATTTTGTTGACCTATTGTTAGTAGCTAACGGAATATCTCTAAAATTCTGCACTTTTTCCCCCCATTTATTTGTTAATTTTGGTTTCGGTGTGAATGGTTGTTGCAAAAGTTGAATGACTGGGAAATGATTTCGATGTGGATTTGGTTACGAGTGCCTAAGACAGTGTAATGTAGATACTGAGAAGGAAAGAGCAAACAAATTTGTTCTGGGAATATTCAAGTTATGGGTTCTAGTAAATTTCATCACATGAGCTTGTGTTCTTATGAAAAATTTAGGATTTTTTTTTTCTTTTTACTTGTCATCATATTTGATTTTTTAATTGTAGGAAAATTAAAGATGCTTTTGGAGTAGAATAAAGTTAGAAAAGCTTTTGTCCTTATTATATGAAAGGGGTATTTCAAAGTTTCTTTTTTAAAAAAAAAAAATTTGAACAAGTGATATGTAACAGATTGTTATTGGTTTCCATTGACTCTTGTATGTTTTATTGAACTGTGACTTTTGGCTTGTTGATTTGGTGGTTGCCAATGAAATTTTTACAGTTCCTGGATTGATGTTCTTGTCATTTCTCTTTTAAATGCAGCCGGGTCCACGGGAGTTCCCTCATCAATGTGTAATAAGGCGGAATAAGAAAACCTCAACGTTCTGCCTTTATCTTGCTCTTACCCCATGTAAGTTGTTATTGGTGAAATTTATATGTTAACGAACATAGAAAAATTAAAATTTCTAACTATTTAGACTTTCTCCAAAATGTTTCTTAGTAGTAACATTTATTTGACTGGAATTGTGACGGGTACATGTACGTTACTATTATTAATGTTGAAAGAGAGATATTGCAATTTGTCAAACCTGACATGTTAGTCAACCTGACTTGGTATTAAGTTGACAAGTTCCAGAATGGTTAGGAAACATATCATTCCATTTATTTTATGACATCTATCCTGACTATCATATCATCTTTGAAAAGCCTTTTATATTTAGAGCCTTAGCAGATAGATGGAATAGTTGTTTTCTGGTCAACCAAACAGAGTTAAACTACTATTTGGATACAAGATATTTACTTAGCCCCAGATGTCAGATTCTCGTTTAATATCTAGCTATACAGAAGTGTTTACATAGCACGTCTGACTTGGTGCTTCATCCATCAAATATCCAGCCAACATTAATTTCTCATGAGCCTTGTTGCGTGTTCCTTGTACACAGTCTTGTATGGCCTTGTTGCTTAACTTGTATACTGTGCTTCATAGGTTTCATATCTTGCTTGACCTGATGTTTTGTCATACTTTGAATTTTTGTGAGAGAGAGGGATGGATATGTTACTGCTCCATAAATATGGTGGATGATAACTATTCATGTAACTTTAAACGCCCCTAGCCTAGGTGCAAAGAAGAGGAGATATAAAGGATTAGAATTTAAGAACAAACTGTAAAGAATTTGCTCTAATATCTCAGGCCAAACTAATTTCTATATTGTTGGTTTGAGCTGGGGGCATAAAGAAAATGCTCTCTGATCAGCAGGAGTCAGATGCCTGCCAAGATGGATCAACAGGAATTGCTCATAACTGCTACTTTCCTGCTGATCCTCATCACATTCACATGCATTGCCTTACAATATAAACTAATCGGAAAAAAAGGGGAAGAAAGTATCAGAGAAAGAAGAAAACTGGAAGTACCAGAACTTGATTTTAATCTTCTGCAGGTTACATGGTGACATGAATAGTGTTTGACTTGTCGCTTCTTAGAATTATCGTTTCTGTTAAAGGCTAGCATTGGTTTTACCTGTCTTCATTAGCTACAGATTTGGAGAAGCTTTGTTCTAAGGTTAATTTAAGTTTTGTGTCTGAGCTTCAGGCTGATTGGTTAACTTCTTATATTCCTCTGATAATATTTCTTGCAGTTTTTTCCTGTTCTTGTTCACATAGTAAAGCTATAAAATCTTAACTGATATTCTTTTGCTCATTTATCGTTATCGTTTCTTCCTCCACAGCATTTAGCGAAAAGGGGAAGTTTCTTTTAGCAGCTCGGAGATATAGGCGCGGCGCACACAGTGAGTATATCATATCTCTTGATGCTGGTGATCTTTCTCAAGGAAGTAATGCATATGTCGGCAAATTAAGGTAGAACATTTCTAAAGTTTAGCTTAGGCATTGTCTGGTATGTTGCTTTGTCTGCAGAATGTGCCCTATGAGTTTAACATTATTTTTAATTAATACCAGCATAGCATCTTTTATTACTTGGGGATAAATTTTTTCTCAAAATTTTCTGTTAGACGTGTACACTTGATGGTGATATCTGTTGCTTATTTACTTTCAGGATTCATAATCTAACAAGAATGAATTCCTTTGCATTCATGTTTTTACTTTATATTCTCACTTGACCGCAAAACTTTTGCAGTTCTGATTTCCTTGGGACAAACTTTACAATCTACGACAGTCGGCCACCCCACAGTGGTGCAAAACCCTCAAGCAGCAGGGGTAGTCGACGATTTGCAAGCAAGCAAATAAGCCCCCAAGTTCCAGCAGGCAACTTTGAGGTCGGACAGGTTTCATACAAGTTTAACCTCCTAAAATCAAGAGGTCCAAGGAGGATGGTTTGCACGGTCAAGTGTCCATCATCAGGAGAAACTGCTGATGACATAAAGATGAAGAAAGCGGAGAATGCTGGGTGCACAATTTTAAGGAACAAATCACCTAGATGGCATGAGCATTTGCAGTGCTGGTGTTTGAATTTCCATGGTCGGGTAACAGTAGCATCAGTGAAGAACTTTCAGCTGGCAGCAACGGTAGATCAAAGCCAACCTGGAGGGAAAGGAGATGAAGAATTGGTTCTTCTCCAGTTCGGTAAGGTAGGGGATGATATTTTCACAATGGATTATAGGCAGCCCTTGTCAGCATTCCAGGCCTTTGCGATATGCCTTACAAGCTTTGGCACAAAGTTGGCTTGTGAGTAGTATATTGTGCTTTGCTTATGTTTTATATATATATATATTGGGGTGGATGTTATATATAGTTACAAGTTTGGGTGGATGTTCTATATATAATTATTCCTTATTCCTGTCAGTTCTTTTAGATTTGAACAGTTTTGTGAGGAACCATGTGATGTACATGTTTGTTGTTGTATTATTAATACAACTTATGTTGAAATTATATCGGTCGCCATAACATCTTACTGCCAGTGAGCACATGTTATGCTTCCAAAGTGTATACGTTTTGCTGTACGACTTTAGTTGCCGGTGGTAGGGGAAAGTTTTCTCCTCACTGACTCTTGGGAGTGAGTAGAACAATGTCATTTCCAAAAACTCCATCTAAATTAATGGTAGAAAGTGACTTTTTCTTTTATTCTATTAAATAATAAAATTGTTTGATATGTTAATACCAGTTATTTATTATTTTCCATTTGTAAAGTTTTTGTAGATATTTTTAAGTTTTCCACATACTATGTATTAAATTGTGGTAGAACCGTTGAAGGTTATTATAGGTATAAAACAATAGTAAATGAATGACGCAAGTTTTGACTTATTCAAAAAATGAACCACCGTCGAAGCGTTGCATTTGTACTGCTTGCAGGATTTGACGACGGTGTCTAAAACTTGATGCAAGAGTTTATATAATGTCATGCTCAGGCATCTTGGAGCTGTCGGCATTTGAATCACAACAGCTATTTATCATTTATTTATTGAATGAAATTGTCAAAATTTTATTAAACTTGTTTTTTCCCATTTCATAATTGATTTATCATAATCTTAAATGTATATTTTAGGAAACTTTAGTCTCATTTAAGATTCTGCAAGTAAAATTATTTAATAAATAAAAAATAAATAATAAATAATAAAACCAATCACACAATACAAGAATTTATGTAGAAAACTTCTCTTTATTCTATATTGTATTGTAGGGTGGATGTGGAAAGATATGAAAGATCTCCCTCCAAGCTGTATCTAAGATTTTCATTGAATACGGCTTTCCACATAATTCTACATGTATTTAGGAATGACATAAATTCTCACAATGACATGTTTCTCGGGGATTTTTCTCATTTGGGAGGGGTACAAGGACGATTCTATACCCCATCTTTTGATGGGGAACAGACAAGGATGAGTTGAAACCACCACCCCCTCCTTAGTTCCCCGTTTCTCCCTTTTTAATTTTTAATTTTATTTTTTAGAATTTTTAATGAATAAATAATAAAATTTAAATTATAATATTTTAAATATTAGTATAAATACAAATATCAAAATATTAATACAAATATACTATGAAACTTTCAGACCTAGTTAATTAATTGTAGTCTTAAATTACTATTCGAACATGTCTTATTCAAAAGGTCTTGGCCCAAAATTTTTCTTTTAAACTTTTATCTAATAAAACAAAAACTAAGCAAAAGATAAAGCTATAACATCCAAACTTTGTTAAGATATATTGTAAAACTTTACTTTTATTTAAATTTTCTATTTTAATATGATTAAATCAAATTCGAAAACTAAAAAGGTGTTGATTATTTGGGAATGGACCCTCGGAGATCCTCTATTATTATTCAGAGAGAGAATGAGGATCCTTTTAAGCAATTGTGATGGGATAGGGGGGGAGGGGAACAAGGACATATGCATAATACTAGGGATAAGTACATGAATGTCAATCCTCTCCCTTCTCCATTGCCATCTCTATATGTATCTATCACGGCTGCCTAGGACGATGAGAGAATAATTCATTATGTAAAAAATTATTATAATTACTTTAGTATTTTCTTCACAATAAAAAATCTAATAACAATTAATCTCTCAATAGACCTACCATTTCTCTCATAGTAAAAATTGTCTACTTGTCAAGAAAATAAAACGATAACAAGTGAACCTAAAATCTCCCTATATATACAATTTTTTTTTTATAAAAGAAGTATTTTTTACTTGTACAAATAGTATTCCTTCTTGAATAAGCTAAGTTCTAAAAAGAAATTACTTATTCATTAAATATGAATCTTCGTGAATATGAAAACTACTAAATAAAAAAAAAAGGAAATATCCTAATAATTAGAATAGAAATCCTTACAAAAAAGGAGACATATTTTTAACAATCTCCAACTCAACAAATTTTTCAGTTGATGACAAAATATGATCCATCATGTTTATAAGAATCACTCCCATGGGCAAAATACTGTCTTCTATCGGACAACCATAATTTTCTACACCAAGAATTATTATACTCCTGCTTATCTAAAGTACATGTATTCAACACATGTCGATTACCTTACTAAAAGTATGACTCTCATGTTTGGCTTCCTTGAGAGTCCTCAGCTATTAACATAAAAATTCCATCACACACCTTGCATAAGTGGCAAATTATGCGTTGTGTACAAATCTTATGGACTCGCTAGGAGCAACAAACCCTCTTTTATGGCATGACAAAAAAGATTAAGTAATCTCTAATGGGAAAAAGAGATATATCGCTAACTAACACTATCAGTATCTCTATTTACTGATTTAGAATTACTTGACGACTGCTCCATTCCAACAATTTTCTTTAAAGTGCCTTGATTATCTATACACCTCCAGGGATTTTCATCAATTGGAACAATTTTTTCGTTGCCCTTGCTTCCCTTATGTAATCTAAATTGAATCAAAAAATGTTTGACTCGAATTTACCACAAGCAAAAATTTATTCTTCTATCAGACTTTTCAACCTTAATCCTCATAAGATATGAAATTTTGTTTGCAGACATAATTGCTTTGCAGAATAGCCTTAAGCTCTGATACCACTTCTTAGAAAATTTTAATTGCACACAATATATTGCAAGCAAAATATTAAACAAATAGTAAACCTAAAAATATAAATTAAAAATAAGCCAATCATACAGCACGAGTTTACGTAAAAAGCTTCTATGCCGAAGAAAAATCACTATCACTAAGGATGGTAAGAGAAAAATATACCATGTGAAAAATTATTATTATTACTCTAGTATTTTCCTTACACTTAAAATTTTCAATAACAACAAATCTCTCAATAAATCTATAGTTTTTTTTCACATTAAGAACTGACTACTTATAGATAAAATTGAGTGATTAACAAGTAAATCTAACCTTCTATGTATAGTGGTTATTTCTTGTAGGAAAAGTATTCATTTCCTTGTACATATTGAATAAAGCACTTATTCTTTAAATAAAAGTCCTTTGAATAAAAAATTATTAAATAAAAAAATCAAAAAAATACCATAATTTTTAGGACACAAAGCTTTATTGAAAAATGAGACATGTTTTCTAACCATACAAGCCAAAATTTTATTGAACTAAAATTTTACATTTCACACTGAATCAATTTTAAACCCAATATACTGGATCAATTTTAAACCCAATGTCTAAGGATTTGTCCGCTTTCTAAATTAAAAAATCAGTCAGCCCTCTGTCAAACTTGGCTGGGAATAGATGTATAAGTTGGGGCCGATAGAAATTGATTGCTATAAGCGAAATCAAATTGCTGGTGATGGTAACTTTGGGTTCGAGTACAGAGTGACTGAGTGAGATCGATTTGGTCAATGCCTCTTTACTTGGGCTAACAAATATGTGGCTTAGAGTTACCTTACCAAACACTCACCAAAAATAAACAAAAACACAAGGGAAGTTCACACAGGCTAACAAATATGAATTTGAGTCTTTTTTTGGTATATCCATGAACTTTTAGTATATCCATGACGTTTTCAACCATTCCAATCCGATTACCATCTAATAATAATAATGTCAACCAGGCCCGAAAAAGGAAGCATCTATGCTCACACACAAAGGAAATAACGTTCTCAAGCCTAATAGGTAAACTTCACATGCATATCGTTCTATTGCTCTGCCAATTATTCAAAGCAGAGCACAGATTGATTCTGATGCCAATTGACATATTCACCAAGAAATGCAATATGCACATGAAACGCTACAAACGGATGTCTCCAATGCAAGAAAAAGATAAAAGACTTAATAGATTCACAGTCATAGGAGAAAACATTCATATACAGCACCCATTTTGAAGACTCAACAACAGAACACGACATCAAGTTCTGGTAGCAGTTTTTATTTATCCCTCCCCCTCACTTCTTTCCTCGAAGCTTCACACCAAGGGCCCTCTCCAGCTTGGTAAGTATCTGCTGATTTGGAATGGCTTTTCCTGATTCATATTCCTGTATGACCTGGGGCTTCTCATTGATCAACTGCACAGAGAAATAAAAGATTTGATTTTATTTAGATAAGCCTAAAATTTAGTAGAAAGTCTGGCACATAGGAGAAAGGTTTCAAATAAAGAGAGAGTTACACCTGAGCAAGTTGAGACTGGGTAAGTTTCTTATCAGTTCGTGCTTGCATAATGGCTTTCTTGAGTTCACTAGGTACTCGTTCATCTGTATAATATAGAACAGATAAAAGCACTTTAGTATACATTTATCCTCTTGTTGACAGGTGTTAAAACTCTGCTAAAATAAGTGAAAAAGCCACAAAGTAAAATGCAGAGCAACAAAAGTGAACTTAAAGATTAAATAACTAAATTCTATGCCAATAGAGGCCCAGTTTGACAGAATCATTGGCATACCCACTTGAGCATGAAGACCTAGTGGTGGTCACAATGAGATGTAAAACCCCAATGCTGGTTGTGAGTGAATCAAGAAACAAGGAATAACTTTACCATTATGCCCTTAAACAATCTTCAAAATTGAGATGGCAGAGTATACATCGCAAACAGATCATGCATGCACATTTACATACACAATAACAGCACATCAGATTAATTGTTTCAAGACGCACAATGCAAATCCACTACAAGAACTCCAAACTCCAAACACAGAATAAATTTCACCATCCAAGAACTGTATAACAGATGAAAAAAATTCTTAAAATATAAAGTATAAATACTGATGTCAAAAAAAGAAACTTACGAGCAAGATTCTCTGTATCTTCATCAAGCTTCCTTGTGTTCATAGAAGTGCTACTCGAGGCAGCCTTGTTTGTGCCAGCATGTGCTATAAGAGAAATTAAAATGTAAGCAACTGGACCACAAATCATGGGGACACTTACAATTACAAACATAAGTTTGAAAGATCACTGATTTGCACAACTCCCGACACATACATATGAAAACAAATCTCAAGAATTAAAAAAAAAAATTGATCAAATAAAGCTCCCACAGTAATCAGAAAAGATTGATATAATCTCATTAGATTTAACCCTTTACCCAATGGTAGAAAAAGTCATAAAGATACTAAAATGAAGACACAAAATCATACAAAATCGGCTTATGACATATTTCATAACATACATCTTATCTTACAATAGCTTCTGAATTTATTTTATAGATATTCTAAAAACAAATATACATCATGATATCATCCAGAACCCAAAAATTAAAAAATAAAAAATAAATCCCATCATCGTCTATCTTTGTCTCCTTCATCAAAATCACGGAAACCATCAAACCACCCTAATCCGTAAATCCATCACAAAAAATATTCACAACCCTAGTAAACAAAATGCAAAATAGAACCTGCAATCATAAACACACACAGTACTGTATATTCATTAACGGTCTACAAAGATTAAATAAAAACAAATATGTAGAGATCATAATAATTAAAATTATAAAATCTAAAACCCTACTTTCATGAGATAAGATATCATCAAACACGGCACATGGGTTTTTCTTTAATTAAAAAAGAAGAACAATTAATTGGAGAAAGAGGACTGATTTGATAAAAGAACAGCGAAAAATAATACATTTTCTGATGGTCTCGATATCCGCACCGGAGCGTCGGGCAGCGTTAACGACCTTCTCGTCCTTCTTGGTGGCGGCGTTAGGGGCTTTCTTCCTAATCACCACCGGCTCCCAGTCCTGAGTGATCGGTCCGACTCCAGCCATCTTCAATCGTCGAACAAATATCTCTCCACTCAAAAGATTTTTTTTTTTTGGGGATTTTGATGAAATTGTTTTACTCAATGAGATTGGGCCGTTGGTTATATACCTGCCCTAATATTCCCTGTGACGTGGCAATCTAATCTCTGATGCCCTAACCTCCTCATTATGTGTGCTCTGCCTATTTTACCCTTTATTTATTTATTTATTTTTTCAGACGTATTGTTATTTTGTTTGACAATTACTTATATCTACATTGTTTTAGTTTTTATCATCTTACCAGCTACCACCAAATCAGTAACTCGGTTATGAAATTGATGATGTTACAAGAAATGCACAAATCAATTTTTTAGCTCCTATATTCCTGGATAATTCTTTAAAAGTAATTACTATTGAATTTTCTACAAAATTAAGAATAACAAAGATTCATTTAATTAATTCGTGATGGTTATTAATTTTTGCTCAAACCTGATGTTTTCTAGCAATGAGTAAATATCATTATCATAAGCAAATGCCATGATCCAAATAGACAACTTTATCATAGGCATTGCCCTGATCTTAGTTTGTTAAGAGTCTATTCAAGCAATCCAATTAGATTTTACAAGGCAATAGATGTACTTAGATTCTTAAATCCGCATATTATAACTTGCAAAAGAAAAGGTACTTAACACTATATATACAATAGCAGCAGCCAACTCAGTTTTAATATGAACTAATTTTTTCAAGGAGAAAACTACAATCTTACGAACAGAGAAGATGAAGGCCTATTTGCTTATGAGTTGTGAACTCTGTCAAAAAAAATTGTTCCAGATGGTTCTCCATTTCCTTTTGCAGGATTTACAATGCAGTCTTTCTCTTGAGGTATACAGTCATTCAGGTTCTCTTTGCCGAAAGACAAAGTCTATGCAGTCTCAAAACAGAAAACAGAAGCATTTCCACCCAACCTTCTTTGTGCAGTTGCTTGCTTCTACTGCTTCTGCCCAATTCCACATTGAGACACTACTTCCAACGGGCACCCGTTTTTCATATTCTTCCAGCCAATATTATTTTGCTGAGTCCCCCCGCTTTCTTCTTTCAAATAAGTAGTGTCTACAATTTGTAGAGTAAGATCATACTAAAGAGTGTGAATTTAAGATATGGTAAGCCTTTGTGGGAACATTACAAGATGGGTAGAAATGACAAGTTCTGAAGAAAAATATTAGGTGAGGCGTCACATGGGAAAAAGCAAGCACATAAGAGATGAAAGAAAATAAAAAATAAAAAACCGTCGACACACGTGCATTCTCAATATTAATAACATATCTACAAAGGAAAACATGGTAAAGGAAACTTTATATGTCCTTAAAGAGAAGCATGATCTTACCAAGGTATAGGTCGCTCCCTTTTATTCCCATCCACATCCAAACTCCCATCTTGAACATTATTGACATGCTTATTAGCATCATCTTCATTTGGAGAAGTCTGCAATACACAGCATTAGAGAGGGAAAAAGAAAAAAGGCAACCATCCCAAAACACTAAAGGTGAAAACTGTTCAAGTTGTATGTGTTCACTATCAATCTGTCGTTATTTGAGCGCAAATTGGAATCCTCTTTTCTGGGTAATTCACAATCTACATTGTTCCCAGAGGCACTTAAATTATCCATATTGCCACCAGCATTTATGACAGCCTCAACCTACAACATTTCACTTAAACCAGTTGATAGACTTCAAAATTAATAATTACCTGAGAAACACCCAACTTTGACAAGGAATGACCGAGAGGTTCACCCTTTAACACAATCATTGGAAGATGGTCAATATCCCAACCAAGAACCTTACAAATAACCTGGCCAAAAGCCCTATGAGCCCTCTTCTTTTTTGTCTTTAATATTCTAGTGGAATGCTGCAGAAGCCCATGGCAATCCTTAAATCTCTTCCAAACCTTCTTCCCAATCCCCCCACAAACCAAACAACGAAACTCCCCGTCTTCATAATGTTTCTCATAATAACTTCTGAACTCACTATTCTCAGTGAAGATCTTCAGAAAAAACTTGAACACTTCACCTCTGTCAGATCTATCTTCATCCATTAAATCCTCCTCATCTTCATCATCACTTTCATCACTGTCTGAACCTGAACTTTTCACAAAGAATTCTTGGCAAGCATCCAAGATTTTCTGCTGTAACTGGCCTGCACTTAACTTACTTTGTTCTTCGGCAGAAGCCAAGTAAGTAACCAAAGGTCTTTTGGGCTTCAAGGTGGGCCATCCTGAAGCTCTGGACGAGTTCTCATTAACAGGCTTAGTCCATGACCATTCAGAGCTAGTGATCAATGATGGGCCAGATTCCGGCATTATTAATTCCTTCTATCAAATGAAAAATAAATAAAATAAAATGGCTGGCCATCTATGTCTCATGGTTGGTGCCTTGGCAGACAGAAATGTGTATTTCAGAACAAGCTCTTTGATAATTTGCAAATCAAGTAATATGTTTAAGATAATGTCCGTGAAAATTACGTCAATGATGTCAGGAGAGCTAAAGCATAGCACTTTCAGCTTCTCTCCCACTTTTGGTATAAAATCTTAAATATTACCTTCTTCTATTTTCTCCCCTTCTGTCCTAGCATCAAATGATTGTGGAGAACTGGGAAGCATAATTATGGTGCACTTGAGGGCATGTGATGAAGGTGAAGAGAGTAAGGTTGTTTTTCAACCATTGTTGAAGAGAAAAAAAAATGTTTTCTTCTTTTTCCAAACAATGGCAACCAAATTCCTATCTCAACCTCCTTATACATTTCTCCAATGATAAGGGGCACTTATACTGTCAAATGATGACGACATATGGTCCCAGGCTGGTGATCTAGGCAAAGTGATTAGATTATGACAGGTAGGTTGTAGCTTTCCTCATTTCTCAGCAATTACATGATTATACTCATACAGCAATCCCTGGCCTTTCTCACTTATAGATTAAAGTCTTAACAACTTGGCATTTCCAACAACATAAACTTTGGCATCAGAATCTTAAGCACAAATTTCAATTGCAAGAACAACATACACCATGTTGATGTCGAAAAACGACCTCAATAGCTAAATTCGTGTTTCGGGGATAGCAGCACAAAGTGGTCTTGTTGCCAAGTCAAACTCAAATTTCTTCACTTGCTAATCACAGAAAATTTTCGGAATACCCCCGGTGGGATTTTGGCGAAAACTTTACAATGCTTAGGTTAGATTTTTGGTATATCAAAAAACAGGAAATGAATTGAGAAAATACGTTTCAAACTTAAGTTCTTTAATAGGGATTTGTGATGTTATCATTGAATCTCATGTGGTCAGGAAGTAGAGTGGTTGATCTCTTGTTGATTTTTAGTTGATTTTGCTAACACCTTTCTCTGATCCGTTGTTTAGTTTAAATAGGCTTATCTAAATGGGCTATTGTCTTCTTGATTTTAACCCACTAGTCTTTGCCAGTTGAGGGTGGTTTACGAGGTACTTACTCAAGTTCTTTAAAAATAAAACATATTTTGAGCATGTTTGACCTATGACTTAGACAAGTAGATTTCCAATTGTACAAATAGATTTTAGGTCAAACTAGTATATTGTTAGATCAAACAAATATGCTTCTAGGTCAAACTTACATTTGGACAAATAAAATTCCAGATCATACTTATAAAACCGACTCATTTTGTTAATATAATAGATTCTAAGAGAACTCGACTTAGTTGTTCTCTTTGATGACATTAGAGAAATCTGACCCAAACACAAGTTCCCTAGTTTTTAATATCGAGAAGCTATGACCGTGTTGAAAACTAAATGTTGAAAAGATGAAAAATTTTGACAAACATGACACCAGCACCTAGTTCCCAATTTCGATAAGATATGATAAGTGTTGAAAACTCACCAAGAAGGAAGAAGACAAGATATTACCTCTCTTAAATAAGGGTGTCATATATGTCAATCTCTGTTATAATAAGGTCAGCATAATGTCAAAGCTGAGCAGAATTTTTTGAAACTAGGGGACTCGCATCAGGTTTGCCAAAATTTTTTATCTTTTTGACTTTTAGTTTTCAACACTGATCATAACTTATCGATATTAAAAAATAGATGACTGATGTTTGTGGATTTCTTTAATGTTACCAAAGAGAATAACCGAGCTGAGTTCCCTTGGAATATACTTTATTGACAAGATGAGCTGACTTTATAAGTAAGAACTAAAATTCTATTTGTCCGAGTGCAAGTTCGACATGAAATTCTATTTATCCGACCTGGAAACATATTTGTCTGACCTGGAAATCTACTTGTCTAAGTCATCAAGTCAAACGTGCTCTAAATGTGCCTTATTTTTAAAGAAGTTGAGTAAGTGCCACGACCATGTAAACCACCCTCAATTGGTAAAAACTACCTACAACTGCTAAGAGAGTGGGTTAAAATCAAAGAGACAACAACTAATTAAGAGAAGCCTATTTAAACTAAACAATGGATCAAAGAAAGTTGTTAGCAAAATCAACTAAAAAGTCCACAAGGGGCCAACCATCCAACAGCCTTATCATATGAAATCCAACAACAACATCAAAAATCCTCATTGAAGAACTTAAGTTTGAACCCTATTTTCTCAATTCATCTCCCCTTTATCATATGCCAAAACCTAACTTAAGCATCATAGAGTTTTCGCCGGAACCCCCACTTGGGTATCCTGACAATTTTCTATTATTAGCAAGTGAAGAAATTTGAGTTCAGCTCGACAATAAGACCACTTTGTGTTGCTTCCCCAAAAAACAAATTTAGCTACTGAGGTCATTTTTTAACATCAAAACACCATTATCACAACAAAAATTTTTTCTTCTGTAATTTCATAACAAAATGGCCCAAAAAAAAAATAATAAGTTTTATTTGCATATCATAAAGACAATATCCTCACGTGGCAATCCACTGCTAGGTCTTTATCTGCCTCCATATTCGCAACCTTGTTATCAGGATTTGCAACACAATTATTGCCATCATATACCTTCACAGCGTTCTGCAACCAAGAGCAATCAAAGATAATTAACAACACTGAATAACATACTTAGACCTTCCGAGGTTTCCACATAGCACCAGACAACAAATAACAGCTAAAATAATGCAAATCACTAACCTCAAAAATCATCAATTCACCATTGTTCTTATGAGCGTCTATAACCTCTGTCTCAATTACTTCACCATTATTTCCACCTTCTGAGCCCCCATTATCCTCAACAACGGTCATATGTTCCACATTAACTTCATCATTTTCCCTTGTTGCCACATCCTGCAAAATTGAACCCAACTCACAAGCTTCAATTTATCTACAGAATTCAAGCAAACTATGCACAAGCCTCAAAAGTTCCGACATTACAAACCAATACCTGGATCAAGCCTGAATTCGCCAAAGCTTTTCCAAGAGGCTCACCCTTCAACACGATCACCGGCAACCTATCAATATCCCATCCAAGAACCTTACAGACAGCCTGCCCAAAAGCTCTATGAGCTCTCTTTATCTTTGTTTTTGATATAGCTATCGAATGCTGAACAAGTCCCAAACAATCTTTATACCTCTTGTAAACTCTCTTACCAATGCCAAAACAAACCAAGCAACTAAAATCACCAGTCTCATAATTGTTCTCATAATAACCCCTCAACTTCTCATCATTTACAAACAATTCAAGCAAAAACTTGTACACATCACAGTTCACAAGCCCATCATTCTCATTCAAATAATCTTCCTCGTCAAGTTCCTCACTTTCGTCATCTTGGATGCCTTTTTCACCAACCCTTTTAGAGAAAAACTCAATGCAAGATTCAATACCCTTGTGCTGCACTTGCATCGCGAACAATTTGGTTTGGTCTTGAGCTGACAGGGGTTCGGGTCGGGTCTTCGGTTTCTCATCTAGCCAGCCAGTGGCAACTGGAGGAGTCGGGTTGACGGGCCATTCAGGGCCTGAATCAAGACCCGGTTTCGATTCAGACGCGCCACTTCCACTTAATGGTTGTTTCCCGGAATTCTTCTTCTTCTTCTTGAAGGGCGTGGTGAGGGTGGGTGCGCGGAGTGCTGCTGTTGGTGGGGTTTCCGGCCTG
Organism: Murraya paniculata; assembly: GCA_030449075.1. Classification (NCBI taxonomy): domain Eukaryota; kingdom Viridiplantae; phylum Streptophyta; class Magnoliopsida; order Sapindales; family Rutaceae; genus Murraya; species Murraya paniculata. The sequence goes on along the minus strand of JAEVFN010000012.1, from coordinate 3,557,830 downwards.
AGTCTGGGTCTGGGTCTGTTTATCGGGTTAGGGTTAGGGTTTCCAGGTGGGCCCAGGTGCCAGAGAGAGTGGAGGTAAAGCACCTCATCTCTCAGCCTCTGTTCATCGTACGGATTCATAGGCAAAATTCCAAATCAAAATTTTAGCAAAGAATATGAAGATTACGATCGATGGCAGTTTTTGCCATCCTCCTTTGACAGTGTGGCAATACTAAAAAAACAATGATTAAAAATAATAATTATTATTTTTATTTTATTTTTCAATTTTGACAAATTTTAATTTTTTTCTTTTTAGAATTTATCTTTTTATGTTAACGAAATAAAGAAATATGGATGACAAGTACGTATTGCTGCGTAATACAATAATACTACAAAATTGTTGTAAATGTGGTGAATTTATCATTTGTTCCACGTTAGAAAGTTAATAATGCCATTTCTTTTTATGTCGTATATAAATATGAGCGTTTAGCTCTAGTAGAATAAATGAATAAAAAAATTATTAATAAGGTATTTGTATTATGTTGTTTTAGTCTAAAATTCTTTTTTTATATTTTATTTATAAGATAAAATGAGTGTATGGTTGCTGACGGGTGGACCCGTACCCGAAGATGTGGCGGGAAAGATTACCCTGAGCCTGAAATCTATTTTCTCGACTCGCGTCTCGTATCGTCTCGTCTCGTCTCTTAATGCTAAACCTTTATACTTTCCGTGCGACCCTCGGTAACGCTATCGTTCCCCAAAAGTTAATCCCTTGTTTACGCGGCCAGTCCCAGATAACACTTCAACACATCCACAGTACCCGCTTCCAAATAAAACAAGCGCCGTCATCAACGCCGCCGCCGCCGTCGCCGCTGCAAATGCTACCCACAGTCGTCGCCGAGTACGCGAAATCGAATCGGTCGTCATGCAAAAAGTGCTCCAAGACTATTGCGGCCAAGACTTTGAGATTAGGTTCCGTCACCAGAGACTCGCGTGGGTTTGACATGACGAAATGGCACCACGTCGATTGCTTTCCGATTGTTTCCGAGTCCATTGATTCCGCTGATTCCATCCAAGGATTTTCTTCGCTTCAGGTGGTTTTTCCTTTCATTTTTTAATTTTATGATTTAAGGTTTGGGGTTTAGGGTTTTATGTACATAATGGGACCATCTGGAATTTTTTTTTTTTAAACGATTCCTCTTATTATTGTTATTATTATTATTATTATTATTATTATTATTATTATTATTATTGGCATAAAAATGTCACATTTCAGAATATTATTTAAGAATATTATGTCACTTGAATGCATGAATTTGAATTGGAGTATGTTTTAGGGTTTTTGCGTGTTTGCTGGGAAACTGCTGAGAAACTTACTGAAAATTAAAAAAGGTGGAAAGTGTGGTGACACATTGAAAGGAAGTGAAGCCAAAACCTTCCGTTAAGTTTAATTTATTAGGTCTTGTTTTTCACGTGATATGGTGTTGGATATAGCAAAATTCTGAAATATATTACTTGTCTTCTTAGTTATTTATTTTGGGCGTGTTTTCTTTACCCTGTTATTCTCATAGAATGTGCAATGTGCAGCATCATTTGAAGAATTGATTACTTTTTCTGGTTTATATATGATCAGAGTGCTGAGCAGGAAGCTCTGAAGAAATTGGTTGCCAAATGCCAGACCTCTTTGGAGGAGGTAGGAGTTGATTTTTGCCATATTTGCAACTTTTTGTTTGGTAAATACAGTCAATAATTCTCACTAGTAAGGAAAAGTAATGAGGAACTTCTTTTTCCTAGCAATAAAATTAGTAGTTTGTTGTTGTTTTTGTCTACATAAGCAATTTGTAGGAACTTTGCAGGCTTCTGATGGAAGTGAAGGAAATTTGAAGGGGTTGGTGGTAAATGTCCTAGGTTGTCTAATTCTTAATTCCATGATTGTTATTTTGTCTTTCTCTTTTTTGTTTTTGGTTTTTTTTTTTTATAAAAGGTAAGGGGTGGGCCAAGCCCAAATAATTTTTATTTTCCCCTTACCTCCCCCAAGGCTCGAACTTAGGTGGTCCGCTGCTACAAGTTTCATGCTGTTACCAACCCGACCACGCCCTTGGGGGCTATTTTATGTTTCTCTTATGTGTTAAATCTTCTGCATAATTAGGTTCAGAAAACAGACGAAGATGAAGTAGAGGTTGAACTGCAGAATATGAATTCAAAGAAAAGAAAGGTAGGTAGATGCTCTCTCACGGGGGTTGCTGGTGGTTGATGAAATTTATGGGTGCATTTTCATTGTTTTCTGCTTATTAACAGAAAGGTTTTAACAACAAATTTAAGAATTCAACTCCTGACATTTCTTGTCATCTATTTTCTTTTACATGCAATTGCTTGAAGTTATCAGCCCCTCGTGAGGAAGCTAATCTAGGGATAGCATTTTCAGTCTCTGACATCAAGGACAAGTATAAGGTCTGGTAATTCTGGTTCTAACTATATTTTTTAGACTTCATTTTGCCTTAGAAATTTGCTTTTGCCCCAGCTCATCTCTTTATCTTTTTGCTTTCCTCACCCCCTAACAAAGATGTGTATATGTTCTTCTTCTTCTTCATCTTCTTCTTCTTCTTCCCCATTCAGAATGCTACGCTGTTACCAAATTGGAAGGCATTCCAAACACTCATATTTCTTGAGCGGGTGAGATTCTGGTCTTATCAATGAATGGAACTGATTCACTGTCTTTTCTTGTATATTGGATGTTGACCATTATGGATTATAGTGAAATATCCATTATTATTTGTTGGTAAGGATTTCTTAGTGATAAGTATTGTCAAGGATTTCATGTTCGCTAAGTGGGTAGTATTGTTTATCATTGTCTCTGCTGTGTGGATTTTAGTCATTAGAGTAATCTTGTCTTATTCTTTATTTTATGGGTTGTTGTAATTCTGATTATGTCATTGCTGCATATCTGCTTTCTGAACAGTTGCATAATGCATACATGTCTGTACATGTATACTCATGTACCATATTGGACTTGCATTGATAACCTGTTGTTAGTCTGGAGGAATTCACATGGTTTATCTTTTAACGTTATCATAGAGCGCTTGCATGATTACACATTCTTATGCACTTTGATGTTTTCAGGCTGATGGTCTGCATGATTCAAAGAAAATTGCTGCATTTGATTTTGATGGATGTCTTGTGAAAACAAATGTGAAAAGGTATAATCGTATTCTCCTTTTAGGCATTTGTTATTGACATATCTATACTAAAAACCTAGGATGGGTATTTTTCTGACAAAGGTCTTTTAAACAAAAGTGACTAATGAATTGTATTTATCTCATGATTTCCATTACTCTTAAAGCTTCCTAATAATTACTAGGTTCATTGCTTTGCCAAAGGTTGTACCCTCTCTCTTTCTTACTTACGCAGACCTATCCACATCCATAAAATGCCTTTTTGTAAAAGTGTGTTTTAGAAGTTTTTGTTTGAAATAGAGAAATCTCTTCCAGCTGTTGGATGAGGTCTGTTATAGTTATGTTGGGAAGAAACTTTTTTGCATTATGGAGCTATTGGCTTAGCTAATTTGTATACACACCAAAGCATCATTTTGATCGGTCTGATTAATAGCTTAAGTATACAAATTTGATTCCAGAATAGGCGCAGATGCTTGGTCCCTTATGTATCCTTCAGTACCAGACAAGCTGCAGAGCTTGTATAATGATGGCTACAAGCTGGTATGTGTCTTTTTCCATTGTTCTCCCCAAAAAGCTTTCTGATTATATTTGTATTTATGTACGGCAATGATTACAGTGCTAGTACAACTAAATTCTCTGATCAGTTTTGTTGATTAAAGGTTGTAAAACTTTTGTATCTGTAACAATTAGGTAATTTTCACCAACGAAGCCAACATTGAACGCTGGAAGAACAAAAGACAGATAGCTGTGGACTCAAAACTGGGACGTCTCAACAATTTCATCAAGTGTGTGAAGGTCCCCATACAGGTTGTTTAACCAGTTTATTTAAATGATACACGTATGTAATTTTGTTTATGTGGGATTTAATGATTAAGAGTTGGTGTTTGGCCTATACAATTCAGCATATGAACTTGAATTCTAAATTTGAGCTGCAAATTATATATGTTTAGATTGTTTTTGTTAATGTCGATTTTCCAAATTTAGAAGTATTATTAATTTAGTGTCTTAGCTTGCCAATTTAATAACTTAGACTTTCTTGAAATATCCTTGAAATATCCTTAAAATATCACAAACAATCCCCACTTTAAAATTATTTGGGTGCTGAACTTGTTCTCATTCAGAATTGCCCTACCATGATAGTGCTTCATGGATTGGTTGGGTTTCTTGCACTTTGTAATCGGTTTATGCATAATTTTGTTGATCATTATGACCTTCAATAATCAACTTTAAGGATAGTGTTAATTGGATTGCCCTCCATGTGTCCTGTTACATAGTTCTGGAGTTTATATGATTCTAAATAAGTTACAAAACTAGCAAATGATCGGTCAGTTAGTGTTCTGGTATGTGAAAATCTAGAGCTGCTGTACCTTTTAAGAGTTCAAATGTGTTGCTTGATTTCAGATAGTATTTGTTCCATTCTGCGGCCAGATTAAAGTAGGTGCTTTAAACCAATTTGTTCCACCTTTTGAACCATGATTTGTTACGCGATTGCAATCATAAATGGAATTAGGAAAAACATGTAGCTCATTGTTTTTTAACCTAATTATTTTAAGAATAATCTCCATCATTTATAAAGTATGTAACAAAATTATTCTCTTTATTGCAATTGAAAATGATTGGGATGCATTTAAGGAGTGGACTTCCAAATTTATTTATGCAGGTTTTTGTTGCATGCGGGATAGCAAGTGGTAATTCTGAAGATCCCTTCCGCAAGCCCAAACCTGGGATGTGGCAAATTATGGAGAAATATTTCAACTCTGGCATTTCTATCGATATGGATCAGTTATTCTCCTCTTCTTTCACTTATGCTTTATTGTTCTTCTATTATTTCTCACCTATAGTCTTGACATAGAAACATTATCTATAAGCCATCTTGTCCATCCCATTATCCATTTTGGTAAAATTTGCATCATATTACTAATAATCATCACTATTTTTTAAAATAAAATTTTAATTTAATCTAATTTATGGTAAGATTTTAATTAAGGATTTTCTTTAACTGCTCTTTTGTCTACATCATGTAGATCATTTTATGTTGGTGATGCTGCTGGGAGAAAAAATGATCATAGTGATGCTGATATTCAGTTTGCACAGGTATTGTCAAAGTTGTATGTCATTATTGTCAAAGTTATATGTCATTGTATTGACTTTATGAAGAAGTTATCTTTGATTCACTTATTGACTTTTGCTAATTTGTTGACGTATTGATTTGATTTATACTTGTTAATGATTATCCAATTTTCTTGGTCAATCTGCTGAATCTTCAGCATGGATATGCTGAAGTGTGTTCATTCGTTCTTCTTTCAAATGAAAGAAAAAGGTTATGTTTATAACTTTTTGAAATTGCACCATGTTTTCATAATATCATTATGTGGAACCTCATGGGAGGCGTCGCTCTTTTGGTGGGTCATGATGATAAGTGTCAGGCTTGGATCTTGCTTAAAGGAGAGTGGCGGTCTTTAGAAACTTAATCAAGAGAACCAGCATCGACTTGTTACCATATGGTGCATTAGCACTTAATTAGATTGGGTTTAGTTGGTTTAGTTCCACCTTCTTCAGTCCATTGACGAATCTAATCTCTGTTGTTTGCAGGCCACTGGGTTGAAATTCTATGTCCCTGAGGAATACTTTGGCTCTTGAACAATTTCTGTTTAGGACTCTAATGCAACAGACGAATATTGCTTTCCATTAACCGCAATTGGTCCTGATTTGTATGTAACGGTCTAGACAGGTGATGGATGTTATTTGAAGTTGCCATTATACTTAATGTATTGAGCCTACGCAAGTTTAGCCTTCTGTGTCTCTGGCTTACACATCACATAAGTAGGCTAATGAAACAAATTTAATCTCACTGTAATCTGCATCTTTTGCTAGTAACTACGGTACAAGCATTGTGGTTTTTGACCAGTCGATTGGCTTTTTGATAGCAATTTTGAATTTCAGCTCATTTTCTGCAGGTGTTAAAGAGTTGAAGAGCCTTTCGAAACCTTGAACTATATATATATATATATATATATATCAACAATTGTTCATAAAAATTCTCACTCGACCACTGAATTTGTGTAATCATTTTAGACAATCATGAGTGTTATCTTAGTTCACAATATATCCTTAAGCTACTGATATTACGGGGAAGAAAGAAGAGGAAAGCAGAGCTCTACAGTTTCGGTTACCCCCCTGAACTTTATTGTTGATCTATTGACACTTTGCACCCTTTCAGGGTTACTCTTCATTAGTCATCACCGTTGTTCGTCCCTTCACCATCGGCATTAGTCATGTAGAGTAATTATGGTAATTTCTCAATTTGAAAAACATTTTTACCGTGGCTGCCAGTTGCAAGACGTATGATGTCAGTGTCATAAGTACAAAAAAGAAAAACCTGCAGAATGCAGAATGGAATCATCAATATTCATGTTGTGAAACAACAGCTGTTCAACTTCGAAAAATGCAACGGCTGGCGGGAGATAAACCCTAAGCAACAGCTGTTCAAGCTCCAACTTTCATCCATGAGGAAAAATTGGTGAAGAGTCTCCGCTACGTGACAAATGTTGTTATATAACATTTTGTTTTTGTTTTGACTTTGATGATAATGCTTAGTAGTAACTAGTTGAGACATTCCTATTACGTCATCTGTTAATATGATCAAGCCCTTCAATTTAAGTCTTCAATAATAATGTAGCAGGATTGGCCCATCTATCTTCTCCTCCACTGTGTATACTTTCAAAAGCGCAGAGCATTCATCATCTATTCTCTTTCCTTCTGTCAATATTTTCACTTCTCTCACCATTCATTGGTTTTCGCCTCTTTGCCTTCCCCAGCTTCACTTCTTCTATTTGTAGGCTTCCCTCTCTCTTTTGTACGGATAAAGTCTGTGATGCTAGTTTTTCATTTGTGCAATATTTGAGTTGACAAATTGCCATTTTGGTTAATGTTTATGTACTGATCATGATTAATTTGAGTCTTGAACTGATTCAAAATGCATATTATATACTCTTCCCCCTTTTTTGTTCATTTTTTCAGCAGAAAATCATTTGGATCAGAAATCATCGTGTTTTAAATGAAAAGGAACAAGAAAAAATTTCTCTTTCACATGAATTTCTATAAATTTGCCTTGTGGGGTCTAAGTTGAGTGGGGTCGAACATTCTTTTTGAATCACCTCTAACCTTGAAACTGTCATCAGGGGCATTTTAGTCCTCTGATCCAATAACTGTCGAGTGTTTTCTGCTAATTTGATGGCTGTAACGTGTCAAAAGAAAAAAAAAAAGAAAATTACCCTTACTACAAAATTTCTGCTTTTGGGCAAATTACTGCTCATGTCAGTGATTCTTCAATTTATCTGCTAGTGAAGCTTTTTTTATTTTTATTTTTATTTTTTTCTGTTCTACAACTGTTTGGCTCTAATGGTTTCATAATCCCTTGAAAATTTTCTCACCTTTTCATTGGCTTTTGTTGATTTATTTTCATTCTAGAGCACTGCCAGGACCCTTCTTGTCTATTGAACACTGGCATAACCTCTTAATTGTAGGTGTCTCAATTTTGATTTTTGAAGTCTCTATATAAAGACTCAACTTTAGTTGCATTGCAACATGAATATTACGAACATAAGCCAGAGATAGAAGCACCAAAGAGAATTAAAAGGGAGAAAGAATCATCTCTGATTCGCTTCTTCTTTAATTAGTATCAGTTCATTGATATAACTTAAGATGGTCTATCAGTATGTATTGGGAGCAATGGTAGCTTCTCTCTTGCGTCTGCTTTTCTCGCAATGTTCAAGAGGAAAGGAGAAGATCAAAGCTTCTTCAATGGAAATTCAAGGAAATAAACATCTGAAAAAGCTCTGAAAATGGAGCAGGCCGTGAAGATTCTAGTGCAAGTAATGATGTAATCATTGTAGGCGCTGGAGTTGCCGGTTCAGCTCTAGCTTACACTCTTGGCAAGGTCCTATTCTCTTCCAACTCGAACTCTCTAAGGGTATTTGTTTCCATGTCAGATTGTTGTTTTTGAGTATGATCTGAGCCTTGATTTTTGCTATATTTTGCTTCAGGATGGACGCCGAGTGCTGGTGATTGAAAGAGACCTAACTGAGCCTGACAGAATTACTGGTGAACTCCTACAACCAGGAGGCTACCTGAAGTTGATCGAGTTAGGCCTTGAGGGTAAGCAAAAATTAATTAATTGATAAGAGTGTATTAAAATGCATGTACATGCATCTTAATCCTTGATATGTATTTGTGGCAACAGATTGTGTGATTGAGATTGATGCTCAGCAAGTGTTTGGATATGCTCTCTACAAAAATGGAAAAAGTACCAAAGTATCTTACCCCTTGGAAAATTTCCATTCAGATGTGTCTGGAAGAAGTTTTCACAATGGCCATTTCGTTCAAAGGATGCGCATAAAGGCTGCAACTCTTTCCAAGTAATATTCTTTTCCTTCAGGCATTGTTCATTTCAAATTGGTTTTCACTTCTTACTTTAATCTTAGAAATTGATTCTACAATAAAGAGGCATTGTGTTTTTGCAGGTTTTTACCATTCTCAAGATTTGATACTATACTAAAAAGTTTTAGATCAGTATCATATGATAAGACTATAAAACTAACTTAAACTTATCTCACAAAGTAACTCTACCTGTGTCGATATTTCTTATTTTTCAGTGTATGATTGGAGCAAGGAACAGTGACTTCTCTGATTGAAGAAGAGGGGACTATTAAAGGGGTGGAATACAAAACAAAGACTGGGGAAAAGCTTACAGCATATGCTCCCCTTACAGTAGTATGTGATGGCTGTTTTTCAAATTTGCGGGCTCTCTCTGCAACCCTAAGGTGAAGATGCTCTGTCATTCTTGCACAGTTATTAAAATTATGATACAAAGCTTTAGTTCCTACTTATATTGAGTGCATGGATCGCTTTGAATGTAAAGTGAACATCAAGTTAGCAACTGTAACATACTAAATAATTTAGCTCGCCATTTCTGCAGGTTGAAATCCCTTCTTGTTTTGTTGGTTTGGTCCTGGAGAACTGTGAACTGCCGTACAGAAATCATGGACATGTTATATTGGCCGATCCTGCACCAATCTTGTTTTATCCTATCAGTAGCACCCAGATTCACTGTTTGGTGGATGTACCCGACAAAATGTTCCATCCATTTCCAATGGAGAAATGACTCATTATTTGAAAGCTGTGGTGGCTCCCCAGGTATACATCATTGCTTCACATAATCTCCATATGTTCTGTTTGATACTATCCCTAATGATTATGTACCTCAGTTGTGTCCTTCCATAAACCCAGTGAAATGTGAATGTTGTATTAGCTTATTCAACAAGGTCATCAATGATTTTGCGATAGTTCGATGTTTAATGCCTTTGAAACCAGAGATTTAACTCCTTAGGAAGCATTTCCATGTTTGCTTGTTTAGTGATTCTTTAGACTAATGAAGGGACTTGCATATTCAGGTTCCCCCTGAACTCCACTCTGCTTTCATGTCTGCGATTGAGAAAGGAAACATACGAACAATGACTAACAGAAGCATGCCTGCTGCCCCATATCCAAGCACTTTTACTAGGGGATGCATTCAATATGCGGCATCCCTTAACAGGAAGAGGAATGACAGTGGCTTTATCTGATATTGTTGTACTAAGGGATCTTCTTAGGCCTCTTCATGATCTCAATGATGCACCTGCCCTTTGCAAATATCTCAATCCTTTTACACCCTCTGTAAAGTAAGCAGCATTTATAAATTCCATATCTGATAGTTCGTGTGTTTTGCAGCTCTGGTTATGATATTTTTACCATTTTCTTGAATGGAGAAAAATTCACACTTAGTACCACTACTCTGTACCTCAGAAACATAGTGCCAGACTTTTTACTTACAAGACCACATACGATCTTGCTTGCAGCCAGTGGCATCTACAATAAATACACTTGCACCTTTACAATGTTTTTTGTGCGTCATCTGATCCATCAAGAAATGAAATGCGACAAGCATGTTTCGACTACTTGAGCCTTGGAGGTATTTTTACAAATGGACCAATAACTCTGCTATCAGGTCTAAACCCTCATCCATTGAGCTTGGTAGTCCATTTCTTTGTTGTGGCAGTCTTTGGAGTCGGTCACTTATTACTTCCATTTCCTTCGCCTAAACGTATGTTGATTGGAGCTAGATTGATTTCAGTGAGTATCTTTGGTGCTCGAAACTTCAATTTGGCCCCGGCCGCAATGATTTCTGTCATTTTGTCCATTACAATGAATACAGCTTTTTCCTTTCTAATGATATCTTGTTTCCTACATTTTTCAGAGTGCATCAAGCATTATTTTCCCCATTATAAAGGCTGAAGGAGTTAGAGAGTTTTTCTTCGCTGCAAGTGTGCCAACACATTACAGAGCTCCTCCTGCTAAATGACCGGATCCAGAATTTCATAGAATGCGGTTGTGTAGGTTTTATTGCCATCATGACAAGTTAAACTTCTAGTAGTGTCGTCTTTTTGGAGGTTAAACATAAGATCTAATTTCATTTAGGTAGAAACATATGTGATACATCAGCCATTTTGTATTTGAATTCTGGAATAGGTTTCCAGAATTCAGACAAAAGTTTTCTATTTGCAGGGTTATTTATTTATTTGTTCATTTTCCATTTGCAGTTGAACATGAGACGAAAAAAGAAAAGCAAAACAAAAAAAAAAAAGCAGAAAAATCCCTCATATCACTCCAGATGATGCATAAAAATCTTTCTACACTTTGGCTACTATCTCCACCTCCAAAGAAAACTTTCTGCAAACAGGAAATACCTAAAATTTTGCATAAACATGGACAAGCACTGTATATGGATTTGACATCCAGTGGAATTCATAATTGCTTGATTATTTGCTGGCTGATCATTGTTACTTTTACATAGAGAAATCCCTCGGCATAAGTCCCATGCATCATTCTTTTACACCAATATCTCCATCCAAAATAGCATGCCTTGTCAAAACAATTTCCTTCACAAGGTTCCTGTAAGTAAAAGGCCTAACTGCTGATCGCAGAAACAACTCAGGGGGAATTTTGCTCTTCTTAATCCTCTTCCTCCATGGCCCAAACCCAGCAATATTCCATTCTTCAGGTGTCACTTTGGCTCTTTTACCCCGCAAGGCGGTTTCATCTCCATCTTCTGCAACATTTTTCTTCTCCTTTGATTTCATCAACTCCAACTGCTTCTTATAAAACGCAGTAGATGTTTCCACACTTCGTTTTGCAAGCATTTCCATTCTTTCAGAATTACTCGTTGCCTTCTTAAACTCCTCCTCCCAGAACTTCTTATCCTCGTCTGGGTCAAATTCCTCTTCACCACCACCACCACCATCATCATCATCATCTTGATCTCCCAATTCATCACCTCCACCGTCATCCATGTCCATAACCACATCATCATTCTCATCAACAAACTCACCATCATCGCTACCATCACTATCATCCTCAATCCAATCAGTAAATTCGTTCTCACCATTACTACCAAGGTCATGCTCATCATCATCCGGGGCATCACAACCCAGCTCCTCTTCCTCCAACATAGCCTTCCACTCTTTCGTATACGGATGCAACAGCTGCACAGGATGATTTGACAACAAAAACTCCAAACACTTGGACTTCTTCTCCTCACTCAACTTCTCATACGCATTCACTACATCGTCCACGAAAGCCTTAGGACTCACCCTCACAATCTTACACAACCCACCGAAATAAGTACACATCTCCACACTCCCATCATCATCATTCGTCAACTCAAACAAAAAACTCCCCTCCGTTTTTGGATCAAGAAATGGCAATATCGCCTTAAAAAAATTATCTTGAGGCTCAAACCTACACTGATAAACCGGCCTCTTCACATAAATAATATCCGGCCTCATCCAAGCCGCACATTGTGTTATCAAGGACCTAGCTTTATTCCCTAACCTACCCATCAAATTCCACTTATCCAATCTCTTTTTGCCCGCTTCAAGAACAACTTCGGCAACCAAAGTCCATTGCTCCCACGGCTTTTCATTAACTCTCCATCTGGGGTGTCTCACAAACACCCAAAAATACCTAAACCCTACACTCTTATCCATTTTCTTCAATCTTTTCCCAAAATCAATACCCATTTCATGCTGCTCAATTTTCTCCCACTCTTCGTGGTCCTTCACCGGACTGTACATTCTCACACGTTCATCACTAAAACGCCCGCGTACCGGCTCACCAACTACAACTCCGCGCCACGAGTAGGGCCCATACTCCCCGTACTTGTACCAGTCATAAGGGTGGCGCAAATCCGGGTCGTCCTTTTCCATGAACCGGACCATCCGGTCGTACCCCATTCCGATCATTTCGAGCTCCGACTCGGTGAAGTTGTCGGCATAGAGGGTTCTCTTGTTGGAGTTTTTAAAGCGGTAAAACGGGTAGTCTGCGAGGTTGACGGGCCTGTACTTTGGTTTGCGCTTTGATCTGCGCCGAAACGCTGCGTTTCCTTCTAGCCGGCCTGAGGACTGCCCGGCCGGCTTCTTCTTGCTCCGTCCCGCTAAGGCCCGAATGTCGATGCGGGAAAATCGGGGGAATTGGCGGGAAAATTGGAAATGGGGTTTGGGAAAAAAAGGGAAAGGGTTTAGGGTTTTAGAGAAGGAGAGGTCCTGCATTTTGGAGGGAGACGGGGATTAGATTGTAATGATGATAATTTATTTTTTAATTTATACTTTCTCCGGATTTTATCAAACGGTGCGTTTTTGGTGGGAAATTATCAGTTGGTTACTTTTACTTTGAGAGAATGACACATAAGCCCATAAAATTTGGAGCTGTCGGGTGGGAAATTATCAGTTAGATTCTTTTAGTTGTTAATGTATTGATTTTATTTTATAATCAGAATAAATTATTATAAATTATTAAAATTATTTTAGTCGATTATTATTATTAATTATTATAATAATTATAAGAATTTTTTTTATGTATATGTATTTTTAGAGCATTGATATTAGAGTTATTGTGGACCCTAAAATTTAAGTAACTTCCTTATCTTTTTAATCTTTAAAAGAAAATTATTCTTTTAATTATTCGTAAAATTTCCTTTTAAAGTTCACTGTAAAAAAAAAAAATTACTCATCTGGTGAAGATAATTTTTATAAGTCGAAATATAATATTTTTTTACTTAATTTTTTTCAATTTTTGCTCGTATGTTTATTTTTAAAAGTCAACTATATGAATAGTTAATAGGTTTTATTTTTAGATATTGTAATTTAAAAAATGAATACTAAATTAATCATGAGTGATGTATCAAGAAATTTAAAATAATCTATTAATGCATTTAGAACAAAATTATGAATGAATTAACATGGGTGAACGAATTTACGCCTCTAATTTCTAATGCAAATATAATATTGCAGTATATTATTATAACTTATTTTGTTTATTTTTGAATAGAGAAAATTGAAAGAGTTATAATTTGTTAGAATACTATCACATAAAAAATATATTTTTTGGGTTCTCTACATTATTTAATTATTAAATTATCTCAATCCGGTGAAATTCTTTTCACCTAATATATTTTAATATTTTTCTTAATTTTAATTAATTACTATAAACTGTTGAGATTTATCCAATAGTTCACTTTTATCCTACTATTGATACTGAAGTGTTAGCCTAACACTATAGAGAGACCTTAATTGTAATTATTATTATTATTTTTAAGCAAAAATAAATTTTTAATTTTTACTAAAAGTATAAATAACAACTTATATCCTCATATTCATCCCCACCTTCTTATGAGAATGAGATTCTTATTTCTCATTCTTAAATTTATGGGACTCACTTCTAATTTTATTTTTATTCGTTCATAATTAAACACTAATAATAATTTTCATTTCAGATTCTCAAATCTCATTCCCTAGTTCTCCGATCCCATAAGAAAACATACCATAAGACTTTTGAAATTGTTGTAAATAAAAACTATTAGTAGGACATTACATTTTTTGTTTGTAATGTTTTGTATTATAAATTATAATTATGTAAAAATTATGTGTTGCTATTAAAAAAATAATTTGCACACAATTAATGAAATACATTTTAAAATTTTTTTATATTTGCAGACAAAATAATAAATGTATTTTTCTTAAAAAAAAAAAAACAAACAAACAAACAAACAAGCAAACAATCAAATGCATTTTCAAAAACAACACCGAGCCTTCTCCAACCAAAAGAAAAAAGGCACCTTCGGTACTTTCCTCTTGATGGTTAACTTTCCTCGTACTCTGTCTCTGATCCATCCAACGTCGTAAACGAGAGAAACGGTGGAGCCCAATCACAACGACACCAAAAATGTCAAAACGTACGCACACGACGGAGGTGGGGTCCATCGCCTGCACGGATCTCAGCGACCTCGGCGCGGGGAAGGAAGGCTGGCTGGAGAACGACCCTAACCTTCTCTGCGCGTTGGACATGCACTCCATCGCTCTCGCCAACAGATATCAAGTCGTGATTATTAACTGGGCCGACCCGGACGGCCTCCTGGCCAAGATCCGACCCGAGCTTTCCCCGATCGCCTCCGAGTACATAACCGCTATTGAGTGGTTGGTGTTTGAAGAAATTAGAGCCCTTGCCGTTGGGACCTCTAGAGGTTACTTCTTGGTTTATGATTTGAAAGGTGATTTGGTGCACCGACAGGTAATTTCATTATATTTTATGCTTTTGGAATTAAATTATCTATATGTTTTATTTCTTGAAAAAATGTTGGCATTTTGAAATTGATTTAAATTTTGGGTTGAAAATGATAACTTAATGAGTTAAAAATGGGTGTTTCATTCAAAGTTAAGTTGAAGCACAACAATTGTTAGCATACCTGTTATATAATAAATGTTTTTGCATTTTGTATAGCTTTATGAGTGAGGCAAAGCTATCATTAGGGAGTACATGGAATTAATTCTTAGGCACAAGGTACATTCTACGATGGCAATGTTTCCTATTAATCTGGCAGGATTGCAGTTCTTTGATAATTAGGTATGAGTAAACTCAGATGGTCATGCTATTCTTGTGTGTGTAGGTGGTATTTGCTATTCTCTGTATGTGTATCATTACAATGATCAAGGAATTAATTGATTGAGATTTGTGCTTGCAGTTGATATATCCCGGACGGATTCTAAAGTTGCGAGTCCGTGGAAGTAGGAGAGATGTAACTCAAGATACAGCAGAGGAGGAGGTTTGTGTCGTAATGCCTCGAGTAGTTGCCCGTTTTGATGGTTCTGAGATTCAGGTAACTATTGGAATTATAGTTAAAAGTTTGTATTTGGAAAAAAAGAAAAAGAATCATGATGCTACCTTTAAGTAAAATAAATAAATATCTTTTGCCCATGATGGGGATCTATTGTAATATATTTGAGTCTTGGATAGAGGGTTGAATTTGTGTTTACTTTTCATAGTCCTGTATTTGTTTCATTTCAAACCTCTGGCCTCCTGGAAGCTTAATTTCTTATGATCTAACAGCTTTCCATTCTTGAGATGTAGAAAATGCTGCAGCGATGGTTTCAAGACTCAAATTCTAATTTTTGGGATCAGAAGCCGAAGCAGAGAGATTCAGAGGATTTGGAAAATTCTTATGAAAGGTTGCCTCATCAGTTGTGGAATGTCAGCAAGTATGGGCCATGTGCCGATGCAGCAATTACTGGTGTAATGCCTCCACCACTGATGGAACTGCAGGTGATAATTTGTTTCCTTAATTCTGTTAACCTGTAGTTTCTCTGTTTAGATACTATGCTAGGTGCTAAACAGTACATTTACTGAACAATTGGTATCATGATCATTTAAATGTGTTTCTAAAACAAGTAAACCATTGTTTTCTTTTTGTCAAGTTCCTTGTTCCCACTTTGTTGCATATGTGTTAAGACTTTGGTGGTTTACCCACTGAATTATGGAAAGTTTCTGAACTTATTCTGGTATTTGAATTCAGCTGCTTTTATTGTTGGGCAGTCAAGTCAACGTTATTTCTGTGCAGTCACTATTGGAGAGGACGCTGTGATTTCAGCATTCAGGTTAGTGTGGTAGGATTTCAAAGGATATACTTGTTTTCTAATCTCTCCTTCTAAGTTCGAATTTAGGATTGATCTCTTGTTCCTATCTGCAAGTCATTTTGTTGTTTACCATCTTGTGTTTTATTAACAGCTGTTTCATTTTTTAAAAGACTTTCAGAAGACAGAAACAGGTCATTGGTTGGAGCTATTCTATCTAAAGTTGTACCTGCTACATTTTCAACAATTTCTTCGTTGTCTAAAATGATATGGCGCAGCGAACAATCGCCTAAGAAATCAGAACCAAAGCCTCAGTCATTTGCTCGAGGTAAAGTTAATTGATTTCTTCTATTTTGTTATTATTTTAATTGTTTATAAATTAAAGTATTGACTATAAATTATCATTTAACTGAGAATTTTGAAATATTTATCTTGCTGAACGTGTGTAATTGAGATGCATGGGCTAATCTACATGTGAGCATGTATGCACACAATGGTGTATGTATGCATAAATAGAAACATGCAAGTTTCAATCGTCTTGTGAGAAATGAAAACATTGTTCCTGAAGAAAGTTAAGTAATACTTGTAGCCTTAAGAAGTTATTATCTGACTTACATGTTACTAAATTTACTTTTTTCCTTTTTTGGTGTGCATGCGTCTATTCATCTACTTTACGTGATAAATCTCTTTGTTTTATATGTGCTTATAGTGTTTCTCTCTCCTATGTGTCACATTCTCGTTGCTACTGGCTCCTCATTTCCCTACCGCTAGTGTTTCCATTCTGTTCTTGATTTTTTCTGTCTCCTGCCTTTGCATCATATATTTCAATTATAGCATCTGTTAGTAAAATAAAGTTAAGATAAAGGTGTGTTTCGTGAATGAAACCGCTCTTGAAAAGATAAATGGATTTGTAGAGCATACATAAACTCCTTGTTTTTGGGGACATAAATAAAATTCTAGGTGAATTTGATAATTTCTGACTACTTTTGTCTCTGTCTCTGTACTGATGAAGCTTTTTTGGATCATATTTACATGGTGTTTATAACTTTTTACTAAAAGTAGAGGCTGAATTTTTGACCATATCTTGTTGCAGCTTCCCCTTTGACATGTTTGAAAGATCATCCTAGAAAGGGTGAAAGGCTCACGTTGTCACCTAGTGGCACATTAGCTGCAATAACAGATTCGCTGGGTCGGATATTGCTATTAGACACTCAGGCACTTGTAGTAGTGCGATTGTGGAAGGTTTTCTGTGAACTTCCTTATATTTCTTTGTTCTTTTATGTCCCTATTTTTTTTGGGTTCTTTGATTGACAAACTTCATTTAGGGTTATCGTGATGCTAGCTGCGTCTTCATGGAGATGCTAGTCAACAAAGATGCTTCAACAAGAAGTTCTGCTTATTACGAACCGGTGAAGAGTGATTATTGCCTTTGTTTAGCTATTCATGCACCCCGAAAAGGAATTATTGAGGTATATACATCTATTTTTTTTCCATTTGGAGGAAATGCACATATCTTGCATTTGAGTATTAAAAGATGCTGACTGATCTGTGTATCCTGTTTCAAAATTGTTTGTTATTGCTTGAGAATTTCTTGTGGCTATTTTCGGGATCTCTTTCTTGCTCTTTTGGAATCTTCAGTGGGTAGTTTCTCGCTTGATTTACAATCTAGTGACACATAGTTTACAATTAGGTTTGCGCCTACTCTTTAGAGTTGTCGAATATGTCCCTTAACTATCCAGCAAATGTGTCATGTTCTTTTTTAGAACAAATGTCCATGGTACGAGGTCCTAAGAAACAAAGTATTACTAGTTTTTTTTTTCCTATTTTCTTCCTTCTATATTTCTCCCTTTTAGAGTGAGGAATAGCCTATTATTTTCTAGGTTATCTAAACGTTTGACAAAAATCTGAAGCCATGGCAAAACCTCTTCAAAACCAGTTAATGCTGTTCTTAATTTAAATATTTTAAGAGTTATTTGCAATTTTTATTTATTTTTTGGCAGCATCCTGCAGGTTTGGCAGATGAGAACTGGACCACGTCTTTTGACTATTCAGTGCGCCAAAGGTAGCAAAATACTGCAACCCACCTACAGGTTTGGATCGTCAATGGCCTCTTCTCCTTATGTGCCTCTGGAGGTTTTCTTGTTGAATGGAGACTCTGGTCAATTATCGGTTCTGAACCGTTCCCTTAGTTGAGATTTTAGAAAAGATAACATTTTTTTTCCCTGATTGCTTTTTAGACAATGATATATTTCTCTGATTTCCATTTGCCGTTTATTGTATAGATATGTAAGAACACTAATCTTTGGTACTCACGGATGCTGGAAAAAATGTAAAATCTTTTCATTCAACAACAACATTTAATCTACATTCGACAACATGAATCCTGATGCCATAAACAGAACTGAATTATTATTACCAAGGTTTGGATGATTGTACACTGTTACAATGGGTGAGGTTGACAATGTGGATACAGATGTTTTCGGCTATTGATTAGTGACAAGCGGAAAGTTGGAATTTCATATTGTCTAGCTTTTGTTGTCAAGATGATGCAGACTTCACCACTTATATTTATTAAGTTTTGTACTGCAAGTAATTTTGATATAAGTTACTCTCTATTCTGGTGTCACAATCCAATCATATTTTTGCCATTTATGATTTTTCTCATTTCTCTTCTTCCCTTTCACCCTCACCAAATCCTCCATGTCTCCGCCTTGCTCTTGGTTTATGACACGTGGGTATGCATGAGGATGAGTTCAGCTTTGGCACCTGGATAGCTAGAGCTTGCAGGCACATGCTGGAAACTGGTAATGACCTTCCTAATCTGCAACTTGAAGAACTTATCTTTCTCGCCTTGTCTGCCAAACCTTTTAATTTTGGTCTTTTGATATTTTAGCTTTGCTTTTACTTCAAACCTCTTACCATTAAGCATTCTGTTTTACTCCAACTCTAATAATCTTCACCTCAAACCATAAAATTTGCCGAAAGAAGTGAAACTAGGACAACCAGTCATGGCTCCCTCTCAGTTTCCTCTTCTTCAGTCTGTTTTCCTCCTCCTCCAACTTCTCTCAACAGAAGCCAACCTCCATGACACAAAGCTCCTCACACCAAGTCTCTTTTGCCAACTCTCCTCTGCAACACACCTCAATGAAACCCAACCTACCTGCTACTTTGAAGTTACCAAACCTATCAGGTTACCCAAAACTAAGCCTTGTTCCCACCTTATCATCAGCCATGACTTTGGCTACACCTATGGACAACCTCCAGTTCTCACTAATTATACTGCTCCCTCTCATTGCACAACTCACCGGTTATCCAAAATTGTCCTTGATTTTAAAGCAACTTGCAAAGGGACACAATTTGATCGCACCTTTGGCATTTGGTTAGGCGGGGTAGAGCTTCTCAGGAGCTGCACAGCAGAGCCAACAAAAATTGGGATTGTTTGGAGTGTTCAAAAGGACATTACAAGGTATCATTCATTGCTTCTAAAGAACCAAACACAAACACTTGCCGTTTACCTTGGTAATATTGTTGATAGTATTTACACCGGAGTGTATCATGTGAACATAACCATCCATTTTTATCCTGCTGAACTGAATTTGAACGATCATAAGCGTGATTTGGACAGCCTGGCATCTAGATTTGATTCTAATGCTGATTTAATCTTACCCATTTCGCGAAATTTGCCATTGGATGATGGGTTGTGGTTTGAAATTAAGAATTTGGTGGATACTCAGGAAAAGGAATTCAGAATTCCAACGAATGTGTACAGGGCAGTGTTGCAAGTTTATCTATCTTTCCATGAGAAGGATGAATTTTGGTATGCAAATCTTCCGAATGAGTTCATCTCGATGAATCATCTCAACAACACTCCAGCGAATGGACCTTTCAGGGAGGTTGTGGTTAGTCTTGACGGTGAAGTGGTTGGTGCTATCTGGCCATTTACTGTGATTTACAACCGGGGTAATTAGTCCCTTGTTATGGGCTCCCATCACCGGCATTGGTTCATTTGATCTTCCTTCTTATGATATCGAAATTACTCCTTTCTTAGGGAACATATTGGATGGAGAGATCCATAAGTTTGGCTTCAGTGTGACAAATGCTTTGAATGTGTGGTTGATAGACGCAAATTTGCATCTTTGGTTGGATAGTAAAAGCACAAAAACTGAAGGAAAGATTTTGAAAAATGATATCATGCCCCTTCATGTTTCTTTGCACTCAGATTTCGAGGGTCTAGATGGAACATTCTTGACAAATGTAAGCAGGTCAATATCTGCAACAGGACAAATCAAATCATCTTATGGGGAGATCACCACCAGTTGGATTCAAAATTTTAGTTATAGCAACTTCATGCTAATAAGCAAGAATGGAAATCTGCAGATTATTGATCAGATAATCCATTTTCTTGCCAGCATTTGCACTAAAATGCCTTCCTCTTTTGCTTACTCTCAGAGTTCGCACAAGGTGTATCCACTTCACTTATCCAGCGATGTATTGGATAAAGGAAATAATAGTTTTTCACAACTTACAAACGTCACATTGGGATACTATGAAGAGAAATCTAGGAGCAGTGCTGGTTTTGATTTCTTCTTCAGCTCTCTCAAGAATCTGCAAAATGGGCAAGTTGTTTTAACTGTGGTTAATAATTTTATGGTCGATGCACAATGGAGCATGCAGCAAATATACAAGTACCATGGTAGTGATCTTTGCTATTTCAGGAACATAAGCAGCTCAAATAACATTATTGCTTATGACAAGATGGGAAATACATGCAATGACGAAAGAGCCAAGCCTCGTCTGAGTTATGAGTTTCGCAGATGGTTGCCTTCTCCAACTAGAAAAGATCCTCTAGCATCAGATGAACTCAAGGACAAGCATAAAGTCTTACCAAGCTAAGATGATTCATCCACTGCTTCAGGAAAAAAATCAATAAAGATTTCTCTTGTTGGATATCAAGAGGATATCTGTATGTGGATACAGGGAATAACATTGTAAATCTGCATTTTAATAATATTTTTTGTGAATGCTGCCGGTGACTTTGAACACAAAACAACGTACTCATTCACTAACCTCCTTTTGATCTTGAAGTTATATTAGTTTACCACACAAGATGAGGTACTGCATGGGTCTTACAAAGCTCTCAACTTACAAACAATCCTATAAGTGAACCAGTAAGAGTTCATTGAAGCGTACTCCTTTACTGAACAACAATTTTGAGTTCATATTGCTGGACAAATAACTGATTTTTCAAAAAAGAATATCATGCACTGTTCCGATAAAGTAAATACATAGCTAATAAATTTTTATTACTATAAAGTTGTCTATATAAAGTTCCCAACTAAATTGATAAGGGCAGTAAAAGATTGTTCCCTCGTCATAACAACACCCTTTTCTTGTACTACAAACAGGCAGCACTCTTTTGTTGAAACAATACATGGCATGAATATCCGAAGGGCAAAAACTAAGTCGTTGTCACAACACATCCAACAGAGGTAACAGCCTAAAGCTAGCATTAATTTACATGAACGTGGAAATTAAGTTTAAGAATTATCTGAAGCTCATGCTACCACCAGACATCTATCATGATAAAGATGATACCATGCATCAAAAATCTGATTCATGATATTTAAACATCAACACAGTTCCAGTCTAATTATGAACACATAATATTAAGATATTATGCATTCACTAATATCTTGGAGTAACAAAGATTTTACACTAAACAGGAGGTTGGAAGAAAAACAAAAGGTACAATAGTATTTACGAAGCAGATCTGAGTACATTACCGATAAAAACCAGGGGGCATACGCAATTTTATTTGCCTCAGCCACATTCAGGAAACCACTGGAACATCCAATTGAATTCCCAATTATTAAGTTACTGAAGCATCAATTGTATCTGATGATTAAATGCCTCACATTTTATTGAACTACTCAGATACCAGAAAAGCCATCCTAGCTGGCTGAGGCCTTTATTTTCAACAAGCTAGGATCTAAATGAGGTTCTGTTCCTCTGTTGCACTTATTTCCTACTTTATCATAAAGAATGGTGTAGTTCGAACTGCTTATGTTCCTAAAATAGCAGAAGTTGTTACCATGATAGTTGTACACCTGTTGTGTGCTCCCCAATCCACTGATTACCAAGTTGTTCTTCACAAGCATGACACCCTGCCCACTCTGCAAGTTCTTGAGAGAGCTCTCTGAGAATCCAGAACCGGCACTCTTAGAATTCTTCTCGTTAAATCCCAATGTGACGTTTGCTAAAGATACAGAAGTTCCATTTCCTTTATCTTCGGTGTTCGAGTACAAGTAAAAGGGAAATACTTTGAATGACTTCATGACGTGAGGATTAGAGGACTGCATCTCAGCAGAAACACTGTCATCAAAATGGATCGTCTGATTCACAATCTGCAAAGTTCCATTATTGCCCATCACCATTGAGTTACTGTAAGCAAAATCTTGAGTGAAGTGGGTTGTAATCTTTCCATGAGACGACTCAACCCAACCAATCGAAGACACGGACCTATTTACATTTGTGAGGAATGTTCCATTTAAACCCTTCAAATTTGACTCAAGATATACTTGAAGAGGCACAGAACTATGTTTCAAAAGATTCCCCTCAGTTTTTGCAGTGTTACTGTCCAACCAAAGGTGCAAATTTGCATCTATATACCACACATTCAAAGCATTTGTAACACTAAACCCAAACTCGTGAGTCTTCCCGTCCAATATATTCCCTAAAAATGGAGTGATTTCAATATCATAAGTAGGAAGATCAAATGAACCTATTGCGGTAATGGGTCTCCACAATAGAGGATTAATCCCTCCGGTAAACACAACAGTAAAAGGCCAAACTGCACCAACGACCTCACCATCAAGATTCACCACTACCTCCCTAAAAGGACCATTTCCAGGAGTATCGGTCAGATTATTAGCGGCAATGTAATCATTAGGAACATTTGCATACCAAAATTCATCATTCTCATGAAAAGAAACATAAACCTCCAACACAGCCCTATACACATTCTGAGGAATCACAAACTCCTTCACCCCAATATCCGTCGAATTCTGAATCTCAAACCACAGCCCATCATTCAATGGCAAATTTCGTGAAATGGGCAAGATCAAATCAGCCTTGGAACCGTATCCAGACGCCAAAACATCCAAACCATACTCGTGATCATCAATATCGACATCAACAGGGTAAAAATACAGAGTTATATCCACGTGATACACACCAGTATAAGTACTATCAACAAGATTGCCAAGATAAACAGCAAAAGTTTGAGTCTCATTTTTAACAAGCAAAGAATAATACCTTGTTAAATCCTTCTTAACACTCCAGACAATCCCAGTTGCTCTTGGCTCAGCTGTGCAACTCCTCAAAAGCTCAACTCCACCTAACCACACACCAAAGATTCTATCAAACTGCCTCCCTTTACAAGTTGCATTCCATTCAAGGACAATTTTTGAGAACTTTTTGGATGAGCAATGTGAAGGAGGGGTGTAGTTAGCAAGAACTGGGGGCTTCCCATAAGTGAAAGCGAAGTCATGGTGAAGAATGTGGTGGGCACAAGGGTCGGTTTTGGGGATCTTGATGGGTTTGGTTACTTCAAAGTAGCGCGTTGGTGGGATTTGGGTGGTGTTGAGATGGAGAGTTGAGAGCTCTGATGAGTAAAGATTTGAGTTTCTGAAGAGGGTTTTGGTTTTGTGAAGATTTGCATTAATGGGTTGTGTTTGATGAAGGAGAAAGAGCGAGATGCAGAGGACTAACGGAAAATGAAAGGAAGCCATAGGTTGTTGTTGTGTTGTGTTGTGTTTCTGTTGTTTTTATTTTTACTTTTTATTTTTATCTTTTTTCTAATTATTGTTGATGTTGAATTCTTGTTTGTTTGATTTGATTAGTTTGGCTTCAGTTTCTTGTTTTGTGTAAATGGAGATCAATGATTTGCTGGCTGGAAAAACAATGCTGCTGCTGATGCAAGAGACAAAGGTGGCAGCGGCATTTATGATGGAAAATTTCAGATTATTTTACTCCAAATAGAATTTACGATAATATCTGATTTATGTGCAGTATTAAATAATATATTTCGGGATCTTTTGAGTAAAATTAATGTAAATTTTACTCACTCTCTTATTTGAATTAAAAAAAGGTAAAGTTTTCTTATTTGAGATTAAAATGAATTCAATTCAATTTACTTTCAAAATATTTAGAAAAAAAAATAAGTCAATGTACATAACTCGATCAAGAAATGATTTTGTCGATTTTATGCAAGTTAAAATAAAAAAGAAGGGGGAAATGGAATACTATTGAAAAAGGAAAATGAAAGTGGTGTAATTTAAGATGAAAAGATAGAAGATGAAATTGAAGGAGAAATTGAGAGGAATTTGGCTGTCACTTTGCTTCTCTCTCACTTTGCTTCTTCAAATGTAACATATCAATACTTTCCTATTTTATTTGATTATTGTATTAGGTAACATTTAGGTAACGACATTTCACGATGTTAATGCTTTTTACGCAATCTTTTTCTTAAATATCAATTTTATTTCTCGTAAGATTAGTATGATATAAGCAACTTTTTGATTTCAAGATCTCTTGTACAATTATCAATCGATTATAATATGAAATCTATAAACTACAATCAATATAATAAGGTGTTAAATCACTTTGGTTGTGTTTGGTACTCTGTATTACATTACAATATATTACATTAATTAATGTAATATGTATTGCATTAAGTTATATTGCATTAGCACTGGCATTATACTATATGAATATTGTACAATATTTGGTGTTATAATGTATTGTATTAATACAATAATATTTTATTTTTGTATTTATATTAGATTAAATTTTTATAATTATAAATATCTTATAAATTTAATAATTTATTTTTATTAAATTTATTATTTAACTTTATAAATAAAAATAAAATTATTCACCGCCTGGCACTATGAGTCACCATGAGTTGCCATCGGCATTCATATTCTGTATCTTTTAACATCAGTTTTAACACCGTTAGAATTTTCATTACCAAATCTACATGACGGTGCATGTCTCATCGATATCGATGCATGTATCTCAAACCCTTGACCATATATCTATTGTGAGTGGAAGCTTTATTTCCAGTGATACATACATCGCTGCGTAGTTTCAGCGATAAGGATTTTATTAGTACTTAAATTAACATCAAAAGAAACTGAAATGATATTGCCGGTGGTGATTAATATTTTTTCCATTCAAATTTATTATTTTACAAGTTAATAACAAATAAATTAAATAAGTTTTTAATTGATTAAATAATTTTGTGTCTTACAAGTTAGCGATATACCTTATGCTTGGGTGGACACAGGTTTTGATAATGCGGCAAAAGCTGAATTAAGGCTTTAGTTAATGTTGTGCAATGCATTTCATTTCAGTTACTAATATATGGATTTATTTCAATCAATGCTAGACTCACAAAGTAGGGCAATGCAATGCTGCATGCCAAACATACGTCATGTAATTAAAAATATGGGACCATGGAAAGTAGTGCACTTATAGGTAATGAACTTTAAGTATATTAAAAATTCTAAACAATTAAGCACATTAAAATAATGAACTTTCCACTAGATGAGTGATGAATCGTTTTCTTTTCTATACGGACGAGAGGATGTTGGAGTCTATTGTATGCTGTGTGGCATGAATAATGTTTTAAATTTATTTTTTAAGCAAATCCAACAGATTCGGCCCATTTTAGTATTAATTACAGTATGCTCATCTGAACTCCATTGCTTGGGCACAATCAAACGATAAAAAACAATAATAATAATAATAATAATAATAAAGGTCAATAAATTCTGATAATTTATTATGTGTGCTTAGTGTTAAATTGGTATTTTAATAATAGATTTTGTTAACTTATGTTATGTATAACCTACATTTGATCTAACCTAATTTTTCATGGTTTCTTAATTATTTGGCAAGCAGTAACTGAATCATACAAAATAATTAATTTTGATTTGTTGTCGATGATGTAACTTGACAAGGCCCATATTAAAATATTAATCTGTAACTTGACAAGACACATATTAAAATATTAATATGTTCTTCTCAAAATTAATTTATTATTTAATTAAAATTAATAAAATTTGACACAATCTAATATGAACATGATATAAATAAATGCGTATGCACTGTTAATTTTGATACGATTATTAAATAGATGAGTTTAAAATTGACAAGATTTTTTTTTAGTCGGATTACAGTTAAAATTATTGATTCATTTATTCAATTAATTATATGATTATATTTTTTATTCTAAATCAAGTTATACGTTCTTATCAAAATTTAAATATTAGAAATATTCCCCTCTTCTTCCCCCACCTTTTTTGGTTGGATAGGATGAAACACTATGTGATGTTTCATATATAAAATTTTATACAAATTTAAAACTCTAACAGTGAAAATATATAAAATATTAGTAAATATGTATATTTTACATGCGTGCGTGAAGTAAATTTTTAGTGAGAATATCTTCATTTTAACAAAATAAAGATACTCGTATTATATATATAATGGAGTGCAAATATCTGATATAAATCTTATGAAATATATAAATATGAAATAAGTTATTGAACGGCCCATTTTTTTTTTGGATTAAAATCTAAAAATTTTGATGTAATTATTAAATAAATTATATTTTGATCAGTTTAAATTTAACATGATAAAAAAATTGACCCAATACCGGCATGACCTTTTTTTCTGCAGCCCTGATTAAGAAGCCAAGGTTGTGTACGTTTCTCCTCTCGTTATCAGACATCAGTATTCAGAACGTGGGTCCCATTTTATCGAAAATGAAACGTGGCAAGATCTCTACCGTTCTCTGCAATTACCAACAAAGTCAACCACTGGTGATCATCTCTGCGAGAAGAGATGCGCAGGGAGATGAAGAGACGATAAGGAAACAGAGCAAAGAAAAAAATTTGAAAAACCGAAACTTCTCTTTCTCATACAACAATGGGCTTCTCTTCTTTAACTAGGTGAGCTCACTTCTTGTTGTTATTATTATTTTTATTTTCCTATTGCATTGCTGAACATTTTATTATTTATTCGATTATATACAATTTTGAGTTTGTTTGGCTTCAATTATAATTTTGCTTATTGTGCGCAGTGCATTGGGAAGCTCATCTGTGCAGTTAGGGTTTCGTTCTAATTTTTTAACTGAAGCTTTACACCCTTCTTCAAAGAGGAAAAAGCTCGCTTTCAGAAAATTCACTGTATCATGCTCTTCTTCTTCTTCTGGTATGTTCATTTTCCTTTATTGGTCATTTATTTTATCTGGGCATTTTGTGCTCTTAGTTCTTCTTTTGGAAAAATTGTTACCCCTTAAACTGATTGGAATTTGGGAGTTTAGTGGCATTCTACTGTACTTGTGCTTTTTTGGGAGGGTGAATTGGCAAGTCCGTTTGTGTTGAGTGGTGGAAATTTTTTAACCATTTATATATTCTTGTTTCAACTTTAATTGAAGTCGATTGAAGAGGCTAGATTTAGCACTAATTAAGGAAGAATGAGGAATAGTTAGATATGATGGGGTGAGTTTTGTGCAATGAAGAAGATCCTCGAGACTTCTAATGACTTCTGTTCTGAAACAACATTCAAGCATTTAAGGTGAATGTATTTATGCAGTCATGGTGATTTCTAAAGTGAAACAAATGTTGTTGATTGCTAGCATATTCTCATCTTTGTATGCAAGTTTGCTTACTGTGTGTCATTTAGATGAAAAAAGAATTGCTAGGTTGAAATCTTTTTGTGGCAAAAATTGACTCCATTATTATAGAGGGTATAAATCTGGTTAACTGACTTCTTAGGCTATACGATAAGGTTAATAGGGATATATTCTATTGGAGGGTGGAGCATCATAAAGATTTGGATAAAAATGTGACTGTGAGAGAACAAATTGAGAATACATTCTTATTATTTCTACATCTTCTATCAGCTGCAGATACTCCTTTTGCACCTTCACTTATAACTTAATTCATGAGTGTTAAAATCACGGAAAATATGCACAGCTCATTTTAGGTAGCATTTACCGAACATACTTGGCACCATCCCCTTTCTTGTCCCAAAAGAATCAGCATTTGGCTAAACTTCACATTGCGATAGACATGGATTGCCAAAAGATTAAAAAGGAAGAGCAAGATAAGGCTTTTTTGTTTCTTGAACTTTTTGTTTTCATTGACAATATAGGAAATGTGCATCCACATTTTGAGATACATGTATATTGTTTATATTTTTCATTCATATTTTATGTAGATCCACTCTTGGTTAAGGCTGCAAAAGGACATCCTGTAAGTCGACCACCAGCATGGATGATGCGCCAGGCAGGAAGGTATATGGCTGTTTACAGAAAGCTTGCAGAAAAGCATCCATCATTCAGAGAGAGGTCAGAGACAACTGATCTCATTGTTCAAATTTCTTTGCAGCCTTGGGAAGCTTTCCATCCTGATGGAGTTATCATTTTCTCTGACATACTTACTCCTCTACCTGCATTTGGTGTTCCGTTTGACATAGAAGAAGTGAGAGGTCCAGTTATTCAGTCACCAATTCGGTCTGAAGAGGGATTAAAGGCATTACATCCTATTGATTTGGAAAAACTTCAGTTTGTGGGGGATTCTCTTAAGATTTTGCGCAAAGAGGTGATTCTTCTATTTTTCTTCACATGCATCAAGATGAGGTGAAAATACTCCTCTTATTTATGTAATAGATAATATATGATTTCATGTTGATCTGTTTCTTCTAATTATTCTTTCTATGTAGGTTGGAGAGCATGCTGCAGTTCTTGGATTTGTTGGAGCTCCTTGGACAATTGCTACCTATATAGTTGAAGGGGGCACAACACGCACATATACAACCATAAAGAGTATGTGCCATACAGCACCACATGTGTTGAGGACTCTTCTCTCTCATTTAACACAGGCAATATCTGATTATATAATCTACCAAGTGGAGTCTGGGGCGCATTGCATACAAATATTCGATTCATGGGGTGGACAACTACCACCTCATATGTGGGAACAGTGGTCGGAGCCTTATATCAAAAAGGTAAATTGCGGCGGACTTTATTAAATAATAAAAAAATAAATCTTGTTCTCTGCATTGTGATGTCACGGCTACACTATCTTATTGTTTTCTTGCCATAAAATGAATGAATTAAATGCATAAATGGGTTATCACAAAGAGCTTTTATCTCATTCTTGTTGTGAATTAGTCTGTTTGAATTGATTGCATTATCTCTCTGAATAAACTATTGAAGTTTTTCTTGGGTGATTTTAAGTTTATTGATGATCGAATTATAAATATCAGTGGAGCTCAAGTAGAAATTCTATAAATACAAAATGTTAATTTTAAAAAATGGAAGTATTATGAGTGGGAAGTGTCATTACTATTTTATGTTGCTACACTCATATTTTTTGAAAATTTGTTGTACATGCTATATTATATGCTTTTTGCGTGTTTAGACCTTTCAAAGTTGTTTGATAAATAGTTTTGATGTTTCTGAAATGCAGATTGTCAGTTTGGTGAGGACTAAATGCCCTGAAACACCAATCGTTCTCTATATTAATGGAAATGGTGGTTTTCTTGAGCGTATGAAAGGAACTGGTGTTGATGTGATTGGGCTTGACTGGACAGTGGATATGGCAGATGGAAAGAAGAGATTGGGCAATGACATTAGTGTGCAGGGGAATGTTGATCCTGCTTGCTTGTTTTCTCCTCTGCCTGCATTGACTGATGAAATTCAAAGGTGATGTAGCTTATAACTCTTTTGTCTACCCTTTTTAGTTGGTATTTGGAGTCAGGACTGTTTGATTTTGTTACTATGATACATATGTAATTCTGTGGGTTTGTTACACCTAGGATGTGAGTACCTATCAAACATAACGTAAGTGACATGGTAGGGAAATCTCCATAACCTATAATTTTATTGGCAATGATTCTTTAGGCTTCTTATGTTTAGCGTTTATTTTACTGAATATGGATTTCAGAAAAATCACAAACAACCAATTCCTCCTCACTCTGGCGCTCTCTCGGTTTCTCTTTTCTAGTGCGCTTCTTCCTGTCCTGCTTCTTCTTGCTGGAATCCTCTTCACCTCATATTTTTCTTGATACCCATTTGTCTGTATCTCTTATTTGATATTCAAACATGAAGTTTAAAGTATTCTTAAGGCTATCTCATTGCTTGTGGTGTAACGCTTTGATATCTCCTGACAATTTTAACTGTCTTTAACAACTTGTAGTGGTAATACATAGGCTATTGCTAGATGCCTTTCATGGTCTGTAGTGGTTACTTGTCAGCGTTTATCTGATTGTTACTTATTTGAGTGCCTACTTACATCCAGCTTCTTCATAATTACATTCTGGTATATGATGATATCTTTTTGGTTTCCAGTGTGCTAGGTAGTTCAGATAAAAAGAATAATTGAAACAAGAGTATCATTTTACAAATAATAACTGCTTGGCTGATGAATCTTGCGGTTTCATTCTGCTCAAAATAGCAATTGAGATTTTATTTCCAAACTATGATACAGGTTCTCACGCTGATTGATTTTGTATTCAGGGTTGTCAAGTGTGCGGGACCAAGAGGACACGTCCTTAATCTAGGACATGGAGTTCTAGTTGGGACTCCTGAAGAAGCTGTGGCACATTTCTTTGAAGTTGCAAAAAGCATGAAGTATGATAATTCTTCTCAAAATCATGCATTTGAGGAATCAAAATTGGTAGTTTGAGGATTTACTTGTTGTTAAGCACAAGCCAGCAATTTTGTTTTGTAAATTTGCTGCTCTTTGTCCAGTTACACCCTTTTCCTGCCTTACAACTGCTTGATCTTTGTTTAACTTGCAATATCTGGAGAGAATGATTACAGCTAGAGTTCTGTAAATGTTTTTGGTCAGCTAACTTCATTGTATCTGTTATTGAAATATTCACAATGAATCAATTTATTGGCTTATTTTGGGAATTGCCTTTGTAACATTTATCTACATATGCTAATAATTTGCGTCTTTGGTGCCATTGACTTGCTACTGGTTCATTAATCTAGCTAATCGAGACGTGGCTATGAAGAACCAGCTGAATAACTATCTGAGAAATGTTAGCTGATAGAAGCTGTTATTTTACAGAATCCACTCCACCTGTAATTACATTTTTTTTCTGGAATCAGTTTTTTGGTAGCGATCTGATCAACCTAGTGGCCACCGGAGCATAAACATTGCTTAGTTGTATTGGGTGGGCTTTCACTTTTTCTTCTTATGCGGGGGATGGCATTGTTGCTTTCTGTCTGTCCTCCCCTCTCCCGTCCTCTCTGTCTTACATGTCTCAAACAAATAGTTGTATTTCAATTTTGTGGTATGTGGATGAGCCCCAGGAGAGGTCGTGTCGTTGAAGCATCATGCAGTCAGATAGAGGAACGTGGGAGTTAATAATTGAGATGGATATGGTGATGGAGGTAAATAAAATCATCCTATCTCTCCACTTCATTTTTCCTACTTTTTACATTTCACTTGCTATTATTTTTTGCAGTATAGGCCAGCTTACAAATAGTTTTCATGTAAGGTAGAGGTATAACAAAGTGAAAATTGGAACTTAAGCTACATTCATCTTGATTTGTTTCATAGAACATTTTGAACTGTTTTTTTTGGGCATTGAGCTAGGGATGTGCAAGGGCTTGATATTGCAGGTGACTAGGTGTAGTCCTTCAAATCAACTCTGCATATTAACTCTTAGCGATATGACTGGTGGCAAGACATTTCCTGGAGGGTAGAAGGTATAAATTTCTCCTTTTGTTTTCCCATCTTAAACTTCAATAAGCGATGATGCTTTTTGTACCAGATGATGATAATGTATGCTGTGAATAACTGCAATATTGGAATCAGCGATGATGCTTTTTGTACCAGATGATGATAATGTATGCTGTGAATAACTGCAATATTGGATAGATCTGTTGGGGTGAGGTAAAATTATTTTACCAATGCTTAGAACCAGATGGATTGGCTAGTCATCCACCGTGAGCAAAGTGGAACTAAAAATCCTTCAAGCCACCTTCTGAGAGTGTGTTAATTTTGAATTGGCGACTGTATTAATTTTCCTTTCACAGAATTGCATATTGTGAGATAACCAGCCGTGTGGTAAGTTATCAAGGATGGAATATGCTATTGACCGACTTCTGTTCTCACTCAGCGGCGGCATAATATAACGATGATTTGACTATTTAATTCCATCAAAGTACATATTGTTTAAAGCCGGGGGCCTCCGCAACTGCAACTTTTGGAGCTACTAGTGATGATCTCCAGGAAGTTTGTGATGATGCCCATGGCAGGCCAAACCTATCTGGGCTTTCAACTTTAGGACCAGGTCCACACAAGTAATTTGGCACTCTTGTATAGTGTCAAAATAGTTTTGTAATCAAATGAGTGGATTTAAGACACGTCGGTCGTTGATTGGTGACATGTAATTTGGGACGCAAACCTTGTAAGCGTAGCATTCTCGATCTTTCAAAATTATATTTTCGTGCACATGATTTTAATAAACAAAATTACGAAAACAATGTCTGTTTATTTGTCTAAAAGACAAAATAATTTTTCCTGGCAAAGTGGTCTTTGAAGCTCCCCCACCTTTCAGTAGATGCCATTTTTACGCTTAGGTGACATTGGCTAAGCTAATGTAATTTTGCACTTTATATAATCATAAACTCGATACCTTTTTAAGTGACATTGGCTAAGCTAAAGTCATGTTACACTTTAAACTAGATTACATGAACATTAGAACGTACCATCACTTATATATGCGCCATAAGACGGATGGAAGTATATAAATACAAAGGATGAGTTTCTAGTGCGGGATTCCACACTTTTGTTAAATTGCAGGAATACATATTCATACATACATATGTAAGTGTGTGTGTATATGTATATATATGTGTGTGTTCTAATTTAGGATTCTAAATTTGTTGAAATCTGAAAAAGTTATTAAACCGCACGATTTAATAATTTTTCAGATTTTAATAAAGTTTATATCCTAAACCAGATCAACACTACATACTATAGAGAGGGGGGGTGGGAGAGAGAGAGTGAGAGAGAGAATTATTCTCTCTTGTGGATGTTCGCACAAAATAAAATGTGAATTTAGTGTTTTATGTGATCGTTAATCATTTTGATCAATAGTAAAATACCAAATCTGTATTTTATTTTGTACGGAAGTCCATGGGAAAGAATTTTCATACACACGCACACACGCAATGCACTTGACTATCGTAAATGTACACTTTTGTCATGTTCTTGCCTTTGTTATACTACTATTGAAATTTGATTTATTATGATATGTTTGGAAACACCAAATTATTTATTATGAAAACACCTAATTACTCTAATAAATCAGATCACCAATTTGATGTAAGTTTCTCGAATTGCAGAAGTGAGATCCAAAGATCAACGTTTTAGCTTGTTGCCGTAAGAAGTGAAAACCCTTATTTCTGAATCGCTCGACAATTACTGCATGCACCATGCAGTGATCGTACGTACAATACGTACACGTTGAGAAACAATAGAAACGGTATAGACTTTAGGATGCTATATATAATCATAGCTCTCTCTAAATTAATTAGAATTTAGAAGCTAATCAAGTGTTATTTCTGCAAACACATGTTCTCATTCTCTGTGATGAATAACTTCAGCTATAATATTTTATACCAATCTTACTGGAAAAATCGTTGAAGCATGCAAACACAGCACAACTTTCACTTGAGATTTATGGTGTTAGAGCGCAACACATAAATACACAAAACAAATTATAATGGCTAGCTATTAATTTTCTAGCTATTCTAGTCATTCGATTGCTAACATTTTTATTATTGTTATTATTAATTTTTTTTTTTTGGGGCGCACCTAGAATTAGAACTACACATTCTGACTTTCAATCGACAGACAGTTTTGCTACGAACAAAAAGTTAAAAAGAAACAAACACCAGAGACAGTTGTGAGCCAAAAGTTGGACTTTCAATGTGCAAAGCAACCACATAAACAATGAGAGGCCTTTCATCATTGGTCAAAAAGATGGAAAATAGATTTATTCTCAAGTGTTTTAACTAAGAAGCTAGTGGGACAGCTGAAGAAATTTTGGAGCGGATTTTAATTTATTTAGAATTTCGTGAAACTTAATCAGCGTGGGGCTATAAAGAATGTTAGACTGATGCTGCCTCTTGACAATCAGAAATTGTAGAGTACGTTAGAAGTATGACTCTCACTTAATGTATGTATGCTATGTGTGTAAATAATTATATTTACACGAACTATAGATGGCATACATGCATTATTTGGGTTTAATATCTTTGATATACTCTAAAATTTCTCCTCAACACCTCTGGTTCCCATAGAACTTTTTTCATGTCCTTTTCAAAAAATTTAGATTATGAACAAATATATCTCCTTAATAATACTAGGATAGAATTTAGAGGTATCTCAATAAATTTTTGGGCCGTATTATAAATGAACACATGTATCTAAATTCTTAGTAAATCTCATGTCGTAATATGAGTACAATTAATTGATGCCATGGCCATCACAATCTCCCGGTTATGACCAATGTGCTTTCAGGTTTGTCGAGTACTAATGTACTATGTTGATATGTTCAAAGTTCCAACTTCCTACAGATTATTTTCTTAAAGTAATATGTTCTCAACAACCTTGTATGCATCCACATTCTGTTTTTTAGTTCAATTAATCGAATCAGATATTCTCATTGTCTCACTTTAAAAAATTAAAAGTTTTTTTAACATCCATATTCAATTGTTTATATGTAGTTTGTGTGTATTTTTTATATACATAAATATTAAACATAGAGACCAATATTATTATACATTTATATTCCTTTTATTAGCTTATTGGAACAATTTGTATGTGCATCCATGTATACAAATTGATGAAATAGTAATGCTGAAATACATTGTTGTTTGGCCATTTTGACCCTACCTAAAGGTACAATTGCAGAATATTTGATGAACACTAACAACTCTAGTTTGGAAGTCAAAATGATTTTTACTTTCTCCATGATTGTTTTATGGAAAAAAAAAAATTATATAACTTACAATTTGTCAAAATTATTAACTTTAAAAATCATATGTATTAAACATCATCAATTTTTATTTTACAGCTACAGCTTTCATTTCACTGTAATTATGACTTTTAATTGACAATACCAAAACACCAAACAAATCCTACAATCAGCATAGAGAGTTTAAACTATACATGGTACACAATGCATGGCTCAATTTTATGACTGAAGGATGGAGAAATTAATAATCTATATAGTTAATGTTGCGCTCAATTTTATGCTTTATCAAAAGAATGAATTGTATAGAATATCAGGCCTTTCCATGGAGACAGAGGAAGCGAGGGAACCAGCAAGTTTCCCTTGTGCATTATTATGATTTTAATTAAAAGTTACTAACCCTATATTAACTAATCTTGGTTTAAAAGTATAAAAAGAATGGAAAAGGAGACTAAAACAAAACATAATACAAACTGAATATGGATTTTGAAACATATATAGTGGGGGACAGCAAGCTCCTCAACGGGAGACTAACACATGAACAGTCGCACATCATAAGATGCAGGACTGCACACACCTGATCATGTGTATATATAGTGGTATGTAAATTAGTATGAAAATGTATAGATAAAATATGAAATAGGATCAATAAAAATATCAACTAATTTGAAAGAGAGTTTTTGTTTGAATCATGGATAGATTGGCAGAAAATTGAAGAGTAAATTAATGAATTAATGTAAATACTGATGATCCACATGAAGAGGAATCCAATGATATATATATAAATGGTAATTAGTCCAAAGCTTATTTTTTGAATATGTGGGACAACAAATTATGTCAGTGGGGATACCACCAGGGATTCTCAAGAAAATAATTTGATGTCTTGACAATCCGGATTGTGCCATTTTTGTTTTAATATCTTAGAGGGACTTCAAATAAACAATTA
Organism: Murraya paniculata; assembly: GCA_030449075.1. Taxonomy (NCBI): domain Eukaryota; kingdom Viridiplantae; phylum Streptophyta; class Magnoliopsida; order Sapindales; family Rutaceae; genus Murraya; species Murraya paniculata. Next base: position 3,521,661 of record JAEVFN010000012.1, on the reverse strand, counting down.
ATACAAAATGCCTATTAAATGGGTATATTCTGGCAACTGAGTGGCTGAGTTTGAACTATATAATAAATTAGAAAGATGAAGAAGAAAATAATTTGCACACTACCTATACTCTTAGCTGAAAACATTCATATTTCCCTCTCCTTTGAAAATTTATCTAAAGTAAGCTATATGTACAACATACATTTAATGTGTGATTATTATTCTTTTCAAAGGCATGAAAAGGAAACAAAACCTGCCATTTCTACAATAAGTAAAATACATACTTCAATAAAACTCCACAATATCCAGTGGTGGCAATGATAGTTTCTTCCCATGGTTTTTATGAATTTACATAATTTTTGAGGAAGCAACAAGCTATAGAGCAAAATATGTTTGACAATAATAAGTATCTTTAAGATCATCGAAAGGGTTAAAAGGAGGAAGAGCAAAGGAACTTACCCAATTCTTCGGCTCCGGTTTTTGTCTTGACCAATTCATATATATAAGTCTTGCTTTAATCTCATAATAAAATTGCTTGAGGTACTAAAAAGATCACGAACTTCATTCAAGTGGTGTTGTTTTGCAACATCCAGCAAGATAGAGCTCCGGAACGTGAAGGCGAAATCGAGACCATGGAGTTATTGAGGGCCTGAAAATAGTTGAGTGATCATCAGAACATATATGACTTTTACAGAAGGTAATGCAATTTGTAACTCAATAAGCATATCCAATATTGTATTATTGGACAGAGACTAGCCAAAAAAACAAAGAAAAGGGAATAAAAGAATGAAGCAATTGCCAGGCTGTGAATTTCGTTGGACATTTGAATTTGAGACAATTGGGATACGGATGATGCTTCTGTGAATTTTTAAGATAATAAAAATTTGCAAACTTATATATTAATTATTCACAACAAACATTGTCCTAATGCTCCTTATATTATATAATTAGATGCAAATCATTCGTGTGTAATAATCTTCAATTATTTATAAATAGCGAGACTGCCATCAGCACTTCTATAATGCAGACAAAAGGACAATCTTATTCTAAACAAATGTAAATTACATATAGCATTATCAAAGAAAGGGACATTCACGTATTTATAAATAATAATGTAAATTTTAAAAAAAATGATATAAAAATCTTGTAAAAATATTAAAACAGACAAAGGAGCAGAATGAAAGGATATAATATATGTAAGATCTTAGTAGTGGATAGTAGTATTACCACCAACAAACAAACAACCTGAATAAGCATTAATTTGTTTTATCCCAATTACCGAAAGATCTTTTCAATCAAAATATTATGAAAAATTGTATTATATGCAATCATATGCCCATTCATGGCGAGCACAAGATCGTGTGGCATATGGCCATTCATGGTGAGCACAAGATCGTGTGGAATCTTAAAAGAGCTAGCTAGGACTAGAAGGGGGGAAAAAAGCGCTAATACATATATAAATATAAAATAAAATTTGAATTTTCATATGTGAGAGAGAGAGAGTGAGAGGGAGTTTTCTATTTTAATCATCGCATCTAGCATTGTTTGTTGAACGTGTTGAGGTAAAGTGGTAATATTGTAATTATGTCTTTTCCTTTTTAACAAAAAATTAGGGTTTTGAAGCCCTTGGCCTAGGGTTTACCATGAAAGGAATCACATGGGGCCTAAATTTCAAAATGTATACACAGACTCTTCAACAATATAAATCATCAATAATTTAGAACTGTATGCAATACATATTCACATGGTGTTTGGTAATTTTAATATTATAGATCTGGCTAGCTTCTAATAGAAGAATATTAATTATCAAGAAGAAAAATTACCATTTCCTATAGCTAAGAAAGCAATAGGAACCAAGCTCTTATTGCATAGGAAAATTTGAGCTATGATCATTAGTAGCCTTCACAGTCATCCTCTTCTTCTTTTTCTTCTTATAAGGGATTCCTCGAGCCTTAGCTTGAGAGTCCCTCACTTCACGCAAATAAATCCTTATAGCACCACTTGCAAAAGGGTTTGTTTCTGGCAAGCCGCCGTTTTCTTCATAAGCAGCCCTAAGCCGGCCGATGAGTGCATCAAGGCTGCCCCAAGCTTGCTTAAGAGGGCAAGAACAAGGGCCCGGTGGCTCTGGCTGGCCAAAGAAAACACACCCTTGTAGGTGCACTTTAGTCTTGCCAAATTGATCAAGATACCGGAGAAAATCAAGAACATGATTCGAGTTGCACTGCGAAAGCGCCACTGGAGGCCTCTGGTTCCTCAAGTACTGACCAAAAGTGTTCCAGTCTCGCCTCTTTTGTGACTCATATCGACTAAGAGGTGCCGGATTTTGCTGATCAGAGGCAGCAGCAACAGCAGCCGTCGCCATCGTCGATGACCTTGACGATGATCCTTCAGCTACCTCTTTCCCTTTGTTGCTGGACATGATCACTTAGCTAGCTAGCTCAAAGCAAAGAGGAAGAAGTTTAAAGAATCTTTTTGAGTGTGGAAAGAAATAAGAGAAGAGAGAGTTTTATTTTTTATTTTATGAGAGGACAAAAATGAAGATCACATCATGGGGCTAATGGGTCCTATCAGAAGTGCTTTAGCTCTTCTTTTTCTTCTTATAACATTATTTTCTTCCTTTAATTGTACTATTAGCATTAACTATTAGCTTTTTTTTTTTCCTATGTACTGTATAATTGTGCTTCCATCATGTAAGTAATCATTATGCATTACATTAGCGTAACCAGAGAACTACGGTTTAAATAATAAATCCCGTGCAAATAACGTGAAGAGAGAATGACCTTTAATTCTCTTATATTTCTAATTGTTATCACTGAGGGCCAATATTATTTTGAGTAATTAAATGCTCAGTTAGTACATATATTTTAGGTTAAATTAGTGTTATGTTAGATTTTATATTTTAAAAAATAGCCCCACTTATAATATTACCCTTGGAACAACCTTAAAAAATTAATGAAAAGAAAAAAATTAATTGCCAAATTAGTGAATTAACACTAAAATTAAAATAGAAACTAGTGTAATTTTTTTGCTATTGTTTTACTTTATCTATCTAAGGTCCTCTTGAAAAGCACCATACCTCGTATAGGGTGGTTGAAGATAATTCCCTAGATTTAACTAGTCTGTTTATCATGAGAAAGTGCATTTGTTGTGACTGAGACTCATCTCCCTCTGGCATAATTGTTTGATTTCTTCCTCGATCTTCAAGAAAGACTGACTCTTGCTGCTCCTTCTCTTATCCTCTATGTAGCTCGTTATTGGTCCTTCGCTTTATTTCTTTTCATTAATGTCCCAAAATTGTTGCAAGGTATTGTTGTAAAAGTTAAGAAAGAATACGGGTAAGACTGTAATATAATCAACAACACAGGTGCTTTAGGATAATTGTTAAAATATATAAATTAAACAGACACTTAATTGAGTTGTAGGACTAAACAAGTATTTATCATTTTTTTAATTATCTATATTACATCACTGACATTATAATTTTATCATTCAAATTTTACTTTTGAGCTATATGTATGTCATTTTAATTCATAAAATGTTTCCTTATCTTTTGATTAACGCATTAAATTAGACTAACAACTGGGGTAAATAGTAAATGAATCTGAAATATGTGTTTTTCCTGTTAAAAAAAAAATTAACGTCTAAGATGTAATTGATAATTGAATGCATCTATGAAGCTTAAAAGAAAAAAAGGAAAAAAAAAATTGATAATTGGAAAGTGTCAGAGACCTGAATAGTGAATTCAAAAGAATTAGGGATCCAAGCGTAATTCTGCTTAACCTGCAAATGGTAGATTGCACACATAATTACCAATCAAGAAACTTAAAATCGACGGGTCAAAATCCATGAAGAATCCATAGTTAATGTGGATCGAGTGTATGGTATTATATCTCATTCACATAAATACAAATTAATTGCAGTAATATACCCTTTACCAAACCTTTAATTATGTTAATAGGAAATTAACCACTACGATGATAAAATTGTTGAAATAAGCTGTTTCCCTCTTATTTGAAAATTGAAAATGAAAAATGACTTTAGTGTCACTAGGAAGGATCTGGTATTGGCATTTACATACATGCATCTTTAATTTAAATAAAAATGAAAATCGTGTACATAAATATTTGCTGAGTTTTTCTGTTCATGTGTTGAACTCAGGACTCAAAAATTAGGTCATAAGTTAGCGAGTGCAGCTAGTTTATAATCCTAGTTACAAAATCATAACTGATGTGACATATTCTTCTAAGCACCTTTGTCACGGATAAATCGTCGCTCATGAAATCTGGTTTTGATAGTATATAAAAACCTACGCTTAATTCTCAAAAAAATAAAAAAAATAAAAAAAATATCTCATGATTGGAGGATCACCTAAGCTTATATTCTTAGTCCAAAAACTATTCTCAGCTAATGTAAAATATTCTCTTTAACAACCTTAATTGACATTTACTTATTAATTCAACTTGGTTCAATAGATCCATCTCTATACTTCAATAATAACCTAAGTAAATTGAGAAGAGTCTCAAAATTACTCTTGTTCATGTTAATGATGATGATTAGTGTTTAAGTTAAATAAAACGCAATCATTTTGCGGGATTTTGTTGCCTTCCATTGATCCAAAACTGTTCATAATTCATTCATGAAACTACTTCCAGTATTATTATTATTATTATTACAACAGTTTGATTTTGACTCTTACAGGTGGAGGATTAGGCATATACACATATATATATACACAGCAATATTGTTGATGAGCGTGTTGACCCTCAAAGATTTTAATTTCATATTATATATAAAATACAAAATGATAATCTCACAGCTTGGTTACAATTAAACATTTTAAATGTCGAAACTTTAAAGTTCTTCATAGCTATCAAAACATTAAATCATAGCCATGTGTTGTATTGTGATTGATTCGTTTGGGAAGGTCTTGTAACTATAACAATTTCTTGATATAATAATCTCAATAATTACAAGCACAATCATCACTGTTGATAATGCAGAATGATTCTAAATAATATCTAATTGTACGAATGTTAGTGATGTTTTTGTTTTTTCTCTTCTGGTTTCCATTTCCCTTGCTTACTTTTGGAATTTTCAACAGAAAAATGCACACAGGCGATTGAATTAAAGCAAAACCTGGCAGCCTCTTTGAGAAATTCTTTTTAATATGTCAATTTATTTTTCAATGCATACAATTTCTTGTAAACTGGAATTATACTCAGCTGGCTTTGTGGCCATTTATTTGTAGTTGGATAACTGGATGACTTTTTTCCAAAGTTTTTTCTTTTAAAAAAAATGTGAAAACAAATTAATTTTACATTGCAGACACTCTTCTACCAAATTGAAACAAATATTTGTGTAACCAAACAAAGGAATCCTCTCCCATTGCAGGAATGCACTCTTAGCAGACATGCACTTAAAAAATACTTATATAAAAGGAAAAATAAAAATTAAAGAGCTGCTAATTTTATAGCTAGTACTTTCCGATTAAATTATGATAGGTTGCTTAATTTGGTGTCCATTAGCAAATTGCCAAGGATCAAATTATTTCAATTCAATAGCTGAGGAGCGTTATGCTCAATTTCCTGCTTGATCAAATCCATTATTGGATCTTACTATGGACTTTTGTCTTTCACATTAATTTCGTATGGGTCTGAATCTACATTTTTCTTTCTTTTTTAATTTTTTTCCCCCCCCGAAAGAACATTAATCAGTGAGATGGGTTTGATTAGACCATTGATAATGGGAAAATATTTGGAATCAATTTCCATTGTGGTAGAGGGGATCTTATGTCATAACAATCTTCACCTCCCTCCCCCACCCACCCCCCCGCGCCCAACATCTTCTCCTTTCGTTTTATCTGTTAATGTTATAGAGCACTAAAAGAAATTATGCATTTAACTTTAAATTGATAGTAGAAGGAATGAACCTTTTATATGGCATTACAAGAGAATAAATAAGGAAACTAGATGAATATAATTGAAGTAACAAATGTTGTGATTCTAGAATTATCTAGAATCATAGTCTTAGAGATTTATGGAGTTTGATTGTTTCATTGATTTGAGATTATTTTCTTAAATCTTCAACACTTTCTTTAATTTGATTGTTTCCCTTCAACATTATTAATGACTGAACCATACATTTAAAAGCAAAAAACTGCTGTGCCCATCAAGTCAAATAGACCAAAAACACTACAAAAGAAGAATGATAGAAATTCTTTTTCTTTTTTGACTTATATATATATATATATATATATTTGGGGAAAAGTGAAAAAGGTCCCCTCTTGTTTTACAAAATTAATTATTGTTTCCTCGTATTTTAAAACTCTTTGAATCTTCTCTTAATGTCATTAACTTAAGACCTCCAACCCCTCACACACTGCGCTAAGCTCGGCGTAGAGAATCGGCTGACGGCCCAAAAAAGACCCAAAAGCTGTTAAAACCCCTCCGCGGTGGTCACGTAAGAGACCCCCCGATGCTGCTCAGATGGGTATTACGATGCTTGAGGTGGAGTCGGACTCAGCTACTGTTATTTCGTGGATTCATTCAGGAGGACCGGTTCGTTGGGATTATGCTTATATGCTACGTCGGGTGCGTTCGTTCGTTTCATCTTCATCCACTCGGGTTCGGCACGTATTTCGTGAGGCCACTTCTGCAGCCGATTTTTTGGCCAACTGGGCGTGCTCTCATCGTGTTAGTCGGCGCTTCCTCTCTTCTCAGGCTCTCCCTGCAGGCTTATCAGGCATTCTACACATGGATGCACAGAGCGTTCCTCATATTCGCCGCTAGTTTGGATGGTTTTATTTGTATTTTTTGTGTTTTCGCTCATTTTATGCTTTGACATTTTCTCTTGGAGGTTCGGTTTATGCCCCCCTCGGTATGTATTCTTTTCGATTTTTGATTTATATTACAGGTAGGGGTCCCGCCTAACCCCCCACCACAACATGGTGGCTTAACAAAAAAAAAAAAAAAAAAGACAGTAGGGTTTTTTGGTCAATTTTTTATATCTTAATCAATCTACTCTCTCTAGATTATTTGATAAAATCTTATTTGAAACCAAGCCCAAAATTATTTAATAAACTTCAAAAAAAAAAAGTTTGGTATTAAGCTATTAACAGCAGTTATAGTATTAAGTTATTAGCAACAGTTTTCCCTAAGAGCGAAGCAACTCTATTGCATGGCTAAATTTATGCACTTGAAATTGAAGGCGTTGCTAATAAGTAGTCCTCCGTAGGGAGATTACCTATGACAATAATTGAAAACGAATGATGATATATAGCTAATTGTTATTGGCCATCACTTTCTACATAATTACCCCTACATTATCTTAAAGAAGAAAAATCTCAACATCATGGTCTGATAGACCTATAATGAAATCAATAGTTAGATTAATATTCCTTTTTGCTAGTGAAAGGGGTAATATATAAAAATATTCCTAGGTGAAAAAAGGCAATCTACCTTTATGATCCAAATCCTTGAGAGATTTGAGATTGGTTAAAATTGCATAAAAAATTTAATGTATCAAAAAGTTTTATGCGAAATATTGGGACTTGCAAGTTTTGGATCAATCAACATTTCAAGTAGGGTTTTGCCTTCCATGGTGTTTAAACCTTTTTCTAGCTCCCACCTTTTTCTAAGTGCCTACATATGTTAAGTAATACGACACGGCGAATTTCAGTTCTTTATCAAACTAGGTTTTAACTTTTCTATATAACATTATTAATGTTCTTAACAAATACATTTTAATAATATTTAAATAATTGTATAAGTATAGAATAATAAGAATGAGATTACAATGTTGAATCTCTTTTATTATTCTTAATGATCTTATTAATTGAATGGATTCATTTATGAATCATTCTATGACGCCGTGATTATACCATATTCAAACATGAATTATGCAAATAAAATATAAGACATATATATTGAACATAAAACTTGTAAATCAACATTAAGTGTAAAATAAAACATAAATGATGTGAATGAGCATAAGACTTGTAAATCGAAGATAAAATAAATAAATTAACATAAGAGTAGTAAATTGGTGTATGAATGGTAACATAAATACTTACAAATATAAAATAAAACTTGTAAATCAACGGTAAGGATCAATTAAAACATAAATTAAGTAAACGAAATATAAAACTTATAAATAGAAGATAAAATAAGTAAATTAACATAAGAATAATAAATTAGTGTATTATTAGTAAAGAGAACAAAAACTTATAAATGTAACATAAAACTTGTAAATCAACATTAAATGTAAAATAAAAAATAAATAATGCAAAGAAAACATAATACTTGTAAATAGAAGGTAAAACAAGTAAATTAACATATAAATGGTAAATTGAGGTATTATTGGTAAGCAAAATAAAAACTTATAAATGTAACATAAAACTTATAAATCAACATTAAGTGTAAAATAAAATATAAATTGTGTAAATGGAACATAAGACTTGTAAATAAGATGTAAAAGAAGTAGATTAATATAGGACTAGTAAATTGGTGTATTATTGGTAAATAAAATAAAAACTAACAAATATAAAATAAATTTATAAATCAACAATAAGTGTCAAATAAAACATAAATCAAGTAAACAAAGCATAAGATTTATAAATGGAAGATAAAACAAGTAAATTAGTATAAGAGTGGTAAATTGGAGTATTATTGGTAAATAAAATAATAACTTACAAATATAATATAAAAATTATAAATCAACATTAAGTATAAAATAAAACATAAATTGTGTAAATGAAACATAAAACTTGTAAATGGAAGATAAAATAAGTAAATTAATATATGAATTATTAAAAAATTAAAAACTTACAAACGTAAAATTAGAACTCATATAATAATGATTACCTTATATATTTGTTGATTTTGTTTCTAAATTTTAATAATGACGATTGTGATTTATGTAATATATATGATTATTTATGTGAAATTTTATTAAGAATAAAACTTATTCTCAAAATTAAATTGTAAAAACTATATTTTTTATGTTTTTCAAAGCTATTTGTGAATAGGATGATATTGCATTCTTCTAAATCTCCTCAACAGCAACTCCAAATAATTTTTAAGTACAAATAAGAAGTAAAGTTTAAAACTATATGAAGTATGTATAAAACAGAAAATTAGATCTAATTGTATTGATATATCGCATTTTTCTAGTAATATAAGAATTTTTTTTTTTTTTTTTTGGGTTGATCCGCATCAAGAAAAATATTTTTTCTTAATTAGCCTAAGCAGTAGACAATATTATGACAAAAAATTAAAAAAAAATTATGAATGTCCTAGAATGAATATAAAATTTATGGTTAAACCGATTCAATAAGACTTATTCCAATTGTTTTCAATATAATTATTTTGTTTCCAATTGATGAATGACTTTTTTTCTTTGTTTAATTAAATTAAATGAATAAACTTTTTTAAAATGAAAGTTTAATATTGATTTACAAGTTTCATGTTATATTTACAAGTTGTATTTACAAGTGTTTGTTTTTGTACAATTTTAAAATATCAATTTACCACTCTTATATTAATTTACTTATTTTATCTTTCATTTACTAATTTTATGTGTAATTTACAAAATTTTTATTTATCACGGCATTAATGATGTAATTTTAATCACGGTATCATAGATTTTCCTTTTACATTATATTATCGAAGTAAAAGTTTTATTATTTTAGACAGTACTCGGTTCTTGTACTAGGTATATTTGATGCTGAATTTATGATGAAAAATGTAAAACATGTCAACAAAAAAATCAATTCAAAAGAAAATTCCTAATTCATCTTTTAATTACACAGTACAATTGAACAAGCTCGATAGCATTATTATATACTCTTTCGTATGTATGGGGCAACCCAAATGGACTCCTTCCTTGGATACTCTTTCATATTTATGGGGCAACCCAAATGGAATCCTTATGGGCCCCGATATTGGGCCTGTACCTTTCTGGCTCTTGCTCACAGGCCTACCATTGGTATAACGGTAGGGGATCGGAACAAGACCACGAAGCTGCTCCATGACATTCCATATGTTTGAGAGAGACTTATAACACCCCCATCAATTTTCCTTTTAGAAACCCCCTTTCAATTGTGCTCAATTTAACATCAAGAATATAATTTCTTTCTAAATTATCAACCTTCATCTACATAGGTTTTAATTTTTAAAAGTTTTATTTTATTTCCAACAATTTTCTCGCTCTTAAAATTTTTTATACTCTACTTATCTTATTTTTCACATAAATAATTCTTTAAAGTTTTGTTATTTCTATCTCTCCAAATTTTCTCTCCCTATGAAACTAAAAAACACTAGTTTCCCTAATATTAAAAATAATTAATCTGATAAAATACAGAAAAGGAAAAAGAAAAAAGATAATTTTAAATTTGAATAGATGACAGAGTTATAGATTGAAAAAATCATGAAAATAAATTGACCATGAATCTAATGAATTTACAGAAAAACAAAAAAAAAAAGAAAACTCGGATAAAAAAAGAAAAGAAAAGAAAAGAAAATACACACCAGACCAGAGCATTAAACGAGGAGAGAAAATAATTGGGCTTAATTTTAACCGGGCACTTAGATACTGATTGGGCTTTATCCAGACATTATAGGGGTGCCAAAAGCACCACTCTACGTATCTGGGCTCCTTTCTATCCAACCCAATTTGTCAACTCAAGGGTGGTGTGGTACCTCCTCCCACTTGCAGTCTAATCGCTCCCTCAAATAAGGTAACTTATGAAAAAAAATCCTTGCTGTTGATGTAAATTTCTGTAAAATAATATTTCATAACCCATACATAGTTATTAGGATAGCAAAGGACTCGAGCTCTGATCAGGCTTGAGCCTGGCCCAATGGCTCGAAAAAAATCAGGCCCATCCCAAAGCCCTTGGATTTCGACAAAATATAAAATTTTCAATGTCATCAAGCCCTCTGAAGCATTATTTGTTATCATTAAAATTTAGGCTCATGAATTCTTTAAGGCCAACAATAAAAAGTATTAAAATGTGTAATATAGTCCACATTACACCAACCATAATAATTTTTATAAATTTAACACACCATAATACAATAAGCAAACGAAGCCTCTTTGAATTAAGTAGAAGTTTACGCTAATAAACCATAAATTATTTGAAGCATCAATTGACCTTTCAATTAATTCACTTAATTAGGGACTAATAATTAAACATAGCCGTACGTTTCAAAACAAAAATAGAAAACCCTCGACTCAGCTACCTAGAGTCGGTAATTAAGCGAGTTTATTATCAATTTTTGTATACAATTTCATTACGTAATTTTTTTTCTTTAATTTCTTAATTTATCCTTTATGTAGTTCCTTTCACGTACGAGAAGAAGGGACGCAACTCGTAAATGTCAATTTTTGTACGGGTGCCACATTGACTGCGACAACAACAACACACAAAAGATTTTATCGAATTTTTACTTGATCAATTATTTGTCTTGTTTTATTGCTTCCGATGAAGACACAGATAATTGTAGGCCTTGCGTGGCACCTCCTCGATCGTCCTCACATTCCAATCAATTGATGTTATTTATTGGAGGGAAATTTGTATGGAACTGTTCCACCGTCTCAATTTATTAAGGTGGTGTGACAGTTCAATATTATTTTATCATATGCTAGAATAATGAGTTGCACTGATCTTTTAAATATTAAATTTAATAAATCTCAAAGTAAGGCACATTGATGATCTTATTTGGAGTCCATTATTTATCCGTATAATAGAATATTATTAGTAGATTAAACTAGTGAGATAGTTCCGCTCTAGTTTTTTCTCAATTTATTGACTGGATTGGCTTTGCTTGCGGGATGCAGAAAACGTCTCAAGAGTTGTAATCAATAATTTAATTTAATTTGTCAATTGTCTTGTGAATTAAGTCAATTCGGTCTGTTTTGAGTAGTTTATAAGCCATGGCTGATCGATGTGAAAGAAAAAAATTCTGACTATAGTCGATTGTGTTTGGTAATTATGATATTTAAATAATATTTTTGAGAAACTAATAAATTTATAATTTTTTTGTTTATCGAACAATCTTTAGATAAAAAATTACATTGACTTAAAAGCCACAACTATAAATGTTACAATAAATTTTACAACAGTAATTTTTAAACTACAATTGACTAACAGCAGTATCAAACAAACCCTTAATACTTTCACATAAATATAATTATTTTTATTATTTATTGTTGCTGGTAGTGTATCTATGATATGAATTTTTGGTATATAAATCTTAAAAAAGATAAAATAAAATAAAATCAGAGCAGTTTATTTTTTTTTTAATACATATTTATTTTAAAGAGTAAGGGATGGATAAAATTTAATTTTTTTTTTTAGTTTTTTACGTGAAATTTAAATTCGATAATTATTTAAATAAAATTATTTAAAAATGAATTGAGTGAGACAAATTACTCAATATATATTTATTTTAAAAGATAAGAATAGATAAAATTTAAATTCTTTTTTTAGTCTTTTATGAAATTTAAATTAGATAGTCATTCAAATAAAATTATTTAAAAATGACTTAAATAGAGACAAAACAGACTAATTTGATGAAGTGCTTCACTCCCGTTGTTATAAGTAGAGCCTAGCCTCAACACAAACTTAGTCGTATACCATTTAATTAAAACTACCGAAGATGTCATCTTCCTCAGCATTATTATTCTCCTTATTCCTCTCATCACTCACTTTCTTCATAGCCAATGCTCAAGTTCCTGCCAATGAAACGTTTAAGTTTGTGAATGAAGGAGAATTTGGTCCATTCATTAATGAATACGATGCGGATTACAGAATGATCAGCATCTTCAATTCTCCGTTCCAGCTAGGCTTTTACAACACAACACCGAATGCTTACACCCTAGCCCTGCGGTTGGGTATCCAAAGGAACGAGCCGCTTTACCGTTGGGTTTGGGAAGCAAACCGCGGCAAACCGGTTCGCGAAAACGCCACCTTTTCTTTGGGAACCGACGGAAATCTTGTCTTGGCCGAGGCGGACGGCACTGTCGTCTGGCAATCCAACACAGCCAACAAAGGTGTTGTGGGGTTCAAGTTGCTTCCGAATGGAAACATGGTGCTTCATGACTCAAAGGGCAACTTCATCTGGCAGAGTTTTGATTATCCGACTGATACTCTCTTGGTGGACCAGTCTCTTCGCGTCGGCGGGGTCGCCAAGCTCGTAAGCAGATTTTCCATTAAAGAAAACGTTGACGGCCCTTACAGTTTTGTAATGGAGTCTAATAGATTGTCACTCTATTACAAAAGCACCAATGCTCCCCGCCCTGTTGTTTACTTCACTTTCCCTGTTCAGTTTAGTGGCTTAAAGAATGTAACGTTCAATTCTGCGCCGGAAACTGATGAAGCTTTTGCTTATCAACTGAGTCTAGATTCTTCATCCGGCGGCAGTCTCAATTTGGCAAGGCCAAAATACAACGCCACAATATCGTTTCTTCGGCTAAGCATAGATGGGAATCTCAGGATCTTTACTTATTACGACAAGGTTGATTCGCAGCCAACGGAAGAAACATTCACTCTCTTCGATAGAGACTCAATTTGGGAAACTGAGTGTCAGCTTCCGGAGAGATGTGGCAAATTTGGACTGTGTGATGACAATCAATGCGTCGCTTGTCCTACAGAGAAGGGCTTGCTTGGCTGGAGCAAAGAGTGTGCACCGACGGCAGTGAATTTTTGTAGGACAAAGGCTTTCCATTACTATAAAGTTGAAGGGGTTGATCATTATATCAGCAAATATAATAATGGAACTGGACCCATTAGCGCTGACGATTGTGGCAGCAGATGCAGCACGGATTGTAGATGTGTGGGTTCCTTTTACCATCAGGAGACATCGAAATGTTGGATTGCTTTTGACTTGAAAACTCTCACCAAATTCCCCAACTCTACACATTTTGGATTCATCAAGGTTCCCACCAATTTAATATCAAATAAGTGGATAAGCGTACGTGCCAGTTGGTTTAATCTTCTGTGATTGAAAATCGTTCTAGAATGATTATAATAGCAAATAGAGATGTGGGCTTCCAATGCCACTGAATAATAACTGTTGTTTGTCCATATATAAAATAATGAATAAATGAGTGAGTGAAGTGTTTGTTTAGTGCTTCTTTTTTTTTTTTCCTTTAGGAATAAAACAATAGTCAGCAGAAGAAAATATGATTACTGAAGCATATAATTTAATCATTCCATGTTTAGTTAGATAGGAACTACAAAAGTAAAAAAATCAATTTGGGATTTTTCTTATTTTTTGAGGTTAAGGTGTGGTTCTGTGATAAGAAGCGGTCACCCTCAAGGTCAGGTCCGGAATTCAAGTCTCACTAGTATATCTGTGTTATAAAAAAATTAAATGAAAAACTGAAGGTGATGAAATCACGTTCTCTCTTTGACACATGGAAGCTCCCTTAAAAAAGGGCCTGCATTGTTTGTTGTTGCATCTGGAAGCTGCTAATAAGATGAGGATCCTTTGCAATTGCCTTTATCAATTTCCCAATTCTCGAGAATCTCGACTCGTTGCCATCTCCTACATATAGACTATGTCAGTATACTTCGGAAAATCAACAACCTTTCTGGATACATTCACCGCTTCTCTTTACTGCAGCCACTGACGCATCACATATATAACGTCACAGGTGGGTTATCCGCTCAGAGATTTTGTAGACTTGTATATTAGTATTGCATATTTGTGTTGGTATTTTAAAATATCAATATTCTAAATTTTAAGAAAAGAGAGCACAAGTTGATTGAAGGTTCCATTCTAAAAAACCTCTCGCTAGGGATGGGGGAGTCGTGCATGCGCGTGCCCCGTCCATTATCCTGGAGATCAGTCCAACTTGTTCTCGATGTGCATGGTCTATTACCCTGGAGACCAATCAAATCCACTTTGTTCTTGCCCGAGAAATCGTCTCTAAAGAGTGGAAATTATTGATCTTTGGGACAATTAATGCGTTCATTGTTCCAAAGTTGCTGTTGCAGGTGACTTCTTGTTGTTTTGCTCGATTCTTTTCCAACATTTAGATGATTCTAATCATAAGATGAATTTGAACTTTTCAGGTTTTTTCAAATTTTCGCCGAATTTTGGGTGAAAATTTGCTAATTCCCCCATGATGAATGGCAAAGTCAGCAATTCAGCCATTGGAAAACAAAAAAAGAAAAGAAAAAAAGTCAACTTTATTGGCTGTTCCGTGTCAAACTTGATTAATTTGCCTTTTTAGTGAGCACATTATTCTGTATCTCAATAATTGTCTTGTTTACTGCTATTTATAGATCGTTCAAATCCGCCAAGCTAGAATGAGTTCATTTGAGGACGTTGCGTAGCACGTTCTTGATCTTCAACACATCCCGATTATTACTATTGACTTTATTAGTATTGCTTTGATTGCGGGACACAGAAAACGTCTCAATAGCTGGCTGTAATCAATACTTTTAATTAATTTGTCAAGATTCTCGCTTTGCATATAAAAATTGTTAATAACGGTGGCCGAATCACACATCATTTTCTGGCAATTAGGCAAATATTATATTTTGAACTTTAATTTCGGCCTTTTGTTTAGTGGCTACAACTTTTATGTAGCGTTTATTTATTAGAGTGAGAGTGGAGAGTTTTTTCATGTCAGTATTTACTTGTTTGTTTAAAGGGGAGAGTAGGAGTCTTACTTCGTGTGCCTCGCTTATTTCTAGAGTGTGAAGTGAGATTCTCACTCCTATGGGGAGGTATTTACACTTTTCATTCGTTTCATGTTAACACTGAATACAAAATCTCTTATCTTATTAAAACAAGCTACCCAATCACTCCAATCAAAAAATAATGCCGAAATCAAGGTACAAAAAACAACAAAAAGCGGAAAATATAATGGATAATCAACTGCTACCCATAAAATAATATTTTACACTTGTATTGATATTTAAATCGAAGAATTCATAGCAATAGTAATAAAATGACAGTAAAATCATATGGTGTTATAATGTTTGGTAAAAAGTTAGTACTATTTTCAATTAACACTATAAAAAGTGCACACTTATGCTATTATTCTTGTCACCATTGTGTCACCATTAAGATTCATTGTTATTTTTTGATAATTACATATTGGAACCTTAATGAATCTGACAAGTGTAGAGTTAGGGAATTTAGTCGGAGTGTTCAAGTCATAATCCAACATTTCCAAGTCTCCTGGTGATCAAATGTTCCCAAACACTCGCAATCTGAAGTACAACGTTCCCTTGTATACTTTGCTCATAAAATGATTGACTCCTTCAACCTTACAAATAATGAAAATCTTGGCTTACAAGGAGCCACTTTCTTCACCTCGCATTCTTTGTTCCGGCCAAGCAGACCCTTCTCAGTAGGGCACGCTACACGTTGATTGATCACACACTCCCAAATTACCACATCCCACCGGCAGCTAACACTCTGTAATGTCCCCATCTGAATCTCTGTCAAAGAATGTAAATGTCGTTTGTGTTGGACCCCAATCAGCACTAACGTCGTAAGTGTAGATCTTGAGATTTCAAGAGAGTATCCATCGGATAATCAAAACTCTGTCAAATAAAGTTTCCCTTTTGAGTCATAAAGCACCATGTAGACGTCTGAAAGCAACTTTAATACATGATAAAATTAAGAATTTTGAAACTAAATAAAAGATGGTAAGAATAATTAAAATTAGAATTAGCTAGACTCATAACTTAGGGATTAATGTTGAAAGAATAAATAATTGAGAGAAAGTTCTTTTGATTAATGAGAACTGTGCATTGTAATTACATCCCATGCACTGCTCTGAGCAACTACTTTATTACCGCTTTGATAAACAAAGCAAATAAAGAAAGTACTTTTGATTCAAAGCACCCGAAAGGAACAAGAAAAGCAAATAGAGTAAAGTGAATCCTTATTTTTTTTTAATTTTATTTTAATATCTATTATCTTTTACCTTTATTTAAGTTTCATAATATTTTAATAATTAATCAAATTATTTAGAATTAGACATTTACAGAAGAGGTAACATGATATCTTTTTACGTTAACTAGGACACTTCCATAATTTTATATTTCAATTGGAGCACTTTTTTAAATAATAAATAAATAACTTTTTTTTTCTAAGATAATCATCGAAATAATTTTCAAAAACCAGCTGGATCCAGCTGGTCCTCTGCTGATGGAACAAAGGAGAAGACAACAACACATGCA
This sequence comes from Murraya paniculata, assembly GCA_030449075.1. Classification (NCBI taxonomy): domain Eukaryota; kingdom Viridiplantae; phylum Streptophyta; class Magnoliopsida; order Sapindales; family Rutaceae; genus Murraya; species Murraya paniculata. The sequence continues at coordinate 3,504,476 of JAEVFN010000012.1, read as the reverse complement.
TCTTTAATTTACTCGTGGCCGATTGCGTGTCTTATCCAATGCAATGCAATGCAATTCAATTGTAGATGTCGTTCAAAGCCGCCGAAAATGACTGAAATAATTGGACTTGGAGGCCTTCGCCACTGCGGGAAATAGAAAACGTATGACAAGCTGTTTTCAATACTGCTTTAGTTTCTTTAATTTTGCCGTACTTGATTTGTTGGATGCATAAATCATATTGAAAGAATGTTAACAATGGCCTAATCACACATCTTTTGCTAACGAGTTGTCAACAAAATATGAGCATTGTGGCCTTCTGTTTAGTAGGTGCGTGCATCTTCATTTATTAGCGTATATACCTGCCAACAAAGGATGCTTCAAGAGGCATAATTTGCAATCTAGTGATGATTAAACATCTTAATTAATTGGGTTCATATTGGGGGCGTGTAAGATGCTTCAAGAGGCATAATTATGATCTAGTCATGATTAAGCATCTTCATTAATTGTTTTTTTTATTAGTAATTAGTTGATGAGTTCTTTTATTTATGTTGAAAGGATTACATTTATAGACCTCGAATTTCCAGGGTGTTAAGGACACTACTCAAAACATTAAACATTTCCTCAAGAAAACGTGATCTATTAGACCCCATTTACTACTTTCATTTGAAGAGCCGTTCTATTCCTCTTAAAATTTCCTTTTAAAAAATTTGTAAATCCGTACATGTTAAAAATACACAAACACATTGTACATGTTGGGTTTGGACATAGAATATTAAGATATCCAACTCAAAATATTAGTATATTAAGTGAGAAGACTCGTTTTACTTATAAATTTAAGTGACTTTCTTTATTTGCTAATATAAGACACAACTCAATAATCTCCCTTCAAACGAAACCTGCGAACCTCGGTTCAAGGTACTAAGATATACATGGACAAATAAACTACAGAGCTAGACCCCTAGAAGTTAGCCTATTTTGTTATGAAAATTTTTCATCAGACACTTCAATACTACGTCAGTATACCCCTAGAAGTTAGCCTATTTTGTTATGAAAATTTTTCATCAGACACTTCAATACTACGTCAGTATTTGTACGACAAAATTTCTAATCTCTGTCTTTAGATTAATTGATATATTTTTAATTATTGTTAATTTTGACTCGATTAACAATAATTGATATGTTTGTTGAGAGGATTTAGATCCCATACTTACCTGAGCTTTTGCTAAGTTTTGTGGGATCTTATGACATGTGCCATTGTTTTAATGGCTGAGATTTTTTTTTTCACAATAAATGCATTTTATTAACAAGCCACAACTACCTGTAATTAATTCAAAGGGAATTTTTTTTAAAAAAAATTATCAACTCAAACCCATTTTATTAACCGACTTTTTTTTTATCTCATTTTCCTTTCTCACTCATTTACTTTGACAAATTCACAATAACTCTATTCAAGTTCAAAGTTTCAACAAAAACAGTGGATATAAAGAAAATAAAAACAACATGTGGATATGTAAATAAATTTTTTGTTTCAATTCTTGGAATTGATTCACGAGGATATTAAATTTCATATACATGCAAGGAATGTGATTTAGATTTATTGGATTCGATTTTTATAGTGAAATCTTGATTTAATTTTATATTTTCTTCTCTTTTTCTCGAATCTTTTTTTTTTTTTGGGGTTATCAGGAGAATTTTAACTTTTATTTTCGTCGAATAAATCAAGGTTCGGAATGGTCATATGTTCATGAGATTGGAAGAAGAAGAAGAAATAAATTAGCTGCCCATGATATTTTAAATTTAAAAAAAAAAAAAACGAAAAGAAAGGAACGTAAGAAGAAGGGGAAGAGTTTGATGAGGTTGGGAAAGGTTCAGCCAATCCAAATCGAAATTTAAAGGGGATAATAGAGCCTTTTTTTTAATACGGAAAAAAAATCTCAGCCACCGAAAATAATTATGACAAATATCATAAGATCCCACAAAATTTAGCAACAGCTCAGCTAAGCATGATATCCAAATTCTGAGAAAAGAATGTGTCAGAACTATTTTATTATTAAGAGTGATAATTTAATCTTTTTATAATAAGAGAAGTGAGTAAAAATTTCATTAATTAATTTAGTTCATTTAAAAATGGGAGATTTATTCAGAGATTCAATCAATATGATGAAAATATAGTTAAAAGATCTCTTGAAAGTAGACAAGTCTCTACCCTCAGTAACAGTACATCAATCATTCTTTTATTTATTTCATTGACAAACAAGTTACCAACTTCATATTAACCTTGAATTATTCCTCCAAATCTCTTATTTTCAAAATAAGTAGAACAATCTTGACAATTATTACATGTTGGGAACCTTGATGAATCCAACATGTGTAGAGTTGGGGAATTTAGTTAAAGTCTTCAAGTCATAAGCAATCCAACATCTTGATTTCTCCTGGTGATAAAAATATCCCAAGCACTTGCAATCCGAAGTGCATTTCTTGCCACAGTCTTCAACTTTAATGGCTGTTCCAGTTGTGTACTTGCTCATATAATGATCAACCCCGTCGACTCTATAGTAATGAAAGTCATTTTGGCCTACAAGATGTCACTTTCTTTGCCTCACACTCCTTGCTCCACCCAAGCAAGCCCTTTTCCGTTGGGCAAGCAACACATTGGTTGTCGTCACACACCCCCAATTTGCCGCATCTCTCGGCAGCTGGCACTCCGTTTCAAAAATCGAGTCTCTATCGAAGAGAGTGAATGTGATTTCTGTTGGCTGCGAATCAACCTTATCGTAGTAAGTGTAGATCTTGAGGTTTCCATCTACTCCTAGCCGGAGGAACGATATTGTGGCGTTGTATTTTGGCCTTGCCAAAATGAGACCGCCACCGGATGAAGAATCTAGAGTCAGTTGATAAGCAAAAGCTTCATCAGTTTCGGGGCAGAATTGAACGTTACATTCTTTAAGCCACCAAACTGAACAGGGAAAGTGAAGTAAACAACAGGGCGGGGAGCATTGGTGCTTTTGTAATAGAGTGACAATCTATTAGACTCCATTACAAAGCTATAAGGGCCGTCAACGTTTTCTTTAATGGAAAGTCTGCTTACGAGCTTGGTGACCCCGCCGACGCGAAGAGACTGGCCCACCAAGAGAGTATCAGTCGGATAATCAAAACTCTGCCAGATAAAATTGCCCTTTGAGTCATGAAGCACCATGTTGCCATTCGGAAGCAACTTGAACCCCACAACACCTTTGTTGGCTGTGTTGGATTGCCAGACGACAGTGCCGTCCGCCTCGGCCAAGACAAGGTTTCCGTCGGTTCCCAAAGAAAAGGTGGCGTTTTCGCGAACCGGTTTTCCCCGGTTTGCTTCCCAGACCCAACGGTAATTCGGCTCGTTTCTTTGTAGGCCCAAGCGGAGAGCAAGGGTGTAAGCATTTGGTGTTGTGTTGTAAAAGCCAACCTGGAATGGAGCATTGAAGATGCTTATCATTCTGTAATTTGCATCGTATTCGTTAATGTATGGACCAAATTCTCCTTCATTCACAAACTTAAATGTTTTATCGGCAGGGACTTGTGCATTAGCAATGGAGAAAATGAGTGAACAGAGGAAGAAGAGGGAGAATATTGCTGAAGAAGACGACATGTTGTTTGCTTAATTGATGATGATTATCGAGCTGAGGCACGTCGTTATTTATAATGGCTAAAGGGAGACAAGTTGCATGCTAAACTATTAATTTATTCGTTCACGATCTATGGGTAAAGATTGAAATACGATGGGAGAGGAGAAGCACCTCCTTTAAGTCTGTCCTACTGAAATAAATAGTGAATATTGAATTTAATATTTTGATGTTGATTATCAAATCAATTTTCATCATTTTGTTTATAACTAAACCCATTTTTTCACTAAATCTAAAAAACTATAAGAGACTGCGAGAAAAAAAAAATACTAAAGGAAGACCTTCATCCAAAAAAGAATTATATTGTATCATATTTGAAGCATTTCTTCTGGACGCCGATGTTGATATCACGGTTCAAAGTTTCCAGAAGAACAATTTTCTGGTTCAACCCAAGTTCTTTATTACTTCATGCACGTGCGGATTAGGTGATAGTGTTGAATTAATGAATTAAAATAATGAAAGCAAGAAAGAGAATGATTAATACATCAATCCAAATTATAATTAGGGAGAATAATTACTTTGTCGGGAAGGAATGAATGGTTATGTACTTATGTTAAGGAAATAATCTGCACGATTTCTGTAAACTTTCAAGATGACGATTCCGAAATTACCAAAATATATACGTGTCCATAATTATTGTATTTATTGTTTTTACTGTTTTCTTTCAATAATCCTAACCAACCATATGCAAAATAGCAAACTCAAAATCTTATGTAAATATGAACTCACCATAAGCAGTTGCACATGGGTTTTTAATTAGATGATTAATTAGATCTTCTCTCAACGATATTTTATCTCTAGTCTTCGATTAATAATTCATCCGTACATCAACGATTCATCTAGCAACCTTTCATGTGCTGGAAGGGGCTTATTACTTAATTTGGAAAGCAATCATGGAAGCACTTTCGTTTTGGGGCCACGTACATATTTTATATTTGTTTAGACGCTTTTGTTTAGTCATCAATCATCATTTCCCATTGTCTGTCTTATTTCTTGCGTTTATAGATCTTAGATCGTTCAAAGCCGCCGAAAATGAATGAACTCATTGGAGGCCAGAGGCGCTGAAATGAATCACAACAGGGTTGCATAATACTGGTACAATATGATTTTAACAAATATTAACATAATTAATCAATAAATTGGTATGATACGATAAAGATAAATAATTTTGTCATATTTAAATAGATGATAATATTATTCAAAAATTAATATACATGTACTAACACTAAGTTAATTACTTATGTCATATCCACCTCATGCTATAAATTTATTCAATCATATTTATGTTATGTTAACTTATTTATAACTTATTTTAATAATAATATTGCCATATTTATTATTTTTAAATTAATTTTTAATTTTTTAATAAATATGTTAAATTGGTTAACACGATTAACAAGACTAATAAATAGACTGTAATTGTGCTTGATGTTTCGACATAATTAATAAATGAGTCATGTCTGTGTTTACTTAAGTTTTACATGATACGAATAAGACAAAATACGAATACGATACGGTTACACGAATTGATCAATTATCATGACACCCCCTGGCCTTAGCTTTGTTGAAAGGTAGATCGACGGTAGGTAAACTTTATATATAATTATTTGCTCTCACTCTCATAATTTAAAACTCAGTGATCAATTAAATAAAATTATCTGAAAATCACTTGGTCAAATCCCTAACTTAGAGCTGCCTTCACTTATAGGATATAGACGAGGTACAAAGAGCTGCGTTTAATAATTTTCTTTGTTGGTGAACATGTTTGCGTTCATATATTATTTTGTAAAAATGTTAAAAATGGATTAATCAAACATCATTTCCTATCAAATTGGCACAAAGCATGAACATTGTGCCCTTTTGTTCGGTGGCAAGCATCCTTTATTTTTCATAATGATAGAGAATCAACTTCATCACCACCTCAACACCAAAAAAGTGCAGATAAAAGTTGAAATTCTTTAATGAATGTTTTTAAAATTTTGAATTAACCATAAAATTACCCTAAAAATTTACTTCAGTGAGATTAAGATGGTGTCTATTGGTTGGGCCAAAGCAATAAAATATGAATATTATTGTGCCTTTCTGTTTATTGGGGTGCCTACACCATCCTAAATTTATGCTAAATTAATGTTGCCTAATATTTAAGCTCGATATTCATCACCTAGCAGTGAGAGCAACGCTTAATGACAAAAAGATGGGTCGGGGCATTTTGTCGAACAAGCAGGGTTGATACTTATAAAGATATTTTTATTTTAATAAAATAAAAAATGAATTAACTAAAACACACGTATTTTATTTTATAATGTATTAAAATTTATATCTTTTAATATTTTAATTTATTTCTTACTTTAATATAATAAAAAAAAATTTCCTTACCGCAAAATTACTCTTACTTTGCAAATTGTTAATAATATTATTTTTTTTTCTGTCTTTTGGTCTGTATCTTATCCATTGCAATTTATATGGATATCGATCAAAACCGCGGAGAATAAATCAAAATATTGGAGGCCAGTCAGCATATATGGGATCCAGAACAAAGCAGCCTAATTTCGACTGGGGCATTCATAAAGAAACACATGCAATTTGATGGTCCTCACGTTCTAAGAAAATTCCTCAAAGTACCTACTTGGTTTCTCCTGTAAATCATTAAAATAATATTTTTTCTTTACTTTTATATTATTGTTGGTGTATAGATTATTTGACACAAATTGCCGAGAATAAATCTTAAATTATACATATAACGATTACTTTGTCATTTCATTTCGTTAATTGCAATCATAGGAGGGTGCATATTATCTCTTATTATTTGTTAAAGTGGTCATTGGTCAACAGTTGTTGGATTTAAAAGCACTCGCAGTTTTATTTTAATTAAATTTGGGGAAGAGTTAAATATATAGATTTTAAATTGGACAAAGCAAAAATTAACCTTTTTATGTTTGACTCTTGTACTTTACGGACATGCATGGCCAGCTTTACTTGAAATGAATTGTCTGTCATATCGACTGCAACTTTTGTAGATCGTTCAAACTTCAAAGCCGCCGAAAATGAATGAAATTTTTGGACTAGATTTCCTTCGCTAGCGGGAAATCCAGATGATCTGTATCAGTATATCAGGTTTGGTGTTATTTTGACGTAGCTTTTAAATACAATTGCTGTAACAAGGTACCAAACTTAATACGTGGTTGGCCCATAAACTTGAACTTTTTTTATTTTTTTCCCAGTAGAAACTCACTGAACTCCGAAGACCCTTCACCAACAACGCCCACGGATTCATGGCCGTTCCTGCTGTATGCATTTCGAGAAGCACAAATGCATTACCGCTCACTTATTAGATGGCTTGACCTTTGCGACAATGGCTACCACTTACACCTCATTTAATTACACCTCATTTAATTATGAAATAAAAATTAATATTGTATAATATGTCTGATTCTTAAATAATAATTTTAATAAAAATAATAAATATATTATAAATTTTTCATCATATTTTTTTAAATTATAATAGGTAGTATTTATTAAATATTTTAATAATGTAATTTTTAAACCACAACTATCCAATCTCAATATTAAACATGACCTTATATGAGAAACTTTGAGTGTTACAATGGTATTATTATCTTTTTTATTACATGTGTATATATTTTTGTGATTGTTAAGAGTATGTACAAATGGTGATAAGGAGCAAATGAAAAATAACAATGCTCTTGGCCTGGAGCGCCTAAGGGTTTCTCTAGTTTAATTTGTCAAGATGTATAGTTTGCACATTTAAATGTAACTAAATATGAAACAACGTTAAACATCGACACATAAAAATTGACATGAAGCTTAAACTTTTGACTTTTGTTTAAAGGAATTTGCATTAACCGTTATTAGTATATCTCAAACAATAATGCTACATATCCCAAATATTTAATCCCAAAACGCATCCCAAGAAAAGCTGATGATGTATCCCAGTATCCCACTTATAAATTTCTTCTAAGCTGGAATAAACCCCTCTAAAATAATTTATTTACTCCTTTACAGTCAAACGCCTTTTACAATTAGAAGTCTTTTCAATCTATGTTTTTGGGCTTGGCTGTAAACTAAACGAACACCAAAGAGGAAGTTTAGGAAGAACAAATCTTTAAGTTTCTTCTAAATCGTGACAGATTTATAATTTCTACTTAACTATTTTACTATCACTCAACAATATGCACTTCTCAAAAAAGAAAAATAAAAAATTCTGCAAAAGCTATTGTAAAATTAAATTTTAAAACGTGATGCCTTTATTTATTGATTCCTCTTTGTTTATTTTTAATTATTTAGTAGGTATTTCATTACATTATTTTAATTTAGTATTAGCCTCCAACCACTATTGTTGTATGACATTAATTTGTATACATAATTTATGGTTCTAGTATTACTGTTTAAACATTTTGTCGACTAGACAAAATTTATTATGTTAGACGACAGATATTTTCAACTTCTGATCGGAGAGAAATTTGACTTAATAATCAAGTTATTAAGCCAAATGATTTTTTTTATTATAAGGTTGAAGGGGTTAATCATTAATTATTATATGAGCAAGTGTATCTACAAGGGGAACAACAACTAAAGCTGAATTGAGGCAAGAAATGCACTTCGGATTGCAAGTGTTTGGGGTATTTTTAGCAACAAGAGTCATCGAAATGTTGGATTAATGCTTATGATTAATTTGAAAACTCTAACTAATTCCCCAACACCACACATGTTATATTCATAAAGGTTGCCACCTTGTAGTTTTATCAAATGATAGGAAGCTGGTAATCAACTTGAAGCTCAAGTGATGTGCATGGTGAAGATTATTTTACTGTCCTGTTTCTTTTATTATACATGGCTAGTGTCACATCCTTAGGCCGGATGGGCCGAATGTCGCGGCTTGGCTTGGGGCCTTGTGCCGGGTCTTGGCAACAATGTGGGCGTGCAGTAAGCGGCACGAAAGCAAGGCAAGTCTGGCGCGCGGGCTGGGGCGCGACAGCAAGCGGATGCTGCAAAGTGGGTGCGGAAACGCGTGACAGCAGCGGACGCACGAGCGTACGTGGGTAACCTGCGCAATATCTCGTAAGCATGCGGCACAGAGTGCGCGAGCGTGAGGCACTAGACGCGCAAGTGCAAGGCGCGCAGATGGGCGCTCAGGATGCGAGGACATGGGGCATAAGAAGCGCGCGAGCGTGGGCCAACGGATGTGCAAGCATGGGGCGCTGCAGTGCGCGACATGTATGCGGGCCAAGTCTTGGGCCATGAGCCGGTTGGCACAAAGCCAAGCAAGGGCTGCGGAATGGGCCAAGAAACAAGCATGAGTGGGAGACATGGCCTTGGAACATGGGCGAGAGAAGTGGGAACATGGAGAGAAGTGGGCAACAACAGTTACGCCCCATAACATCCTCACTTGTAGGCCATGAGTGGCGGTTACCTTGTTCCTAGGGGGTGTGGAGATGTGCTCCCTTATGTATGCTTTAGTGGGCACCTATTTTGTGGGTAATGGATTGAGGTGGCGCAAGGGTAGCGCGCCACCTCACCCTAGCAAATGGGGTTGTCATTTGCAATGTATATATAGCCTAAGAGGGCATGTGTGGAGGGTGGACAATTTTGCGAGAGAGTGACATCCTCTAAGCACAGAGAGCTCATTGTAGGTTGTAACTTTTCTTATTTGAGTGAAATAGAAAAGTTGGAGGCCAGTGTCTCCATAAAACAAGCTTGTGTGTATTGATTTCCATTTGTTGAAAGCGGAAAAATCCTTGGGTGTGCATTCCGTACACAACCTCCTTTGGGTTGTTGAGTGGCTGGTCGAGTAAGGCTCGACGCCATCACAGGCTTGCCGCATCTTCGAGGAAAGCCGTGTGACAACTGGTATCAGAGCCCGGTTAGGGCGAGGGATTTTCAACGAATGGCGTGTGAAACGACGAGGGATAGGTTGGCTAGATTGGAAGCTACAGTCGGGAACTTACCGCCCGATTCAGATAGTTTGGCGGTCATGATGGCAGTTAATTCAGCGGAATTGACAAAACTAATCCTTGCTCATGATGGATTGGTAAGGGATGTCGCGGGAAAGCTTGGCTCGATTTTGGATGATGTTGCTGCCTTGGCGGGTGAACTAAGGGGTAGCATTGCGGCGCTTGAGAATGATGTGGGGTTGCTGAAGCGCGCGGTTGGCAATGCATCATTGTGTTCGGAGGCAGGGCCTGCGAAGATCAATGTGCTCGAGCCAAAGCCCTTTAGCGGTATGCGCAATGCCAAGGAGTTGGAAAACTTTCTATGGGACGTGGAGCAATACTTTAAAGCTGCTCGGGTACCCGAAGGTGAGCAAGTTTCCATTGCTAGTATGTATCTAGCGGGTGATGCGAAACTCTGGTGGCGAAACAGGCTCCAGGAGGATGCCGAAGCACAGAGGCAGCCTATCGAGAGTTGGGAGTCACTTAAGCGAGAATTGAAGGGTCAATTCTTGCTAGGCAACGCGAGCTGGATTGCACGGGAGAGTTTGAAGAAGCTCAAACAAACCAGTTCTGTCCGAGATTATGTCAAGGAGTTTAGTTCGTTGATGCTTGACATCAAGAACATGTCCGATGAAGACAAGCTTTTTAACTTTATCTCAGGTTTGCAACCTTGGGCGCAAACTGAGTTGCGGAGGCAAGTGGTGCGAGACTTACCTTCGGCGATTGCCGTTGCAGATGGTTTGGTGGATTTTAGGATTGCGGGTCCTTCTTCCTCACAACCTAAAAAGGGAAAAGATTCGGGAAGGAACAGCCCCTCTAAGCGTGGTGGCAGGAGAAAAGAGGGTGGCTCAAAGAAATCCAAACCGGGGGATTCGCAAGAAAAGAAAAGCTCGGGATGCTTCATTTGTGACGGACCTCACAGGGCAAATGATTGCCCGAAACGCCGCAAGGTCAATGCAATGGTCAAGAAAACGGAGGGGGAACCTTCAGTGACCGAGGCAAGTGCTTCGTGGGTGAACCCATTACAGTTGGTAAACGCCCTTACGGAGGAAATTGTGGCTAATGACACCAACCAAGGGCTGATCGGAGCAACGGTATGGGTAAATGGACGCGAAGTGCAAGTTATATTTGATACGGGAGCCATGGCCAACTTCATAGCGTTGCACGAGGTGTCGCGCTTGGGATTGGGAGTTACTGCGGTGGGCAGCAATGTGAAGGCTGTCAATGCTGCAAGTGTGGGTGTTCAAGGGGTCACCATTTGTTCTTTGAGGGTTGGAGCATGGGAAAAACAAGTAAAACTTACTGTTATGCCTCTTGACGATTTTGACTTAATTCTTGGAATTGAGTTTTTTTGTTGCCGCAATGGTACAGGCGATGCCTTATCGGAAGTGCATCATTATCATGGGCTTGGAGACGCCATGTGTTGTACCATGTCAATTTCGGATTCATGGCAGAGCGGAACCACCACTCCAATCTGCAAAACAATTGGCGAAAGGGTTGAAGAAGAAGGAGAACTCATTCTTGGCTGTGTTAGTGGAACTAAAACCCAATCAGATTGTGGAGGTACCTGATGAGCACGCGGAGGTGCTGAATGAGTTTGCGGATGTAATGCTGTCGGAGCTCCCTCGACCTACCACCAAGACGTGCAGTAGATCATCGGATTGATCTAGAACCTGGTGCAAGACCCCCTGCACAGGCTCCCTACCGGATGGCACTTTCGGAGTTGGTGAAACTTCGAAAGCAATTAGATGAGTTGCTGGATGCGGGATTCATTCAACCATCTAAGGCACCTTATGACGCACCGGTGTTGTTTCAGAAAAAGAAAGACGGCTCGATGCGGATGTGCATGGACCACTGTGCCTTAAACAAAGTGACGATCAAGAACAAGTATCCGGTCCCCAACATTGCGGATTTGTTCGATCGCTTGGCCAGAGCGTCTTACTTCACAAAGCTAGACTTGAGGTCAGGGTATTGGCAAGTACGGGTTGCAGAGGGTGACGAAGCAAAAACAGCTTGCGTAACTCAGTATGGGGCATACGAGTTCTTGGTGATGCCTTTCGGACTCACCAATGCACCAGCAATGTTTTGCAACTTGATGAACGATGTTCTCTACGAGTACTTGGACCGCTTTGTGGTAGTGTATCTCGACGATATTGTCGTCTATAGCGAGTCTTTGGCAGATCATCTTGATCACTTAAGGCTGGTGTTCTCACGGTTGCGGGAACACAAATTGTTTGTCAAGAAGGAGAAATGCGAGTTTTGTCGCCGGGAAGTTATGTTCTTGGGGCACTGGGTGAGCCAAGGCGAGATTCGCATGGATGAGAGAAAGATCAAGGCAATTCTTGATTGGCCTGCACCTACGAAAGTGGCTGAACTTCGATCGTTTCTTGGGTTAGCTAACTACTACCGCAAGTTCATCGAGGGGTACTCGAAGAAAGCCAGCGCATTGACGGACTTGTTAAAGAAAGAGTGCAAGTGGGAATGGACAGAAGCATGTCAGCAAGCGTTCGAGAAACTCAAGCAAGCCATAGCGTCGGAGCCCGTGCTTAAGCTACCGGACTTTAGCTTGCTATTTGAGGTGCACATGGACGCATCGGATAGGGCCATTGGTGGCGTGCTTGTTCAGGAGGGCCATCTGATTACTTTCGAGAGTAGGAAGCTAAAAGGTGCAGAGCAACGGTACTCGGCACATGAAAGAGAGATGACGGCAGTGGTGCATTGCTTGGGCATATGGAGGCACTACTTGTTAGGTACGGTATTTTCTGTGGTTACGGATAATGTGGCTAACACTTATTTCAAAACGCAGAAAAGCTTTCACCAAAGCAAGCAAGGTGGCAGCAATTCCTAGCCGAATATGATTTCATGTGGGTACATAGGCCGGGAAGGCAAAATCAAGTGGCGGATGCTCTCAGCCGCAAAGAAGTTGAGGCGTATGTGGCCGCCTTGACTATTGCAACAACGGACTTTGTTGACAAACTTAAACGGCAAACGAACGAGGATCCTAGCTACTGTCAACTCTGCGAGAAAATCAAGCAGGGCTTGGTGCGGAGATATTGGGTCGAGAAGGACCTTATTTATGCACGTGGTAGACGAATGTACGTTCCCGAGGGAGGGAACTTGTAGAGGATTTTGTTGCGAGAGACGCATGATTCTCAATGGGCTGGACATCCGGGGGTAGACAGGATGATAGCGCTGCTGGAGCGTTCATATTTTTGGCCAAACATGGAAGATGACGTGCGGTTATACATCAAAACTTGCCTAGTTTGCCAACTAGATAAGACGGAGAAGAGGAGGCCGGCGGGGCTTCTACAGCTGTTACCAAATCTAGAGAGACCTTGGCAATCCGTTTCGATGGATTTCATTTCGGGAATGGCGAAAGCGGAATGGGCAGAAGTCGATCCTTATGGTGGTTGATCGATTTTCGAAATATGCGGTATTCATGCTCGCACCTCATGCTTGCGCAGCAGACAAAGCATCGGAGTTATTCTTTAAGCATGTGGTGAAATACTTCGGGGTTCCGGAAGATATCATTAGCGATCGGGATGCTCGATTCACTGGCAGGTTTTGGACAGTGCTCTTTGAAGATGATAAGAGCTCAAAAAATCTTATATTATTACTGAAAAATTACATAATATATATAGGCTAACTACAGCCTTTACAATCAGTTATAAAGGAAACAAAATAAGGAATAAAATCTCCTAGAATTCTGCCTTATCACACATGATACACGGCTATTTACAGCTAACAAAATTGACAGCTAATCCCTAAATACAGCAACTCTTAATCCCCTAAAATCAGCCACACAATCCTTCCTCAATCTCAGTCCGAGATTTCCAACACTCCCCCTCAAGTTGAGCGTAGATATTAATCAAGCCCAACTTGTTTGATAACTCCATGACTCCATGTTTTGATAGACTTTTCGTCAGCAGATCCGCAACTTGTTGTTTGGTTGGTATGTAGACCATGCACACACTACCATTCTCTATCTTTTCCTTGATGAAATGTCTATCAATTTCAACATGCTTTGTTCTGTCATGATGAACTGGATTATGAGCGATGTTGATAGCTGCCTTGTTATCACAATAAAGCTTCATCGGCCCCTTATGAGTCACTCCTAGCTCTTTTAGTAATCTGGTTAACCACATCCCTTCACATAATCCTTGAGCAACAGCTCGAAACTCTGCTTCTGCATTACTGCGAGCAACCACATATTGCTTTTTACTTCTCCATGTCACAAGATTTCCCCAGACTTGAGTACAGTAGCCTGAAGTTGACCTTCTGTCAACAGTTGATCCTGCCCAATCGGCGTCTGTATAGATCTCAACTACCCTCTTCTCGTTTTTACCGAAAAATAAACCTTTTCCTGGTGTCCTCTTTAGGTACCGAAGAATCCTATATACTGCTTCCAGATGACATTTTTTCGGTGAATGCATAAACTGGCTAACTACACTAACTGGAAATGCAATGTCTGGTCGTGTATATGAGAGATAGATCAGTCTCCCAACCAGTCTTTGGTACATCCCTTGATCAACACTTTCATCTTCTTCTTCAAGTCCCAGCTTGTGATTTGGTTCCATTGGGGTATCAGCTGGTCTGCAACCTAACATCCCAGTTTCCTGTAAGAGATCAAGGATATACTTCCTTTGAGATATTGAGATCCCGGTTCTATTCCTCGCCACTTCCATTCCTAAGAAATACCTTAGGACTCCTAAATCCTTCAAATCAAATTCCTCACTCAAGTACTTCTTCAAAGTCTCAATTTCCTTATCATCACTTCCAGTCACTATGATGTCATCAACATAGACTATTAAGATTGCCAATTTATCGTCTGAGCGTTTAGTAAACAATGTGTGATCAGTTTGAGCCTGATGATAGCCACGCTTCTTCATAGCCTTTGTAAATCTGTCAAACCAAGCTCTCGGAGACTGTTTCAACCCATAAAGTGATTTCTTCAAGTGACACACCTTTTCATTGTGAGTTTCAACACCTGGAGGAACATCCATGTAAACCTCCTCGTGTAGTTCACCATTCAGAAATGTGTTCTTCACATCAAGCTGTTGTAGAGGCCAATCTAAGTTAACTGCAAGTGAGAGTAAAACTTTGACTGTATTCAGTTTAGCAACTGGAGCAAAGGTCTCTTGGTAGTCAATCCCATATGTCTGTGTGAACCCTTTTGCCACTAGCCTAGCTTTATACCTTTCCACACTCCCATCAGCTTTGCATTTGATTGTGAAAACCCACTTGCAGCCCACTGGTTTCTTTCCTCTGGGCAGATCCACAATCTCCCACGTTCCATTCTTAATTAGTGCCTCCATCTCTTCCTCAATCGCTTTCTTCCATTCTGGAATTTTAAGAGCCTCTTCTACGGTTTTAGGAACCTCAAAGTTGGACATTTTAGAGACAAAACTCCGAAAGCCTGGAGACAAGCGATCATACAAAACATAATGAGAGATTGGATGAAGAGTACAAGATCTCACCCCTTTCCTCAATGCTATTGGCAGATCATCTGGCTCAACGTGTGACTCAGAATGAGTTGCAATTACTGAGTCCGAAACTTCTGGCTGGGCAGTGTTCTCTGGTCTAGAGCAAACCCTTGGTTCAGACTCTTGAGCAAGCAGAGTCTCAGATGTATCTACCTTTTGTGATCTTGGTCTCCTCGTGTAAACCTGCAATGAATGATTCTTGACTATTCCCGTTTCCAAATCCTGTTGCAATAATATGGGAGCCAAAGGTTCTAGTGGTTCAAGCAAAATTGTTGGTTCAGGTGAGGACAAGGTTTGTGGTTCGTGTTCAATTTGGTTGGGCTCTACAAGATCCCACGATTCTTCTTTATTCAAATTCTCCCCCTGAAGAAGAGTCGAGGTAAAAAATGGTTCTGTTTCAAAGAATGTGACATCTCTTGAGACAAACACGCGTTTTTGACTTGGAGAGTAACATTTGTAGCCCTTTTGTGTTGAAGAGTACCCTATGAAAACACATTTGATGGAGCGAGGGTCAAGTTTGGAGAGGTTTGGCTTTGTGTTATGGACAAAGGCTGAACATCCAAAGACCTTCAGAGGAAGCGAAGATGATGAATAAAAATGAGGGTATGTGGTTTGAAGGACAGAAAGAGGGGTTTTAAACTGTAGGATCTTGGAAGGCATTCGATTAATAAGGTAAGATGCAGTTAAAACAGCTTCCCCCAGAGATACTTGGGCACATGCATTGTGAACATAATGGCTCTAGCTACTTCCAGAAGATGACGATTCTTTCGTTCTGAAATGCCGTTTTGTTGGGGTGTATCCGGACAAGAACTCTGGTGTATAATCCCTTGTTGGCCCAGATATTGACCGAGAATAGTGTTAAAATATTCACGACCATTATCCGTTCTGAGAACTTGGATAGAGGTTTGAAATTGGTTTTTAACCATGGAATGAAAGGACTGAAAAATTTTTGTTGCCTCCGATTTTTCTTTTAGGAGATATACCCAACAAACTCTTGTGTGATCATCTATAAAGGTAATAAACCATCGAGTTCCAGAAATAATATTTTTAACACGAGATGCACCCCAAATGTCACTATGCACTAATGAAAACGGGCGAGATTCACCATAGGGTTTAATGGGATAAGGAACACGTGTGTGTTTTACAAACTGACATATCTCACACGAAAAAGAATTTGGATCTTTATTCAAAAATAGTTCGGGTAGAAAACGTTTAAGATAGTGAAAGTTTGGGTGGCCTAACTTATAATGCCACATTATTACATCATTATTGGAAACAGTAACAACCATACAGTTGTTTGTGGTGATTGGTCCACACTTGAATTCCTTGTTCACAAAATGGTAGAGTCCATCCTCCTCTCTAGCACTCCCAATCGTCTTCCCCGAGGTTTGCTCCTGTATTTTACAACAAGTAGAAGAAAATTTAGCCAGAAAATTCTCATCTCGAGTTAATTTACTAACAGAGACCAGGTTACAGGATAACTTCGGAACATGAAGAACTGAGTGAAGAATCAAATTATCATTAAGACGAATTGACCCCTTCCCTGCTACTGTTGAATACGATCCATCTGCTATCTGAACTCGCGACTTGTCATTACACGGGGTGTAAGTAAAAAACAGGGAAGCATTACCTGTCATGTGGTTTGTCGCACCTGAATCAAGAATCCAATTAGGTTGTGACTCAGTATGGAGAGCAGTACCTTTGTAGGCAGCAGTAAATCCTTTTGTAGGTGGATTTGGTGTTTGGGCCTGATTGAGTATCCGGTGCAAAGCTTCTAGTTGGGTCTTAGTCAGGACAACATTTAAACTTTGGCCCTTGTTTGAGTCCTCCATAGCATAACGTTCTTCAGAAATCGTGTTGAGTGCTCTCTTATCCCTTGGCCCCCGAGGCTTCCAATTGGGTGGAAACCTATGGATATGAAAGCAATTCTCACGTGTATGACCTTGCTTGTTGCAATGAGTGCACCATGGTTTCACTCCTTGTTTATTCGGGTTCCTATTTCCTAAAAAACCTCATGTTTTATTTACTGCCAGAGCAGTAGTCTCCGCAGGTCGATCTCCGGCTGCTGCAACCTGGCTATTCTCGGAGTTCTGGTTCCCAAGCATCACACGCCGCCTATTTTCTTCTCTCATTACTTCTGCAAAGGCCTCTCCGATAGAAGGAAGAGGTTTTCTTCCTAAAATCCTTCCTCTGACTTCGTCTAGGTCACTATTCAAACCTGCAGGAAATTCGTAAAGTCTCTCCTTGTCAAGATAAGTCTTGAACTTCACATGATCTTCAAGTTCACCCCAATCTGCCTCATAGAAGAGGTCGAGTTCTTGCCAAAGGACTTTCAGCATGTTGTAGTAGCCAGTCACATCTTGTTTTCCTTGTCTGCTTTCTTTCAGCCGAATCTTAATTTCGAATATTTGAGATGTATTCTCAAAATCCGAATAATTCTCATTAACAGCATTCTAAATACCTTCTACTGTTTTGAAGAACAAATAGGTATGACTAATACTCGTTTCCATAGAGTTTATTAGCCACGCCATAACTATTGAGTTGTTGGATTCCCAGGCTACATACTCCAAACTGTCATGGCTAGGTTGCTTGATTTCTCCATTGATATATCCCATCTTGCCTCTCCCCCGAATCACCATCTGGACGGATTGAGACCATTGAAGGAAATTTTTTCCATTCAGTTTATGCTGGGTTATTTGAAGAGTGGCATTGTCACCGTATAATTGAGTGATCGTCGGAAAAGTCGAAGAAGAATTCGGAGAAGGGGCTGAGACTGCAGCGGAAACATCTTCCTCCTTCCTTCCTTCCATGGCCGAACCTGGTCACTTACTCTCACACAGAAAACACCTCCTTTTTTTTTTTTTTTTAGTACTGCCGAATTACGGAGCTCCCGTTTATGGTTGCTCTGATACCATGAAGATGATAAGAGCTCAAAAAATCTTATATTATTACTGAAAAATTACATAATATATATAGGCCAACTACAGCCTTTACAATCAGTTATAAAGGAAACAAAATAAGGAATAAAATCTCCTAGAATTCTGCCTTATCACACATGATACACGGCTATTTACAGCTAATCCCTAAATACAGCAACTCTTAATCCCCTAAAATCAGCCACACAATCCTTCCTCAATCTCAGTCCGAGATTTCCAACACTCTTCAATCTAATGGGGACGGATTTGAAGTTTTCTACTGCCAATCATCATCAGACGAATGGACAAACGGAGAGGGTGAACACACTGTTGGAGGAGTATTTACGGCACTACGTGATGGCAAGTCAAAAGAATTGGGTGGACTTATTAGATGTAGCTCAGTTTTGCTACAACATCCATCGTTCTTCGGCAACGGGGATGAGCCCAACGGAGCTGATAATGGGGCAACAACCAATGACTCCCCATGAGGTAGCTAAACAACACACTGGCGGGAAATGTCCAGCTGCATACCGGTACGCGCGAGACAAGCAGGAAATGGTCAAGGAGGCCCTCGACAGCTTGGCGAAGGCATCGCGGCAAATGAAGAAGTATGCAGATGCGGGGAAGAGGCCGTTAGAGTTCAATGTGGGAGATAAGGTATTGTTAAAATTGACTCCACAAATTTGGAAGAAAATTAGTAGCAAGACAGTGCATCGAGGGTTAGTGCCGAAATATGATGGGCCATTCGAGGTGGTCAAGCGGGTGGGTCGGGTAGCGTATCGATTGCGGCTGCCAGCAAGGTTGAAGATCCATCCTACATTTCATGTGAGTTTCCTTAAGCCTTTTAGTAAAGACTTGGTCGACAAGAGGCGCCAACAGGCCAAGTGAGCTCCACCGGTAATCCGGAAGCAATATGACAAGGAAGTAGAAAAGATCCTTGATTATAGGACCATGGGGCAGAGTAAGAAGAATCGGAGAACGGAATATCTGGTTCAATGGAAGGGCGGCAGCGAAGCGGATGCTAGTTGGGAGAATGAGACTTCATTATGGCAATTTGAAAAAGAGGTTCGGACATACTTAGACTCCCAATCGACGAGGGCGTCGGGTTCTTCTGGTGGGGGAGGTTTGTCGCATCCTTAGGCCGGATGGGCCGAATGTTGCAGCTTGGCTTGGGGCCTTGTGCCGGGTCTTGGCGACAATGTGGGCGTGCGGTGAGCGGCACGAAAGCAAGGCAAGTCTGGCGCGCGGGCTGGGGCGCGACAGCAAGCGGATGCTGCAAAGTGGGTGCGGAAACGCGGGACAGCAGCGGACGCACGAGCGTGCGTGGGTAACGCGCGCAATATCTCACAAGCATGCGGCACAGAGTGCGCGGGCGTGAGGTGCTGGACGCGCAAGTACAAGGCGCGCGGATGGGCGCGCAGATGAGAGGACATGGGGCATAAACAGCGCGCGAGCGTGGGCCAAGGGATGCGCAAGCATGGGGCACTGCAGTGCGCGACATGTATGCGGGCCAAGTCTTGGGCCATGAGCAGGTTGGCACAAAGCCAAGCAAGGGCTGTGGAATGGGCCAAGAAACAAGCATGAGTGGGAGACATGGCCTTGGAACATGGGCGAGAGAAGTGGGAACATGGAGAGAAGTGGACAACAACAGTTACGCCCCACAACATCCTCACTTGTAGGCCATGAGTGGCGGTTACCTTGTTCCTAGGGGGTGTGGAGATGTGCTCCCTTATGTATGCTTTAGTGGGCACCTATTTTGTGGGTAATGGATTGAGGTGCCCCGCCCTAGCAAATGGGATTGTCATTTGCAATGTATATATAGCATAAGAGGGCATGTGTGGAGGGTGGACAATTTTGCGAGAGAGTGACATCATCTAAGCACATAGAGCTCATTGTAGGTTGTAACTTTTCTTATTTGAGTGAAATAGAAAAGTTGGAGGCCGGTGTCTTCATAAAACAAGCTTGTGTGTGTTAATTTCCATTTGTTGAAAGCGGAAAAATCCTTGGGTGTGCATTCCGTACACAACCTCCTTTGGGTTGTTGAGTGGCTGGTCGAGTAAGGCTCGACGCCATCACAGGCTTGCCGCATCTTCGAGAAAAACCGTGTTACAGCTAGCACCTTGGCTTGCTGATTGAATTCCACCACACAACTCTTCCCCCGCGCCCCCCCTCTCTTCTTCTCGAGGAAAATGGAAATGTTTTCAGACTGCTTATAATAATTGAATGAAAGAAGAATTTGTTGATGACGAGTTGTTTGAAATGGGTAATTTCAATTCTTTTAGGAGTGGAGCTTTTAACAACTCAAAAAATATCCTTATAACAGCCCATTTTAAATAAAAAGTTGTAATACTTGACCCCTTTATTATATCTCATCAGCTCCTACTTTTCAGTTAGCCCTATTAAAAAGTTTTACCTAATCTTTATATCTCAACATACCCCACCAAATCCTAATTTATGCTTCTTATAATTTTTATCTTTTTTTTCAAGTACTCATTATATAAAACTTATAAAATCTGTTTTAAAAAGAAAAAAATCTCATAATCACTTCATTTCTTTTATGATTATAAAAGTCAAGCATACAATATTTGAAAAGAGATAATAATTTAAAAAAGTTAAAAAAAATATGAAAATTAGGGTTTAAGAAATTAGATTAGCTAAATTAAATAATAATAGAAATTATCATGTAAATGTATTTAAATGCTATTTATCCTTTTAAGTCATTTCATATAGGATAAAATATGTATCAACATAAAAGTGATTTGTGGAGGCTGATGAGATATAATGAGGGTCAAATATCACA
Source organism: Murraya paniculata (assembly GCA_030449075.1). NCBI lineage: Eukaryota > Viridiplantae > Streptophyta > Magnoliopsida > Sapindales > Rutaceae > Murraya > Murraya paniculata. The sequence continues at coordinate 3,483,689 of JAEVFN010000012.1, read as the reverse complement.
ACTCTTAAGTAAATTTTATTCAAAATAAGAAAGGAATTAATTTTCTTTTAATTGCTTGAATTACTTAAAAGTTTGTATCAAACATAGTATTTTATGGTATTATGTTACTGTTTATATTAATTTATTACCAAGAATGTGTTTGATAAAATTTAGAAACTCATTGTGGTGCATTAAAATGCACCACAATTCGCCATTTAGGCGCCTTATACAAATCCGAGGTTCCCCTCGGATTTTTGTAATGCGTTAAATTTTGCCTCAATTGAGGCAAATGTATTTTAATTATATTTTTATTTTATTATATAAATAAAATAAAGAAATAAATTAAATTATAATATTATTTTATTTGAGAATACTATATTTTATTATATTATTATATATTATTATATTTATATATTAATATTAGTATAAAAATAATTATTTAATAATCAATTTAATATAATTAATAATAAAATAATTACACATTTAAATTATATTAATATAAAATTAATACAGTACAATGTAATATCAAATAATATAAAATATTATTATAATATAATATTAATGTAATACATTATAATATAATATATTTATATTAAATAATATAATACAATATGCTAAATGCACCTTAAAAATTTTTGTTGTATATATCATTTTGTTAAAACTTATTTAAAGAACGTAGTATTCAATTAAAATTAAGTTGTAAACTTTGAAACAAATTTATTCACATAAATCGTGTCGTACTTTTAATGACCCGCAAGCCAAAATCTAGGCCCAGCAGGGCCGCATGCGGCCCCTGCCAGGCTCACGCATGTGCCTGATGGCCTCTGCTCTGGTCGCTCCGCCCATTGGACAACTTTAGTTTTGGTCAATGGTAAAGGGACACCACCGAATAATTGTGGTCAACTACATAGCGTTTCTTTTACTTTATAAAGAAGACATTTTCAGCTTCGTTCACAATTAATGAGGTAATTTGATTTTTTTTTGAAATAATAATAATAAATTTGTTCAAAAACAATGAGCTAACATTTGAAATCAAGATACCAAGCTACTGCGCACAACAAAAATTCTTGAAAATGAGGCAAAATATAATTTTGCTTGGTTCCAAAGCAGGGTGCTACTGATGGGAATCAAGGGGCAATGTGTTAGAATAGTAGCCAAATGTATTAATTGACAGAGAGATTTTAGAGTATATCAAAGATATTATATATAATTAATACATGTATAATATATGTGTATTTATTTTAAAAAATATATAAAATTAATAGTTATATTTAATTGAACCGTAGATATTGTTTAACTATTAATTGCATAAAATAATTTCTCCGATAAAGTAACTCTCATATACTCTATAATTTCTCCCATAGATAACAGCTAGATGGAGACTGCCATGGCATTGCATTTGCATAGCCGTGTAGGTGCAAGCAGTATGGTTTGACGAGGGTTTTTACGAAAGAGGAACAAAATTGTAACGGATGCAACTTGTCCCTCTTTAATTTAGCCATTATAAATAAGCAGCGAAGGGTGTGATGAAAATCAATGCGTTGCTTGCCCTACAGAGAAGGGTTTGCTTGGATGGAGCAAGGATTGTGAGCCGAAGAAATTGACTTCCTGCAGGCCAAATGATTTTCATTATTACAAGGTTGAAGGGGTCGATCATTATATGAGTAAGTATACAAGTGGAGCAGCCATTAAAGTTGAAGATTGTGGCAAGAAATGTACTTCCGATTGCAAGTGCTTGGGATATTTTTACCACCAAGAGACATCGAGATGTTGGATTGCTTATGACCTGAAGACTCTTACTAAATTCCCAAACTCTACACACGTTGGATTCATAAAGGCTCCCAACAAGTAAATATCATCAAACGAGAGGAAGCTATTGTCTTGTCTTGTTTTGTTTGTTTATTAATAAACTAATAAATAAATTTATGATTTTTTTTTCTATGGGACCTAATCGAGCAGCGATTAGTTTTCATTTTTTGCGCTGCCTTGTTTGAACGTACAATAATAATCAGCTGAATAAAAAGTGGTTTTGGCATTTGTTTACAATTTTATGATCTCTTGATCTAATTTTTCTTATCTTTTTTTACTTTTCCTAATTTAAATTTTCTATTTTAATAAGACTATGACACATGACAACTATGATATTGGATGGTTGAGAGTTATATGTTCATTAACTTTTCACTTTATTAAGTAGTAATATAATTTTTTGCTTCTGTTATTGCAAATAATTACTTTCCACGTTTATTTTACCAATTTTTTTTTTTCATCACATCGATTTTTCCATCAAAAGAAAATAAATGTGAAAATATATCTTTTTTTACATTTATTTTCTGAATAAATGTAAAAATTATCCCAATGGAGTGGAAAAATTGTTAGATAGCTTTGAAAATAATATGCAAGAAGAGGAGTTGTTATGCAAGATAGGAATTCTTGTTTGCTGTTAGATTTATCTTTTAAAATATTTTTTGCGTTTTTCTTACGAAAAACGTAAATAAATGAATGCAAACACTATAATATCATAGTTATCATGTGTCATAATTTTAGAAGTAAGTAAAATTTTGATTCGAGCTCGAAACATCCACCATTTCCCTCAGTCTCTCGGGGTATGCGAGAGTTAGGGAGCATCGTATCCCATTAACTTACTATTTATATCGGTATCTCATTTTAAAAGGACTTGTTTGTGCATCTTGTCTTTGGTTGACTATGACTTAGCCATACCTAGACCTCTGCCATAACGCCCATTGAATATAGGAACATGCTATGATTTCATTTAGACAATGAGTTGGCCGCATCTTGGCCTTTGCTATGCCCGAGACTCTGATTCAACCACACTTGAAGTTCAACCTCCAGCATAACGCCAATTGATTATTTATAAGATACTATGAAGTGAAAATTGTCATGTCTACTGCAAATAAATTGAGTAGAGTAATAATATAGTCATAAGTTCTAGTAAAAATTTATTTTGTATAAATTGATATGACATGATTTAATTGGTTGAATTAAAATTACTTGGTCCATATGATTTATTTTTATTATTTTATATTTTTTTTTAACCAATGAATTAATGACAAATCAATTTGTACAAATTTAGTTTATATAAGAATTTGTGACTGTATCATCACTCAATTGGGTAATTAGTGAAATTAGGCTAGAGGCTAGGGCTACGGCCTTGATTTAGGAGACCTGTTCCTAAACCCGGTTTAACCAAAAAAAAAAAAAAAAACATGGGTTTGGCTTTGGCCCGACTTATTATTTTTAATTACAATTTAAATTAAAAAGCTCCTTAATTTTTTGTTTTAAAATCTCAAATGAAATTAAAAATTCATTCACCCAATTTACAAAACAAACCCTAAACCTAAAATTCTCTCAAACCCAATACCAACCTAACCAGTCGCCGCCCTCCCCCACCCTAAAATTACAAACCCAGCCAGCCTCGGTTATATAATAAAATATGACTAGCTTAAATTGAGGTTATTATTAACGGATAATACCTATTTTATGGTGATAAGATTAATAAAAATCATTGTGGACAGGTGTAGCTTAATAAGGTATTGACACCTGTAAAAGATGAACTCAAAATTCTCTGTAAAAGGGCAAGCCTGTGACAGTAATGAGGATGACAAAAAAACAGAGAACAATCGAAGGAAAAATTGCAAAGCCAAGCAGCGTAGAAGTACAATAAGAAATTGAAGGAACAAAGCAAGAAAGCAGACGCTAAAGAAGCCGAGCGACATAGAAGCCAAGGCAGAAAAGAAGTTAGAGCCAAAAGAGAAGCCAAAGAAGAGAGAGACGAATCCAGCAAACTTCATCATTAACAAAGCTCAATTCTGCATAGCAAACTTCATCATTAACAAAGCTCAATTCTGCATAACAAACTTCATCATTAACATGTTCTTTGAAAAGCTTAACCACTGATCAGAGTGAATAGGAAAAATACTTTCTGTTCCAAACGGTTGACTCTTCAAATTAAAATTTCTAGGTTAATTAACATATATAAGAATGTTTATACGGATGGAAATTTTACATAAGTTACATTGCTTGTATAGGTACAGCAACTGTTGCTCTTCTCCCGCATTTTAATGCTTTTCTTGTGTTTTCTGGATAGCTATACCTCATGGTATCAATTCTGAACTATACCTCAACATAAAATTAAACTTGGGAATTTGACTTCATAAAGGGACAGCAACAGCTTTTGAAAATTATGATTCATTTGCAAGCTCTCTATTATCTTAGAGGATGAAATGGAGGTTCTTTTCCTTCTACAGCTTTTGATGAATACAAGCATTATAAGGATATTGGCTGTTTAGCTTTTAATATTTTATGCTGTAAAGATGAAGTTAAAAAGGAATAATTAATTTATATTCAGCTTCTGTTCTGATTGTTTATTATGCTCATTAACTCGGGAAGTTGTAACAGAATAGTTTGAATCATGGACATTATTTTTCTTCCAAATAGTCTGAACTCTGAAGTAGATTTTTCTCGTTCCGAGAAATTGAAAGACTTCTGATAATAAATATCAATAAATTATATGTATGAAATTGAAAAAAAGAAAAGAAGTCAATCTATTTATGTTTTTTATTATTGTAAATATCGATGTAGTTGTAATTTTTTTTTAAAAAAAATATTAATCTATTATGGATCTATGTGGAAGTATATAAAGTAAATATTTGAGAACTAAAATAACGAAATGGTTATAATATTGGAAAAAAGCCAAAGCCTTAAAGAAGAGATGTATTGAAATCAAGCTTGCTTTTCATTCATAACTGTAGGTACTGTTTACGAGGCAATCAAGCCTATTTATAGAAAAACATCCACCGTCCGTTTGTGTGGCAATTGGGGTCAAGAGCAGAACAAATTTGCACTTCAGAACAGATGCACCAATGAGAAAATTAAAGTAGGGGATGGGATCGACACACTTAACCCACAGCATAATCTAATTTTTTAGGTTGAATAATCACTTATCACATCCAACAAGATGCCCTTTTCTATCCAACCAAGGTCCTTTCCATTAAAAACCTAACCTACTTGTTGTATTAAAACGCAATTTGCAGTAATATATAGCCAAAAACTATAGGTTATTTCATTGTTAAAGTTGAATAATAATTTATTGGGAGCTGCTAAGTTATAGGCTGTTGTTACTGTTTCCTCAAAATTACGTGAATAATAATCACATATTATTATTGTTCACTCGATTTTGAGATGGTTTAAGTTACAACAACTGTAATTTAATAAAATTTTAATTTACGAGGAGAGCCAGCAACTGCCGCCTATGAAGGCGACTGAAGCACTTAGTTTTTTATTATTTTGGTTTCTGTATAATTTTAAATCAATAATAAAATATTGATAACATTTAATTTAATTTTAATATTATTATTATTTATATGCTAAGAAAATTTACCTTAATATCCTCATCCTCTCTCTTTCCCCAGGCTTCCACTACAACTTCTTCAATTTTTTCATCAACTTCTTTTCTTTCTTTATTATTTTTTGATAGCTTGAAAAAATAAAAAAAAATTCCTGATATGGGGTGTACAAGGTCATATCCACATGATTAAAATAATTTTGTTATTTACATTTTAAAATAAAATAATTTTTAAAAATTTTATTTTTAAAAAAGAAATTGATGAAGTTGCAGTGGGCAGGAGAACATGAAGGAAAAAAATTGGAGGGAGAGGATGAGGATATTAAGGTAAATTCGCGCAACATAAAGATAATAATATTAAAATAAAAAGGGTGAGGCTATTTGAACCCACCAAATTACTCAATAAACCTAGTTACTAAATAAACCCGCCCTTAAATTTTAAAATTTCGAATTTTTCTCAATAAACTCAATTAAATACCTAATATGCCCTTACTAAACCCAATTTTCATAATAATAGTGGTTTTACTCATTAAACCTATTAAATTCATTTATAAACCCATTAAAGTCATTTATAATAATAGTGACATTTCATTGAAAATTCAACACTCTTTTTTCTACACAATTTTACCAATAAAAGCAAAGTAATATTATTACTCAAACATAAGCAAAGCAAAGTACTATCAGTGAAAGCACTTGCAACAAAAGCAAGTTGAAGACATCGTGAAAAGGGCAAATTCTTGCTGCAAATAAAGATTTTCCTATTCCTCTTTCTATTGGTCCCATTAATTTGCAGCATTCATCATGCTTAAGGCTTAAGGGTATGACAGCTCAGTTTTCAAAATTTTTATGACCATGGGGTAATAGCATGAGAAAGAAACATTTAAAGAGTGAATCACATGTGCCCATCTAACAAAAATATATGGCTTGACAGAAGAATCACATCTCTTAATTAATTAGAGTTTAATGAAAATATGATTAGGGTTTAATAAAACTATGTTGATTATAAAGATGGGTTCAAAGAGGAAAATTTTTTTTTTAATTTTATTTTAATGTCCATAATTGTAATTTAATTTAGGGGTATTTTAATCATAAAAAATTATTTTATAAAGTGGGTTTAATGAGTAGTTTGATGGATTTAAATAGCCCCACCCAAATAAAAATTTAAGTTATCAATATTTTATTATTTTAAAATTACATAAAAATCAAAGTAGTGGACACGTGGCGAGAGACTGAGACAGTCGCCCGCATGGGCAACCGTCGCTCGCACTCCTCACAATTTATTCGCAGTCACGTGTCGGTACATGTGGTTATTATATGATAATTCAAACGCTTGTGATATCTGCCGTAAACAATATAGAAATTGGAAACTATATGTGTAGTACTAAAATGCAATTTGCACTCAAAGCCTAACTGTAAGGCATCTCATGGTTAAAGTTGAATAATAATTTATTTGCACGTACATTAAATAATAGTGCACTATGAACAAAGACTTGCAAGCTTATTCTATTAATTAATATTTAGTTTTTAACTACTAATAATGTCTAAGGATTGAAAAAATATCGCGTATTGTTCGGAGCGGCTTTGGAGTAAATAATGTAAGTCTTAATCATCTTAATTCTAGAATTATCTTTTAAGTAAGAGTTTGCTTGTTAAACATCTGAATTCTGAAATTTGATTAATTTTAGACAATTTTTTTTAATTTGATTGCTTGTTGTTTGTGATTTATGTATGATTTTCAAACATTTACATCTGAATAAATAAAAAGTAAACTTTTATAACTTTTATCTGAATAAAAAAAGTCTAAATTGGAAGTAAATATTAAATCCTAAAAGTATCTCTATTAGATATACTTATTTTCTAAATTATAAAACTTAATTCCTTTTTTCTTTCTAACTTACAAGAACATAATTGTTAAATAACAATTTTAAGATGTTTTTATTTATAAAAATAAATAAGATGCCACTTATATCAAATATTAAAAAAAATATATATGTTATTCAGAAATTTGTACTTAGACCCATACAAACTTTAGTCAAATTTAAAGTTATTCAAAATTTGAACAAAAACAAACGCTACCTAAGTTATACTGGTCATGAACTTCTATAATCTACTATATAACATTATTAGGAAAATTTATCTCATGTTACATTCCCGTGGTTTGACACTAATTAACTTTTAGTTTTCCTTGTATTTAAAAAAAATAAATTAAAAGACAATTATCATAGATTAGAATTATGTTATGCTTAACACTTATCTTTTGTTTTTAAATTCAGATCCATATTTTTCATTGTTCATTAATTCTTATATATTCCAACCTCGAATTCTTTCTATGGGAATCCTAAATAAATAAATAAAAAATCTCATTCTATTGGATATTAGACTATAAGTCCTTCTTTGATGCAGGTGCTAGTAATTTTTAAAAAATATAAATGTAAGGTTTTAAAACTTTTATAATACTATAAAATTGCGAATGTATTTAAAAAAAATATTATTTTATATAGATAGACAAATCAAAAGGGCCTAGACAACATTTATAATATTTTATTTTGAAAAAATTTTATCCCTAATCTCAGTGTTCACATTGTCCTTGCACGTGCATGGCCAAAAAGACATTTTAACCAACGAGATAATGTTTGCCTTTAAGAGAATGTTTTTATTTATTTATTTAATTATTCAATATAAAAGCATTGATAAGATGTTATTTAAAGAAATAAATAAATATTATCTCTGCTCTCAATGTTCACTTCGTCCTTGCATGGGCACGAATGGACACAATCACATCTGGCCAAAAAAGAATCCGAGAGGCTGTTTTTATTTATTATTTACTCAATATATATACAGGAGGTTGTTTGATTAGGATATGTAATATAATTTGTTTTGTTGAGATGATGAATGTTATATATATATATATATATATATATATATATATATATATATATATGAGTAATGTTCCAGTCAGGGATCTTTAACTTTAATAAAGTCAGGAATCTGCTAAAAGATAAAAAAAATATAAATTCTAATATATTATTTTTTTATTTTTTAGTAGATCCCTAACTTTAATAAAATCATATATCCCTGATTAAAAAACTACTCATATATATATATATATATATATATATATATATATATATATATATATAGTTGAGAGAGTATTGGTATTCGATTACAAAAAAAAAAGGAATTATATGAAACTTTGATAAAAGTAATTAGGATGTGGTAAAGACAGTCAATAATCAGTAGGTGGTGTAAAATTTATCGTATTGATATTAAAAAAATTAAGATTAATTAACCCTATGCACATGACACGTATCAATTAGTGTGACATATTATCTATAAAATAAATAATGTACTCCAACAACGTAAGTACGGTAATTATTGTATATTTTTTCGATCCAAATCAAAGCAATTTAATTAATTTGACAGAAGTGGTACAATAATTTAACATGCAACTTGTCACTCTTTGGCCATTATAAATAACGACCTGCCTCAGCTCGAAATTATTCATCACCTAGCCAAGAAAATGTCATCTTCTTCAGCAATAATCACCCTCTTCTCCCTCTTTTCGCTCGTTTTCTCCATAGCTAATGCTCAAGTTCCTCCCTCTGAAACTTTTCAGTTTGTCAATGAAGGAGACTTCGGGGATTTCATAGTTGAATACGGCGGGGATTACAGAATGTTGGGCATTTTCAATGCTCCATTCCAGCTTGGCTTTTATAACACAACACCCAATGCTTACACCCTTGCTCTCCGCTGGGGTCTTACTCGACAGGAGCCCTTTTTCCGTTGGGTTTGGGAAGCCAACCGCGGCAAACCGGTTCGCGAAAACGCCACCTTTTCTTTGGGAACCGACGGAAATCTTGTCTTGGCCGAAGCGGATGGCACTGTCGTTTGGCAAACCAACACTGCCAACAAAGGTGTTGTAGGTTTCAAGTTGCTATCAAATGGCAACATGGTGCTTCACGACTCAAAGGGTAACTTTATTTGGCAGAGTTTTGATTATCCAACTGATACTCTCTTGGTGGGTCAATCTCTTCGTGCTGGTGGGGTCGCCAAGCTGGTCGGTCGAGCTTCCGAAAAAGAAAACATTGACGGCCCTTACAGCTTTGTGATGGAACCTAAGAGATTGGCAATGTATTACAAAAGCGGCAACTCTCCCCGGCCTGCTCTCTACTTCGCTTCATCTGAATGGTTTACTGTCCGAGAAGGCTTTTTGGAGAACATAACATTCACGTCCGAACCTGAAACTGAAGAAGCTTTTGCTTATCATCTGTCCCTCGTTTCTTCAATCGGTGGCGTCCGGTTGGCTAGACCAAAATACAACAGCACAATATCGTTGCTGCGGCTAGAAATAGATGGAAACCTCAGGATCTACACGTACGACGAAAGGGTCGATTGGGGTCCAACGCAAAAAACATTCACTCTCTTCGACAGAGATTCCGATTGGGAAATTACTGAGTGTCAGCTGCCTGAGAGATGCGGCAAATTTGGACTTTGTGATGACAATCAATGTGTTGCTTGCCCAGTGGAAAAGGGTCTGCTTGGCTGGAGCAAAGAGTGTGAGGCGAAGAAAGTGACTTCTTGTAAGCCAAGTGATTTTCATTATTATAAGGTTGAAGGAGTCAATCATTTTATGAGCAAGTACACGAGGGGAACAACAACTAAAGAGGAAGACTGTGGCAAGAAATGTACTTCGGATTGCAAGTGTTTGGGATATTTTTATCACCAGGAGACTTCGAAATGTTGGATTGCTTATGACTTGAAGACTCTGACTAAATTCCCCAACTCGACACATGTTGGATTTATAAAGGTTCCCAACAATCAAACAATTAGGAATCTCGTCAGCTTAGTTTGAAGTTCAAGTATATGCTGCAGGAGGTTTTCTGCTCTTTTTTTTTAAAAAAAAAAGAAAAATTGCGTTGGTTTTTAAATTGGCGGAGGATGATTTTAGTTTGTGGGATCGATGTTGCTTCAAGTGTTTTAAATCTTCCATTTCATGGATCTTCTTAATTTGTATCGCTTTATGAAGTTTCTGTTTACGGCTAGCTTGCATTTCCGTGCTTTGTAATTTCCTTTTTAGCTTCAATAATTATGATCGTGTTTCTCTTTGTCTCTTAGAAAAAAAGCGACAAATCCATTGATCAACTAAATGAGCAACAACAAAACGCACAATTTTTGTAATAGAGTCTTTTATCATAATGATCTAAAATATAAATCTCGACATGTGATCGAGTCCATATGTAGGACATAAAAAAATCCATGTAAAAATAAGTATGAATTGAAAAAAATGAAGAACATTTACAGATTATCTCGTTCGTAACTACCTCGCATCTAAATCTCAAGTTATTCCTCACAAATTTAAATCAAAGTTTTCGGTCTCTAAATTTTTCGAACTAAATCTAAGCGTAGCTTCAATTTCTCGCCTTCAAATATGGCCGAGAATGTAGAAGAAAAGTTCAAGCAAGCGGCTCCCAACTTTCAAATTAGGTTTCTCAATTTACCCACAATGGAATCAGCCAGTTTTGAATTCTCATTCGCACAGCCACCTGAGTTTAATTTTCCTCCAAATGGCTTCCCAAAAGGCTAAAGAACAAGGGCAAACAATTTGGGCCTTTCAATAGCGGAGGAGGAAAGAGCAAGTTTGGACCTTCAAATTTAATTGAAACCAACTCTGCATGTTCGGATGACGTGGCGCGGTTTCAGCCATCGATTTTCAGCAAAAACAAGCTAAATCAGCGGTCAAATGCGTTCGGCCTTCACTCTGTTAGGGCCTCGCTTAATAAAGAGCCTCATTCAGTCAAGGTCCTCATCCAGTTGGGGAAATAAATTTACACGGGCCGTCCTCTCATTGCAGGATGTTGAGGTTGTTGGGATAGTCTAGTAGTACTCTTCGTGAATGTACATATTTTTCTATTGCTAGAAAATTTTTTATAGTCATTAAGTTGTTATCTTTGAGTATTTTTCCTCGTTCAATGATAATTATTTATTTTAAAAAATTTAGTGAATCTCAAAATTAGACTCATGTGAGGTGACGAGACAACCTCGTATAAATTTTTTTCTTAAATAGAATTTTTACTTATTCAAAATTCTTATTCAATTAGAATCACCCCGTCAAAGCCCTCACTTAAGAAGTACTTTTTAAGAGTAATGCTATTTGCACAAGATATTACACACAAAATTGTACATGATCACTAAGAATAAGGAAAATTTTACTGCAAAACAAACTTATTCACTTTATTAATTTTTTTTATATATACAAGTGTCCTTACTCTATTTGTCATGTACAATTTTATATGTAAATATCTTTCACAAATAGCATTTTTCATCTTTTAATTAGGGTACTCACCTAGGCAGATCTTCTCAATTAAGAACACTTATCATTAATAGTTCAACGATCGGTGTTTGAGAAAAATTAAAAAATCCAATTCATCTCACTTCATCCTTCATGTGCATGAAGGTACACACACACAAATATTTTTTTTCCTACACGGCTAATTTAGCTTGAGAAATGATATTGAGACACTAAGAAGAAGCCATCAAGACAGAAACGACATCATTGTGGCATAAACACTATTATCATCTCGTGTGCTATAATAATAGTGTAGCATGAACAATTACCTCACTTCTATCTTGATGGAGTCTTCTTGGTATTCAAATATCAGCTCCCAATTAACCTACCAATTGTCTGTCTTATTAAATGTTATCGCTGGTTCAAAACCGCCGAAAATGAATGAAATCAATGGAGAATTGTGTGGCACTTCTTTTTCCCATTAATCCAATCACCATGCCCATTAAACTTGTCTTCCTTCAATGAGGACCGGCCTCGACTCGATACTCGCATCAGCAATAAGCAAACAAGATGTCACCTCCCTCAACAATACTAATCTTCTTCTCATTCTTCACATCATTAATTTTCTCCATAGCGAATGCCCGAGTTCCTGCCAATGAAACATTTAAGTTTGTGAATGAAGGAGAATTTGGTCCATACATTAACGAATACGACGCAGATTACAGAATGACATGCATCTTCAATGCTCCATTCCAGGTAGGCTTTTACAACACAGCACCAAATGCTTACACCCTCGCTCTCCGCGTGAGCCTTCAAAGAAACGTGCCAAATTACTGCTGGGTCCGGGAAGCAAACAAGCGCAAACCGGTTCGCGAAAACGCCACCTTTTCCTTGGGCACCAATGGAAATCTTTTCTTGGCTGAAGCGGGTGGCACTGTCGTTTGGCAATCCAACACTGCCAACAAAGGTGTTGTGGGTTTCAAGTGGCTTCCAAATGGCAACATGGTGCTTCATGACTCAAAGGGTGACTTTAATTTGGCAGAGTTTTGATTATCCAACTGATACTCTCTTGGTGGGCCAATCTCTACTTGTCGGTGGGGTCACCAAGCTGGTCAGCCGACTCTCCGTTAAAGAAAATGTCGACGGCCCTTACGGCTTGGTGATGAAGCCTAAGAGGTTTACACTGAACTACGAACGCAGCAACTCTCCCCGGCCTGTTCTGTACTATGATTCACCTCTTAACGGAGAAGACGACCCCTCTGTACAGAATCTGACATTCAATTCTCGCCCCGAAACCGATGAAGCTTTTGCTTATGAACTAACGCTGCCAAAATACAACACTACACCATCTTTTTTGCAGCTAGGCATGGATCGAAATCTCAAGATCTACATTTATTACGATAAGGTTCATTCGCAGCCAACGCAAGTAACCTTCACTTTCTTTGACAGAGATTCAATTTTGGAAAGTGAGTGCCAGCTGCCGGAGAGATGTGGCAAGTTGGGGTGTGTGAAGACAATCAATGCTTTGCTTGCCCTACATATACAGGAAAGGGCTTGCTTGGGTGGAGCAAAGAGTGTGACGCGAAGAAAGCGTCACCTTGTAGGCCAAATGATTTTCATTATTATAAAGTTGAAGGGGTTAATCATTTTATGAGCAAGTATACAAGTGGAACAGCCATTACAGTTGAAGATTGTGGCAAGAAATGTACTTCGGATTGCAAGTGCTTGGGGTACTTTTACTACCAGGAGACTTCTAAATGTTGGAGCTTATAACTTGAAGACTCTCTCTAAACCCCAAACTCTACGCATGTTGGATATCTCAAGGTTCCCAACTAGTAAGCCATCGTCACGAAGTACAGTGAATTTTTTTTTTCTTTTTAATTATATTGCAGCTGGCCTTGGTGATTTTATGTTGTTTCCATAAAAATGTGATACATATAGCAATCTGTAATGTTACCACGTCAGTTTGTCAATTTGTACAAGTAGAATTTGTACAATAGTTTGTTAACATATCATCACTCTTTTTCTATTAAATAAATGATATCTATAAGTTGAATTCTTATTAATTTGTTGAAAATGAATGGAAACAAACTACATGTTTCAGTAATCTATCATTTGAGCAGTCCATGATGGTAGTTTTTTTCGGTTAAATCCTTCACTGAATTTGACTACTAACACCGTAAGGGTATTTTAGTCGAAAGAAAAGAAGCAGATTGATTCATTTGGATTTTTTGATGGCAAGAAAATCGAACGAAATTTAGCCGATGTCATCAAATAGAGATGGCAAAAAGTCTTGTATTGAAAAGAAAGGCTTGAATTTTAAACCCCACTCACATGGGTGAGGAGGAGATTGAGTTGTTCTTATGTTAATTTATATATATATATATATATATATATATATATATATATATATATATATATATATATATATATATATTGAAAGAAGTTTGATGTCTAGATACAAAAAGAAAAGGCCTTACTATTTTGAAATATCTCATATCTTTTTCTTTTAAAAAAAAATACAAAAGATCTAATGAGTGCCCGCAAAGTTTTGATTAAAAGTAATCCTAATTGCTGGCAGAAATGTGAAATCATGGATGATGGATTGGTCAATTTTGTTAGCAAATTCCTAAAACAATTTCTAATACGATTGATTGTTGCAGTAATCAGGCTCCATGTAGTAATTAATTAAGGACAATTCAATTAACTTGAGTTTAATTTTTAATATTATCCGCATAATCAATCATGAAAAATGATATGAGTCCCACCAATGAACCCTATCTCAACCCCACCAAGTCAAATTTTTTGGATAAATTTGTTATTAATTCAAAAATTAAGATAATTTTATTATTATTTTAACTTTTACTTTCTCCTGTGTCGGGTTGAGATGAGGTTGAAGTGAAACCTATATCATTATTCATTGATCTTTCTGATAATCTTTTTCAGGTCTTGAATTGTGACTTGTGAGGTCTCTTTCCTATAAGGCCAATACAAGTTAAAACAAAAAAAAAAAAAAAGAGAGGGAGAGAAAAACTCACTAGCCAAATAGCCACTTTCTACATTTGTTAACTGCATTATTAAATCCCTCTACCGGTCAAACTTAGTCAAGGAACTAAATGGTATCAGATGGAACTTAAGTTTGGTATTTTCAAAACTTTTGGTTTCAGAATTTTACCAAACCATAAGAACAATTATGATTTTTTCATTATCTAAATTTTGAAAAATGTAAGTGGACAATTTAACAAATAAAAATTTTAGAATAATTAAATTAAAGTTGCACATCATAATTAAATGACACGTGGTGTAAAATCTTTAAAAATTTAAAAATAAATATATGTATATATGTGTGTGTATATATATATATATAGGAATTTTCGCATGGATGCCGCGTGAATTTTCATGCAAATAAGCACTTTAATGGTCTCAAAAAAAATATTTTGTGAGACTATGAAAGTGCTTGTCTGCACAAAAATTCATGCAGGCATATGTAATTGAGAGCGACTCTAACCATTTCATTCTTCTTTCATAGTTGGATGGAACAGAAATAATAATATAAATATTTCATCCGGCAATCAAATATGGCGTTACTCTTGTTATTTCAATCAATAATTAAAAATACGAAGCTTCTCCGACGTTGGACCTGTGACATTGGAGGGTGGTAGCAAGAAATGTTCTGGGAATTGCAAGTGTTCCCGGCTATTTTTATCACCAGGAGACATCGGAATGTTGGCTGGCTTATGACTTGAAGACACTCACTAGAGTATCAAACTCTAGACATTTGGGATTCACACCAATTTTCTTCCAAGAAAATGATGTGTTTGTTGAAATCTCTCATACTAATTTTATGTATTTTCATTAAATATAAAGAACTAAGGAGTGACACAATTATTGTAATTAAAGATAAACGTAATTGCTTGTATAAATGTAAAATCAGTGGATAATGGATGAGTAATTTTTGTTAGCCAATCCCCTGAAACAATTTCTAATACAGTTGATTGTTACTGTAGCACATAATAATTGGCCGACTATTCAATTAATTTGAGATTTACTTTTGATATCATACGCGTCAAACAATCTTTATGGTAATCCATTTCACATAGATTGGGAGGTCTCTTTTTCAATATGGTCAATATAAGTTAAAAAATAAAAATAAAACACAAGAGTAGTCTCTCTAATGGTCAAATTTAGTCAAAGACCTAAATGATTTTATTTATTTATTTTATTTCTTAATAATTTTGGGATAGAAAATCTCCCATATGCTATACCCCTGTAGCTAATATATCTCCCTACTCCCTCTATTCATAGCAGAATATTTATACTACAAAATTCTTGTATTGATTTAGAATCCTGATGTTCATTTCTGGTTTTACATGCTAATACTTCAACAACAACAACAAAAGACAATAATCGGTTAAATAAAAATGACTTTGGAATGAATCTCTTTGTAAAACAATGATTGTGGTATGCAGTTTTTTTTTTATATTGTATGCTGTTGGTCACTAAATAAGCAAGTGTGATACTAAGGGATGGTAAATTATCTCAAAGACGGTAGCCCCGCCCATCCATAGCTGAGTTGCAAGCTATTGTTTGAGTTAGGTACACTTAAATCCTCCTCCCAGCATTTTGTCCCACAAATAATATGCAGCACTAGCTAACAAATATTATATATGGCACTAGGCTTGGCGAAGGGTCAAGCTCAAGCTTGATGACGCCCGAGCCCAACCCTATGATTGAAATATATGGCAAAGTCTGAACCTACTTTGAAAAGGGTTGGGCCTAACTTTATCCAACCCAGTCATTCAAAAATTTTCTTTTTTCAAAGATTATTAACAAATTGTATTGTTGTTCCACTTTTTCATTGAAATTAGTAGTAAGGAAACCATATGAAAAAATAAAAATTCATGCTCGATAATTAATTAATATTGTATATTCTGTTGCCAAAATCCAAAGTCTCCATAGTTGCAACGCAATAAACAGACGTTACAATACCTGCAACAAATTATTGGCTTGTATACGTTACTTTACATATTTACCCCCAGAGATTACATACTTGCATAATGCACTCTTATCTTCATATTGGAACTAAGCCAAATATTCTGCGAAATTGAACCATAAACCAAAAAGGAAAAAAAAAAAAAAAAAACCCACTTCTCCACAGAACCGAGGACAGCAGCCTGAGGTTTGTTGGATAAAATATCATCGGAGGAAAGCTTTTTGACAACAGGCAATGCTGTAAAGATGTGGCGGCTGGGAATGGTGTCAGCGTTGCTCGGCATAAGCCTCTCTCTTTCCCTTGTGTGTAGCTGGGATTATTTTGGTAGCTGAATGGCTGGTGGTGCCGTGGTGGCGGGTGGCTAGATGTAAATCGCCAACGTCAAGGCGCTGCCTCTCTCTTTTTTACTGCTCTTTACTGTTTTAGCCTTTAATCTTTACGTTAATGTTAGATTATTAGGGTTTGTAAGTTGTGAACCGATCTGACACGTGTGTATATTAAGTATATTTTAAAAATTTAAATTAAGCACCAATGGTCAAGTCAGGGCATTTAATAAGGCCCAAGCACTGACCTATATGTCATTAGCCCAAAACTTGAGCTTAGTCCAACTCTTAACCCTTAAATTTGAGCTAAAAATCCAAATATTTTGGACTAGGTAAATTGGACTAAGAGTCAGGTCAAATCTTTTATCGTCCTTATATGGCACTTTGAAGCAATGTCTCAACTTATCATCAGCATATAACTCTGAAATTCACCTCCCAAGTGATCATGATTTCTTGTTGTATCTATTATTGTCTATTACATATTTGTGGGGCTTTTGTATTATATAGCTCATATATACGGTTTCCTTTTATTGCTTCCTAATATATATTCATGCAAGAGTGTTTAAAGCTACGTAAATATTACATTTTATCTATTCACTATTTGTTGCATTGTGTGTATGAATATTATCACAATTTATTGAAGTATATACATGCCAATGAGTGAATAAAAAGAGAGCAATACGTCAAAAGCACCCAGATTTTCCCTCATATTCATTATTACTTGTTTTTGTTATGGGTTATCAAGCAAACTAAACATATTGAAGAAACAAATCTTTAACACTGTAACCAAAACTTTATTTCTACCGCAAACAACCGTTTATAGAAAACCATGAAAAGAGGAGAGTCTGAAACAAAAAATTCAACCACTCATTTTTTAAAAATAATTTTAGGAACAATTAACAAACTCTTATTATTGCTTATTATTGTGGTCGCATTTAAATACGAAATCACAGTCATGTGAAATTAATATAACCTTCACACAGTATAATTTTTGGGAAACTTCAAAAATCCAACAATTTTTGAGTTGGGGACTTTAGAGAGAGTCTTCAAGTCAAAAGCAGTCCAACATCTCGACAAATCCGTATCATAGAAATAGGCTACACATCTGCAATTCGAACTACATTTTCTGGCACAATCTTCAATTGTAATGGATTCAATTCCATCATTATATCTGCACATATAATGCTCAACACTTTCAAGCTTATAATAATGGAAATCTTTTGTCCCACAAAAATTTACTTGCTTAAGCTCACATTCCTTACTCCAACCAATCAAGCCCATTTCGGTAGGGCAAGCTATACATTGGTTATTCTCACACAGCCCCAATTTGCCACATTTCTCTGGCATCTGGCACTCATTTTCCCAATTTATTGCATTGCTACCTCTGGAGTCTTTACCGAAAAGAGTGAACCTTTCTTCCTCAGGAAGCCAAAACCTTTCTTCCTCAGGAAGCCAATCAGACTCTCTGGGGAAAGTAAAGACCCTCAGATTTCCATCCATGCTTAGCCGAAGAAACGATATTGTGCTGTCGTATTTTGGCCTGTCCAAAACGAGACTGTTACCGTCTGAAGAATCCAGTGTGAGCTTATACATAGTTTTTGGTGAAGATTTGAGCGTCAAATTCTTTAACTCTTTATACGAAATAGGAAAAGTGTAGTACACAAGTGGCCGGGGAGCATTGCTGCTTTTGTAATACAAAGCCAATCTTTTGGGCTCCATTACAAAGCTGTGAGGGCCGTCTACATTTTCTTTAATGGAGAGTCTGCTTATAAGCTTTTTGGCCCTACTGACGCGAAGAGACTGTCCCACTAAGAGAGTATCAGTTGGGTAATCAAAGCTCTGCCAAATAAATTTACCCTTTGAGTCACGAAGCACCAAGTTGCCATTAGATAGCAACTCGAAGCCCACAACACCTTTATTGGCTGTGTTGGATTGCCAAACGACAGTGCCGTCAGCTTCGGCCAAGACAAGATTCCCATCGGTTCCCAACGACAAGACGGCGTTTTCGTGAACCGGTTTTCCCCGGTTGGCTTCCCAAACCCAACGGAAAACCGTTTTTCGGTCGATGCTACCAAAGAGGAGAGCAAGGGTGTAAGCATTTGGAGTTGTGTTGTAAAACCCGAGGTTGAAAAGATCATTGTAAATGCCTGACATTCTGTGATCTGCATTGTATTCATTATAGTAAAAAGAACCTAAATCTCCCTCATTAACAAACTTGAATGTTTCATTGGCAGGAACCTGAGCATTCGCTATGGAGTAAATAAGTGATGTGAGCAATAAGAAGGAGAATAATAATATTGCCGAGGAAAATGACATTTTGTTGGTTTTTGAGGTGATGAATATCGATAGCTGAGGCAGGTCATTACTTATAACGGCTAAAGCAAGACAAGTTGCTTGTTAATTACTTCTTTATGAATCAACATCATCCCCTTTCAGATTATACTACTTTGTTATTGTGGATCTACAACAATTATATTTTATATTGTTTTGAAGAATATCTCTTTTACGTATGCACATTGATATGATCTGGATTCAAACCTTAGATGTTTCTAGATCCCACAATAATTTATATTTTAAGCACGTGAGATAATAGTTTTAATTATTGTGTTATAAAAAAACAAACAAAAAAAGTCTGTTTGTTTCTGTAATTAATCTTGATTAAATTAAGTTTGTAAGATCTTATTAATTGGATATCTTCCATGGTTTATTTCCTGCACATTTCATAACTGGAATATTATTTATTCCATCTAGGTATTAAAATGGGGTTACTGTTATTATTATTTTTTTAAATAAAGTTCTCTTACATCGCTGGCAAAATAAATATATACAAAATCAAGGATTACTAAGATTCAGAATTCCAACTCCACCTGCATCATTTAAATGAATAAAGTCTATTTAAAATAGAAAGTTGCCAAATGTATAATTCTTGACTCATCAATCAAATAGGATTACAATTAAACTATATATCAAACTTCCCCACTTTGTTTCAGTGGCAGCCAGCCATGGCATATTCTACTGGATCGAGGAACACATCGATCAGTGGGTGGGAGCTAGTTATTGGTTATTCATTTGTTAAAACTTATTTGAGATGAACAAAAGAATTTAGATCTAAATGTTGATAAGGCTAACGGTGTTTAATTTTATATTTATAATCTTTTACCAAGTGTACATTTATAGTAATGGAGTAATTTTATAATAAGAAAATCTCTTATTTTTAATAAAATAAGAGATAAGATAACAGATTAAAATATAAAATTTAATACATTATAAAATAAAATACATTGCATTGAAATATATTTTCTTTTTATTTTCTTACATGTTCCTTACTTTATTTCCCTTATTGTAAAATTATTTAGTAGCAGTGAGCAGTGTACAGTGATATTTAGTACTTCTTATTTTATTTTATAATTACCATCGCGATATTCTCATCACGAAGTTCAGCTAAAAACTGAAATAAATCAAAAGGTTTACCATTTGTAGCATATTGACTTCACATTGTGAAAAAACTACCACCTTAATCTCTTCGTGACAGCTGTTAAAAGAATAATTCTATATGTACTGAAAACTGGATAAAATTTAATATAAAAGTCACAAAAGACAAAAAATTCATGTCTTGTAGTGAACTTTCTTTTCTATCCCGTGGTTAATTTTCTTATCTGTTAGTCATAATGTGCTAGTTTTTACACTGCTTTTTATACAAATATTATTATTTACTGTTAAAAATCATAATGCAGCTTTTCCTCTCGTGTGTGATATTTTGGCGCTGCTCTCTCACAATTGGAAGGTGTCGGTGTGTCATGTTTTATCGTGAGGCGAATTTTGAGGCTAACTTAGCGCTCTCATTACCTCCTTGTCTCCATATTTTTCATGAATCAGCATTTGGTGTTAATGTTTGGCTTCACAGGGACTGCTTTCCCTCGTCTTGTTAAGCCTTAGCTTTTGCTAGGGTCGTTTCTTAAAAAAACCCAAAAAAAAAAAAAAATGACAAAGGCATGCGTGTAGTAGTTGATTAATGGGACTAAGTGGATGTTCAAGGTCAAACTTGGACACCTTTAAGTAGATCGATTAGAAAAAAAAGTGCGATATCTTAATAATGATACCGTCGTGTCCTGTGCCCGCGGCATTGTTTTATTCAATTTATAGTATCACAATAATAACGATGACAATTATAATAATAAATAAATGCTTCTTGGTCTTTACACATTACAAACATTATGAATCTTGTGACATTTATTATATATATATATATATATATATATATATATGCTTTTTTCCCTTAGTTTTACATATTCATGTTCATAATTGTTACTTAGAAATTGTATAATCAAAGAAATTGTATAATCAAAGTGGCAGATTAAACTGCTTCTTAAATAAATAGAGGAGATAAATCATAAATGATAATGACACTTAATTATTAGGTACCTTATGTTTTTTTTTATTTTATTTTATCATTTAGGACACTTATTTTGCTAAGTATCTAATACGTCACTAATGTGAAACAATTATTATATTATACAGTTGTTGTATTGGTCTAATGTGTTTTGTTTGTTAAGAGGTATAATGCATGTTTTTGTGTGCTAAATGTTGTATTTGTCCTTCAACATTAAAGTTTAAAAATTAAAATTAAGCACAGTTCTTCCACCACCGATGCAAGTGGTCCTCGATGGGTTCAAGGATATAATATCTCCCAAGCTTTCAAAGAAGCTTTCACTTAGATGAGAGGTGGATCATCATATTAAGTTTGATGGAGCAAGGTGTCAAACCTACGGCCTTAGCGTCCTACAGCATGATGCCAACCGAACTTGAAGAGCAGTGACAATAGCTAATAGATTTACTGGACATCGGATACAGTTGGCTATCCAAGGCTTTCTTCGATGCACCAATCCTTTTTCAAAAGAAGAAGCATTGATCTCTTCAAATATGCATTGACTATCATGAGTAACATCATGATTACAAAGTTAGATTATAAAGTTTGTACTCTAAATAATGTATCATCAATCAATGAGTCCTACGTATTAGGTATTAGTTGACTTTTTTATTAGCATTAATAAGATAATTTCACAACAACAATGAATTAATAACACATCAAGTACCACCAATACAAACTATTTTGTATCTCAACTTTGTAAGCATATTATTACTTTGAAATAATGAAACTATGCATTAATTACTAGCTAGATAATTTTAAAAAAAAAAAGGAACTAAAGTCTTGTTTGTTAAATGTTTGAAGTTTAAAATTTATTAATTTAAGATTTTCTTTTTAAATTTGCTTGTTTGTTTTTTGTAACTTATATTTAATTTTCAGATCTTTATATTTGAATTAAAAAAGTAAATTTTTGTGAATTTTGTCTAAATGGAAAAAGGTCTAAATGAGAAGTAAATATTATATTCCAAAAATATCTGTATGAAATATATTTATTTCCTAAACTATAAGACCTAATTCATTTATTTTTTTATTTACAAGAACATAAATGTCAGATAACTACATTTAAGATTTTTGTTATTTATAACAACAAACAAACTGAAACTTATATTCATATATTTTAAAAAGAAAAATAAACACATCATTTAGATACTCATACTCAGAAAGTTAGACTCACTTAAACTTCAGAAAAAAGAAAAAAACAAGTACCTAAGTGGTAAAATGAGAAATATTAGGGACCTCAGCGCCATTTTTTTTAAAATAAAGTAACTCTACATTAAGCATCGTACATTTTTTATTTAGTATTTCCGATCAAGACAAATATGTTTAAAATCAAAACTATAATGTTGTGTATATATGGCAAAAATCATTCCCAATATAATATATATATAAGGTAAGAAATCATGGCGTTTATGGATTGCATAAATTGGGAAGACAAATCATGATTTATGATGATTCGTTATTTACTTTTATGTTATTGAATCTCTTAAATTAGGCCTTGGATCTAGGAATGGTAATTTGTTCGGTCGAGCTGGGGCTTGAACAAAGGACCCAGAGTCGAAAAAGGCCCGATACTTTCATTTTCTGGCCTGACCCGAATCAGGTCAGGGTTGGGCTCGGGCTTGGTCCGAGCTCGACTGAAATTTTTTTTTTAATATTTAAATAATTTAAATTTTGCTCCCTAACATATTAAAATTTAAACACTTTAAAACTTGTTTAAAATGACATAAATATAAAAATTAATTTATTCATTACTCAACATCTCAATTATAAATTATATAAATAACTAAACATAAATAAAAATTATGTCCAATTCAAACAAAAACACATAATTCAATTCCATAATCTAACTAAGGAGTTCATTAGTTTAACAAATAAATAAAAATACACAATTCAATTCCACAATTTCAACAAGGAGTTCACCAATTTAAGAAACTACAATTAACAACCCAATATAGAAAAAACTACTCCAATACTTGTAGGCCAAATTCTTCTTCATCCACAAATTTCTCTCCAGTGAAAATTTCACTTTCAAGAATTCTACCTATAAGGAAAAAAAAGGAAGAAAGTGTGAAAATAATTTAAATATATAAAATTGTTATTAAATTAATTATTTAAATAATAAGTCAAACATAACAGAAACAGCAATCCAAGAATCGAGCTCCAACACCTAAAAATCACAACATCTTATTTTGAGATTAAAATAAAAAAATTACAAATTCATATCATATGATGAGAAACAAATAATCAAGTATGATTATGCATGTGGATGGCATGAAACGAAATCATTGAAAGCAAATATAAAGAGGTAAAATTACAGTGGTGTTGGTGTACCGTGGTGGTGGCTGGTGCGGCATGAAGCGAGGCCGGTGATGGGAAGCCTCGCTTGTGGGCTACTGTTGTGGCTAAGAGCTCGACTAGTGACTGCTTTGTGGTGAGTTCGCGGTTGTTGTGGCTTGATTTCTTGCTGTAAGCGACTGCGCACGGTGAGGCTAGTGGTGGGCTGATGGTGGTGACGGCTTGGAGAGTTGCCGTTACAGGCTTGCGGCAGTGGTGAGCGGCCGGTGGCTTGGAGAGTTGCGGTTGCTTAGGGTTTGTTTAGATTTGGGAATTGGGAGAAATAAGATTTGGGATTTGGGTTGTGAACTTGTGTGGTGTTAGTGTGTTACGCATGGTGATTGGTGAGGAGTGTGTGTATGTTGTGTGTTACGTGTGTGCGTGTGAAGTGTGTGTATTTTTTTATTTTTTTAATTAAATTCGGGTCGGGTCGGGCCGGGCCGGGCCATAAGACGCCCGAACGCTGACCCGAATTTATTCGGGCTTTTATTTTTAAGCCCGAACCCGAATTTTGACCTTTAAATTCTGGCCAAAATCTGAAACTTTCGGACTTGGTTAATCGGGCCAAAATTCGAGTCGGGTTTTTTTGCCATCCCTACTTGGAGCAATTAGAAATAATGAGAGGGTCAAGTTTTTTATTTAATAATATTCTTCATAATAATTTAGTTTGAAGTCATGACCCCAATGGACTACATATTTGGAAGATGAATTCCTAATTAATTTATGATTGTTGATTATTTGCTTTTATTCTCATGGGAGTTATTGTTCTTCATACTTTATTCTTGCGTATAAATGAATCCTTGGAGCCATTTGAAATTATAAGAGAGTCAAGTTTTTTCTTCTTAATACTATTCTTTAATTTTGTCTGAAGTCATGGCCAGAATTAATGGATTACATATTTGAAAGATGAACTCCTAATTTATGATGATTGAATATTTGCTTTTACTTCATTGAATCTCACGTATAAATAACGCATTTGAGTCATTCGAAATAATAAGAGCGCGACGTGCGTTATTTTTTCTTCATGCTATTCATTAATTTTGCAGTGGTCCACACAACCTTTTCATATGAAAAAGACCAGATAAATAGATAAGCTTGTACGCGAAGGGGTGTTAAGAGAAACTTCCAATATTGATTAAGAATAATCTTGGGCTATTGATATAAAGTTTAAGAAAATCTTCAAATAATGAGCTTTGAGTCATATGAACTTCTACATGATACTAAGTTCAAATTCATGCACTTATGAGCCGACGCTACATAACAAGTGACACGGATCATGAAAAAAAATCAGTCAACGTACATGTGGTGAAAGTGAAAAAAAAATCTCTCATCGATCGACTTAGTTATGTTACCAGAATCAAACTGTTAAAACTATCCATTTACTAAGGGCAGGGAGTAAACGTAGTATTTCCCAACTTACAGAGGACCAAAGTGTGTTTGTAGCAAATTCTAGTGTAGCTAGGTATCATCTTTTCCGTCTTTCAATTAATAATGCGTAGTCACAATTATTTCCACATTTTCCTTTCATAACTGTTGCATATGATTCTTGCCACAGATGAATATCAAAATGTCTCTGAGTTTGAACATTTATATTGTTTACTCTAAATTTAGATGTTAATTGTGTATATTTGGGAAAATAGTACTTCAATTTTGCTCAGAATACATATCAGTTAAAATATTTATTAAACTAGTCTTAAGATTTTTTCAATATTGTATTTTGAACAAACTCATCTTTTACCGAAACTGCTTTTAATTTCTTCGGATAAATGCTCGTTTAGT
Source organism: Murraya paniculata (assembly GCA_030449075.1). Taxonomy (NCBI): domain Eukaryota; kingdom Viridiplantae; phylum Streptophyta; class Magnoliopsida; order Sapindales; family Rutaceae; genus Murraya; species Murraya paniculata. The sequence goes on along the minus strand of JAEVFN010000012.1, from coordinate 3,458,207 downwards.
CTCTATATTTTGTCATTTTGAGTTAAGTGCTTGTTTGGTCCTTATATTTTGGAAAATACCTCAAGACACTCATATTATTAAATATGTGACACTTCCACTCTTATTTTTCTTTGCTGATACAATAATAATACCTTTGCTACAATCTTGAGCATTAATTGATTCATGCTTAAAAAATTAATTATCAATTTGACCAATAACTATCAATCTAAAAGAACTAGTATTTTTCATACTCTTACAACAATCTCTCTAATAATTATTTATAAATAAATTAATACCAGCCAACTTAGAACTACATTTAATACCTTACTGCTCAATGATAATTATCTATAAAAAAAATTTAAGTCACCAAATTAACCATAAAAATAAAATAATAATAAAAAATTTCTTTAATTTTTATTTTACTTTTAGTGTTAAATAATAACAAAAAAAGTCACTTTAATTTTTAATTTTAATTTTAGTGTTAATTTGATTTTTTTTTCATAACGTCACCAAGAATATTGTTGCAAGGGTATTATTATAAAAGTAAAAATAATAAGGGCAAGAATATCATATAATTAATAGTAATGGTGTCCCGAGATATTTTTCAAAATATGAAAATTAAACATTTACTTAACTCAAAATAGAAAGACTAAACAGTATTTACCCTAATTTCTTCTATTTGACAATTGTTTAAACGAAAGTGTACAAAGTAAAACAAACAAACTCTTATTATTGTGGTTCATCTATCTTCTATGTTATAAGAGACAGAAAAAGGTGAAATGAAACAAGCGGCCATAGCCCTAACAAGACAACTATGAAATAGCCTTCTCATACAGGACTTCCAATTCTCCCCTTATTAAAACAATGATTTTGTATTTCATTACTGAGAAAGTCTTTAATTGGTACTCTTATGATGCGTTTACTAATCAGTAATCGAAATGAGCTGGAATCAGAATGAACTGGAATCAGAATGAAGAATGGGAATTAGAATTAATTGTTTACTTTAGCTGTAAAAATTAAAATCGGAATGGACTGTATTGTTATTAATATGTTTACTTTATCTTAACATAAGAATGAATTACCACAAATTACAAAAATACCCTTTAACTTATTACTATCATTATTTTTATTTTTTATTATATGATTGTGATTATTATTATTACTATTAAGAAAATTACTGTTAATAATAATAATAGTTACAATTTTTCCCTCTTTTATTTTTTATTATTATTTTATCTCTCGTCTGTTTCATTTTTTCCTTTTCTCTTCTTCCTCTTCTCTTTTTTCTTTTTGTTTTCTGCAAATTGTTCGTTACTCCTTCGTCATCACTCCTGTCAATTTCATCTTCTTCATCAACATCATTATCATCACAATTTCTTCTTTTTCCTCCTGTCGATTTCGTTTCTTCTTCTTCATCAACATCAAAATTCAGTTTCATCTTCATCATCGTCATCACAAATACATTATCTTCATCATCATCATCACAATTATAGCATCAATAATCATCATCGTCATCTCTGTTGCTTGTCATAAAAATCACCATCGTCATCTCTGTTGCCTGTCATAAAAATCATCATCGTCATCTCTGTTGCTTGTCATAAAAAATCATCATCGTCGCTAATCTTACCATCAACAATCATCATAATCGGATGGTTCTTCGACGACGATGGAGAGGCTGGCCATGATAGTGGCAAAAAATTCGACCGATGACAAGCAACAGAGATGGGCTGCAATTGTCGAAGGTGTTGCCGCCGATCGTTTCTTTGGTTCCAGATGATAGAGACGATTGGGTTAGTTGGCTTGGTTAAGGATTTCGTGGGTTTTTCTTTTCTTCTCTTTTTCAATTTTTATTTTTTAATTGTAAAGAGGGTATTTTAGGAAAATTAAAAATATAATGGAGATAGTTTTGTCATTTGTGGGAATCGGCATCTGATTCCCAAGTCCCCCCATTAGAATCAAAATTCCAGCAATCAAACCTAATTTTGTGTGAGTCCCACTATTTCATTCCCATTCCCAATATCTGTTTTAACAAGTAAACAATATAGTCATTTCCTTTCCTTCATTCCGATTTCCATTAAGATTTAGCAAACAGGCCATTAGAGTATTGTTTCTTAACTATTCACTGTTTTTTATGTGTGCATGCAAATTATCATAGTTGATCCAAGTATACACATAAAAAGTAATGAATAAAAAGAAACAGTGCTCCAATAACACTCAATGACTTTTCCTTTATTACCTTTTGGAAACTTTTATGAATCCAACAATCGGTGAGTCGGATGCTTTAGTGAGAGTCTTCAAGTCAAAAGCAATCCAACACGTCGGGAAACTAGTATCGTAGAAATAGCCCACACATCTGCAATCCGAACTGCATCTTTTGCCACAAGCTTCAATCGAAATATTGGCTCCAATTCCATCAAAATAATTATACGTGCACATATAATGTCTAACACCTTCAAGCTTATAATAATGGAATTCTTTTGTCCCACAAAAATTTGCTTGCGGAGGTTCACAATCCTTGCTCCAACCAATCAAACCATTTTCAGTAGGGCAGGCAATGCATTGCTCATCTTCACACAGCCCTAATTTCCCGCATTTCTCTGGCATCTGACACTCATTTCCCCAATTTATTCCACGATTACCTCTGGAGTTTTTACCGAAGAGAGTAAATCTTTCTTCCTCAGGAAGAAAATCAACCTCTTGGGAGTAAGTAAAGACCCTCAGATTTCCATCTATGCCTAGCCGAAGAAACGATATCTTGCTGTCGTATTTTGGCCTATCCATAAAGAAACTGTCACCGTCTGAAGAATCAAGCGTCAGCTTATAATGCCACGTTTCTGGGGAAGATTTGAGCGTTAAATTCTTTAACCCTGTATACGAAAATGGAAATGTGTAGTACAGAATCGACCGGGGAACATTGCTGCTTTTGTAATAAAACGCCAATCTTCTGGGCTCCATCATGAAGCTGTAAGGGCCGTCGACGTTTTCTTGAACGGAGAGTCTGCTTACGAGCTTTGTGACCCGACCGACGCGAAGAGATTGACCCACCAAGAGAGTATCAGTTGGATAGTCAAAACTTTGCCAGATAAAGTTACCCTTTGAGTCACGTAGGACCATGTTTCCATTTGGAAGCAACTCGAACCCCACGACACCTTTGTTGGCTGTGTTGCTTTGCCAAACGACAGTGCCGTCGGCTTCGGCCAGGACAAGATTTCCATCGGTTCCCAAGGAGAACACGGCGTTTTCACGAACCGGTTTGCCCCGGTTGGCTTCCCAAACCCAACGGAAAACCGGTTCTTGCTTTTTGATACCCAAACGGAGAGCAAGGGTGAAAGCATCTGGTGTTGTGTTGTAAAAACCAAGCTGGAAAGGATCATTGTAAATGCCTAACATTCTGTAATTTGCATTGTATTCATTAAAGTATTCCCCTAATCCTCCTTCATTCACGAACTTAAATGTTTCATTGGCAGGAACTTGAGCATTAGCTATGGCGAAAATAAGTGTTAAGAGGAAGAAGAAGGAGACTAATGCCGAGGAAGATGACATTTTGTTTGCTTAATTGGAGATGAATATCGATCGCTGAGGCAGCTCAGTATTAATAATGGCTAAACAGAGACAAGGTGCTTGTTAAATAATTGTTACTTCTTAATGAATCACCCGTTTCACATTACACTACTTTGTTATGGATCTACTAAATTATATTATATCGTTTTCAAGAATTTCTCTTTTATGCACGTTGATTTGATCTGGATTCAAACCTTAATTAACTTATTAAACGTTTTAGCTGGAGCCCACAATTTTTTTCTCGAATATATAAATTTTCCTTAACATCGCTGGCAGCATAATATATAAATATCAAGAGTGCCTCCAAATATATTTATAGTATATTAAAATGCAGAATGCGTACTCGAGTAGCATCAATTGAATGCATAAAGTCTATTTAAAATAGAAAATTAGGCAAATATATAATTCTTGACTGATTTGTCAATTAAACAAGATTATGTTATGAAAAAAAATCTTTAGTAAAAACTATCACCTATAACTCAAGAATATTCATATTGTATCATAAAAAATCAATAATAAATTATGCAGAGCGTACCTGAATGCATAATGTTGAATTTTTATTTGGGGTTGTGTGGTTGGCCTTCCAGATCAACATGTTCTCCTAGAGAATCCTTTAAGTTCTCACTGCTCTCTCTTACTGATGATGGGATGTTAGTAGAGAATGGAAAGATATCTGTGACCTGGGGACCATGACCACGTATATAGACAACTTTTTCCTATTATCATTAGGTATTCTTAATTCTGGCCATTATAGAATTAAAATACTATTAGGTCTCTACACATTAAAAGCCAACACTCTATTAGATATATTAAAGCTCATAATACTGAAAACTTAAATAAATCACTTTTAATTGAGCTTAACCTTATTTGACAGTACGCAATACATAATTATTCACATATAAGCCCAATATTAGATTAAAAATCTAACAGATTAATCTGTGAAACTTCCCACATTGTTCAATGGCCAAAGGGAGCTATGATTTATTCTACTGGATTTAGGAGCGCGTTAGTGGGAGCTGTTTGATGGTTCAATCGTTAAAACTTATTTGAGATGAACAAAAAATTAAAAGTTTCATCCATGGTAACTAAACCAATCATCGTATGTAAGTAACATGAATTTAGATTAAGTGATGATCAGTCAATCGTGCTGAGCTTTTCATAATCTTCTAAGGAACCATCAATATAGCAGTATAAACTAATAAAATAAATTTTTTTTGAAAACTTTTATATAATTTTGTGGTCTCATTAATTCATATCATAAATGAATAATATATTGAAATTACAAATATAATTGTTGTGATATTTTACTTGATAAAAGTTGACTCTATTGTTACTTGTTTTTTCTTGAAATTTAAAATAGTTAGATATCTCATCTCTAATTTTATTGCTTCTAAAAGTTTCATGGTTAAATTCTGAAATTACAAGAACTATAATTTTTTTTGTTAATTTAATTTATATTTAATGGATTAATTCATTTTTAATTGATTAAATTAGTAAACTACAATAAAATTTTTTGTTGATTAAAATGTATATTCTTTCAATTGTACATACACTATTATCAAAAATTTATCAATTATTTAAATACCACTTTAAATTAATAAATTTTGTATGATCCCAATATTATACTTGATAGGGAGTTTACTGTACTTCTCCGTCTTTAGCACTGTTTACACATTATAAACATTATACTCTGACATTAGATATCTTATAATCTGAATTTGTTACTAATATTAAAATTTTAATTCAATAATTTATTTTAACTAGTACGTAATATATTAAACATAAAAAATTATTCAATTATTTAATTACAATAATATTGAAATTTAAATATTAAATTTAATAAATAGTAATATGATTTAAAAATAACATATTTTTTAAATAATTATTTTAACTTCATCAAATTAAAATATAACATATTCCTGTCCAACACTATACCTAAAAAGACGATACTATATAATTCAATCTAATCCTAAGAGTTAATGTAGTCCAATCTGTAGCCTAAGGTCCCTAAATGGAGTAACAATGCCATTAAGCATTGCACAATTTTAGAATTTCCTATCAAGATAATTATGACTAAAATCAATAACATTATGACATGTATCTATGCGAGAATCATTGCATTACAATATGCATATAGAGTGCATTTGGCACATTATATTGCATTAACATTGTATTATAATAATATTTGTTATTGCACTATATTGTATTAATTTTATATTAATATTAAATTAATATTATTTTTATTTATTATTGTTTTATTATTAATTATATTGAGTTAATTATTTTTATATTAATTATTAATATAAAAATATAATATTACAAAATATTGTAATATAGTATCATTAAATAATACTATAACATAATTTATTTTTATGTTTATTTATTATAATAAAAATTAAAATATATATAATTCCTCAATTGAGGCAAAAATTGGTGCATTGCAGTGCATTATAATGCATCATAATGCAGCTCCAAAACTTCTAAACATAGGCAGGTAATAAATTAGTTTGAAAATTATTATAATATTATGTAGGGCCAGTTTAGTAACATTGTACCTTTTAAATAATTATTATTAGTTGTTCTGTAGAAATAATCGATTATGAAGAGAATTGGTTAAACGTTTGTTAAAATTTATTTTAAAGATGATGTGAATTTTAAAAGCAATTGTATATGTTTGGTATATCTTATTATTAGACTACTATAAGAATGTAAATTATTAAGTTGAATATAATATTGAATAAAATTTATTTATATCTTTATAAATTTGTGTATAAAATATTTTTTTTTATAGTGTCTATACTATAAGTATAACTAAAATAAATATTTTGTGTTATTAGTTTTTATTATTTTGTTATATCGATATAATTGGTAATAATAATAATCTCTTTAAAGTTTGATTTTATTTCTTGTTTAACAAGGATAATTTTAGCTTTTTAAGCTAAAAGACAAAAAAAAAAAAAAAACACAGACTCCAATACATTATTTTTTTTAATTTTTAGCTTATTCCTGACTTTATTAAAGTCATGGATCCCTAATTGAAAAATCACCATATATATATATATATATGGAATTATATTAAATATCAAAATCTGATTTTCAAAACCAAATTTTAAAAAGCCATTCTTTCCCTACTTTTCAAAATCTGCTATAAGATGAAGTGATTTTATCAAAAGTGATTTTTTTAAAAAATTTATTAAACGTCAAAATTAACTTTTAACTTTTCAAAATTACATTTAAAACCTCCCAAAAACAATCCTAAACTAGTGGATAATGCTATGTTCCAAAAACACCCATAAGATGAAAATCATAGCCTTTATGGATTACATACTTAGAAGATGAATCATATTTGTACGCCTTAAAACCATTTTGAAGGCCTCATCTCTCTCTAAAATATAATTGCCCATGAATAGGTGTCCATCACATTGACTTTGCTGAAAATAATGCTTTATTTGGTGGGATGGATGAAAAATCAACTTATTGTATATTTTTTTTGCGTTACAGAAGACTCCAGTGAAAGAATTAAGAAAACGGATGGTCTGGTGTTTTTATTTATTTACTATTATTTTTTAGTAGGCCTTTTGACATCTTTTTAAGTTCCACGTAAAATTTTTTTCAATTGAAATTACTTAAATAATAAAAGAAGAAATATTTTTTTATTTAAAAAAATCAATCTAACATTTAACCTTTTAACAAAAATTTTTACACCCATCCCATTTCATAATTTATAGTTATATTTTAAATTTTTAATTAATTTTTTTAAAGAAACTTATATGAGTTTACAGTTATGGAGACAAAAATTATATAATAAAAGTAAAATAATTTAAGATTTTATAATTTGTATGAAATTATAAACAAAAACTTAAAATAAATTTTTTTAAGGGTAAAATTTTATAGCAATATCTTAATTTTAATTTATAAATTTATGCGTTGTTAATTAAATTAGGGATATTTTAGGAATAAATTTTTAAGGGGGGTATTGCAAGGATCTTAGTAGGGTATTTTAAGCTCCACCCTTTTTTTTTTTTTCAAGTGTTGATATGCTCAACAAATGGTGCTTCAATTCGGGTCTAACTAGGGGTGGGCGATTTCAGATTATCAGATTTCAGATAATTTGGATTGAGAAAAAAATCCATCTGATTCAACCCGACTTTAAATCCAATTAATTCAGATTGGATAAATATTTCAGATAATTTCGGATTCGGATCGAATCGGATGCGTTTAGATTTCAGATTAATTCGAATTGAATTCGCATTTTGGACCTTTTTGACAATTCTCACAAAAAATTGATGAAATCGATAATTAATAAAAAATTACTAACCATTTAAAAAAAAAAGAAAACAAGCTGACAAAGTGACAATATATTGTTTCGTTGACAATATGGCATTCATATATGTTAAGGAAACAAGCTAATACAAAGTTTCCATTCACAAGAAATATAAACCATAAAAATGAAAACATTAAGTAACGAAATCTATAATTAACGGACTGTTTATATTTTTGTATGCATTCATTTTGTACAAACACTCCCTTTCATAAGCTTATAGCATATATTTTGATAATTTAGGAATAATGATCCGTTAAAGCATTTCATTTAATTAATAATGCTCTTGTAAGCGAGGTGCATAAACATTGCTCCAAGTCCAAGCCTCCAAATAAGCAACACAAAATAAACATTGCTCCAACTCCAACTCTCAAAATAAACAACACAAAATAAACATTACTCCAAGTCTCCAAAGTCCAAATAAACAACAAAATAAACATTAGTCCAATCTCCAAGTCTCCAAATAAACAACACAAAACAAACATTACTCTAAGTCTCCAAATAAACAACCTAAAATAAAAAATTAAACATTACTCCAAGTCTCCAAATAAACAACACAAAGTCACAAAACAAATATTATCACAATATCATCCAACGACAAAATAGACCAAAATAAAAATTATCATCCAAAAACATTTAGAAAATAGGAATTAAACTACAAGTTCTTCAAACTAAAGTACAACAACACCAAATTAAACTCACAACACATCTTGATAAGTCCTTAACTCTTGCTCTCCAACTACCGTCTTCAACTTTCCCAACATAAGATCAGAAACAATTATCATTTTACAATTGACTTAAAAATTAAAACCAAAAGTAAAACAGTTATAAATATTGTAACTTGAAACTAAAAGATCTATTAAATTTAAGAGTTAACTATTCAAATATCATGAGGAGTACTAGTGCCCACCATGGTAATTGTTGAAGCTTGTGATTGTACATACTCTTTAAAATGAAAATAAAAAAATAGTAACTTATAATTAGTGCATGAGTAATATAAAAAATGTGTTATAATAAATTTGAAATGTATTATATATAAAATGTAACATAAAAAATGTTACCTACTTGTAACTCCATTTGATATATATGATCTTTCAACTCTTGATTAAGGTCATAGATGGGAGTGGCAAAAAGTTTATATTGCAACCAATTTTCAGTACAAATCAATTCTTTTATTATAGTAGGAATCAAAGAACTCCTATATTCATCAATAATACAACCCTCAGTGCTAAAGGCGGACTCAGATGCCACAGTAGAAACTGCAATTGCAAGAATATCCCTTGCTATTTTCTGCAATATTAGATACTTTGACCCATTTATCTTTCACCATAGCAAAACATTAAGTTAATCATTGCTAGGATCTTCAATCGGGTCAAGTAAGTATCTTTGCACCTCGGTCGTCAAAAGCTTGGCCTCATTCTAAACGGAAACTTTCTTAGCATATCCAAAGAAAAGGGCGAGCAACTCGTAGGGTGTCATCACCATTTTCCGTTATATACCCTTGTTGCCGATCCGTGTCATCCGTGTCATCTACAAGATGTGGAGAAGAACTAGAACCACCACCACCACCACCACTGATACTGCCACTAGGAAAACTCTCACTATGCAATGGTGGCGAGGAGTCCCATCCACTATATGCATCAAAAAGTGAACTCAACAAGCCTTTCATTATTGCGACCATTTCTTCAATCCTCGCACTATTATTGGAAAAAATCATACTAAAAATATGTTTAGTAAAATCCATTTTGTAGCACGGATCAAGTATTGAGGCAACAATCAAGATTTTGTTAATTTTTCTCTGTGCACTCCTAATATTTGTCATATTTTTGCCTCATACTAGAAGTCATCAAATTCACATAAACATCTTTGGTTTTTTCCAAAGCACTCAATGAATTCTCAATTAAGCCAATTGTATCGTAACAAAGATTAGAAGTGACACTCCAAGAGGCTGAACAAGTTAATGTAGAGTCATAAAAGATATTTAAAAACCTCACAATTCGTTCGATATTTTCCCAGTCTTCAGGCCCAGGTGGCCCCACCCCCTTTTTTCCCCCTTTTTCTTCCTCTTTAAAGCATGCTTCATAAGGTTTATCCACTTCTGCCATCCTTTCAAATGCTGCTTGAAATTTCAAAACAGTCATCAACATCAAATAAGTGGAATTCCACCTAGTAATACAATCTAAAACCACAATTCCATTATCGCCTTTCACATGATCCACACACTGTTTAAATGCTTTCAATCTCAAAGTGGATGATTTGATATACTTCATAGCATTCCGAATATCGGCAGTTGAGGTATGCAACTCTTTCAACCCCATTGACAATCAAATTTAAGACATGTGCATAACAATGCACATGCATGTAATCACCCTGCAACATAAGTGCATCATCATTCTTCCACATAAGCATTTGGTTCTTCACATAATCAATAGCAACATCATTGCCCAACGCATTATCAACAGTTATTCAGTTATTGCACACACCCTTTCTATTCCCCATTCAAGCGAACAGCCTTAATCTTTTTGCCAATGACTTCCCTTTATGGTCTTCAATCACATTGAAACTGATAATCTTTCTATGTAAACACCAGTCACTATCAATAAAATGAGATGTGATCACCATGTAACTCATGTTTTGAACTGAAGTCCGTATGTCCAATGTAAAAGACACTCTCTGCTTATTCTTACATACCAAACTCTTCAAAATTCCTTTTTTTTTCCAAGAATAATTCCATAATATTTCTACTAATAGTTCTTTGAGATGGCGTAATAAATTGAGGAACAGCTACACTGTAGAAATACCTAAACCCTTTGTTATTGACAAAATTAAGCTACAACTCACCCAAAATAATCATTTTAGTGACTGCCCTTCTACAAGTTTCTTGAATCCATCCTTTGGCCAAAACCATATTACTTGAATGTCCTTCACCACTCTCAACTGCCAACTTTTGCAGTCTTTCATCTTGTCTTGCTTCACTTTGAAGTATGCTTCACATACTTTTATATGAGTTCCTATATTGCTAGTCCCATCATACTTTGAATGACATTGATATATCTGGCCACAGTAGTTGCACTTTGCTTTATGCTAATAGTCCTCGGGTAAAGTGAAATGATTCCATGCCTCGGATCTTTTCTTCATTGGTCATCTCTGAATTGGCTTCTTCCACTTTGTATTTGTCTTTCCTTCTTCTGTGGGTACTTGTACACTTTGGACTTCATCATCATCATTGGAATTTGACCTTAAATGCCTTAGTCATTTGAAAATACAAAAACCATATCAATCATCATTATTCTGTTTATGAATTTTCAACTAAAAAAATAAATATGGCTTTTGACTATATATCATCTCTTTACCTTAGCTATACAAATTCATTCATCAAAATCGTTATTTGGAAATAAAGCAAATCATGGCATTAACTTATCAAAAAGTAATCCTACTACCACAACATATAATCCCTTCATCATTCAAAAAGATAAAAAGAAGTGCAACTTTAGGTATGAAGTTCAATTTTCAGTTTTGATGAATCAATATTGTTTCTTAGTCTATTAATAATTAATAAACTAATGTTACAAGTGAATAATCATATATTAAATAATGTATGATTATTTAATAATTAATAAAATTCAATTTTTAGTTTTGATGAATCGATATTGTTTCTTAGTTTATTAATAATTAATAAAATTTCAGAGAAACTCCTTACATAATGAATTATCAGCGAATGAAATAATCAAATAATGAAAAAATTAAAAGAAAAAATCCAACAGTGGACAGAATGAAATAACGAATTAATTAGAGATCAAGAAACAAAGTTGTCTTTGAATCTTTACTTCTCAAATCCAATACATGTTCATGTTCTTCTCAACTAATGTTACAAATGAATAATCATAAATTCAAAAAAAAAAATGAAAAGAAAAAAAATAATTCAAGAACAAATGTACTCCTATTTACAAACAACTCGTATACACAATTAAGCCAAGTATAAAATTCAAAGTTTCAAACACAAATCGTGGAAAGTTGTCACGCGTCTGGATTAATTGATTACCATTAAGAAGTTGCTGTTAGCTACTCGGGACTAGTGGATTATCAGCGCCCCCTGTGCAACTGGTCTGTTGGACGTGATGAAGAGTTCAAATGCAGTTGGGTTTCGAATATTTTGTTCACCTTGGTTTCACTCGGTTTCAGCCGGACATGATGAATACAGATTCGACTGTGGTGTGATGGTTGACTCGTGGGTTGGCGATGGGTTAATGGGTTTCGTTCGTTGGGTTGTTTGCTACTTTGCTTGTTTCTATGAGAGCGTGAGTGGTGAACTGGTTAGTGGTTACGAATTAAGTTTAGAATTACGTTTTCAATTTTTTAACTTTCAACCTTTTTTTAACAGTGCAGATCTGATCTGATGATTCGGATCAACCCAAATCCGATCCAATCCGAATCAATCCGATCCGATCCGAATCAAATCCGATTGGATGAAATTATCAAATCTGATTGGATTGCACGAATTTCATCCAATCAGATTTTCGCTTCAAATTCAAACTTGATCTAAATTAATTAAGATATCGAATCGGATCTATCGAAATCTGATTCGATGCCCACCCCCAGGTCCAACAAAAGAAAAAAAAGTTTTGATAAAAAATAAAAAATAAATTTTCTTTTTAACTTGTCGGTGACCAGTTCAGGGCTATCCTTTAGGTAATTATCATTTACCTTTTTTTAATTTGTAAAGCTTGTTGAACAAAAATGAAAGTATCAAAACCAACAGTGTTACAAATTAATATTCCAAAGATTATTTGTTGCTTTGGGTTTCACAAGACAAATCTACATTTTTACATTGAGAAATTATTTGCCTTCCATCCGAAGTTTATCCCATTATTAAAAATATTGCAAAGTTTAAATTTGTTTTATTTTTCATTTAATGTATGCAATTCGTATTAACCACCCACCAAAAAAATAAAATTACTATTATAAAATGACAAAACAGAAGCAATCACAAATTATGGTAGTGATCATTATGTAAGGGTCATTTTATTTTATTTTTTTTTAATAAATGGTTGATACACATTGTTAAAAATTGGTACAAAATCAAACAAATCAAAATTTTATAACATTTTTCTTAACAAGATAATTTCCGAGTGGATGGAAAATATTTTTCCTTTTATATTAAAAGACATAAGAAGTAGTGGATTTGTCATTTTATCTCTTTGCAGTAACTTAAAAAAAAAAAAATTACACCATTCCATTACTGTTCTTCTATCTATTATCACTCTTTCTCTTTATTGCCAATCCATCGGTTAATGTTAATTCTCCCCCAGTACCATCTCAGTTTCCCAAACTACTTTAGTTTTGTCAAACAAGGAGAATTCTCAGAATACGTGCATTGACTACGGGTGAGCATAGGTTTGCTTGAAGCAGGTTTGTGAAAATCCAACGTAACTAACTATTGATTTTTTTTATAACCTAACTCAACCAAATAAATATGTGCAATCCAAATCAATACAATCCTTAAGTTATCAGGTTGGGGTGATCAGATTGGAGATTATATTAAAATTAAAAATTAAGAAAATGCAAATATTACAAAAGTTTATAAATAATTTGGTACTTAAAATCAAATTCACATAAAAAAAAAACACACACACACACAGAGACACACATCAATTCTTAATCATAATATAAAATGTTGTCCATTGTACTCAACATGTATCAGTAAACAAGGTAATGAAAATAAATATTGCATAAAAAACTATATGATATAATATTTGAATATCTATCAATTTACTTTTAATAAACATTAAGGTTATAACTTTTGAATTTTGACTATAAGAAATTAATTAAAATTAATATCAAGTTTAACAGAGAGAAATTGAAAAAGAATCTCTTTTATAAAAAGAATAAAAACTGTCTGAGGTTCGTTTAGCCTAGAGTTTAACAATTGACAATCTATATTAAAATTTTCATGAGCTTTATTGTTCTTGGATTATCTAAATTCATCTTGATGAATCCATCCCAACCCAATCATTAATTGGGTTAAAGAAAATTGACTCAATCAACTCATTATCAGACACTTAACCCTTAAAATTCTAATTGAATTGGCTTGGATTAGATTGGGTCCACTCACTTAAAATAACGTTTACATTTTGGATTGGAGTACAAATTTTGAAGAGTGAGAATCTTGGGATTGGTAGTAGGTTATTTACTTATACTAAAATGGGACTATGGAATCAGAATCAGATCTAATTTTATATTTACTTTATCTTAGATTTAGAGTAAATGGTTTCAAAATATAATTTTACCCTTATTTAAAAAATTCTAGTTTTTAAATACAAAATTAATAAAAAATATATTTGAAAAATAAAATATTTATTTTATTGTATTTGTAAATTAATAATAATTATTAATGTTATTAATTATGTAAATCATAATTTTTTATTAATTTTAATTTTAATTACGTGAATTAAAAATTAGTAATAAGAGCAACACTAATGAAATATTATTATTAATAATATAGCAAAAATTAATATTTTCTTAGAATAAACTATTATTATTATTAATTTTTAATATTAAAATAAATATAATACTATTATTTTTAAATAAATATAATAATATTATATTATCAAATGAGGATAGTATATAGTAATATTATTAATTCTCTATGAATATAATAATATTATTTGTAACTAATTCTAACTTAGAATCAATGTGAATTATTTTTTTTAACTAAATATAATAATATTATATTTAAATAAGTTTATTGTTGTTGTTATTATTATTATTATTATTATTATTAAGAATATATTATAAATAATTATAATAATATTATTTAAATAAATATGATATTATTTATTTTATTTTATTAATTATAATTATATTAAATTTAATAAAATGGTAAAAAAGAAAGAGGTGAGAGTGGGAATCCCACTCCTCACTCGAAAAATGGGTAGGGCTCAATGAGTGAGATTCCCACCCCTCTTAAAATATGCAAGTAAACACTGGAGTGGGAGAAATCCACACTCCTTACTCCCGCTCCAATAAGTAAATATAGCATAAATATAGATGAAACTAGAAAGTTCTAATAGCATGTTTACTATTGCGAATGGGAATGGGAATCAACGAATGAGAATGGATGATGTATTTACTTGCTTAAATGAGAGGTGAAATGGAAATTAAAGTGGTGAGTCTCACCTAAAATTGAGAATGATTGCTAGAGTTTCCACTCCCATGGGAGAGGTGGGAATAGGAATCTCATTTCCTAAAGTGACCATTTTACCCCCTCTTAAATCTTGAAATTTCCACTTTATCCTTACATTATTATTATTGTTGTTGTAGTTGTTGTTGTTACTATAGTAATTTTATTATTAATAATAATGATTAATAATAATAATAATAATAATAATAATAATAATTATTATTATTATTATTATTATTATTATTATTATTATTATTATTATTATTATTATTATTATTATTATTATTATTATTATTATTATTATTATTATTATTATTATTATTATTATTATTATTATTATTACTATTATTAACATCATAATAATCATAACAATAACAACAACAACAACAACAACAATAAAAATAATAATTACTATTATTGATATAATGATTTTCATTCTCCATTTCGATTTTAGCCCATTCGATTCCATTCTATTCCGATTTCAGGTCTATTCCGATTACTGATTAGTAAACATACCATAAATCTCTTAAGCACTGCTTTTTGATTTGCTCTTTACAACACAACACTAAATGCTACACCCCTACTTTCTTAATGGGGATCATTGATATGTTAGAGAGACATTTTCACTAGAACTGGGAAAACCACCCAAAGTAAGAACTGAAGGTAAAAACCTGACGGTGACACTGTTGCTTGACAAACATGCATTGTGAACAAGGGCGTTGTAGGGCTCAAGTTATTTTCAAATGCCAACAATGTGCTTTAGTTCTCAAAAGGGAAACTTTTGTTGGGGTCGGCAATACTTTTTTCTTCTTTTACATTAGTTTTCAAATACTAATAATTTCTTCTCAGTATTAGAAGCTAGGGGACTGATGTTTTGTTGGGATTTTCCGCACATCATGGATAAGAATAGTTGACCCTGAGCTCACATCAATTAGAGCAACTAGAATCAACATGGACCTGAGCTCCGATCATGAATGGAGATGAACAGTTCTTATTAGGCTAACCATGAATTGAGATGAACAGTTTTTATTAGGCTAACCATGAATTGAGATGAGCTAACTACATTAAGATGACCTAAATTCAGATAAGTAGACTACATTAAATTGACTATTGATTGAGATGAGTAGATCTCATCATGCGGACCTGAAAAGTATTAGACTGGGTCAAATAGATCAATCTTGTTGAGAGATACTGCCCAAGGAAAGAAAAAGGTTACTTCCAGATCAAAGATAATAAATAAAATTGAAACAAGATAAAATCGTATATCGAAACGACTTCTGGCATAAAAAATCGAAACCACATTCGTAGGCCGACAATTTTTCTGGATAGGTCGAACTATTAGAAGAAAATAAAAAAGGAAGACCGACTAAGATTAAAGAAACTAGCAGACTAATCACTAAATAGATACAAATAGGTGCAAATTCTAACATCACCACAGCCCACTTTGAATCAAAACCACAATTCCGAAAACCACCCACGAGTAGGAAACTGCTCATTGGGGGAAACGGGTTACAAGTAGGTGAAGAAATGGGTTAGAATTTAGGGAATAATTGTCCGCTAATAAGAGACTATTTAAGTCAAGCAAGAAATCAGAGAGTGGGGTCAGCAAAGCAACCACGAACCAACTATAGAGGAATCAACCATTCTGTTTTACGACGTGATCTACAGTAATAACATCATAGATCCCTGTTTGAAAACCTAGATGGAAACCTTTTCTTCTCATTTTGTTTCCCCCTTCTCATAGATCCAATAACTAACTAAGCACTGGTGGGTTCTCACCAAAACCTTTACTGACTAGTCCTAACCATTTTCTATGATTGGCAGGTGAACGAATTTGAGTTCGGCTGGGAAAATTTGAGGTTGACTCGGCAAAATAAGACCGGTTCGTGCTATTTTCCCCATAAAACAAATTCGGCAGTTGAGGTAGTTTCTGGGCATCATCAACATTAGTTTCCTTAGTTTTTGGTACTTTGTTCCTATCCATTCATTATTTGTTGCCTTGTATGTATGAATATTATCGAAACTAGTTGAGTTATGTATAATCAAATAATAGGGGGCAAAAAAAAGAAAAAGAAATGCTCCTCTGTGTGTATGAATATTATCAAAATTAGTTAAAATATATACAATAAAATAATAGGGGGGAAAAAAATGGAAACGCTTCTGAAACACACAGACTTTTCCTATTCCTATATTCATGAATCACTGTTACTCGATTGTTACTGTGAATATCATCCAAAGCTTCCATATTTTGCAAAAGCACATCTTTACCACCAAAAAAAAAAAAAAAAACACTTTTCTTCCGCTAACAAGCGACAACAGTTTAAACAGAACTGTAAGAGGCAAAAGAAAGCATTAACTCGGAGAAATGTCTAGAAAAACATCCACTAACTCATTTTCTTTTAGAAATAAAATGAGGACAAACAATCTCTTATTGTTGTGGTGGCGTTAAGCGCACCACAACTCCATCTTGTGAAATAACCATCACATAATGAACTTCCGATTCTCCCCTTATTACAACAATTATTTGATA
The DNA here is from genome assembly GCA_030449075.1 of Murraya paniculata. Lineage (NCBI taxonomy): Eukaryota > Viridiplantae > Streptophyta > Magnoliopsida > Sapindales > Rutaceae > Murraya > Murraya paniculata. Next base: position 3,440,636 of record JAEVFN010000012.1, on the reverse strand, counting down.
TTTTATTACTTGTTGGAAACTTTTATGAATCCAACTACTGCTGAGTCGCGTGCTTTGGTGAGAGTCTTCAAGTCAAAAGCAATCCAACATGTCGGGAAACTCGTATCGTAGAAATAGCCTACACATCTGCAATTCGAACTACATCTTTTGGCACAAGCTTCAATCGTAATATTGGCTCCAACTCCATCAAAATAATCATACGTGCACATATAATGTCTAACACCTTCAAGCTTATAATAATGGAAATTTTTTGTCCCACAAAAATTTACTTGCGCTGGCTCACACTCATTGCTCCAACCAATCAAACCTTTTTCTGTAGGGCAAGCAACGCATTGACTGTCTTCACACACCCCGAGTTTGCCGCATCTCTCTGGCATCCGGCACTCACTGTCCCAATTTCTTGAATTACTACCTCTATAGTTTTTACCAAAGAGAGCAAATCTTTCTTCCTCAGGAAGCCAATCAACCTCTTGGGAGTAAGTAAAGACCTTCAGATTTCCATCTATGCCCAGCCGAAGAAATGATATTGTGCTGTTGTATTTTGGCCTGTCAAAAATGAAACTGTTATCGCCTGAAGAATCTACTAGCGTCAGCTCATGCATTTTTCCTGGGGAAGATTTGAGCGTTAAACTCTTTAGCCCATTATACAAAATTGGAAACGTGTAGTATAAAATAGGCCGGGGAGCACTGCTGCTTTTGTAATAAAATGCCAATCTTTTGGGCTCCATCACGAAGCTGTGAGGGCCGTCCACATTTTCTTTAACGGAGAGTCGACTGACGAGTCTTGTGACCCGACCGACGCGAAGAGACTGTCCCACCAAGAGGGTATCAGTTGGATAGTCAAAACTCTGCCAGATAAAGTTACCCTTTGAGTCACGAAGCACCATGTTGCCATTTGGAAGCAACTCAAACCCCACGATACCTTTGTTGGCCGTGTTGCTTTGCCAAACGACAGTGCCGTCGGCTTCGGCCAGGACAAGATTTCCGTCGGTTCCCAAAGAGAACACGGCGTTTTCGCGAACCTGGTTTGCCCCGGTTGGCTTCCCAAACCCAACGGAAAACCGGTTCTTGCTTTTTGATGCCCAAACGGAGAGCAAGGGTGAAAGCATTTGGTGTTGTGTTGTAAAAGCCAAGCTGGAAAGGATCATTGTAGATGCCTGACATTCTGTAATTTGCATTGTATTCATTAAAGTATGCTCCTAATCCTCCTTCATTCACGAACTTAAATGTTTCATTGGCAGGAACTTGAGCATTAGCTATGGCGAAAATAAGTGATGAGAGGAATAACAAGGAGACTAATGCTGCAGGAAGATGACATTTTGTTTGCGTAATTGGAGATGAATATCGATCGCTGAGGCAGCTCAGTATTAATAATGGCTAAACAGAGACAAGTTACATGTTAAATAATTGTTACTTCTTAATTATGAATCTGCCCTTTCACATTACACTGGCTTGTTATGGATCTACAAAATTGTACTACATATATCTTTTTGAAGAATTTCTCTTTTATGCACGTTGATTTGATCTGGATTCAAGAATTTCTTTTTTATGAACCCACGATTTTGTTATAGCTCAAGCACGTGATATTACAGTTTGGTTATGTTGTAAGAAAGGAAGAAGAAAAAATCTTAATTATGTCTGTATTTAATTAACCTTGATTAAATTTTCAGTTCTTATTACTGTCTGGAATTTCTTAATTGGAATATTATTTTATATCCTCTATCCCGATATGAAAATGGCGCTACTGTTATTATTTCAATACATAAAATTCCCTTCCATCGCTGGCAAAATAAGTATATAAATATATCCATGTATCCATATATATATTAAAATACAGGATGACAACTCGAAAAGCATCATTTGAATGCATAAAGCGTATTTCAAATAGAAAAGTTGACAGATATGAAATTCTTGACTCATCTGTCAAATTTGATTAAACTAAGAAACTTTTCCCGCCTTTGTTCAGTGGCCAATGGGAGCCATGGCTTATTCTCCTGGTTCGAGAAACATGGCAGTGCGTGCTGGATTGTTAGAACTTATTTGAGATGAACAAGAAAGTAATGATTTAAAAATAGTTCTTACAATTTAGAGTACAATTAAAAACTTATTGAGTTGTATATATTCTTAGTATTTTGAGTATTTTAAAAGTTCCAGTCGTATTTACTAAACTAATCATCATATATATTATATAAGATTTACGACTTTGGATTAAATGTTGATCAGCTTAATTGTGTTTAGTTTTTGATAATTCTTTTATCCGGTTACATTTGTAACAGTATACTATTAATATTTAATTATTTTTTATTTCTGTGACTATCGGTTATAATAGTCTAAACTTAAAATTCATTTTAACACTGAATCAAAAAGCCAAAATCTAAAACTCATAGGCCATAGCATATTGACTTCCCATAATGAAAAAATAAAATTACCAAAATATCTTGATCTGGTCATGATAGCTGTCCTTGACTGAAGAGTTTCATGGTAATTATCTAACTTGAAATGATATTTTGAAGTCCAAAACTTGTAAATAATTAATATCGTCCATCAAACCAAATTAAATCCATTAAACCAAATTAAATCTTGGCCACCGCGTATTAGTAGAACTCGAATCACTTTCAGCCCAAACCTAAAACCCATTCATGATGATGATCAAAAGCAAACTCGAGGGCTTGAAGAATAGTTTACAATTTAGGATAAAAAGTAAAACCGGCCACAAATACCCAGTAACTTGGGAAAAGCAACGCATAAAATATTGTTATCGGTAAGAAATTGAAAAGCCATAAAACATCTAAAGAGAATTTTGTCTTAAACGTTGTAAAGCATCTTAGTTTAAATTTATGCATCTATCCTGGTTAATACGTTAAACTCTCTCAGATAATGATGCAGGCATGCAATGCAATAATTAATGGAATTAATTGAATGTTCAAGGTCAAACTTCGACACCTTTAATTAGATCGATGAAAAGTAAAAACAAAATAGATCGATATGTACGATGGATACATGCAATTGAATAATAAATGGGATTATTTGGTTGTTCAAGGTCAAACTTCGATACCTTTAATTAGATTGATAACAAGGGAAAAAAGAATCTGAAGTGCGGATATTGACACGAAATTTCATAAGGATTTAAGATTTCACAATATATATTCTGAAGCGCGAGCATTCTTATTTTTTTTCTTTTTCATCTAGACATATTTAAGTCATATAATTTAATAAAATCGGTATTTAATTTGTTATAAAACTATGTGATTTAATAGCAAATTTACATTGACTCTACTAAATCATATGGTTTAACAATATACCCACATAGAAAAAAATGAAGACACCCACATAAGAAAATAATTATGTGTATGTGTGTATATATGTAAAACTATCTTATCTGAGATTCTCGGATTATATTTTTTATTTAGTTGATTACCATGCCCACCATGTGTAATCAAGGATGCTTTTTCAATATGTAATTCCTAGATTGTAAAAGCTCCCAGATTGAAAAAGCACTCTATAAATATACCAATATATACATAGAATAATTTTTCAATCAGGAATTTGTGACTATATTAAAGTAAGGGATAAATTTATATATATATATATATATATATATATATATATATATATATATTAATACAATGTGCATATATAATTATTGTTAATTTTAATATGATCAGAGATCTCTAATTAAAAATTCACTATATATATAATTAAGTTTCATTAAGGGACAAGATCTTCATTTAGGTCATTAATTTATACTCAATGACCTATTATTTTTTATTTTAAAATTTGTACATGATAGAATCCACCATATGCAAATTTTAAAATAGAAAAACAATATACTGATAATGAATTCTTTTTGGTGAAATAACATAAATGATACCGCATCCTTCTTTTTTATTTTTCAAATGATACCGTATCTTTGCCCAGGCATAGTTATATTCAATTTACAGTATAATACTAATAAAAAAGTGACAATTATAATGTTAAATACTTCTTGATCTTTACACGTTACAATATTATACTCCTCGTGATATTTATTATCTACACAATATGTATCTTGGAATAGCATTTAGTCAGTGAACATGTGCATCAGTCTATTTTTTAGTCATAACTTTTTCCTTATGCTGTTGTTTTAGGAAATTTTTATTTTAATAAAAGAAAATTTCACGATGCTATGATTAAAATTACGGCATTAATATTATGTTAAATTTAATTTTTGTAAATTACACATAATACTAATAAATAAAAGTAAAATAAATAAATTAATATAAGACTGATAAATTGGTGTTTTAAAATTATAAAAAAAAACTTATAAAAGCAACATAAAACTTATAAATCAACATTAACTTTTAATTTAAAAAATAGTTTATTGATTTAATTTATTTAGGCAAAAAAAAAAAAATTCACTCATCAATTGAAAACAAAAACGTTTGTATTGAAAACAATTGGAATAAGTTTTATAAAATTAGTTTAACCATGAATTTAAAGATAAAGGCTCATTTACTCCATATGTTTTGAGGTTAGTGTCTGTTTAGTCCATGTAATTTTAAAAGTACTTCAAAACATCCCTCCTGTCAAATTATTGATACCCCTACTATTACTTTTTGTTTATTTTGGCTTGCTTTTACAATATTACATTCTTACAATAATCTTTCTTTTTTAGGACATTAACAAAAGGAAAAAAATTAGATTACCAATTTAGCCCCAAAAATAAAATAAAAACAAAAAAGTATATATATATATATATATATATATATATATTAGTTTTTGTGAAAGTTCCCGTATGTCCAAAAAAGTTAATATTGAAAAAAAAATTAAATTATCAATTTTTTTGGACATCAATAGAAAAATAATATATTAATTCCTCAGTAGAGCGTTTTATAAAAATTAATATATATTCCTTTTGCTTATATTTTATTTTTTAGAATTAAATTGGTAATTTAATTTTTTCTTTTTATTAATGTCCCAATAAAAAAATTATTGTCAGATGACATTATTGTAAAAATAAGTCAAAATGAACAAAAAGTAATGGCAAGAGTGTCAATAATTTAACGACAAAAATATTTTGATGTATTTTAAAAAATACAAAAACCAGACGGACACTAGCCTCAAATATAGAGACCAAACAAGCTTTTATCCTAATTCTATAGGCATGCTAGGACATTTTTGAACTTTTTTTTTTTCATTTTCTGTCATAGTATTTGTTTACTATACAAATTGATTAAGCAAATTTATTTTGCTTTATGTAGATCAAATCAAAATAAAATAAAAAGATATTCTTATATTACTAGACATGTATGAAATATCAATAAAATTGAATCTAATTTTTAGTTTTATACAAATTCTATATAGTTTTAAACTTTACTTTTTATTTATACTAAAAGATCATTTGAGATTGATATCTAGAAGATTTAAAAAGATGCAAAATCAATTATCCCACAAACAATTTTTAAAAACTATGGAAAAAAGTTTTTCAAAATTTGATTTTTAGAATAAGTTTTATCATTAATAAAATTTCACATAAATCATCACATGTATCACATAAATCCAAAATTATCATGATTCAATTTAGAAATAAAAACAGTAATATATAAGGTAATCATTATTATAATAAGTTTTTATTTTACATTTGCAAGTTTTTATTTTTCTCAATAATTGTTATAATATTTACTTGTTTTACATTTTATTTACAAATCTTCTGTTTCATTTAATTTACATAATTTATGTTTTATTTTATATTTAATTTTAATTTACAAGTTTTATATTACATCTGTAAGTTTATGTTTTGTTTAATTACCAATAATATATTGTTTTGTCATTCCTATATTAATTTACTTATTTTACCTTCTATTTACAATTGTTATGTTTTATTTATATAATTTATGTTTTATTTTACATTTAATATTGATTTACAAGTTTTATGTAATATTGATAAGTTTTTGTTTTATTTACCAATGATATATCAATTTACCACTCATATATTAATTTACTTATTTTATCTTTCATTTATAAATTTTATATTTCATTTACATTATTTATGTTTTATTTTACACTTAATTTCCATTTATAAGTTTTATATTATATCTATAAGTTGTTGGTCTATTTGTCAATAATACATCAATTTATCACTCTTATATTAATTTACTTATTTTACCTACTGTTTATGAGTCTTATGTTCTATTAACACAATTTATGTTTTATTTTATACTTAATGTTAATTTATAAGTTTTATGTTAAATTTTCATATTTTATGTTTTATTTGCACAATTTATGTTTAATTACTATATTGAAATCATGGCATTATAGAATGATCCTTTAATAAAAAATTTAGTTATAAAATTTTGACAAAACATACGAAAAGCCTAAAATATCTTAATAAAAAGAAAATTAATTGATAACTATCTTAATATTTTAATCTTTTCATATCTTTGTCAAAATTTTATAACCCAATATTTTTTTCAAGCTAGCATTGTTGGTTGTTTTATATTTATCCATTAATTAGCACTCGGAACTGTATAATCAAAGTGGCAGAAGAAATTTTGATCTTGACAACGTCAAGACACAGATTTTCGGGTTATAACTTCTGCAAAAATAGTGCAAATTTTTGGTAATGTTTGTGAATTATGACTTACATAATCAAGAAAATCTAGAGTTGTGAGCAAAATTGTTAAATATTTGACATTATCATACGTTATAAATATTGCAAAGAGTGGGAACATGTATCCAAGCCAGAAATTGAGACAAGATCATATATTCATATATACGAGATGGCCCAGCATCAGCATACTGAGACTCTCCGCCTCTCTGCATGTGCAGGCAATGTTGCTTCAACATTACAATCGTATATAACTCTCAAGCGATTAAACAAGAAGATCGATAACTAATGTTATATTGTACAACCACAACTCCTTAAATAAACTGAGATTAAACAATTATCCACGAGTATAATTTGTCTGTTATTTTGCACAAAAAAATTGATAAATAAACTGAAAGAAGGCATAACAAACTATAATATTTTATGGTGTTAAAGTATTAATTGATTATTTTGTCTTTTTTTTTTCCTTACACTTTATGGTATTATTATAGTTAATTCTGTGTTGTTTCTGTTTAAATATCACTACTCTTTTGCATATCTACCATTAGCTCCCATGTAGCTCAATGATCTTAGGATGAACTAAGGGCGGGCATAAACAAGAAGATCAATGCCTAATGTTAGGAACTTGTAATTTGAAAGCACGTATGTTAGCTATGGACTAATTATTACTAACTACCTGTATACTTATATTTGTCATCTAATGATTCTGTTCCACAACTCTGTCACTTGATTCTCGTTTCTCTCCATTTTTTTCGCCAGAAAATCCTTCAGATAAAGATACATTTTCCGGTGAAGGAGCAGGCTGAGAAGACACAACAACAATCCCAAATCTTCCATATTTGAGGAGCTGAGAAATGACCTTAGCCTTACGCAGTGCCTGCTTACTGAATCTGTAAACAGACCAGACATTAATGCACCATCCTCTTAAACAACTCTTATTTGCTTTAACTTCATCATCTAAAAATTTTTGAGCTTCTGCAATCTTTTCGTCCACATCTTGTATCCACTTCTGAACATCAGTTTTGATAATTTCTCCATTTCTTTCGGCTGTATCAATTTTTCCTTGCACCCTTTCCCTTCTACATGCAAGTAGCTGAGTTTGCTCTTTTAATGTCTTGATGTTATGGTTGTAGTGAAGGAAGTAACCAAGCTGACGAAGCGCTGCATGAAGCACACACGCTGCAATCCTTTCTACAATTGCCGAAACAATATCCATGTAAAAGAAATTTCTCTTTTCGAGGGTTCAATTTCAAAGGCTTAATTTGGTAGCTAAAAGGCACGCAAGGCACAATCACAGAGATGTATACCAACAGCCTAAGAAAAGTAAAGCATCAAAACATGCAAGGCAGAATAAAGCAAAGGAAAAGGCCATAGCTAGCCACATGCTTATTACTGGGTTCATTTGGATTCTAAGCAGGTTCACAATGAAGCCTTTGAATCATTCTTTTCTTTTACCAGTCTTATGAGTTAGAATCTGTTGCTAAGGGTGTTAAGGTGTGCTGAAGCCTCCAATTTAAATGATAAAAGATAGCATGTCCCCGTGACACGTTATTCTCTTAGGCCAGGCCTTGATTTTGCAGACATGCACGAATGACGATGAAGTCACTGATGATTTTATTAATTGCAAATTAATTGCGAAACTGGTTTATAGTGAGACAAAAAGTCCAAAGCATCAATGCTTTATTGGATTTACTCCATCAATATGCGTATAAACAATTTGTTACATTTCACAAGATTAGCTATGTCATATTTGTTTGAGACATTTCATCGAATAGTTCTAGTTCCACTATTAGCAGAACTCAAGTGCTCCTGATTCCAGTAAGCAAAGCCACTAACTATTATAGCCTCTAGGCTAAGGAGGCATCCGTATATCTGCACTTAACTGACCTACTGTAGATTTATTAAGGATGGGTTATTTATAGTGTAGAAAATAAACTGTGCGAGTATATTTTCTTAGATTTTCTATGTTGGGACTTCTTTTGGGCTTCTAAATTGGACTTCAATTATGAATTCATTTGTTGGGTTTATACACGTATTTGTAATGTACAAATCATTGTCACATACAAAATAATAATAATAATGTCAGTATTGGAATGCTGTAAATCAAAAAGATACTTATAAACTCTAACTAGATAGGGATATTTCTATTTTATATGGGGTGCATTTGAAATGCAATATAAAATTTAACATTTTAACATTGCATTTCATTGAAGGTTACAGAGTGTTCACTTGTACTAATACAGAATGTTCACTTGTACTAACTTATAAATTAAATGCAATTATAGGGCGGCCTAGACCTCTAAATCCATGGATAGTTTGTGTTTACTTTCGATGTAACCAAATTTCTAGATAAAAAATAAATATTGTCTAATGAGAGCTAGAAGCTGAAATAAGTTAATATTTATTTGAACTTATTTTGAGATAGTAAAATAAGATGTCTATTATTAAACCAATGAGTGATTTACATTCTTTTTACGATTTTGATTTAAGAGTTAAATCATGTTATAACACCCCCCAACAAAAAAATGCTTTTTTTTTTTCTTTTGGTACTTTTTATATATAATTTTCTAACAACGACGCCTTTTCAAATTAGACATTGTTTCGACATTCTAAAAAATTTGTAAAGATTGAAAGGCACCACCTTTCATGACTTTTGGTTGGTGCCATGATGTTTCAATCAAACAAACTCCGTAAGCCAATCTTGATCGTGTCGTTTTTTTTTTTTTTTTTTTTTAAAAAAAAGCATAAAAATATGTACTTTTGAAATTTGAATCAGTCATTTTAGGTTATTAAACAAGTGCAATCATTCACACAAAAATTGTATTTTTATTGCGTTATTTTTTTGGAATTAAATTTGCTGAACTTTTGTTTTCAGCCTCAAATTTTGCCGCCCCACTTGTCATGTGTTCCGATACAAGTGGATCTCCAAATCACACCATTCAATTTTGACTAGTCTTCCCCTCCCTTATTTGCACTGAGAGGGTCAGTCATTTGACTGAAACCAGTCACAAATATAAAAAAATTTAACTTAAAAAAAAGAGTTGCTAAGTTATAATTACTGCAATTTATAATTATAAAAAAATCGAATGAACAATAATCACGTAAAAACTGCAGGTAATAAGTTGAAGCAGTCTCATATTTTATTACTATCATGTCAGGTTAAATTTTGTTTCTTCGAAACCAAACATTAATTTATTGTATAAAAAAAAAATCCAAACAAAATCGGTTCATTAATTTTATCTTATCATCCAAGCTGACCCTGTTGAACTCACCTTTTTTCTTAAATAAATTTATTTCCGTCAAGTAATTGTTAAACTGCCGTCCTCTCCTCTCAATCATCGATTCAGCTGATCTCCCCTTCCATCTCAATATTGAATAAGGGAGCGTGCATTAATAGACCGCGGCACCATTAATATTTTTTATTTTTAAATTTGGCGGCTGTCTTTTTCTCTGAACTAATTTTATATGAATTAATATAAGGTTCAATCTAATTGAACAGTGTATTTTTATGTCCCGACATATACAAAAGAAAAATAAAATTTATTTAAGTTGCTCCATTATTGACATTATTAATTGATTTCTTACATCTAGTTCAGTCGTTGACCATGCGCGGGGAAGCCACATAAAGATTTCATTTTCTTTATATTCATAAACTAATCGAAGTATTAGATAAAAGAACGCACTTTCTTTCTAATTAGTGTATAATCTCATAATATTTTGCTTGTAAAAATATAATTTTAAATTATACAAATTGTTTCTATCAAGATTTGTTGTCATTTACTTGAGCTGATACGTTAAAATATCACATAATTTAAGATACTCTTGATTTTATTCTTGTCATAAAAATGAAGCATGATATGTCGAACTTCAAATTGATCAATGCCAAAATATATAACGTCACACAATTTATTTGACTACATAATTAAAATTGCATATGTCTATCTCCGAAATCAATTGGAATATACCGAATCAAAAACCATAAATTGATGACTTTTAAGCTTCAAGTTGATGGATCAGAAAAGTCAGACCGTATGCCAAACAACACGGGATGTGGAAAGCTTAACACTCATAATTGGTCAAAGAAATAATGTCCCCACACAACATGGGATCATGCTAACATTTATTGTGTTTCAAAATTTCAACCTTCAGTGTTAAGAATTTCAACTTTCAAAAACAATAATTCTATTTTTTCCGGAAAAAAATAAATCAATTTCTATAATGTTTATAAGATGAAATTTTCACCATTAATTTGGAGTAATTATTTAACCCGTCAGTTAATTTAAGAGTTTGAGTCTCCCATAGCCACATAAATGAGAATAAATGAGCGAAATTCAACCTTGATAAATTAAGACAGGTTTCATGAGCGTTAATTTAGATTTAAGATTTCAACATGATTTTTTTTTATATATTCCGTAATCAATCGATACTATCTCATGTAAGGATTCAAAATAAAGTATCCAAATGTTCTAGATTTTTGCGTTACTTGTTTTATCTAAAATTTTGTTGAAGGTGTAAGTTGAATAATTTTTAAATAATAGACCTTGAAATTTTGAAATTAATAATAGCTAAAATTTAAGACCACTTATTAATCAATTAACCATATAAGTCAATTGTGGATATTCGTCAACACTATTTAAATAGAAGAATATTCTTTATCGCACTAAATGTTCATTAAAATATCTGGATGTGGATCCATTGAATTGCGCAAGAATCATGCTATAATGAAACCTTTCTAAATCATTTGAGCATTTTTCAACCCCTACTTCAAGCTATTTTGACCAAAGATAAGTTCAAGATTTCCAGGTAAATTCATAAAATATGTTTAATTCTATGTAGCATATTCCAAGAACGTTTAAGCCTGATGCCCCATCTCTACCCAACACGCAACATGATCCCAATGTCCCACTTGGCCTAATAATATGCATATTTTCTCTAGCAAGTAAGTCAAATATTAAAATTTCTAACAAACAATATCATATCTTTCCAATTTTCATCGTTCTACATGACTCCAATTTGATTGGATAGATAGATGTACCAGAAAAGAAGAAGAAAAACTATTGTTCCTTAATGCACGGGTAATACATGGAAAAGCTCTAATCCTCGACTTTAATAATTAGATGAGGAAAAGTCGTCAAAACTCTATCAATAAGTCCAAAAATCTCGTATAACATGTCTAAAAGCCTATAATTTTATCCCGTAATGAGATTTTAAGAAAATGTTACATAATTAAAATTTATTACATAAGCCTACAATTAGATTCCAAAATAGAAAATCACAAATAATATTCTCAAAGTCAAATGAGGACACATGGGGAACATTTAAAATTACTTTTAATAAGCTCAAAAGTAATTTTAAAAAAATTAAAAGTTAATTTTAATGTTTGGTAAATTTTTGTAGCAATCACTTTTAGCAAAATTATCTCATCTTGTAGCAGATTTTGAAATGTAGGGAATGAATATCTTTTTAAAATCTAATTCTAGTAATTACTTTTATCTTTAATACAATTCTATATATATCATCGTATATATGTTATGAAAATTTAAAATTATCTTTATTAATTTAGAAAATAAAGTCATTAGCTTTAAAAAGATTATTGTTATTGCCAATTTATTCATATCAAAACAAAATAAAAAAAATTAATAATATAAAATATTTATTCTAATTATCAACTATTTTATGTACACAATAAAAAATATTTTATGCACATGTTTATAAAATGTTTAAATAAATATTATTTAACATTATTTATAAACTATTTAAATAAATATTATTTAACATTTATAGTTCAATATTTACATAGTCATTAGTATTTTTTATAACAGTTTAACAATAAAATTTATTAAATACGTACGATTGTTTTTAAAACTTACAATACTTAAAAAAAAAATTATTAAATATTTTTTTATAACTAATTATTTCTACAGTATAACTAATCATAATTATATTAAAAACTATAAAATTACTAAACTGGCGCTTAAACTCACACTCTCAACCTTAAAGTACTTTTATGAAAAAATTTTAAAAACTCTATCAATAATTTCAAAAGAGCAACTTATAATATCCTTTATTAAAATTTTACCATAAAAATTCTCCTCCGAGCACTCCTCTCTCGTTTTATGAAAAGCGTGGATGAGGGCGGTGATCCACGCATTGCCCACTTGAGCTTTGTTAATAAAAGTATGAGTACGCACTTATTCTGGGAGCTTATCATATTGATATAAATCTGATAAGTTGTCGATCGTAGTATTTTATTTAATAAGCCGCCGCCCCTATAACCGATTTTCGTGAGCTTATTTATCAGTACAGCACCTTTCATGTATAGTCAAACCTTTCAAGTGCTTCCCATAGAAATTAAAAAGTATCCAAAGCGGCTTCCAATTTTTTTAAAAAATTAGATCCAAAACATGAACAAAAGTCGGCAGTTGATATCTAATGATGCGGATCGTGCATTAAAATTAGGTGGATCTATGTCTATTTTTAAATATTTTAAAAAATTAACCTTCGATATACATAAGAAAAAAGAGGAACCATCGAACTTAAAAAAAAGATAAAAAATAAAATACTCATCACAAGATAAAGCAGCAGTTTATAATTGATCGAATTTTTAGTTGAAAAAATTTATAATAAATTTAAAAAATATTACCACAAGTTAAGTTTTTTTAATGGACATTTAAAATTAAATTATATAGTTCCATATAAGTCGAAGATAACTGAAATAATAAATAAATTCTATAATAAATTTTGAATTCGACTCACATGAATGATAATTAAGGAGATTAATTTACCCTTAGGAATCAAACAACGGATTTGATTATTCGATCAAACTCTCATGACGTGAGCAAAATTACCAATCCACTAGCGTAAACAAATTTAACGTATAAAATATTAATAACAGGGAAATGGTATAACTCTTGTGGTTGTAGTATGATCATAGTAAATGCATTTTGTTCTCGCAAAACTTCTTACTCATAAGTCATAAAGCATGCGTCGTGAGGACACTTGTTTTTCAACAATTATTTTCTACAAGAACTGGCGTGGATTGTGATGCATCACCCACTTTGATTATAAGAGGGCTATAAAAACTGAATTATGACTCATCAGCCATCATCTTGTGTAACATAACACGTCTAACCATATGTGATGTTTTCATAAATTAAAACAACTTCTCTAAATCATATGTCATTATCGACAATTCAATTATTTTGAACAAGTCACGAATCTAGATTAGGCTTTGATAAATAGCTACTTCACATAAATAATTTGAAAATTAAACATTAGAAATACTGATTGGTTGAGTGACAGACATCTTTCGACCTTATTCTTAAGATTGAGAAAACATTAATTTTATCGAAAAATTCTACCTCATTTCTCTTCATTTTATTTTAAATAATAACCGGCCCACATTGAAGCATTCTTCAACCAGATAAGGTAAAATTACAAAAAAAAATTTGAAGCATGGGGGAATAATGTCGTTGGTAGCCTAATTAGGGCATAAATCATACAATCATATAGTTGACTTCTTCATATTTTAGTCTCTCTTCTGTTACATAATCTACTCACCAAATTAAAACAGCGAGCAATTTAATTAAAGCGCTTTGAATCACATGCAGGCATGCAGGATGATCAATTATGTGCACTCTTCGCATAATGTGTCACAGTTGATGCTGACACTATACCCAACAGCAACATGCGTTTATATTAAATTGCAAATTATAGAACCCACTCACTTCTTCATGTGAAGCAGAAAAATTAATTAGCAATAAAAATACTCACGTCACCTTTCTCAATCCCCAGATTTCTGATTAATCAGTTAATTAATTTTATCCATAACATGTTCAAACATTGTTTTATGATGAATTACTTGTACATTTGCTTTTCATCCAAAACCAGGGCGAAGCATTTAGTTTGATAAACCTTTGAATCTTCAAAATGAAAAAAACCTCAAAATCTTAGTTTGTTCACAATTCTCTCTCTCTCTCTTTAATTCAATTTTCAATCCAAGCTCATTTATCAACTCTTCTAAATTAATTGTTGATTGCTGAGATTGTTAGTTTATTATTTAGCATCTTTTTTTAAGAATTTTTTTCAACTAACGTTTTATATTTGCAGATAGTTACTTGTAGAGCTTAAATTATTTTAGATCTTACGTACGAAATTTATTATTATGAATGCTGCTTATGTTATTTTTCTTTATTTTTCTTTATTTTCAGTATAATTGACTGTAAATTAAGAGCTGAGTTTTGCTCTTGGATTAACTGCGCTCTAAATTGAAGGATTGGTGGACAATTGGTGGACAATCACATTGCTATCATCTAATTTATAAATTAATTCGTCTTATATTGATACTTTCAGTTTTTATAACAATTATTAAAAAAAATATATTATGAAAGTTTAAAATAAGCCTCCGTGATAAGATGAGGGATGAATTTCTTTTAAATTATTTGGTTATTTACATCGAAAAGAAAATTACAGAAGGCTTCAATTTAAAATTAATATAGATAATCTTCACTCCTTTATTTGACTGGATGCTTTTAATAGGAAGGAAGAAACTTCTTAAAATAACTAAAAAAAGTGAAGACATTAGAATTTTTGTAAAATACTTTATTTACACAATGTTAAAAAATCATTATTTAGAGTAGAATAATATATTATTTCTAAATAGTAATTAGTGATTCACTCTACCCCTGCAAACAAGTTTTCATGTTTCATCCCTGATCCAAATAGCATTTTTCTTTAAACTTTAAAATTAGAAAAAAAGACACTTTAAAAAATGTAGGTAAAAATTATTGATTGTTGGTACTTTACAAAAAATACATTTCATGTAATTTAGAAGGTGCAATTTTCTTAACTATCATTTCTTATCAACACGTTCAATATAGATAACCTTCACTTCTTTACTTGATTGGACACTTTCGATATAGAAGGAAGAAACTTCTTAAAATAACCAAAAAAGAAAAATGAAAATACTAGAATTTTTTATAAAGTATTTTATTTTCACAATGTTAAAAAATCATTATTTAGAGTGTAATTTTATATTATATCTTAATAGTAATACACTCCAGCCCTGCAACCAAGTTTTCATGTTGCATCCCTAATGCAAATAGTTTTTTTTTTTAAATAAAAAAACACTTAAAAAAATGTAGGTAGAAATTATTGATTGTTGGTGCTTTTGAAAAAAAAAAAAATCAAATAATTATAAGGTGCAATTTTCCGAACAATAGTTTCTTATCAACATGTTCAAAATTCAAAAGCATTATCATATATAGATGTTATCTACAGATATATATATATATATATATATATATATATATATAATATTTAACAATTTCATGATATGCCAAAAAGAATATAACTTATTCTAATTTGTCAAAGCAATAGTCTGCATCCTAAAAGCAAGTTCTAGGAAAACAAAATGTTAATTATTTACGTTAGGTGAAGGCACTCCATGGGATATTTTTGCTCAATGGGCAACAGATTCTTTCAATTATTAGGGCATTACTTTGATCATATAGGAATTTTGGATGCCCAAGTAACTGATAAACCAAGACAATTGGCGTTGCACTCTTTAACGTTTACGCATTTTGGGGAATATATATATATATATTTGTGTGCTGAAAAATTTGCGGAAGATCATAAGGGCATGAGGCCTGCTTGAAAATTCAACCCATTAGCTAGAAAATTCCTAGAAAATTCACTAAGGATTTTAAAGGGAAAAAATGATGATGTGCATAACTAGTCGTGCAAATATGAATTGCCGAGTCGTGTCAAACAAAGTTACAATAATCTTTTAGACGGATGCAAATACAATGTATTGGTTAATCGTATTAATAATTTAAATTAATATTTTTTTTCCTTTTTATTAATGTCCTAAATATTATTGAAAGGTTCTTATTGTAAAAATTGAGAAAAATAAAAGTTAAGAGATATGCAATAAACAACTGTGGTGTTTTGAGATATTTTTCTAATAACTAAGCCAATAATTAACTTAAAATATAGAGGCTCAAATGAATATTTACACAAGTATATAACTAATCGCAGCGAGATTAAATTTTTTAAGAAAGTATAAAATTTATTAAAAAAATACTTATTATGGCTATATCAAATCTTTAATTCTAAACAGCTATTCTTTGCATATACAAGTTTTACTGGATATGAGTCATGTATTGTTTTTTAGAATATTTTCCTATACTAAGGTTGAGGTTTTAAATATATGTGGTGAATAATACCTTGACTACAAGTTTTATTTTAATTTTGTTTAAAAATCTTGTGAATAATAATAACTTAACTAGATCGCTAGAAACAATTTTAGTTTGGTCTAAAAAGAAATTATGGCTTGAATCCTAACTTGAAAGTGACTTTGTTGTTATTTTACAATTCAATCAAAGTCCAGCTTAATTAAAATTCACTTAAATGTATAAGTAACTTAAAGTATCAAAGTTTAATATAATCGAATAAAATTAAGGGACAAATATAATAAAAAACTCTTACAATTACAGAAAAAATTATACTCTTCATCTTAAAATTAAGAGACAGAAGTGTCGTCTAATCTTTTTTTTTTTTTACACTAATATTATAATTAGATTATAACTCATATTTAGTATGAGAGCTCGAACTATTGCAGTCACAACTACTCTTAGGGCTCATTTGGGATTATTTTTTGGGAGTTTTAAAAATAATTTTGAAAATTTAAAATTAAATTTTAGTGTTTGGTAAAAAAAAAATCATTTTTGTCAAAATTAGCTCCTCCTACAGCTGATTTTGAAAAACGGGAAGGAATAACTTTTAGATTCTAATTTTGAGAATCAATTTTATCTTTTAATATAATTCCATAACTTTAAAATTATTACTTAAGCCCAAAATTATCCTTATTCAAATTGGAAACAAAATCAATATTTTAATAAATTTTTATTATAATTCGTGAATATAAATTTATTAATATTAATTTATTGGTCGAATTATTATTAAATTTGTTTCACTATATTATAGATTTAATTATCAATTGTTTTAAGATAAAAAAATAAAAACGATAAAATCAATATATTATGAATTTTATTATTAGTTAAAATTATTATAATACACAATTAAAAATATTGTATGTATATTTTTATATGCATAAGTAAATTTTATTTTACATTATGTATATTTTAGTTATTTATTTTCTCTCAACAGTTTAACAATAAGATTTACTAATTATTCATAATTACTTTCAAAACTCACAGCACTTCTGAAAATAAAATTTATTAAATACTTAATTAATTCTCATAACTAATTATTTTTATAGCATAATTAATAATTATTATTTTAAAAATAACAGGATTTTTAAATTGGTCCTTAGAAGTGTCGACTAACTTGTGTAACTAGTTATTGACATTTTGTCACCGTTTTGTTGAAGTAACATTAAAAGAACGAAAAAACAGTTTAGACCAATGAGAAGTGATACCAGGATCCTACAGCATATTCCATTTCCTTGTGTTGGAAACTAAAGCCAGATGAAGAAAGGGAAGTTACTTCACATAAACTCACAAGTCATCTGTCATCACCTCTCAAATTTGGGCACAAATTTCGCCTCCCATTGAGAGAAGTTAAAAAAATAAAAGGAAAAAAAGAGAGAGAGAGAGAGAAATTTTTATTTGCATTCTTCCACTCCCTTTCTCTCTATATAAGCCACTCTCTCGACATCACTTCTCCGCATCTCCCCCCTCACCCTCACTATCTTTTCTGAAAAATTCTGATTCGACTTTCTTTTCTTCTTCTAATCTCGTTTGCCTAGATTCAGGTACAATTTTCCGCACTTATCCTGTCTTCTGGGTCCCTCTCATAATCCGCCATTTCTTAACTCCATTTGTGTGTGTGCGCGCTTTTCCTTCTGTTTTTATATGAACCCAGGCTTTAGATTTCATGAATTTACATTTTAGAGTATTTACACATGGCTTTTTCTTGTCAAATCATTGTTTTGCAAGATTTTCTTATGTGGGTGGTGATCAAAATGTGATTTTTTGGCTGGCTGTTGAGTCAAGTTTTGAATTTTTATTTTGTGGGCAGAGTGAAGCTGAGCTGGGAGGAAGAGTGAACGACAATGGCGGCGAATAGGAATTTAGAGAAGATGGCATCGATTGATGCGCAGCTGAGGCTTCTGGTTCCTCGAAAAGTGAGTGAAGATGATAAGTTGGTTGAGTATGATGCTCTTCTTTTGGATCGGTTTCTTGATATTCTTCAGGATTTGCATGGAGAGGATCTCAAAGAAACGGTGTGTCATTTTCTCTTTTGACCTTTTGTCAATCTATTCTTTTGATTAATGGTTGACTTTTATTGTTGCCCATGTGACCAAAAGTTCAAATTTTTAATGATTGTTGATTGATTCACAGTTTGGAGTGTGAAAATGAGAGAATGACGTGATTTATGATTTTTTTTTTAAATGGGTTTGGTGACTGAGGTTCTAATTGATACCCAGATTACAGTTTTGTTTAGATTGAAAGGATCAGTAAGACTCAGAGTCTATGATAATATGTCAATGTGTTTGTCGTTGGTATGGAGTGAATGTTTTAGTGTTTGGGTTTAAAAAGCAAGCTATTTTTTGCAAATTTGGAGCTGTTTGAATTTATTTAAAGCCACATTTGGAGTGTTCAACGAGGTCCGTGGACCTGTGGTCAAATAGTTCTTGGATCTCTCTTTTGATATGGAATATTTATGCAATAATTTTAAAGAAGACATGGTTTGTCTGATTGAATTACTTGACTAATGATATTAAGGTTGTGTAGGTTCAAGAGTGTTATGAGCTTGCAGCTGAGTATGAAGGGAAAAACGACCCCAGCAAACTTGAGGAGCTTGGAAATGTCTTGACGAGTCTGGATCCGGGGGACTCCATTGTCATTACTAAAGCTTTCTCCCACATGCTTAACTTGGCCAACTTGGCTGAGGAGCTTCAGATTGCCCACCGTCGAAGGATCAAAAAGTTGAAGAAGGGTGATTTTGCTGATGAGAACTCGGCAACAACTGAATCAGACATTGAAGAAACATTC
This sequence comes from Murraya paniculata, assembly GCA_030449075.1. Classification (NCBI taxonomy): domain Eukaryota; kingdom Viridiplantae; phylum Streptophyta; class Magnoliopsida; order Sapindales; family Rutaceae; genus Murraya; species Murraya paniculata. Next base: position 3,421,031 of record JAEVFN010000012.1, on the reverse strand, counting down.
AAGAGACTTGTGGGAGAGCTGAATAAGTCTCCTGAGGAAATTTTTGATGCTCTGAAGAATCAAACTGTGGATCTGGTCTTGACTGCACATCCTACTCAATCAGTCCGCAGATCTTTGCTTCAGAAACATGCAAGGTTTGTTCACTGATTCTTGGAGTAGTTGTACTGTATCATTCAGATATTTAATTGTATTGGAATGCGCAAGTTAGATTGATTTCTACTCCTGAATAGAAGATCCTCGGGAATGTGTATAGGAAAAATGCTCCGGTCCTTCTGGAGCATGGCTTGGTTTTTTTCCTTACCTTTTCTTTTTCCTGCCTATCTCAATTTTTCAGGATTCGGAATTGTTTAGCGCAGTTGTATGCCAAAGATATCACTCCTGATGATAAGCAGGAGCTTGATGAGGCTCTTCAGCGAGAGGTAAAATCTCAGTTTCTTGGTTGATCTGTCTTCAAACTTCCACTCTGGATTCTGATATTGTTACTGAACGTTTATATTGAGGTTGTTTGGTTGGTAAAAAATTGGTGTAAAATTTTTTATGCTAAAGTAGTGATGACAAAACTCTTGCCTTTAATATGCTTACGGTATAAGCAATTATAATTCTTCTGGTAGGAGTAATTTTCTTCTTAATGGACCTTGAAGAATCTGCACCATGGAATTTTCCCACAGAAAATAATGTAATATAAATGTTGACTTAATAGCTTTATTAATTTTATTCATTTTGTCCTTTATGTTTATTTCTCGTCTAGATTCAAGCTGCATTCCGTACAGATGAGATTCGAAGGACCCAACCAACTCCACAAGATGAAATGAGAGCCGGAATGAGCTACTTCCATGAAACAATCTGGAAGGGTGTCCCTAAATTTTTGCGCCGTGTTGACACAGCTTTGAAAAACATAGGGATCAATGAGCGTGTTCCGTACAATGCCCCTCTCATTCAGTTTTCTTCTTGGATGGGTGGTGATCGTGATGGTATGATCTTTTCTCCAATTGAAAATATGTATGATATCAGTTACATTATGAATTATTCAAATTAATAGGAAGGAGCCGAAAACATCTGAATGCTGAATTTCTTGTTTGTTGGTATCATAGGCTTATGTTAGAATGGTTTCAATTGCTGCTTGATTTCTGTATGTGTCATTCATTTGGGAGGTTCACTATTTAATGGCAGTCACTAAAATTTGGGTTCTCTACAACTCTCTGTCCCCAAGTTTGACAATTGCTTGATATGAAATGCAGGGAATCCAAGGGTAACTCCTGAGGTCACGAGGGATGTTTGCCTATTGGCTAGAATGATGGCTGCTAACTTGTACTATTCCCAAATTGAGGATCTTATGTTTGAGGTACTTAATGATCATGATGGCTTAATGTCTTTTTTACAAGGAGCTTCATATGAACAATGCATTTAACCAGCATATCCTTGATGCTAGATGTTGTCTTCAATATGTGCATCTCATTTTCTGATTTGTCTTGGCAGATGTCCATGTGGCGTTGCAGTGATGAGCTTCGTCATCGTGCTGATGTACTTCACAGATCCTCAAAGAGAGATGCAAAGCACTACATAGGTAATTGCTATGACTTGCTCTCATGCTTCTTAGTTCTATCTAGATCGTTCTATTTCTTTGGACATAAAGGTTTTAAAAATATGTTCACTTCTAAAGTGGATATCAGATATAACAAATACTGTTTTTTGGTCATACTATGTTTTTTTTCCTTAAATGTTTGTTTTTCCCCTTTCCTTGAACCATATACAATTGGTTGAAATATGCTATTGAACATATATTTTATGTGTTCTTTATGTGAATTTGTCAAATTTTGAAGGAAAAAAAGATGCATTTTGGTACATAACATTTTGATGACCGACAATCATCTTTTTGGCCTGGTGGTCGTCATCTCCTCACCTCATGATTGAGGTAACGGGTTCAAGCCTCCCCATTATGTTGTGAGGAATGAGTGAACCTCTTCTTCTGTGGAGCTGATTTGCAAGCTGGGCTTTAATGGACTTGAAATGTAATAATAATAATAATAAAAAAAAAAGAAAAACACAAGTTTTGATAACTGGGAACCAAAGATTTTATGACAACTGTTCACATATTTATCCACTTAGCATTCGTATGAGAGACTGTTCTTCCAACGTTTTGTTTACGTAACGCATTTTAACCTAGCACTGCCTGCAATGTAGTGCAGTGCTTTGTTTTTGTTTATTTTTCTATTCTGAATTAAAAAGTCCAAGTGGTTGCTGTTTTGAATTTGACTGATTTGTCTTTGTGGTTACAATTCTCACTGGATTCATTCATGATCCAGAGTTTTGGAAACAAGTTCCTCCAAGTGAACCCTACCGTGTGATTCTTGGTGATGTGAGGGATAAGCTGTATCAAACCCGTGAACGTGCTCGTCAGCTATTAGCCCACGGAATCTCTGATATTCCAGAGGAAGCAGTATTCACCAATGTTGAGCAGGTATCTCTTTAGTGAGCTACATATTCTTTTCTAAAATCTTTTATTTTAAATGAGAGTCGGGCTATTTGCACTCTATGTTATACTCTGAATGCTTTATTTCTTTGCATACTCATTTACTAATTTTAATATTTTAATTTTTACTCTACACACCCTTGTAAATATCAAAAATAGTCCTCAACTAAATTATATATAATGAATATTTTATTTTTCTCTCTACAGCCATAAGATATTTACTGCACCTAATAACTTTCTTCTTCTTCTCCTTCTCTTCTTCTTCATCTTCTTAATCTTTATTTACTCTCCACAATCCTAAAATTATTCAACATCCCTTTGCAGGTGAAGATAATCAAATATTGCAAAGTAATTTAGACTTTTGAGTGTTAATTTTTTTTTACCCCCCAATACGAAGAGAACCAAAACAAATGCTAATTGTGAATGGATTCATTAGGGCATTAGAGCTTAATTTGGTGCGACTTTTTATAAGAAAAACTCAAATTGTTTGCTAACCACATACCAGAAGCTGTTGATATGTAGATGAGGTGTTTTGAGTATGATTCTTTACTCACCTAGTCTCAATGTGCGGCCATCAAAACAACTTTAACAATAAATTGCCAAGAAATTTCATGTAGAATTATTATAGCTATTATTATTTTGAATAATCAAAGGGGTCATAAATACCTTGTTGTAGTTGAAATCCTCCAAAATATTGATTTGCTCGTTATTCAACTTAGTATTGGTTAAGATGCTGAACCAAAATTAGGGTCCATAGGAAGATAATTACAAGTTGAATGGGTGTGCAAGATAAGTGTTCAAAGTAATTTTATTATATCGGCTCATAAAAGATTGTCCTTAATAGTAATTCACATCATGGGTATTTTTTTACCAAACAATTTTATTAAAATTACAGTGCTCAAAGTAATTGTTAATGTGCAAATAGCTCCATTCTATAAGTTATTAGAAGGTCACTAGTAGGAACACTGGTGAATCATCTTGTTAGAAGATCATACTTGAGTGTCAATTTGGATATTTTGAGTTTCTATATAATCTTTTGAAATATCTTTTTCTCATTCACTTTCCATAAAACCTCTTTTTAACTTGATAACTACTCATTAACTTTAAATTTCATGTAGTTCTTGGAACCTCTTGAACTCTGTTATAGGTCACTTTGCTCTTGTGGTGACCGAGCGATTGCAGATGGAAGCCTTCTTGATTTCTTGAGGCAAGTCTCCACCTTTGGGCTCTCACTTGTCAGGCTTGATATCAGGCAAGAGTCCGATCGTCATACTGATGTCATAGATGCCATTACCAAGCACCTGGAAATTGGTTCCTACCGAGAATGGTCTGAAGAAAAGAGGCAGGAATGGCTTTTATCTGAACTCAGTGGCAAGCGTCCACTGTTTGGCCCTGACCTTCCTAAAACTGAAGAAATTGCTGATGTTTTGGAGACATTTCATGTCATAGCTGAACTCCCAGCTGATAGTTTTGGAGCATACATCATATCGATGGCAACAGCACCATCTGATGTGCTGGCTGTTGAACTCCTGCAGCGTGAATGCCATGTGAAGCAACCACTTAGAGTTGTTCCACTTTTTGAGAAGCTTGCAGATTTGGAGGCAGCTCCTGCTGCTCTGGCCCGACTTTTTTCGGTCGATTGGTACAGGAATCGGATCAATGGTAAGCAAGAAGTCATGATTGGGTACTCAGATTCTGGTAAAGATGCTGGACGACTCTCGGCTGCCTGGCAGTTATACAAGGCTCAAGAGGAGCTTGTAAAGGTGGCAAAGCAATATGGTATAAAACTAACCATGTTCCACGGTCGTGGTGGAACTGTTGGAAGAGGAGGTGGTCCCACACATCTTGCCATATTGTCTCAACCACCAGATACAATTCATGGCTCACTACGTGTTACTGTTCAAGGTGAAGTTATTGAGCAGTCATTTGGTGAGGAACACTTGTGCTTTAGAACACTTCAACGTTTCACAGCTGCAACGCTTGAGCATGGTATGCATCCCCCAATTTCACCGAAACCAGAATGGCGTGCCATGATGGATGAAATGGCAGTTATTGCTACTGGGGAATACCGCTCCATTGTCTTCAAAGAACCTCGATTTGTTGAATATTTCCGATTGGTAAGCAAACCACATGCATAGACTTTTTTCCCTTCTCAATCACATGCTTGTATTCAACTAAATAACCATATTCTGAATATGATCATAGGCTACACCAGAGTTGGAGTATGGGCGTATGAACATTGGAAGCCGTCCATCCAAGCGAAAGCCGAGCGGCGGTATTGAATCTCTTCGTGCAATCCCCTGGATCTTTGCCTGGACGCAAACAAGATTTCATCTTCCAGTGTGGCTTGGTTTTGGGGCTGCTTTCAGACATGTCATTCAGAAGGACATTAGGAATCTCCACATGCTGCAGGAGATGTACAATAATTGGCCATTCTTTAGAGTCACTATTGATTTGGTTGAAATGGTGTTTGCTAAGGGAAACCATAAGATAGCCGCATTGTATGACCAGCTCCTTGTTTCTAAAGACTTGTGGTCATTTGGAGAGAAGTTGAGGGTCAACTATGAAGAAACCAAGGACCTTCTTCTTCAGGTAACTTTTACTGGAATACCTTTAACTTCTTGATTATCACTCTTTTTGGTCATACCTGGTCTTTGATCTCGTCAAATCTCCATTTTTTCTGTGGTGTTTTTTTTTTTAGCTTTTGAAGAAAAGAGTGCTAGAACATTCCAACCTTATCAGTATTTCAAGTCCTGTCTTGTTTCTCTCTAGCTTTTGGTAAACTGACCAACATTTAAGTTGTGCATTATTTGTATAGGCCTGATTGTTACTGAGTAATGGGGGGATGTCAAGTTTTCCTTCCTAACATTGATTTCCAGCCAAAAAGTTGTCTTTTTTAACTAATTTTGTTTCTTTCTTTTTGCTCATTACCTAAAAAAACTGGTTCTGTCTTTCACATTTATAGATTGCTGGACACAAGGATCTTCTTGAAGGAGACCCTTACTTGAAACAACGACTCCGTCTTCGTGATGCATACATCACTACTCTCAATGTGTGCCAGGCCTACACACTGAAACGGATCCGTGATCCAAACTACCATGTGAAGGTGCGGCCACATATCTCAAGGGAGATTATGGAATCAGAATCTGTCAAACCTGCCGATGAGCTGGTGAAACTGAATCTGTCAAGTGAGTATGCCCCTGGTCTGGAGGATACCCTCATTTTGACCATGAAAGGTATTGCGGCTGGCTTGCAGAACACTGGTTAAACTGCATGATCGTGTGCTTTTATTTTGTTTTCTTTACTTTTCTTTCTACAGAGAATATGCCCAATAACTGTATGCACGGGAATATTTGTGCGATCCCGTCTATCTGTATGATGAGGTGGTTGTGCTCGAATACAAGGAGAGCCAACATTGTTTACTTCACTTTTGCAACAATGGTGTCGAGCTCAATGGAACTGATATTATTATACTCTAATACAAAACGTGGCCTTGAACCTTTTAATAATTTTGTGTTCAGTAAGATTTTTTCGTTTTCCCTTTGATTATTACTAATTTAACTATCAATATCAGTGCTATTGCCTGAAAACTGAAATATGAAGAATCGCATTACATGTTATCTCGTTAGAAAAGAATTATCTTTTTCAATAACACTTCAAAAAGATTTGAAAAAAAAAAAATGAAAGATCAATGGATCAGTGCTGTTCCTGATGGCTTCGTCCATGCGAAGGAACCCAGGTTCCATTCTCCCATTCTTGATGAACTCTCAGCAAACAACCAGGATAAACAAACTCATCTCCGGTGCTGTCAAAGTGCACAAAGAATTTATCTTCGCCGCACTCTTTCCCGGTGACTCTTCCGACCCACCACCCGTCTCTGTCGTATGCATCCACCTTCTCCATCACGTCGAACTCAGCCACCCTTATCCGCGGTGGGCAGGGCCGCACCTCCGTCGCGTCCACCACCTCCCGCAGCTTCTTATTCTCATCTTCCTCCGACACCAGCGTCAAGAACTCCACCAAGCACTTGTCTTTGCTGATTCTCTGCACTAGTTTGGCCTCAAAGTATGAGCCCAGAAACCCGTCTTCTTTGCTGCATACTTCCAGTAATCTCCTCACGGAATTCGCCATTGATGTCCGATCTTTGCTTCCTTTTTAACCTTTCTTTGATTGATGATGGGTTTGCATGCCAGTCTGTGAAGAGAGTATTTATCATAAATATAGAGAGAGAGAGAGGGACGAGTTTGCTCGGAGTTTAGGAAACTCTGTTGAAAGCGGGAAAATTAACTGTTTCCACATCCTTTAAACGAAAGGAATCCTTACTAAGGATTTTTGTTAATTAAATTAACTATATATATATATATATATTTTTTTTTTTAACGTTCTTTAAATAGAAAATGATTTATGATAATACTGCAATTTTTTTTATAAAAATGTTTATGTTTTTAATTATGTTAAAAGCGTATATTTTACAAAAATAATAAAGAAACTAAATGCCAATAAAAATAGTGTAAGCACCCGCGCTGCTATTAATGTGTTTGTAATTAAATGCTTACATATATCTAAACTCATAATTTGGCGTTATGCGCGCGCGCGCGCACATATATATATATATATATATATATATATATATATATATATTATTTATTTCTCTGATACTAGTGAATATAATAAGTACTCTTAATTTTATTGTTTATATAATTTCTATAAAACATTATTCGCACATTAATCAAATAAAAAATTTAAAAAAGAAGAAGAAAAACACCCCCCTAATATAGCCTTCGGGTCGAAGCAACGAATCATCTACAGACAGTCAGCATTTCACTTCTCTCTCAATCATTTTCGCAAACACTTAAACAGTGAGAAACGATGGCTCTAACGACCCGGCAGAGGCGGCCGCTACCGTCGGATCCTCCGCAATCATCGCTGAAATACACGAAATACGACAAGCCGTCGAGGCGATTGGACGACGGCGACGGCGGACGCGAGGAGGAGAAGTCACTGGGGTGGTTCGTGCCGGTTTTCGCATTGGGAATGCTTCGATACATGAGCGCTACGACGAATATCATTCACGACTGCGACGAGGTGTTCAATTACTGGGAGCCTCTTCATTACTTGCTCTATAAATCTGGCTTCCAGACTTGGGAGTATAGGTAACTGCTTTTATGTACCACCTTTTTTTTTTCGCTCACTCAGGAATTTCATCAAACACCTTATAGACCAATCATCAAATTCGGCTGTTTTATGTCTTTCTATTGTGTATGTGTTAATTTTACGCGTAATAACAAGAACCCATGTATAAATCTCACTCTTAAATGTAAGGGAAAGGTGCCCATGAGCTGATAATCTTCGCATTTAGATGATTATTATATTTAGCACACGTGTGGATCAAGGATTCTAACATGTAAGATGTTATCTTTGTGTAACTACAATTACAACCTTATTCATGCAAATTGATTTGGCATGATATGATTGGAAGAGTGAAAGTAAAAATGGTCAAGCTGATGTATGAGGATGGAACATTCATTTACATTCTTTCAATTATCATGTCATTTCGGTTTGTAAAGATGTTTGCTTGCTGTAGAATATAATATACGCGATTCCTGTTTTCTATTCTCATTTATTACCTTATAGATAGTTCGTATGTGTAGTATCAGTTCATGTAAATTTATGATGATAGCATTCTAATGGTTTCTAGAGAATGGGATAATGAATTCTTTTGAAGGAAATGGTTGAGACATTGAACATGTTTATATATCCCTTTGCAGTTCAGAGTTTGCACTTCGGTCATATTTGTACATTCTTTTTCATGAATTAGTGGGTCGACCAGCTTCCTGGTTGTTTGCTGAAGATAAAGTAAGTTTTTATTTTTGTCTTGTGATATATTCTCCTGATTATTTCATGATTTGACAGTCCTTTTCTTTTTTCATCTAATATCTGGGTATTTTTACTTCCTTTAACAGGTGAGAGTATTCTATGCTGTGAGGCTCTTTCTTGGTCTCCTTTCTGTTACTGCAGATGCTGTTCTGGTAGTAGCCCTATCCAGAAAATATGGAAGGCGTTTAGCTTCTTATACACTGGCAATGCTATGCTTAACTAGTGGTTGTTTCTTTGCTAGCACGAGTGAGTCAGCTTTTAATTTGTCTTTAATTTTATGTCCAAAATATTATTTTAGTTTCTCCTGATTTTGTATGGTGTTTCTTGGAAGGAATTCTATTCAGTTAGCCATGCAATAGTTATCTGCAGTTTCTGTTAACTATTTTATGGACTAAAGTTCGTATATATTCCATTTTCATGAATTTCTCTAATTTGCAACACGCTGCGGTTATTTTCCAGGTTTCCTTCCTAGCTCCTTCTCCATGTATGCTATCAGTCTTGCTTCGGGATTTTTTCTATTGGAGAAGTACACAATGGCTGTTGCAGTATCAGCTGCTGGAGTAATCCTTGGCTGGCCATTCTCAATATTGGCTTTTCTGCCGGTTGTAGTCTACTCTTTAGCTAGAAGATTCAAGCAAGCATTTCTCTCTGGTGCTGCTACTTCTGTCGCTCTTCTTGTAAGTTAATTGGTTCGCTATGTTTCATGTTTTCATATATAGTTTCTCTGGATTGGGAATTTTTTCACTTGTATATTAGCTGATGGCATTTACTGAGGTGTAACCATCTCACATTGTTTTTCAGTAATTGTAACTGTCTCATGTTGTTTTTATTGATGTCCAATCACAAGGAATTGAATTTTGCAGGCACTCTCTGTATGTGTTGACTACCAGTATTACAGAAGGTGGACATCATCTGTTCTGAATTTGGTGTTGTATAATGTCGTAGGAGGTGGTGAGAGCCATTTGTATGGGATTGAAGGACCACTGTACTATCTGAGGAATGCATTCAACAATTTTAACTTTTGTTTTGTTCTTGCTTTGCTTTTTGTGGGAATCTTGCCAATTGCAAGGAAAAAATATGCACCAGATCTCGTGGTTATTGTCTCATCTGTTTATATTTGGCTGGTATTTATGTCCTTGCAGCCACATAAGGAAGAAAGGTATGATCAGCAGATGAAATTGGGTAGTTCCTGCTAAGTTTTTCTCTATTTAACCCTAGGTATGATCAGTGGATGAATATACCAGTGGATTTTTCTTATTTGGCAAGCATCAATTCTTTTTTATTGATTTGTCATGATTTTAGAAATTGTCTTAAAACGTCATTTGTTTCTTTATCTCTTTTCTCTTTCTAATTGTTTAGCGACGTCTTTATGTCTTCTCGGTTCCGAGATCATATTTAGATGATGTTTTAATTCCACCTAGCCTGCAGCATGATTATTTAGGAGAGTGGGAAGTTGTAATTGGTGATTAGATCTTTTTGTAATTAGATTCTGGGAGGATGTTGTATAGTCTTTTTTTGGGTCATAAATGTTCTATATCTGGTATGTTGAGGTTTTCATCAATGCAGTGGAGTTGTGACTTTAGATTCTTTAGAAACTTGAATGACAGAGAGCTTCAACACTGTTCTAACTTGCTTGGGGTTTTAGAAGGAGGTCATATTGATGGCATGAAAAAAAATCAAGAATATTTTCAACCAAATGGTACTTTCTCAGCCTTATAGGTGACTCTACCCCTCTTTTTGCCCCCTCTTGTCTGATTTAGAAAGCTAAAGTTACAAAGGTGAAGATGATGGTGTGGGCTGTTTGCTTATCGGAATATTAATACCACTGATGTAATTCAGAAGACAAGATCAAGTATAGCTTTATCCCAGGATTGGTTTGTCTTGTGTAAATGCTTTGGAAAGGATTGACCACTTATTTCTTCACTGCTCAGCTGCTTTATTCTTGTGGTCCAAGTTGTTTAGAACTTTTAAATTGAGTTGGGCATCCCCTGCAGCAAGCTTTTCTGTTCTCTTGGAAAATTTTTTGAGAGTTAAAGGTAGGGTGAAGGCTTCTGTCTTATGGGATTGTGCAGGTACGGCTGTATTTTGGGTCCTATGGATCGAAAGAAACTTAAGAATGTTTTAGGACAAAGTGATGGAGGATTACATGTTTCTTTGGGATAGAGTTAAATTCTGGGCTTGTCTATGGGTCTCTATCTGTTTGGAGTTTAAAGATTTGTCTTTCCTCTTTATTTTAATTGATTGAGAAGCAGCTATGGTGTAATATCATTAGTTAGAATTTGTGATCTTGTAGGATTTGTAGTTCTTGGGCTGGGGGATTTTTGGCCTTTTTCTTTGTGGACTTGTTTGTCCCTCCTATATGTACATTTCTTACATCTGATAGACTTATTTTGTTTCTGAGCAAAAAAAATTGGATCTTTTTGCGACCACCATTGCAGGTTCCTTTATCCAATATACCCACTTATTTGTGTTGCCGCTTCAGCTGTGATTGAGAGCTTTCCTGATCTTTTCGGAGACAAGTATGATCCAAATGCTAATTTTGTGATGGTTACGGTAGGCTCCTTTAATATTCTTACAGTTCTGTCTTCCTATGTAAGTTAACTCTCAGGATGGTAAACTTTAATTGACTCTATTTGCAGACAGCAAAAGTCCTCAGACCGTTTGTTCTTGGTCTCATATTATGTGCTTCCCATTCTCGAACATTTTCTCTGGTTAATGGCTATGCTGCCCCTATCGAGGTATACAAGATTTTGGAGCACCATGATGATGCAGGACCAGGTAATAACTATTATCTTGCTTTGTTAGGTTGTGTGAGGCACTTAGGTTGAGATAGTGAACAAAGAAGAAGGATATATTGAAATAGTGTTGGGTATTGAAGTAAGCCTCTCTTGATATTTTAGTTAAACTCCCAAATTGTCATTGGCTTTGTTGTTGTGATGTGCTTTGTCTAGAAAAAGTAGAGGATAGACGGGCTTGGAAATATCGTTATATGTAAGAATGCTCGGACATTTTATTGACAACAATGCTAACTTTTGTTCAAGTTGTAGGATGGTGGCATTGAAGTAACGACTTGAAACTTGTTCAAATTTATATCATGTTACGAATAAAGAAAGAAGTGTAATCATTGGTCGAGGATCTTTTATTTTCTATGCTTTTCATTTTGTTTAGTCAAATTTTATCAATTATTGTTTATATTCCTTTAGTAGGCCCCTATTGTTGTTCATCCTCTAAATCATTTGCTATATATTTCTGATTTCAATTGACATACTTATATGTATGAAATTGTGATCTTAACAACTGGCATAAAACAATTGTTAGCATTCTTGGCAAGTAGAAAATACTCTTAGCTTATTTTTTGAATTGCATGCATGCAGGTTCTGTAGTTTGTGTTGGAAGTGAGTGGCACCGATACCCTTCATCATTTTTCATTCCTAATTTTGTTGGTGAAGTTCAATGGCTTGATGATGGGTTCCGCGGACTTCTTCCCCTCCCATTTAATTCCACCTTGGGTGGGACTTCAGCAGCACCATCATATTTTAACAATAAGAATAAGCCGTCAGACCAGCAATTTGTAATATTACCTCTCCCCGCTGAACTAATAGAAATATATACTGCTCTTTGCTTGTGAATCCTTCATCCCTTGTTTCCTTTCCTTTGTGAAGTAATTAAACTGACCATCTACATTGCAGCTCCAGGATGTTGAAGCATGTACTTTCCTTGTTGAGCTGCAGCTCAATCGACCTTACCCTTCGCGTGGGAGTGACTTGTCAAAGTGGGAGGTAAAATTTGTATCTTTCTTTATCTTTCTCTGATTCTCTATATATACTTCTTCAAATATCGGCTTTTCTTGCTTGATTATTACTCTAAAATTGTGTGCATTTCAGCCTATTGCAGCACTGCCTTTCCTTGACCGGGAGTTCTCACCTCCCCTCTATCGATCATTTTTCATTCCATACCTGTGGCAGCAGAGGAATGTCTTTGGAATGTACAAGCTGTTTAGACGAATACGCAGTTGATTAGACGAGATCGTAATGATTCCTCGGCTCTGATTGTTTTGAGTTTCTGGACAGTGCATATCAACGACTTGGCGATCTGTTTGTGATTGACCTATACTCGGCTAGAAACAGGAAGAATATGGACTCATTGATCTGTTTTTGTGACGAGACGACAATGTTCCAACTACAACTAGCTTCATTCTGATTGTTCCAACTACAACTAGCTTCATTCATGTTCTAAATAACTAGTAGTTCCCAGTTTTTTGCTCGTCTCAAGAGATTTTGATGTTTCAGATACAAACCCTGATAATATGATTGAATAGGGGTTTCGTTAGCCATATATACTTTTCGTTTTCCATTCCTTGAATATGCAGCAGTCATGTAATTCAGTTTGATAAATTAAAATGAAGAAATGTGGTAATAGAAAGTTTCAAATATTCTATTCAACTGTGATAACAACTATAATGAGAGAAAATGCCAATAGTAATCGTTTGGGTTATCCAATCTCATTTTGGAGGGCGGTTAATGCCATTTCCAAAGGCAAATGCAATTGGAAATATGTAATTTTTGGTTTCACAGTGAACAATGTAAGCTATGAATTTCATCATGCTAGCTTGCTGGTGAAGAAAGAATGATGTTAAATGAGTAGAAAGTTTACATCATACAAAGAATGTATTGTGGCTATGTTTCAAGTTAATATGGTTACCAATTTGAAAGGAGAATTCTTGAAATACAAAATTAAAAATCAACTGATACGTGGAATAATTACAACCCTGTTAAAGTTAAACTTGGCTGCTATGCTACTACAATACTTCCTTCATCCTGCCTTCTAAATTTCAACAGTTAACAGAAACTGCTCTGTAATATCTTGGTAAGCTAGCTGAGAAGAACATTTCTCCAACTCCTTCAGCCTTTATTATGGAGAACATTATTGCTGCTGCGCCCTGGCAAATGTACGAAAGCAACATATATCAGAAATCGAGATTCAGGTTTAAATTGCAGAAACTAATTATGGATTATTGACTAGTAGCTTACAAGCAGCAGAGGTACTTACTGAAATGAGTCTGGGTCCAATCAACATGCGTTTGGGAGAAGGAAATGGAAGCAACAAGCGTCCGACTCCAAAGACTGCCACAGCAAAGAAATGCATTACCAAGCTCAATGGACGAGGATTTAGACCAGGTGGTAGAGCTATTGGTCAATTCGTGAAAAACACCTCTGAGGCTCAAGTTTTCAAAACATGCTGTCGCAGTTCATGTCTTGATGGATCGGATGATGCACGGAAGACCTTGTAAAGGGCATCTGCTAATGCATTTATCGTAGATGCCACTGGCTTCAAGCAAAGATCACACACAGTCTAGTGAGTAAAATATTACAAGCCAGAGTGCATAAGAACTACTAGATGTGAACTGTATGAATGCTGCTTACTTTTCGCAGGGTGTAGAAGGATTTGGGATATTTGAAAAGGGCAGGTGCATCATGGAGATCGCGGAAAGGTCTTAGAAGATCTCTGAGTACAACAACATCAGACAAAGCGCCAGTCCTTCCTCCTCCTGTTAAAGGATGCCACATACTGAATGAGTCGCCAAGTAAAAGAGGGCCTGGAGTCGTATATGGAGCTGCTGGCACGCTTCTATTTGCCATTGTTCTGATGTTCCCTTTCTCTATTGCAGACAAGAAGCAGAGTTTGAGTTTAGGGGGTATCTGAAAGACAACATTTTCTTTTACTTAAGGGCGTGCTGTGATGAACATAATTATGCATCGTTAATATTATGAATCACAATATGTAGAGCGTGTGTCAAGCTAACGACTTATACCTGGAGAGCCACCACAGTTTTCAAATAATGACTCATTTCACCATTAGAAATGGATGGTACCTTCTGGCCTGGTGCATCCACCAACCAGCGAATACTGATTGGATAAAACGAGATTGGTGCAGGATTGGCCAGAATAACGTCCATGGTTTTTATATGGAAGCTGGCAGTTCTCCAGAACCAAACCAACAAAACGAGAAGGGATTTCAACCTGCAGAAATGATAAGCATCTTGTATTAGCCTCTACTTCAAAAGAATTTATGATGGTAGAGTTGCTAACTTAAGGTTCATCCTTCACCTTAGGATTGCAGAAAGAGCACCGCAAATTTGAAAACCGGCCATCACATACTGTGGTGAGGGGTGCATATGTTGTTAGATTTTCACAAGTCTTGGTTTTGTATTCCACCCGCTTAATAGTCTTTCTTCAATGAGGGATGTCACAGTTCCTTGTTCCAATCTTACACCGTCAAAAATCAAGTAAAAGGGTGCAATTTGAATTATTTTGTACAGAAAAACAACTTCAAAATGAAGGATGTTTGAAGGCCGGTGAAGAGTGTCAATTACTTGGATAGAGTTGCAGCCTGTTCACGCATCCTTTGATTGAAACGGCCACTGTGAAAAGTTCTTCCAGCTGCATTTGAATGGAAATTTTCTAAAGGGTAAGATACTTTGGTACTTTTGCCATCCTTGTAAAGAGCATATCCGAAAACTTGCTGAGCATCAATCTCATTCACACAATCTGTAGCCAAAAGTACATAACACAGATTTTATAAAATGTATGGACATAAATGGTAGCTAGTATTCTGTCTATTAATTATACTTTTGCTAACCCTCGGGACCTAATTCGATCAATTTCAGGTAGCCTTCTAGTTGTAGGAGGTCACCAACAATAAGGCCCAGTTAAGTCTGTTTCAAATAATACGAACCGGGCGTTCCTTCCTGTGCAAGAAACAGCAAAAGTCAAGGCTCAGATCATACTCTAAAACAACAATTCAATGGCAATGGATATATTCTTCATTCAGCCAATCTACGTGAGAAAAATAGCCTTAAAGAGTTTTGAGTTGCAAGAAGCTACTACCTTGCCAAGAGTGTAAGCTAGAGCTGAGCCGGCAACTCCAGCACCTACAATGATTATATCAGTACTTCCATTTTCAGAGGCTTTCAAATGCTCATTTCCTTAAATCTCCATTGAAGAAACTTTCCACTTCCTTCTTTCCTCTTGAACATTGCAAGAAAAGCAACCCCAAGAGAGAAGCTACCCCAATATATACTGACAAACCATCTGAGGATTATTTCAATGAATTGATACTGAAGAAGAAGACGCTTCTTTCTTCTAAATTCTGGTGCAAGTTTTACTTATCCCTCTGGCTTGTGCTGTAACATGCGTGTTGCAACCACACTTAACACCTTTTATAGACAAATGGTGAGACTCAAACGACACCCATAATTGGCCTCCACCAAAAGACAACTTATTTGGTCCAAAAGGGATTAAGCTAGTGCTCAAACTGGAAAATAATGGATTTTAAAGAATAAGAAGTCGGGAAAACAAATATTAAAGTAAAATAAAAGATTTCCAAGTTAGATTGCCATTGGTCGAAAGAGAGTTTGGTGACATATGGGGTTTTATTTGGGAATTCTAAGAATCTATCAGCTACCAAGTAATGTTAAAAATACTTTCCAGGCTTTTGAAATAAATAATGCGGTCAATAGGTAAAATAAAAGACAGAGAAACGAAGTCAAAGTTAAAAAAAATGGAAAGAAAAAAAATGCTTGATGACCACTAGGAGACAAATTATAGAATGCAATCTTTGAACATCAGTTTGGTTAAAACTTAGCTCCAAGTCATTTACTGTTTTGGTCCTGGCTGTTAAAAGATAGGATTCCGTTTATCTATCGATAGCAAAATTCACTCATTAGTCCACCTAAGCCCACTGCTCTATTACTTATTTTTGTATTATTTTACTTAATGGTAAATTATAATAAATTTAACTTGGCAAACTTTTATATCAGTTTTGTGATATTTGATGACATCATCATGAATTACCGTGCGTATAAGTATCTTATTATTTGTTTGCCCTCATAAATAATGATTCATATGAAAGTCACCTCTTAATCGCAGTAGTTGGAATACACACTTTGTACATGCAGCACAACTCTTTCAAAATGTCTGAAATGAATATTTTGCCTCTCTCCAAATCAATGCCACTTATGAAACTTTTCGAGTCTTCATAGGTTTTTCTCAAAACAGTTTCGTGAATGCCTCTATCACAAATTACTCCAGTGCCTTATCAAATTGTTTTAAACTAAGCCTTAATGACAACGGCCCTTTCCAAAACTATGGTGCACTGCCATAATAATGTCAAGTTAATATTTAGCTGTCATATAATTTGCAATGTATAAAATAAGGAATATGATTCTCTCTTGATCTGAATTCTACTGGGTTTTTTGAAGATTTTGTCATGTATATTTCAACAGTTGTGTATGAATAAGATTTAATTTCTTTATCTTTTTATTTATTAACTACCAACCAATAATTGACTTAATTGTTCAATACATGATTAAATCATGAAAGAATCTTAATCTAGAAAACAAACCGGCCTTAAGACTTCCAATTTTTATTTTCACAATTTTAGATAGCACATTAAAATTTGAACCGATCCCAAACAGAATAACATGTTTTGAACCTCATGTCTCCTGTACCATTACATGAGATCTTGCTAGCGGGTATTCACAATGATTTACTGACAGGTATTCACACTAATGGTGTGTTCCAATCAGTAATTGAAAAGGGTTTAAATTAGGATTAACTGATAATGACATGTGCCGGAATCGAAATGAAAAATTAAAATTAAAATAAATTATTTATTTACTTTAGCTGTAGGTATAAAATAAGAATGAATTGCTATTGATCTGTTTACCAACTGAAGTCAAGGTTTCTTGATAATAATCGGTATTTCCAGATTACCATATAGCAGACAATAAACATTGCTTCGAAATTTAAGAGTTGAGAAACAATGTATATCCTTTAATCATACAAGTTCAAAGACATGGCTTCCACAAGTAGAAAATAATTGACACGTGCTGTAACAAGGAAGCTTTGAGAATGTCAAACTCCGAATGTTCAAACATCAATTCAATTCTTCCAAATTTTCCATTTTAAACAGACAGTGAATAGCATACATTGCACAATTGTTATTTGAATGGAGTGATATTTTCCACCACGTCATCAATCAAGCACCACTGGCATATAAACGTGTCCATTCCTTTGCTGCAAGATATCATGAAAACGAGCACAGTGAACAAGAAGAATCAGCAGAGCGCATTCGGTGGTTTACAATTTGAAATGATCAGCTCAACCAAAGTGTGGATCAAGGACAGTCCGAGCACTATACCTGTTTCAACAGCTTCGGCCTCATTTGTTTTCCAGTGTTTGGCAATGTTCTCGGACAGAGGATCATCAGGGTTAGGAGCACTCAGAAGTGCTTGAATGCTAATAGAAAAAATTCGTCCCAATAATGTCAAGTCAATATATGATTATTTTAATTCCATAAAATATAAACTGAAAAATCATTGTTGAAACTGTTCAAGTTCTTCCCCTCGAAAACAAAAAGTATTCTCCCCTGAGATGTGGCAATCCAATAAGTCCATAACAATAGAAATCTCCAACCATAAAATCACAGCTCAAAGTACCTCAAAAGTACAGTTCGAATCTGCAGAGCTGGACTCCACTTGTCTTTCAGAATATCAAGACAAATCCTTCCAAGCTGCATTTAAAATCCCATTTTATGAGAAGCAAGAAACAGAAGTCACAAATTGTGCAGATTAATACACGCAGCCTAAAAGGTCAAGCGAACTATAAAACAACCAACCTTATCAATGTTAGGATGATATATCTTGGTAAGAAATCGGACCTGTGACAAGGAAAATTGACATAAATTAAAAATTAAAGACATTGTTACTGGATTCTCTTTCATAAACTTGGTATGCCCTGGAGTAGTTGCATCAAACATGGAAACAATTTTCATTAGACCTGTCAAACACCTTTGATCCTATTCAGTTCCAATAGAATAATTTCAAACTATGTTCTAATGAAGGACTTTAAGCAGCCAGATACTGTTTATTCAGATTAAATAAGCAGTTCAAGCACCTGCCATATTTTAAGCATCCTGTACCACCTGAGGCAAGGGAATATCCAGGTTTGTCTAGACAAAGTTCTCCTGGAAGCACCAGAGACTACTATGGATGTAAATCTTCAACGAACTTAGTCACATTATGATCAGGTCTGAAAATATATTCTGATCAATGAGCCATAGATTTGAATTCATAACAGTCAGCCAGCATCATTTAACTTCCCTTTTGCTTTTTAATTTTTTTATTGGGGGGCGGGGAGGGAGGGTGTCGCCTGGGGGGGGGGGGGGGAGCATTGGTTTCTAATTCAGCTAGTATCATATAATAATTCATTTTTCCTTCTTAATTTTTGTACTATGAATCAAATACCATCGTGAGATACACCAGAATCAAACATTGCTGGGGTGCAGAGAGAAAAAAGAAACTGCTCAAAATTGTAGGTTGGTAGCATGCAGATTAAAGACCCTAAATTCAAGTATACATACCTTTGGAGCAGCCATTGGATATTCTTCAGGCAAAAATAATTCCAACTTGAAAACCCCTCCTAAAAAAACAATGGAAAGCCACGACATATTATTCTGGGGAACAAATATTTTAGTGAACAAGTAGAAACAAAAGAGAAACAAGTAAACCAGAGCTAATAATTCCAAACAACACATTGAAATTCCTACAATTGACAACATCTGGACAAACTAAAAGATTGGATATCTTTGCTTTAGCAAATATATGCAACAAACAGATAGGTTATTTATTGGCCAGATTGATGAAGTGAATGTTTTTTCATTCACTTCTGTTATTTTAGTCTCAACCAGACAGACTTAAAACAATAGTCTCTCGACGCCTGTATAATAGGCAGGTGCCCTTTTGGAATAATTGAAACCCATATCTGCTTTACCGTAAAAGAAACAGGCTAGATCTAACAACATAATACTCACCTAAAGAAGCCATGAGAAAGAAATAAAGACCGGGGGGGAGAGGGAGAGAGAAATAAAGCTGATAGATAAACTAAGCCTCTCATTCCCACCTAATACCTATCAATGTAACATTTTTCACTCTTAATAAGTATTTACACTCAAACCACTCATAGCACGCTTCACTATGAAAACCCAAAAGAGAAAAAAGAGCATTCTTTCCTATTAAAAACACCAATTACAAGCAGTATTATGAAGTACGTCATTGAGCCCATAAGGCCTTTGATTTACACTGATGGCCCTGTTCTATGCTTCAAAACTTAAATAAAGTTGTGACAAAGATATAACAAGAAACCGTGGCTATATATGCATGACTTAGGGTAATGCATAATAACACACCTTATGCATACATATTAGTTAAATAACGAAATTTGGACCTTTAAATGTTTGCACGGTTATGCCTTTGCTAGCACACGTTTTCAAAATGTAGTGATTGAAGAGACCAATAGGCAACAAGGTGAGAAGCCCCATTTTTTGACAGTCTAATAAGAAGAAGTTACCAATAGAACTGGACCATTTATATTAACTAGTTTGTAAATACACAGCCAACAAGATGTATGATACCAAGGATATCCCTCAAATTGGTATCAACATCTACCACAATCTACAAGAAGATGTATGATCATCATCGTTTGCAGCTAATAACCATATAAGCACATAATCAAGAGAACTGAAACAACACAGTACACTAAAAGAGTCTCACGACTGTGTACTAGAGATACATACTTTTCCACAAGTCTAGCTCAAATGCATGAAAATTATCATAATTTTTTAGAAGCACTATTCACCTAACAGCCTGAAACAAATTAGAAGCAATGAAGTATAAAAAGGTAGTTAACATATAATGTATAGTCAAACACATCACCATGAACATACCTCTGAAACTAAAATGGTCTTCCACTAAACATTTCTAACATCACAAACAAAATGCAACAAACCAAAACAACAACAAAAAAATCTTAACACAATCCAAATTCACACAGCAATTTACCTTCATATGGAGATTGTGTCGGACCAAGGATCATCACATTAAAGTATCGCATATTATCTTCTGAGGGAGATGCACTTATTCCTGGTGCTGTATCCACAAGCCATAAAATTAACGAACACATAAAAGACCAAAATTTCAAAGCTCAACGGCAACAAAACACACATTTTCAAAATCTAAATAAAAAAGTACTTACCTGGTTCACTGAGGAGACGCTGTGTTTCCTGTTTGGATCAACAAAGAAGCAAAAATCAAATACAACTGAAAAAAAAAAACAATTTCTCTATTTTATTGTCGCTAAAGCTCTTAATTAAGCTAAAGATTCTTCGACTGAACGATCAAATGAGCAAAACAATCAAAACCCATCACCCGATAAACCCTATACAACAGAATTTGAGCATCTAACACACAAAACAATTATTACCCTCTTCACCAAAATTGTCAAAAAAATAACAAATTGGAATTTTTGTTTCACAAACCAACCGATCTGAAAATTTGAAAGGGTAATCGAGAACTAAAGAGAAAGAGGGAAAACCTTGATGATGCGTCGAGGGAGATTACTGTTTGCCATTTCCAAGATCGATTTTTTTTTTTTAACCTTCTTTTTGTTGCAGAGAAAGAACGCGAATAGGGTTTTTTCTCAAGTCTTAACAGAAGAGCAAATAAAAAACAAGAAGTTCGAGTGAAATACTGAATCAAAGTGAGCCTTTTTTTTTTCAAATATAAATTTTACTTTATTTTATTTATTTATTGTTATTTATTATTTATTTATGCGAGAATAATACTAATAGTCTTTTTGAGAAGTTGTTTTTACATTTTTGTCCCTTCTAGATTTTCACTACGTCTCATTTCATTTTAGTATTTAAATGTATAACGTTTTAACAGACAATTTAACGAGTTTTAACTTATAGAAATAAAATAATCATGTGTACGTAAAAATTTCTTTATCAATGTTTTTCTATTATTAGTCTAACTCCAGTGATGAAATAATAGTGTTTTACTAAAATTTAGATTAAATTATTATTTTATCTAAAATATTTAAAGATTTACTATTGCGGATGATCTCTCTGATTTTCTAATAATAAAGACTATCTAGAACCTATAAAAAGAGGAAAATAGCCATTGGAGACATTATCAATGACGATATTTTAACAGTCTAGCCAGTAAATAGTAGAGGAGAGGTTGAGTTTCAATGAAAACCCTAAAAACATGTATAAAGAAAAGTTGAAAGAGTGAAAGGAAACCTCATCGTGCTGAGATAGACTTGGCCTTATATAATAAATTGCTCGTAATGTGTCTGTAGTCCTCTAGGACATGTGGCGAGCTGTGGTTGGATGTTATCCTCCTCAAGTAGGGGCTTTTTATTAATATTAGGATGAAATTTAAATAACTTAGGTTTCTTCCGAATTGGGTTAAACACGTGGCGTTTCCTCAATTGGAAATTCTGTTTGAATCATGTGATTGTCCTTTTAGCTATCTATAAGTGCATATGAACTTCTTGACATGTGGTATCCCTGTATAATAACCCTTTGCAATAGTTATTTATGAGGTTTTTTAAGTGGAGTTGAGCTGACCCAAATAGCGAGATCTTCTCATTTTGACATGACAAATATTTGTAGAAGTCCTATCACCATTATTGTAGTTCTTGTTTGACATATGATAGTACGTAGGCAACAAGTAGGAGACATCTTTTGATTTTTTATTGATATTATGACTCAGATCATTTCACCTAATTTTTTATTATAGGGTAATTTTTAGCCTACCCCTAGATAAATTGACATTTTGCACTGCATCTCCAAAAGAATTGACTCGTTGCACCACGGCCCCAATTCCATTATTTTTTTTTGTTATTACCGACGGCTCCCGCTGCCTTTTGATTGAATGACAAAAATGCCCCTCCCCTTGAATTCAAATAAGTTTAATTACACAAAACCCAATCCAACATTTTCTATTCACGTTAATGCCCTCCAATAAAAGGTTAATTATAAGCACATGCCAATTTTTTTGAACAAATTTTTAAACTCATTTAATTTTTTTTGTAAAGGATTTTATTTCAGTTGCAATAAATTTTTTTTGTAAAGGATTTTATTTCAGTTGCAACAAAATTTTACTTCTTGTTACATGCACATTCTCACCACTATTATTTTTCCCCGGAAAAACCTTATCAACTTATAAACTATAAAGCCACAAAAAAAAAAAAAATTAACAGAAGAAGATATTGTCATTCACAAAGAAATCTGGAGACAATAAATAATAAATAAAAATTAAAAAAAAACACAACACATTCAATGTAATTTGAATCACAATTGAATTCAGTCCCTTCTATAATCATTTTCATCACCACCAAATCCTTATCCACTACCATACTTTTCAACCAATCTACAAAATTAACCCATGAATCATTAATTGACGCATTTGATTTTAATTACTTGATTTATGGTTTCAAAATACAAACCCCTAAGTCATAATTCAAAACAAACCCAAATAACTAATAAAACCTTAAACGCACAATACTAAATCTAAAATGAGCTAACAAGTGGCGACGAAAAGGAAGCAGCTGACACTCCAAAATGGCGTGGTGGCAATCGCAGTAATTGATGTTCTTCATTAAGAAGAACCCGAGAAGAAGAAGAAGAAGAAGAAGAAAAAGAGATGGAAAAGAAGAAGAGAATTAATGGAGAAGAAATAAAGAAGAAGAAGAAAAAGAAATGGAGATGAAGAAGGAGAAAAAACAAAGAAGAAACAGAAAAGGGAAATGGAGATGAAGGAGAGGAGACAAAATAAGAAAAGAAAAACAAACGGACTTTCGATTTTACTCCTTCATCGTTAAGTTTAACCAAGAAAATAACAGAATTGGGGATGCGTTGCAACGAATCAATTTTTTTGGGTGTGCTCAATTCATTTGGGATTAGATTAAAAATTACCCTTTACCATATTGCTCTCAACTTTTAAATCCCTTTTTTAAACTTGTCAAGGACTTTTTAGCTAAAATAATTTATTATATATGTGTCACCCTTTCATTAGTTGGTTCAAATTTTACCACCAGTATAAAGTACATAAAAGCTATATATATACCATGAACGAAAAAGGTAAAAATCAACTCTATATGGAACCAAAGTATCTTTCTACCTTTACTCCTTTTTTTTTTTTTCCTTTTTAACAATAAGTCACTCTAACAATATTTTCCGGTTTGGCTTTATTTAGGAGTATGCTCAACAATCATGGCTTTTAACTTATAGTTATAAAGTGTTTTGAAAATTATGATGATTTTACTCAGTAATTGTTTGATAATTAATCATCTTTGTTTTCTTTTCTTTTTTTCAATTAACTTTAAAGATCATACTACTATTATCAACTTTTAGATATACATCTTTGTATGGAATAAAAGAACATTTACCTTGACAAAATATATTCATTTATTTCTATATTTAGTTTTAAAGACTCATTCACTCACGACAATTTTATATAATTACTGTTGCCATCCTAAATGGTTTAAATAAATAAGTTTATGGTTACCAACTTTACATAAGCTACATGTAATTAATTTATGTATTTATGAAAAGGCCATTATACTATTTAGATTTATTATATTACAAACAAGCAAGTTGCTAATTCTTTACAAGTTGACAATGGGAGAGATTCATTATGCAAAGGATTTCCTTGCAATAATTGTTTGCAAATGAGGTAACGAGATGGCGTTGTTGTAACGCTAGAAATCACTGGCTTGGTTTGGTGAGCTTTTGGCTCACATGGCCACATGAATCAAATATACAAGAATAGATTATTCACATCATCATTCGTGACTTCGTGTATTGAATAAGAGCCATTACAACAAAAATGGAATAAGATATATATAATTTTTCAATCAAGCATTCCTGACCGCATCACTAAAAATGAGTTAATCAATAAAAAAAATTATAGATTCTGATACAGTGTACTTTATTATGTAATATATTAAAATCTATTACTTTTTATCTTTTGCATATTTTTAATTTTAATATAGTTAGGGATCATTGATTACATAGTTTTTTTCTGATGAAAACATCCTCATTATATTAAAGTGAAGATGTAATTAAATTACAATAAAACATATATTTCAATATATTAAGACTGTGCTTTTTTGTTTATTAGTGCATTGAAATTTATGTTTTTTTTTTCCTGTTAGTAACGTTCTTATTTTGTTAAAATGAGAATGTGATGGAGCAAGCGTTGCTGAAGCGGAATTGATAAGATAGATAACACTAGATATCGTTCTGGTATTGGACCAAACCAACACGATTAGCTAACACTCAAATCGAAATATAATTAGATTTCGTTCTAACTCAAACAACTCAATGAGAACTTTTTAATAGCGCACTAAGTGAGATTAAATGACGTTGTAATAGCCCGAGCCCAACAAACAAGTAGATGTTATCTGCTTTGAGCACCCATCCCATTGCGGTTTTGTTATTAGGATTTACAACTCAAAACGTATCTATTTAGTTAGGAGAGCCCGAGGCTTATAAACTAGTCCAAGAACTCTCTCGCTAGCGATGTGAGATGTTACAGACGCTCGAATCCAAATGACTCTATAAGAGAGTTTTTGATAGATAATCCCAATAGGAATTATAAAAGGGGGTTTTATTGAATAATTGAAATTGAGGCTTTATTGAATAATTAAAATTGAAGTTATGAAAATAATAACACGATATCTCTATTTATAATAGAAGAAACTTTCCTAAGATAACTTAAAAAGGGAAACTAAATCACAATTATAGCAGAAACAAAAGACTAAGCCACATACCATAATTAACTCTAATTAAAATAGAAAATCTTCAAAAAAATAAAAATTCTAGAATCCTAAAATAATATATATATATATACACACACACACACACACTACTAATCTAGTACAGATCTTGGACTTTATTAAAGTCTACAAAAGCTATTAAGCCACATAATTTAAGAGTATTATACCATATAGTTTAAGAGTATTATACCATTATACTATTAAACTATATCCCTATATAGCTTCTTGGATTTTAACAAATCTAGGATCTTGGGTTGGAATATATATGTCATGATTTTATAAAATATGGAGTCAAGATTTTACAACACTATAAAAGATTTTAAAATGTTTCAAATTGGTTTGTTAACACTTTATAAATTCGTAAATCCCCAATCTGCATTTTAAAAAATGAAGGAGTCCGTGCCTAAAAATAATTACACATATGTAGTCTTTCTCTAGTGTAGATGTCTGTATTTTTAAAGTACAGATTCAGAGTCTTACAAAATTGTAAAAGGTTTTTATAATATTGTAAAATGATTTTCAGCAGTGTAAAAGACTTTTATAATGTTAAAAAATCTTAACATTATATATGTATATAAGCCTCTATCTGAGATCTTGATTTTCATTAACAATTTTATAACACTACAAAGTATATTTACAATGTTGTAAAATTGCATCCGAATTTTATAAAAAAGTTAGGAATTCGGGACCAAATTATATTTTTCGTAATGTTAATAAGAATTTTGGTGGCGAAGACTTTGGCCAATTAATACTTAAGAAACAATTAATATTAAAGGACCATTACCCCTTTTCTTTTTTTAACAATTCTACCTAAGTTTAAATAAGAAAAAACATAAAAATCCGGTGTGAATAATTCTACATGATCAGAGTTTACTCAATTATTCCAAATTTGAATCAAATTCTATGTTTTGTGTCAAAGAAAAAGAAAAATAACAATGCCATTAAGACTTAATTGTTAGAAGGATATCTATAAACACAGTACAAAAGTTCTAGTTGTATAACAACGATACATTAAGAATTAATTGTTAGAAGGGTGTCTATAAACAAAGTACCAAAAAAAAAAAGTTCCAGTTCTATTTCACGCACGCACTACATTACGTTACACCTCATGAGATTATTAGAATATTCATTTAATTATTAACTTGGAAAATGCCTAACTAGTTATTAAAAGTTTAATTGAACACGAATAAATTGAGAACTTGAGAGCAGCCAGCAACCGACTCTGTACTCATGAATCCAAGAGCATTGGCATGGCGAACCGGCTCAGCGACTCCGGCATTAATTGGAGCTGAGAACAATACTAGTACTGTCAAGTCCGCCCGTGATTTGGTTGCAGTCCGAATTAGGGCTCTTGATCAAACGAACTTCGCATATTAATTCACCATGACCACTCTGTGCAGGTATCTATAGGCTTCGGACTCATCAGTCACAACCTCGTGAGGATACACAATGTCGTCATCTTCACGTTCTTGGCATTGCAAGGCAACCGTAGCTCCTGCATTACATGAACAAGGTAACGTGGTTTGTGGGGTCATAATAGACAAGGGACAAACTTGATGATGTAATAAGATAAATAACACAAACATTTGGGTCAAAACATAAATTTTACATAAAATTAGGTTAAACTTCAGCGAAGATCCTTTTAGGCCACAACATGATGTACATAATTTAGGTTATTACGTACCTTCAGTGGGTTCACTAAGCTTGGTCTCGAACTTGACGCGACATGTGGCACAAAAGACCTTGTCTTGGACGTACGAGGTTTCTTTTTTGCGAAGGCGCAGCAGATGAGGAGGGAGAAGTAGAGAGCCGTGGCAACCATCGCTGCTAGCTTGAAAGACTTGGCCATCTTTAAAGATTCTTTGAAGCTGAATTTATATAGATATGTTCATAGTTACTTTTGGATGGTAGCACTTAGTTCATTTTTCATGCTGTCAAAGCCTTGTTCGGTAAGAAAGATGCTCTAGCAACTTACTTGACATTATCTACGTCAACTGTTTTGAATTAAACGAGTATATTTTCATCTAAAGTGACAAATGAGAGTTACTAATCACATTGCAAAGGACAGTTGAAACATATAACGTTCTCAATGTGCAAATTGGTTACCGTGGATTATATATAACTAAGTTTGCTAATCAAAATTTAGTATAGAAGAAAATGCCTAGCTCATTTGATCAAAGGATGCACATTGTTGAGCACGTTATGGCGAACGACAGTGTGCATGGCGAGCTCTCATCAAAGCATTGAGCCTCACAACAGAACTCCCTCAATTGAGAACTCGTCCCAATGTGCGACAGCACACCCTAGATCAAGCTCCTTGGATAAAAGAGATAATAGTATTCCTTTAAATCAAGGCAGAATGGCACCTTCATTTCCATTTTCTTTTTCTGTTATTTAGGTTTGTTATACTCTAGCTAATACATAATCAAGATTACGCCACATATAACTTATTCTACCGGATCTTACGGAGCCAGTTCATGTGCAACATGCTTCGGGCTGATTATAGAAAAGACTCTTTTCAATCGAAACAACCTATCCTCTTTATGGGGTGCCAATTATAACAAAGGTATGTTTAGTTACAAATTTCAATATATTAGATTAAAGACATATTTCTACACGACCTATACAAAATGACCAATAATCCAATGGTGAATAAATTGTCTTCTCTAAAGTTGCATTGACTTATAATTAACATCTACCATATAATTACATAAATTAATGACTCAACATTCATGGAAAAATTTTTAAATTAAAATAATCTTGCATTCATTAAAATCTCAATTCTAAGGAGTGTAAGCAGTAACAAGTTTTTTATGGGGGGAAGAAAATTTTTATTAAGGATAACCAGTCATTAAATTACATGCTTGGTTACTTTTAAAAATTAAAATTTTTGATTTTGTTTATTATTATTTTTTTTAACGGTAACAAAACTGCTTATGTCAATTAATCTAATTTTCAAACTTTTTTAATAAAATAAAAATGATAATAATAAGTAACCAAAAAAAAAAAAAAACTTCTTGCCGCCTTTATATATGTAAAAAACGGAAACGCGGGTAAAAGACACACCAACCTCAGCTTCCTTCTTTTCTTGCTTCAGTCTTTTGAAAAAATTTACAATTTTACAAAACTATCTCTGGAATCTTGGATTTTGAAAAAAATTACATGTGATGACCAATAATATTCCAAGAAAATCAATTAAAACAATAAAAGATAATTCTCAATGGAAAAATAATGCAATTAAAATGAAGAAAAAAAAACCATAACTTATCTCAACAATTGCCCCGAGAGCTCTTAGCCGATGAATGTACAAATCTACAGGTCTCTCCCCAGTATCACACCCACCAAGCAAACCAGCAACAATTTCACCAAACCGGGCCAGCAGTGGCCCGATAACAAAAAAATCCACCTCAAATTTTCCTCATTTCCTCCAAACATGGCTCAACACGCCCAACACAATAAGCGTTAACCAAAATTTCCTTGTTCGTTATTAGATTTTGTTATACATGTGTTTGGAAAGTAAGAAAATGATAGAAAACGATGAGAAAAGTTAATGAGAATATTCTTTTTATTATGTTATGAATGTGTACAGATGTTGCTTATATAGTAGCTAAGTAATCACAGATGATTCTAGAATCAATTCTAATAACAACAAATAACAAACCAATCATTGAAGCTACTGGAATCAACTAACTAATTTTACAGCAACAAATGTATCGAGTAACTGAAAACTCCAGGTCAGCAACTGGGAGTGTATCTGCTACTTGAGTCCACAGTGAGCTTATCATATACTGCTACTCCTCTGTTTCTTCACATATGTCAACATCCCCCCGCAAGTTGAATAGACCAGGAAGAACATTCAGCTTGGATCGAAGGTAGCTGAATTGACCATATGTTAAGGCTTTAGTCAATACATCTGCATTTTGATCTGCACTGGGAACAAAGTTAACTACGATCTGTTGAGCCTGAACTTTTTCGCGAATAAAGTGAATATCAAGCTCAATGCGTTTAGTCTTAGCATGGTATACGGGATTGGTGGCTACGGCTATAGCACTTTGATTGTCACACCAGATTACAGGTGTAGCAGAGACTGTGATTTTAAGTTCAGTGAGGAGAGCTTTGATCCACATTAGTTCAGTTGTGGCTAATGCCAGAGCTCTGTATTCTGACTCTGTGCTGGATCTAGACACCATATGTTGTTTTCTCTATGACCAAAAGACTAGATTAGAGCCAAGATACACTGCATAGCCAGCTACAGATTTCCTATCATCGCGATCACACGCCCAGTCTGAGTCACTAAAGCAATTTAACTGC
This sequence comes from Murraya paniculata, assembly GCA_030449075.1. NCBI lineage: Eukaryota > Viridiplantae > Streptophyta > Magnoliopsida > Sapindales > Rutaceae > Murraya > Murraya paniculata. The sequence goes on along the minus strand of JAEVFN010000012.1, from coordinate 3,391,688 downwards.
AAACTGCCGTGATGATAGAACTGAAGACCATAATGAATCGTTCCCTTTAGATACCTTAGTAACCTTTTGCAAGCCTGCTAATGTTCAGAGCTGGGTTTGACAAAAATTGACTTAGCTTATTGACTGAAAAAACTATGTCAGGTGTTGTTAAGGTAACGTATTACAATGCCCCAACTATGCTTCAGTACTGAGAGTAATTAACAATAACAGAACCTGAGTTTTTGGTGAGCTGAGGAGATGTTGTCATAGGTGTGGGAACATGACTGCATGTTGACATGTCATATTTTGCTAGCCAATCAGCTATATATTTGCACTGTGAAAGATGTAAACCCTCCTTGAACTTGGTAACTTCAATGCCAAGAAAATAGTTTAGTTCTCCCAAATCTTTAAGAGCAAATGTAGTTTGCATATCAGCAATGACTTGAAGAACACTAGGAGGATGTGAACTAGTAACAATGATGTCATCAACATACACCAAAACCAGTAAGATATGTCCATTTGACCACTTATAAAACAGGGAAGAATTTTACTTTGAGGGAATAAAAGACCATTGGGTTGTCATAGCAATCTTGAACTTATCAAACCAAGCTCGTGGATTATCAAACCAAGCTCGTGGAGCTTGTTTTAAGCCATAAAGAGCTTTGTTGAGCTTACGCACATAATGAGGTTTGGAATGATCAACAAAACCAGTTGGTTGTGATATATACACATCTTCAACCAGAACACCATTAAGAAAAGCATTATTAACATCAACTTGTCTAAGCACCCACTTATTCATCACTGCCAAGCTCAGAATAACCCTCACGGTTGAAGCTTTGATCACCAGACTAAATGTCTCACTGTAATCAGGTCCATAGGTTTGATGAAATCCTTTTGCAACAAGCCAAGCTTTATACCTTGACAATGAACCATTTGAGTTGTATTTGATTGTAAATATCCATTTGTTACCAACTATCTTGGTAGTAGCTGGTGGAGGAACTAGAACCCAGGTGTGGTTAGCTTGAAAAGCATTGTATTCTTCTTGCATAGCTTTATACCACTGAGGATCTGTCAATGCTTGAGCTACAGAAGTAGGTTCTGATGGTGTTGTAAGTAGTGCAGTTAAGAAAGTCTTTGGTTTAAAAATTCCAGGCTTGGATCTAGTGATCATAGGGTGACCTATTGATGGAGGGGGTGGTTGAGGAATTTGATGATCTTGAATTGAGGAAGTGTGTGAACTGGTGACAAGTAATATAGGAGAGTTAAGAACAGAGTGTGGAGTTGAGTGAGATATAGGAGAAGGAATAGGACTAGAGACTGTTGAGGTGAATCTTAAGGCATCAGTTGCTGCAAAGGGTGCTGGAAAAACTTGTATAGGTAAAGATGAATCAATAGACGTGTCATGAGAAGGACAAGAGTTGGACACACAAGAAAAATCAAGACCAGCTTGATAGGGAAAATACTCCTCATCAAATGTAACATGATTAGAAATATAAACTCTGCTTGAGGAATGCAAACACTGATATCCCTTATGATGAGAACTGTACCCTGTAAAAATACATCTTGCGGTTCTGAATTCAAGTTTGTGCTTGTTATAAGGTCGGAGATAAGGAAAACAGACACAACCAAAAACTCGAAGGATTGAATAATCAGACTGCTGATTAAAGAGTTTTGAAAATGGTAACATATTGTTTAAAATTGGATTGGGCAATCTATTGATAAGAAATACTGCTGTATGGAATGCATTCCACCAAAAACTTAATGGCAACTTAGATTGAGCTAATAAAGTCAGTCCAATGTCTACCATATGCATGTGTTTTCTTTCTATTCTTCTTTTTTGATAATGGATGTGAGGATAAGGGTGTCTAAATTGAATCCCAGAGAAAGTAAGGAAGGAAGAAAAGACTCTGAACTCACCCCCCCAGTCAGTTTGGACAGTTTTGATTTTCTTGTCAAGGTGTTTTTCGATAAATGTTTTGAATGTTGTAAACACTTGTAAGGATTCTGATTTGACAGTCAAAGGAAATATCCATCTAAATCGGCTGTAGTCATCTAGGATAGAAAGATAGTAGTTATAACTTTGAGTGGAAGACAAATGAGAGGGTCCCCACAAATTAGCATATAAAAGTTGCAAGGAGCTGTTGTTTTAATAATGACTGAGTTAAAGTGTTGAAGATGGTTTTTGCCAAACTGACAAGCATTACAAAAACTGAGTTTTAAAGTTTTATTGATATCAGTGAATGTATTACAATGTTTCAATACAGTTTTGAGGGTGTGTATGGCTGGATGACCAAGTCTTTTGTGAAGTAAGTTGACATCCATTGACATTACAGAAACTTGCATAGCAGCCGGATTACAAGTCTTATTACTAGCACAAGAGAAACAGTTCAACTGGGTTGAATCAGACCTTAGTATACGAGAAATATGAGGACTACAGAGAGTAGCAAACATTGACATTGGTTTATTGACAATTTGACAACAAAGGACAGAAGAGTTTTCATTTGAGATTGAGGTAAACACTTAACAATTTGACAATAATGTCATTGTCAGTCAAGAGCTGGGAAACACTTAACAGATTTTTGGTGATATGTGGAACATGTAGGACATGATTTAAGAGTAATGGTTGATAAGTGTGTGTAGCAAGCAAGACAGATCCAACATGCATAATATGTAATCCTTTTCCATTTCCTACACGCAACGGTTCTGACCCTAGGTAAGGTTTTGAATGAAGAAGCTTACTTGAATCATCGGTGACATGGCTTGTTGCCCCACTATCTATATACCAAGATGGATCTTAAATTACTTTAGGGGGAGGAAGAGTTGGAGCTGAGAAAGTTGAATTGACTTTTGAGTTATCATTCGAGCCATTATAGCAATTGAAAACAACTGCAGCATTATTCTGATGACGATAAAAAGAGCTTTCAGAATTGAATGAATCAAGATGTATTGGTGAAGAAGAAACACCACCAATAGCATGATCCTGATAAGCAACATGACTTTGCTGATAGCCATATCCCCTTGGAAATCCACCAGATTGACCACCATATCCTCTTCCATAAGTATTGAAGGGTCTCGGCATGAAGTTACTTGGTATGTGTGCTCTACCGTATTGACCAACACCAGGCCTAAAATTACCTCTTCCATTGTTCTTATGAGGCAGAAAAGCAGGATTGAATCTGTTCTTACACTTGTGTGCTCCATGTCCAGGTATGAAGCAAATTTGATAGACTATTGTAGGATCAAAATTTCCTCCTAGATTTGGATTCTGGCTGCCAAAATTTCCATTGCCTCTTCCATGACCAGATCCGCCATAACCTTTTTTTCCAAAGTTTTAATTCTTCTGAACTAAATTTGCAGTTAGATTATGAACAACATCCACATTAACTTTCCCTTTCTTCTATTCTATCCTCATTTCATGGCTCAAAAGTATTGCATACAGTTCATCTAAGCTCATATTGTCTGCTCTAGCAGGCAGTATTGTTACAAGTGATTCATAGCCATAAGAGTTTAGATCAGCTAAGATGTAATCAATTAAGTCATTAACCTCAACAGGTTTTCCTGCAATAGCTAGGTTGCCAGCTAACTGCTTCATTTTAGTAAATTAAGCATTCATGGTCATGGATCCTTTTTTCGTTGTTTGAAGTTTCATTTTAAGAGGCATTACCCTAGCTTGAGATTGAGAGATGAACATACGTGTAAGAGATTCCCACAGCTCTTGAGAAGAGACACAATGAATTACAGAGGCAAGAAGATTTTCACTTATAGAAGAGAACATCCAACTCAGCAGCTGCTGATCAGTTCTAATCCAAGTTGCAAAAGCTGGATTCACAATTTGAGATCTAGATTCTGAGTTTGTTGAGCTTGAAGCACCATCAGTTGAGACAATATACTGATATAGACATCGATTGACTCCATTGATGAATCCTTCCAAGCCATTTCCCTTGATTGAAGCAAGCACTTAATTTCTCCATACCAGAAAATTGTTTTGATCCAGTTTGATTGGAGTAATAAAGTTGAATGACTGTGAATTCTGATTTGTGTTCATCATTGGCTTTGATACCATATTAGATTTTGTTATGCATGTGTTTGGAAAGTAAGAAAATGATTGAAAACAAAGAGAAAAGTTAATGAGAATATTCTTTTTATTATGTTATGAATGTGTGCAGATGTTGCTTATATAGTAGCTAAGTAATCACAGACGATTCTATAATCAATTCTAATAACAACAAATAACAAACCAATCATTGAAGCTACTGGAATCAACTAACTAATTTTACAGCAACAAATGTATCGAGTAACTGAAAACTTCAGGTCAGCAACTGGGAGGGTATCTGCTATTTGAGTCCACAGTGAGCTTATCATATACTGCTACTGCTCTGTTTCTTCACATATGTCAACATTTGTAAAGTTAAACTCAATTTTACGCTCGAAAACTCAATCTTAGCGCCTAACGAGCGTAAAATTGAAAGCATTGCTTTGGTGTCAGACAGGCCTGTGGGCATATTGTGGTGCAGACAAGAGTCTGAGCATAAAAGAGTAGCCGCGAGGAGACAAAGAGGAGAGTTCTTGGCCCGGAAATGGGAAAATGGCCCCAAAGCTTTGTGGTTATGGTAAGAGCTTCGGGTTTTTGGAGCTGGGTTTTTTAGGTTGGGATTTGGGGGTTTCGGGTTTGTGGGAGTGAAAATGCTCTTTTAGTTCATGCATGTTGAGATAACAATTTGTTTAATTCCTGTACTTTAAATTATCTCAACATAATCCTATTATTAAATGTGTTATATTTTTATGCTTATTCTTTCTTTACTTTTACAATAATATTTTAGCAACAATATTATGGACATTAATTAATTTATCTATAAAAATTGATTTAGTAAATTTACTTATAATTATTTATTAATAATTTAATCAATGAATATTAGTATAAAAAAATAATATTTTTTATACTTTTTCAATAATCTTACTAATAATTATTTATAAATAAATTAATATAAGCTAACTTAAAGTAATGTTTAATATCCTTTCAAGAATCTTATATATAACTGTATATAAAAATTCAATTTACCAAATTTATCTTAAAAGTAAAATAACAACATAAAATTTACATTAATTTTTTATTTTGTTTTTAAGGCTAATTTGATCAATTAACATTTGTTTATTTTCATTAATATCCCCAAAATATTGATGCAAGAGTACTATTATAAAAGGAAAGAAAAATTAAGTGCAGGAGTGTCATATATTTAATAGTAAAATAACAACATAAAATTTACATTAATTTTTATTTTGTTTTTAAGGCTGATTTGATCAATTAACATTTTTTTTATTTTCATTAATATTCCCAAAATATTGCTGCAAGAGTACCATTATAAAAGGAAAGAAAAATTAAGTGCAGGAGTGTAATATATTTAATGGTAGGGTTGTTTAGGTATTTTTAAAATATAGGAACTAAATGGGCTCTAAAATTAAAATATAGGGACTAAAAAGGTATTCACCCTTAAGTATATTATCTCACCAATCAAAAGATAAATGCTGCATTTGAGATGAAATTTTAAAATGTTTGTTGTGCAATTATTTCTACATACAGAATGAGGTCTGTGATCATACAACATATGAAATATGGGTTTTGTGTTTATCTCTAAATCTAGAAGGAGGTCTATAATCACATAAATTTCTTTTAGGATATATCGACATTTCTTTAAGATAAAATGTGGGCTGTGAGATTCTTTCTAGACAGCTAGGGGTGGACATTTGGTTTGGTTCGGACTAAATTGAACTGAACCAAACTAGATTATGGAAATTCGGTTTGAGCAGCAAAAACCAAATGGTTCATGTTTTAGGTTGATTTTGGTGTAGGTAAATGGTAGCCTCAAAACCAATCTAAGAACAATAAATTTGTATTTTGGGGGTAGCTAGGGTAGCTAGGGTACCTCACTAGATTGTTGTGCGTGTGTAATAGAATAGGATTTACGGGAGGTAGGAAGGGATGGTTGTAAATGAATGAGGGTATCTTCAGAAAAAAGCTTCACTCTTGCAAAATAAGAGGAAATGAGGTTAGAGGTGGAGCCGGGGTACCGGCGTCCACTCTCCGACGCTCAAGTTAGCAACTCAAGCTTTTTCTAGTGATGAGAGCTTTCCAGCCCTCTAAAATGGTGATCAAAGGTTTCAGAGTACCTTGGCCTTTCTTTTGGTGTAGTATATCAGTGTGTGAGGTGTAGGAATGAATGGAATAGTAAAACCTGAGGTATCTTTATATAGGATGTACCCTCCCATGACGTGGCGCATTCCTGTTGGCTACCATATTTTAGTGCTTCTTGGGGCGGTTTGGAATATTCTTGGGGCGCAAGGAGGGCGCCTCTGACGCACCTGCCTACTGGGGCACGTGGCGTACGTCGTGAGGTGGTCCAAGATTCCTTGGCAGGGATATGCCTGGCATAGCCGGTAGGGGACCACTGCTGTTTCAGGTACGCTGTTTGTCTCCTCTGCAAAGCTGCAGGCGGCTGTCCCTTCTTTTCCAACAGGGTACTCGAACATTTATCTTGACAAATCGAATATTTTTGGATGGCGGAGTCGTACCCTTAGATGGGTCTCGGGGATTAGACCGTTCCGTACTAGGAGAGGTACCTAATATAGATGGGATACCTCAAGTGCCGAATCTATTGGGGCAGAAAGGTACCTCGGGTACCACATTTGTAAATGTAAGAGAGGCATCTCGGGTACCGCCTTCATAGGTGTAGGAGAGGTATCTCGGGTACCGCCTTTATAGGTGTAGGAGAGGTATCTCGGGTGCCGCCTTCATAGGTGTAGGAGAGGTATCTCGGGTACCGACTTTATGGTGTAAGAAGGGGTATCTCAGGTACCGCCTTCATAGGTGTAGGAGAGGTACCTCAGGTACTGAGTTTACAGGTGTAGGAGGGGTACCCCGGGTACTGAGGGGGTACCGATCTTGGGGTGTAAGAAGGGTACCTCGGATATTGAATAGGTACCAATTTTATGGTTGTAACCTTTGTGCCCCAAGTTCTGTAACTTGAAATCTTTCCCTCCTTTTTCTGCCATGTGGCCTTGTGTCATAGTGCCGATATTTCTTCCCAAACATCATCCCCCCAGTTTCTTTTAGGCGACAAGTGTTGGAGGTAAAAGAAACTTATCTGAGAGGCGGGAATGTGGCGTGACCCTTTGAAGAATGGCTGAGCAGCTGTATGAGGTATCTATTCTCTTTTCCTCCCTTTTTATTTTATTTTTTTTAAACTTAGCTGACATGAGGAGTGGGTTTGGCTGTTACTGCTTTCCTCCCGCCTATTTTGGAGAGTGGTAACCGTCTGACATGCTTTCTTTTTATTTGTTCGCCTTCTGCTAACGTCTGGTGTTCTCTTTCCGTGAGCAGTGTACTTTGTCAGGTTCATTAAAAAGCCCTTCATTTATTATTGTCCTATTTGTTCAAGCCTCATTTTTGGCTTCTCTCCTCTTTCTCAACCCGAACCCTAGGTCTAAGGCGTACCTCCTCATTTTAGGGTTTTCCCGTATTTCAATTCCTGATCCAAATGGTGTCACGGCGGCGTCAGGCGACTTCCGTGGCATGTAGGAGTACCTCGGCTGGTGGAGCGCGGTGGTAGCTCCCTTTTAATCCTGTTTTGAACGGCGTTGCAGCGGCGTTGGACGATTTCTGCTGCGTACAGGGGTCCCTCGGCTGGTGGTAACTCCCCTTTTCCTCTCTCTCGTCATTTCGTTTCTTCCGTTTCTTCTTTCCTCTCTCTATTTCTTTCTTTTTTTTTTTTTATATATATCCCTAACAGGCTCCCCTTCTGTTTTTAGTTGTTCAGTTGCTGTGTTGGTGATAGTAGACGACTTCGTGGCGTTCTTCCGATGGCTTTTAATCTCCAAGGGCCACCTTGTTGCGGTGAGTAACATCTTTTTCCACGTGGTGCCCCTCCTTTCTTCTGTACATGCCTATATTTGCTCATTTACACGCTTCCATTTGTTTATCTCGTGTGAATACAGCTTTGTTCCTTGGGCGTAGGTTCCAATCGGTGGGCTTGGTGAGTTTTGGGCGTCCACTTTTTATTTTCTTGGTGTGTGCTTGACTGTGTTCCCTTTTCTATCCCCTTCTCTCTTCTCTTTCTTCCTTCTTCTCTTCTTTTTCTTTTTCCTCTTTTTTGTGTGTGCTCTGAAAAATCTATCGTTTGTTTTTTTTTTGTTTTTTTTTTTGTTGTGGTTGGTGGTTGTTGGTTGAAGTGTGGTGGGGGTGTTTTGTTGTGGAGCCTGGTTTGCCAATATTTGACAGAAAGATGGGGAAGAAAAGAATGGGGGTTAAAGGGGGTCATATGGTGGCAAGTAGTGGTGAAGACAATCCCCCAGTCGGTTCCCCTTCTCATATTTCCATTAGTGAGGATGAAAAGTCTACCCCTAGTGTTTCTGATAGTGGTTACCCATCTGCCGGACCTTCCTCTGTCAGTCGTGCCTGTCGCAGCAGTCCTCGCCTTTCCCATACACAGTCCTCCCATCGATCCCGTGAAGAGACTGGGTCATCTTTTCGTATGGCCAGAGCTCGTTCTTCAGATAGAGTCCCTAGGTCTCCCTCTGCTCTTCCTTTGAAATCTACTAATCCTCATTCATTGGGGGCTAAGCGGGCTGTTTTGGGCGATTTAGAGCGTATTAGAACCACTTATAGCATTCCTCCAAGTGTCTACCTTAGGGTACCTTATGAAGACGAATGACCCGAGCGTCCTTCCACTAGTGGGATTGCCCTTCATATTGATCTTTTTGACTCAGGGCTCCGCCTGCCACTCCAACCCTTTTTTGTGAGGATGTTTAGCTATCTGCAGATAGCCCCTGGACAGCTATCTCTCCCAGGATGGAGGACACTTACGGGACTGCAAGTGTTGTGGTCGGAAGTAGTGGGGCACGACATCCCTGTTTATGATTTGAGGGGGCTTTATCAATTTAAGAAACCCAAGGGTCCCGCTGTCGCTTATTTTTCAGCGTGGGGAGTTCATGTTAATCTGGTTAGGGGGGATCCTAGCTTGAAGAAAGGGTACAAACAAGGCTGGTTTGTAGCTGATGGCGAGTGGTGGAGTGGTGCAGCCGATGATGGCAACCCGATGCAAGTTCAGAATTTCTTTAATGAAGATAGTAAGTATTTTCTGTGGTTGATTATATCTTAACTGTATCGATGTTCTTATTCATGGGGGTATTTTACTTACCCAAGGTTTAATCATGATTTTGTAGGTGTCACGTGGGCGAAGGGGGCATGCCCTATTCTGAAAGTTGGGAGGGAAGTGAGTAAATTTGTGGAGAGATTCCGAGCTATTTAGAGGAAAGGTGATGTGTTGGAGGAGAGCAGGTTGGAGAAGGCAGGCCTGATTGACAGGAGTTTTCGGTCTGCTTCTTGTGGCGACTCATGTATGGTTTGCGGGTGTTGAGGGGTACCCTATTGTTACCCAGGTGGCGGGGATACCCCCCCATCACCATGTTTTGTATTTGACTTCATCGTCTTATAATTTATCTTTTTCTCTTTTTTCTGATGGTTCTTTGTGTTTGCTATGCTGACTCCTTTTCTTGTGGGCTGCTGCTGCGTACAGATATGGAGTCAACGGGCGATGCTTTTGACGCTTTTTTTCAAGGGATGGGTGAGGGATCTCACGGCAGTCATGATCCTGCCCTTTTGCTGAAGAGTACCCGGCCTCCTCGGGCTCCTGGAGCAAAGTCGAGACCACAGGGTACCTCTCAGAGTGGGTTGAAGGATACCCCTCGATCGAGAAAAATGAAGTTTGGGTCTGTTTCCTCATTTCCTGATGACTTGCACGAAGGTGAATTGGATCCGGTGTCCAACGAGAAGGTTTCTCATCTGGCCCGTTGTTTTTATTACTCGGCTGAGAGTGTGACCCCTGAAGCTGCTGCGGAGACGGACAGGCTAGATCTTAGTGAGCGCTATGGTCGTGCACTTAAGGCTGCCCAATAGGTAGGGGTGCTCACACTGTCTCTTTTTTTTTTTTTTAACATATTTCACTGGTCCCAGGCATCTTTTCTTTTAAGTCATTGCCTCCCAGATCTCGACTCTTTAACCGCTGCTCAGTCAGAGGTTGAAAGATTGAAGGGCGAACTCCAAACTCGCCAATCCCGCGAGGATAGGCTTGCTCGGGAAGTCAAGGCACTGAAGGAACGCCTGGATGACATGTTAGGAGAGAGAGCTCGCTTGGACAGGGACTGTGATGAGCTGAAAGGCAAGTATGAGGGCCTGCTGTCTCGGCAAAAGAAGATGGCGGACGAGGCTTTTTTCCTTATCATGTCGGAGGTATGGAGTGTGAATCCAGAACTGGTAGTACCTCGTGTGGAGAAATATGTTGACAAGGCTGCGATTCTGAAGTCAATTGACGAGAAGAGGAAGTCTTCTACAACCCGGTCTGGTAGTCCAGCTGCTTCGCATGGGGTACCCGGCGTACCTCTGGACGTGCCTGTCTCAGATGTTCCTACCTCAGCTGCTCACCATCCGGGTACCTCCGAGTCCTCTGCTGATCGGCCGTTGGAGAAGGATGGGGAAGGTGGCGCACCAACTCTTGTGTAATCTTTGCTTTGTGCTGTTTTTCTGTTAATTGGGCCTCCTAATGCTTGTATTGGGAGCTTATGTCTTGCTTTATGGTTGTTTGGGATATCCTGCATTTGTGGAGGGTTTCTCCATAACGCTGTACTGTTGGGCTTCCTTCCTTTGTTTGTAACTTTGCATCTTTTTCTCTTTATATCTGTTCAGTCTTCCTGAATGCGTCTTCATAATTTCTTACTTTGCATTGTATCCGGAAAGGAGGTACCTCTTAAAAATGGGGTACCCCATGTACCATCTAGGTTGGCTTTATGGGGTGCCCTATGATTTCAACAGGTGTACATGCTGCGTGCCTTTGCTAAAAATTATGGTGAGCCTCAATAGATGAATAATTGCTTATGTTATCATAGTGTTCTGATTTAATCATGGCGAGCTTGAGTTTTAGCTTTCATTATTCCCTACTCGGGCTAAAGTAAGAGAATGGGGGCGGGCATACCTTTAGCGCAACATCGAAGTGTTAAGGTATGCTGGCTACCCCTGGGTGTTCACTGACCCTCCTTTTGCAATTTTTATCCTTCTTCTAGACCGGTGCTCACACTCTTGTAGCACCCCTTTTGCTGGTTTTGACTTTGGACAGATCGTCATGACCTGGGCAAGTCAGGTACCCCGGCTGCTCCGATGGTAAGTTGGCTGCACCTTACGGGTATGCAGCGAGGGTCGCATATCGAAGATGAATGGTGCAAAATGAAAGTTACCAATGTTCTAAAATTAAGAAGGCGGGCAACATAACTTTGAATGGAGAATGTATTCATTGGCGGGGAGGAGACAATGGGCAAGATGTTACAATATTCGGGATAGCGGATAACCATTGTAAGGTGCCTAGGGTACCACATTGAATCTAACACGTACAATCGCTTAAATAAAGTACTTAGTTGGGCACGACTTATTTAGGTCTGTGAAATCCACACACATTCGCCACTTTCCACTAGGTTTCTTGACTAGGACCACGTTGGATACCCAATCAGGGTACACCACCTCCCGAATGAATCCAGCGGCTAACAAGCGATCAACCTCTTGCTCTATTGCGTCATAACGCTCTTGGTTGAAGGCCCGGCGCTTTTGCTTCACTGGCTTGTGTTGGGGGTCAACATTAAGTTTGTGGCAAGAGATGGAGGGAGGGATACCCGGCATATCCGAGGGCGACCAGGCGAACACGTCTTGATGCTTTCGTAAGAAATGAATGAGCTTTTCCTGCTGCTCCTCTGAAAGGCTGGAGCCGATCTGAACGGTCTTCGTTGGGTCGGAAGCACATATCGAAACTGAAATTAGGTTCTCCACAGGGGTACCTCGCTTCTCATCTTTCGGCATTCGGGGATCCAGAGGTGCCTCAATTTCACAAATCGAATCCATATGGCCATCGTGGGCGACATCATATGACATAGGGGAAGCTGTACTGGGCCCCTTTTGAGGAATTCGCACGCTTTTTGAGACTCCCTCCTTCTGGATGGTTCTAGCGAGGGTAGCTCCCCGTTTCTTAGCAAGGGTTCGCTGTGTTGGGCATGGCAGTGGCTATGCATCAATGGTGCACCCATCCGATTGCAGGTTGGAGGCGATCTGATAAGTTACCTTGGAGGCAACAGAATAACACCCGCGAGCTGTTCGTTGATCCCCTTTAATGGTGATAATTTCCTGGGCAGTAGGGATTTTCATTGCAAGGTGGTGTATGGATACCACCGCTTTAGTCGTGGCCATGAAGGGCCTACCCAATATGATATTGTATGCACCCGGGTGATCCACAATAAGAAAATCAATCATATAAACAACACGGTGAGGTACCTTACCGAGTGTGATAGACAGTGTGATGATACCTTCGGGAATGACCATGTCTTCAGCGAACCCAACAAGCGGGGTAGTGCACGGAGTCACTTTAGGCGACCCAATCAGTAGCTGGTCCAAGGCATTTTTGAAGATGATATCCACGGAGCTGCCGGTGTCTACTAGCGTCCTCGCCACTTTGCCGGTTGCAACTTTGAGCGTGATGACTAGAGCGTCATCATGTGGATACAGGGTACCTTCGGCATCTTTCTCGGTGAAAATGATTGGCGGGGGGTGACCAGGCATCGCAGGTGCACCCGGGATGGCCAGATTTACCTCCTTACCAAAGATGGTTGGTGAAGGTAAAGACCTTCCGTAACTTTTGATGGCCCTCCTGGACTGGCCTGCTAGGGTAGGTCCACCAGCGATCGTTCGAACATATATGCCCTTCTTGGTTCCCTGGGGTGCCTCATGTTCGGGGCTATTCTCTATGACGTGCTTGCTCCTACCTTGCTCCATGGATTTCCGAGCATCCCGCAATTCAGCAACAAATTCTCTTAGGTATCCGCTGAGAATTAAGGACTCGATCTCCTCTCGCAGACTAAAACACTCAGCGGTGCTATGGGCAAAATCTTCGTGAAACTCGCAGTATTTCAGGCTACGCTTCATGTTGGGGTACCTCTTCATAGGTTTGGGTGGGCGTAGCAAACCACTATCCCAAATCTGATAAAAGATCTGCTCCGGAGAGCGGTTCTGGGGGTGATAAGATTCGTATCGAGGCTTTGGAGGTGGCTCTCGTTGTTCTGTCGGGAGGGCTCGGGGTATGGGAGGTACCCTAGGAATACCAGGAATGTGGTACCCTCTTCCTCGTGAAGCAGGAGGTTTGGGGCTGCGACTTCGAGGTACCCTCGGCGGGAGGGCTTCTACTTTCTTTGGTTTCTCCTTGCCTTTCATAGCCTCCGCCTTGTCCTCCTGCCGCTTCAAGTGGCATTTCTCGTCCATTTCGATCTGCTGGAGGGCTCGCGAACGGGCTTTCCCCATACGAAAGTGGGCGTTGCTTCTGGAAAGAACGCCATAGCTTGCCCAAGCGGAGATTCTTCTCAAAGTGGGTCAGCGTGTGTTGATGCCCAAATGCCCCAGATTGTAACACCTCCTGGTGGAAGCGGCTCACATATTCAGCCAACGGTTCGGATTCCCCTTGCTTAATGAAAGCAAGCTTGGAGGCTGCCTTATCTTGAATGGAGGCATAAGAAAACTCTTGCATAAATTCGGATAGGAGCTGGTGTAGCGAGGAGATACTACCTGCCTTTAAAGATCGAAACCATGATTTTGCGGGGCCTGTGAGTGTGTGGGTAAACATTCGACACATGGCATTCTCTTCAACACCTTTGATAAGCATTTGGTCACGGTATAGCTCGGCATGCTTCGAGGGGTCTGTCGTACCCGAGTATTGGGGTATCTGTGGCATAGAAAATGCTTCCGGGAGGGCTGCCGTCCTGATCTCCTTGGTGAACGGCGAGTGGTATGTCATTGGTGTCGGAGCAGGTGTAACATTTTGTTTTTCAGACAGGAGCTTTACTTGGGCTTCTAGGTGCTCCATTTTTTCGACCAACTCATGGGGTACCTTAGGGGTACCTTCCGACGTGGCAGCCATCTGAGAAACCTTTTTAGCGTTGAGCTTATCTCGGAGATCCTCGTGGGCTCGCTTTCCGGACTCGGTGCCTTGGCTGCTGCGGGAATTGCAGGAGGCGGTAGAGCGTTCATCATGTGAACCTCTAATTTGAAACTTGGAACGGGTACCCGAAGGCTTATGCCTTGGCCTGCTGGCCTCGGTAGGTCAGCCGTTGGCTTCACTTGATCAGTCGGCTGTGGTGGAGCATATAGAATCGCCGGTGGAGGTGATCTTTCGGGTACCCCCGATCCTACTGCCCGGAGGATTGCATGAGCGAGGTCCTCAAAGTGATTGTGAGAAATGGGCTCCTCTTCTTGTCGAATACTAGTTGATTGTTTCACAGACTTACCCTTTCCGGGTCGGATTGTTCTCCTTGTGGGGTCGCTAACTTCATCCCCGCTGTCGTCCCCTGCTCGGGCAGGGTCCGTCATTAGGGCATCGGGAGGTAGCTCGGGTGCCATTTCTGATACACACATAACAACTAATGTGGTAACCGTGGGGAGACTTTTTGTGCGCTCCCCACAGACGGCGCCAATTGTTTTAGGTTGATTTTGGTGTTGGTAAATGGTAGCCTCAAAACTAATCTAAGAACAATAAATTTGTATTTTGGGGGTAACTAGGGTAGCTGGGGTACCTCACTAGATTGTTGTGCGTGTGTAATAGAATAGGATTTACGGGAGGTAGGAAGGGATGGTTGTAAATGAATGAGGGGATCTTCAGAAAAGAGCTTCACTCCTGCAAAATAAGAGGAAATGAGGTTAGAGGTGAAGCCGGGGTACCCGGCGTCCACTCTCCGACGCTCAAGTTAGCAACTCAAGTTTTTTCTGGTGATGAGAGCTTTCCAGCCCTCTAAAATGGTGATCAAAGGTTTCAGAGTACCTTGGCCTTTCTTTTGGTGTAGTATATCAGTGTGTGAGGTGTAGGAATGAATGGAATAGTAAAACCTGAGGTATCTTTATATAGGATGTACCCTCCCATGACGTGGCGCCTTCCTGTTGGCTACCATATTTTAGTGCTTCTTGGGGCGGTTTGGAATATTCTTGGGGCGCAAGGAGGGCGTCTCTGACGCACCTGTCTACTGGGGTACGTGGCGTACGTCGTGAGATGGTCCAAGATTCCTTGGCAGGGATATGCCTGGCACAGCCGTTAGGGGACCACTGCTGTTTCTGGTACGCTGTTTGTCTCTTCTGCAAAGCTGCAGGCGGCTGTCCCTTCTTTTCCAACAGGGTACTCGAACATTTATCTTGACAAATCGAATATTTTTGGATGGCGGAGTTGTACCCTTAGATGGGTCTCGGGGATTAGACCGTTCCGTACTAGGAGAGGTACCTAATATAGGAGGGATACCTCAGGTGCCGAACCTATTGGGGCAGAAAGGTACCTCGGGTACCACATTTGTAAATGTAAGAGAGGCATCTCGGGTGCCGCCTTCATAGGTGTAGGAGAGGTATCTCGGGTACCGCCTTTATAGGTGTAGGAGAGGTATCTCGGGTGCAGCCTTTATAGGTGTAGGAGAGGTATCTCGGGTACCGACTTTATAGTGTAAGAAGGGGTATCTCGGGTACCGCCTTCATAGGTGTAGGAGAGGTACCTCAGGTACTGAGTTTACAGGTGTAGGACGGGTACCCCGGGTACTGAGGGGGTACCGATCTTGGGGTGTAAGAAGGGTACCTCGGATATTGAATAGGTCTCAATTTTATGGTTGTAACCTTTGTGCACCAAGTTCTGTAACTTGAAATCTTTCCCTCCTTTTTCTGCCATGTGGCCTTGTGTCATAGTGCCGATATTTCTTCCCAAACAGTTCATAAATCTCCAAACTAATTCGTTCTTCGGTCAAAAACCAAACCAAACCATCAAACCAAATGGTTCACTAAAAAAATTAAAAATAGAATTTATGAAAATAAAAACCGTAGCCTAACTAGATCAATAAAGAGGGTCTTTGATTTGTAACATGGTTGAAACATTGATAATAACACAAAATTAAGCGTGGTCTTCTCTTTTATTGATACAAAAACAAACATTAGTCAATTATTTAAAGAAAATGAGTTTGTAGATCAACTTTACAAAAGGCATATTTTGTCAAATTTAAATTTAATTTTATTTTAAATAGGTTTTACAATTTTGATTTGTTTAACTTTCGTTCACGTGGTTCAACATGAAGAATATTTAGGAAATGAAGTTGACATTTTCATTTATTAATTAATACATGTGATCATCAATGTAATATTATACACTCTATTTTATTTTGTTTAATTATTGGTGCTTAGCTAATGGCTCACTTTCAGAGTAATGAAGATATTGGAGATATGGAAGTCGAAGGATCAAGAAGTGGTCACTGAAAAAGTGCTCATCCAGAAGTGGTGAGTGAAAGAGTGCTTGTGACAATGAAACTTTTATATGATGTATTTTTTTTGAAATCTGCAGTGGATTTCTAAACTATTGTTGGACTTTATTTGTTTTTATTGTTTGTAGATTTATGAACTCAAAATTATTATTTTAGTAATAGTATATTACTATTATGTCGTTTTATATAAAATTACAAGGTAAAATTATGTAAACTAAACCAAACCAAACTAAATCAAACCATTGAAACAAACCGAACCAAACTAAATCGAATTGGCTAAGCTTGATTCGGTTATGGTGTTTGGTTTGTTTTTCGTTTCCAAAATAGTGAACTACTTAGTTTAGGTTTGGTTTGGTTTGGTTCTAAGCCTAAACCAAACCAAACCAAATAGTGCAGCCCGTAATAGGCACAGAAAGAGGTCTATTTGTCTAAAATGGAGTTATGTGCAATTATTTTTAAAATTAAATAGCCTTCTTGTTGCTGTCTTTTTTCCTTTTTTTTTCAAATTTCTTTTGTATTCGATTTTTCTTGCCAGTAAAAAAAGATTTAATTTCAGTTGATGCTTTGCTTAATTTAAAAAATAAGATTTCTTAATTAAATGAATATCATAATGTGTCGTGGCAATTTGAATTAGACAATTAGTATTGATTTAAAATTAAGATAAATTTCTCGCTCGATCACCATTATCAAAAGATTTTGAATGACATTGGTGATAGACACCTCTCACTTCATTCTTAAAGTTAAGATTTTAGAGTAAAAAGTTTGATTGTATTGAGGTTGATTTTCTTATAAATATTTTAGTTAATTTTTTTTAATAAAATACAGATTGAGAGATTGAGGGCGTGTTACATGTTTCACATATTAAATGTATCTTAATATAATTTCTAAAAAGTTCATATTTTTAACGATATAACATACTTATAGTGGATTGAATGTGGTTATTCGTGAGGTTTTTTAAGTGGTGCTGAGCTGGCCTAATGGGGAGATCTTCCCGTTGCTGTGGTTGGCAATACTTTGGCTACAAGTAGCATACATCCTTCGATTTTTCAGATATTATGGTGACTCATACCATTTCACCTCATTTTTCTCTTAATGCCCTCAACCTTTGAACCCCTTTTTTAAACTTATCAAGGACTTTTTAGCTAAAACGATTTATTATACACATGTTGCCCTTTCATTAGTTGGTTCAAATTTTACCACCAACATAAAATGTATAAAAATTATATACTATGGACCAAAAAAGTAAAAAACCAACTCTAAAAGGAACCAAAATATCTTTCCCCATTTACTCTTTTTTTTAAAAAAAAAAATAAGTTGCTATGAACAAGATTTTCTTTTTTGGCTCTATTTAGGAGTATGATCAACGATCCTGGCTTTTAAGTTATAATTGCAAAGTGTTTTGAAGGTTAAGATGATTTTACTTAGTAATTGTTTGATAATTTATCATCTTTTTTTTTTAAATTATTAACTTTAAAGATCATAATACTATTATCAGCTTTTAGATATACATAGTTGTAGGGAATAAAGGAACATTTAATTACCTTAATAAAATATATTCACCTAGTTGTACTTTTAGCTTTGAAGAAATAAGTTTATGTTTATCAACTTTGCATAAGGCTATATGTAATTAATTTATGCATTAAGAGATTTACGAAAAGGCCATTATACTATTTAAATTAATTATAGTACGAAGTAGCAAGTTGCTCATTCTTTACAAGTGACAATGGAAGAGATTCATTATGCAAAGGGTATCCTGGCAATAATTGTTTGCGAATGAGGTAAAGAGATGGTGTTGCAACGGTAGAAATCACTGGCGTGATTTGGTGTTTTGGCCTACATTGCCTCATGCATCAAATATACGACAATAGATTATTCATATCATCGTTCATGAATGGAATTATATATATATATATATATGCTTGCATTTTCTTTTAATGTGGATATATTCTTAAACCGTGTGGTTCAAGAGAGAATTAAAAACTAATTCTCTTAAACCCCGTGGTTGAAAAATGTGTCTGAATAAAAAAAATGAAGAAGCCTGCACTAGAAAATGACTCTCTCTCTATATATATATATAGTTCTTTTGTAATGAAGACATTCTCACATGCAATTAAAATACAATATAAGGCAAATTTCAATATATTAAAGATCATGTTTTTTATCTTTAATTTTTTAAAATTAGGATTTTATTATATATATATATATATACACACACACACACACATATGTATATATAGGTCCAGATCTTAGACTTTATTAAAGTTTCATAAAGCTTTTAAGCTATATGATTTAAAAGTATTATGCCCTTATCCTATTAAATCACATGACTTAATAGCTTTCATGAACTTTAATAAATCCAATATCTTGGATTAGAACAATTATATATATACATATAGTCTTTTTCTAGTAAGGACATACTCACTTTAAAGTGTGGATGTCACTAAAATATAGAAAAACACATATTTCAATGTGTTGGAGATCATATTTTGTCGTCTTTTACTGTATTCAAACTTGTGTTTTTTTAATTTTTTGCTGGCATCATTACTTTAACAAAGTAAGGATGCCCTCACTCAAGAATAATGTCCGCATTTTATAAAATTGTGTTATAAATCACCAAATTGGCATTTTAAAAAGTGAGGGTGCCTACATGTAAGAATGATTACACATATGTAGTCTTTCTCTAGTGCAGATGTCCGTAGTTTTTAACATACAAATTTTGGGTTTTACGACATTGTAAAAGGCTCTTATAATGTTGTAAAATGATTTTTCAATAGTGTAAAAGACTTGTATAATGTTGAAAAATCTCAAATTCATATATTAAAAAATAAGAACATCTACACCTGAGAATTACTACATGTACATAAGCCTTTGTCTAAAATCGTGCTTTTCATTAAAAATTTTATAATACTGTAAAGTAGATTTACAATGTTGTAAAAATCGCATCCAAATTTTATGAAATTCGGAATTCCGAACCATATTTTATTTTTCGTAATGTTAATAAGAATTTTGGCCGCGGCGGTTTTGGCCAATTAAAACTTAAGAAACAATCAATATTAAAGAAGCATTACCCTTTTTTTTTCTTTTTTTTTTTTAACAATTCTACTTAAATTTAAATAAGAAGAAACACAAAAATCCGCTGTGAATAATTCTATTTAATTAGAGTTTATTCCAATCTTTCCAAACTTGAATCAAATTCTAAGTTTTATGTCAAAAAAAAAAAAAAGAAGGAAAAATAGCAGTGCCATTAAAACTTAATCGTTTGAAGGATATCTATAAACAAAATACAAAAGTTCTAGTTCTATAATAACGGTGCCATTAAGAATTAATTTTTACAAGGGTAGCTACAGACAAAGAACAAAAAAATTCTAGTTCTATTTCACACATGGCACTACATTACATTATACCTCATGAGATTATTAGGATATTTAGTTAATTATTAACGTGGTAAATGCCCAACTATATATATATATATATATATATATATATATATATATATATATATATATATATATATATATATATATATATATATATTTTCGTATATTGAATCAACCTATCCTTTGTATGGGATGCCGGATATAACAAAGACACATTTGGTTGCAAATTTCAATATAGCAAATTAAAGACATATTTCTGCACAACCTACTAAAAGTGAACTAGGATATTTCAACTTAAAATTTCAATACATGGATCTCATATAATCGGATGATGGATAAATGGTCATCACTAAAGTTACATTGACTTATAATTAACGTCTACCATACGATTATAAAATCAATTACTCAACATTTATGTAACAATTTTAAATTAAAATAATCCCCCATTCATTAAAATCTCAATTCTAAGGAATGCGAGTAGTAACAAGTTTTTTATGGGGGAAGAAAATGTTGATTAAGGATAAATCGGTCATTAAATTACATGTTTAGTTACTTTTAAAATTTAAATTTTAAGTGGTTGATTTTTTTTTTTTTTTTGGTTTTTCTTTTAACAATGAAAAAAACTGGTAATATCTATAAATCCAATTTTCTAATTTTTAATAAAATAAAAATAATAATAATTAAAAAAACTTGTTGCTGCCTTTAGACATACATACATATAACATAAATACGCAGAGAAGTTTTTGATTCTTAAAAAAATTTACAGTTCTCGCTTGGATAATTTCCATACTATTAAGTAAGCAATTTAGATTCTAGCTAAAATATAACGTGGACTATGCCACATTTTGCTTAATCTACTGGATCTTAGGTGCCTACTCATGTGTGGCATGTTTGGAGCTGATTATTGAAAAGATTCTTTTCAATCGAATCAACCTTTCCTCTCTATAAGGTGCTGGTTAGAACAAAGACTGATTTACTTGCAAATTTCAATATTGTAGATTAAAGATATATTTTTGCATGACTTATTGAAAATGAATTAGGTTGTTTCAACTTAAAATTTTGAGACATTGATCTCAAACAATCTAAGGGCGGATAAATTATCATCACAAAAGTTGCATTGATTTCTAATTAACATCTAATCACAGGATTGTGCAAAATCAATAAATCAATATTTCTGTAAAAATTTTAAATTGAAATAATCCTCCATTAAATAAAATCCCAATTTTAAGGAGTGCAAGCAGTGACAACCTTCTGCGGGGAAGAAAATTTTAATTAATTATAAATCAGTCATTAAATTGGGTCCGACTACCGTGCAACTGTTGCACGGTATCCCCTATTTTGTCTTCTTGTGCTGTTGCCGTTAGATTTAATGTAAGAGTAGATTCAACAGTGGGATGCCACAGTTTGGTAATTAACGGTAGACTCCTTGTTGTGTACTGAAATTCTAAAAATTTAAATAGTTCAAAATTCTGACACATAAATTCAGATTGTTTCAAATTTGTAAATAATTAAAACAATTAAAAAATGGGAAGGCTGTCTCAAGTTAAAATATTCGATATAAAACTAAACATCAATATATAACTCTATTGTTTTTTTAATTTAAGGAGTGAGATAAGTGATGACTTCACATTAAAATTTAATTAATAAATTAGCTTAAAAAATAAAACTAACATGACATTACTAAAATAAAATATTAAATAATTAATTATAATAAATAAAATATTAAATAATTAATTATAAAAATTTTGTATTTTATCTTCTTTCCTTACACTTTGGTCGCCACTTTAAAATATATGCAGACTAGACTTTAAATAAAAAATAACTACAAAACAATTTAATTTCAAAGTTATTAGTTATTCAAAAATAACAAAACTTAAACTTTATCCATAGATGTAAACCAATATGGCATCAATTATTTATAGTTGATAGATTTAATTTGTTATTTTAATTTATTTGATTGCCATGGCCTCATAATTGCCATCCAAATATTCAAATCAAATTACTGTATTTTGTCTTGGTAGTGATGTGAAAAATAATTGAAATAATTGATGAGGAGATGATGTTTTAATTTGAAAGGAGTTGCTGACTAATGATTGATTAATTATCTAAGTAGAGAATAAGGAAATATAATATCTTAATATTGAGGAGAGGAAAAGAGAATGAAAAATAAATTATCATAAATTTATAAATAAATTATAAATAAAAAAGAAAGTAGGGGGTCCTAAGATAAAAGACAAATCCATGGTACCGTGGAACGGTTGCACCACAGTTTTGTCCCATTAAATTACATGTTTAGATACTTTTAAAATTTAAATTTTAAGTGCTGATTTTGTGTTTTTTTCTTTTAAAGGTAAGAAAACTGGTTGAATCAATAAATATTTTTTAAATAAAAAAAATAATTTAAAAAAAAAAGAAAAACTTTTTGCCGCCATTATATAAATATAACCGTAACGCGCTAAAATGGACACCAACTCTCAGCTTGCTTTATATGCACAACTCGCTTCTGTTTATGCACACAACTCCCATGAAAATGGCGTCGACAGGAAAGGGAATATCGAAAATCGAAATCAAGAAAATAGATAAGCAAAGAGCGAGAATGGTTACTTTCTCAGAACGACGACAAGGTTTTTTCAAAAAAGCCGAAGAGTACGCTAACATCACCGGCTGTCAAATCGCCGTTCTTGTTTTGTCACCGGCCGGCAACCCGTATGTTCATGGGTCACCTTCATTTGACGCCGTTATTGACAAATTCTTGAGCGTTAACGGCGGCGAAAGCAGCAGTGGCCAAGTGGGTGCCCATCACAATGAAGCCGATGTGTGCCGCGGATTCTTGATGGTTCTGGAGGACAAGATGAAACGGTGTCGGAGTGCGGAGGATTTGGCCGCGGTGAAGGCGGAGTTGGAGGAAGTGAGAGTGAACGTTTTGCAGAAACTTAAGCATATTGAAGAAGACAAATTTGTCACTTCTTTGCTCAATTGTTGATTCAATTTTGATGCTGGATATTCATTAAATTAAGGTTCGATTTTGCTTCGATCAACTGAAAGTTGATCAAGATTCGATTTTTTTATTTTTTTGCGTTGGGTATATAGTTTAGATTAGGAGATTTTTACGGTTTATGAAATGAATTTTTTTTTCCTGCTTACAAATTTTGTAATTGATTGTAATCATTCATGGGTTTACTAACTTTAAAGAAGTGGGTTCTTGAATTCAATTTAATTAATTAACCATCGTTAAATTTTATGTGAAATTTTGCTAATTTTGTTCAATTAATTGTCGTTTTATCGATGTTTCTTGCATCACATTTATACTTTGTTCGTTCTAATTCGTAATTAGAAATCACAGAAAATGTGATAAAAACAGAAAAGAAGACAGGGTGAGAGAATAAATAAATGTGTAAAGAGGATTAAGAATAAGAAACAGAGAAAAATATGCGCCAGCACAAATTCAATCAATTAATTCTATCTACACAAGCAGAAATTAACAAGGTCTTTCAACTTGGCTTTGTTATTTGAGACCAGGAGAGCTGCAGAAAATGCAGCTATCATCTGAGTAATATGATAGCAGCTGCTGCTTTTGCTTCGCATTCGGCAATCTACCAAACGTCTAAGTTGACCGGATATGAAAGCTTCGACCCCAATAACAACACCATAGGAGATGGAGGGTTTACATGAGAGGAAAGGAGTAAAGGACGGCTTTCCATTGCGTTAGGCCTAAGGACCTCTAATGGGTTAGTGGGTAATGCAAATAAGTGAACTCCAACTGACAATTCCTTGTTATGGAAACCTATTTCTAGTTTAATAAGATATCATAACTGTCACAGCTGAGAGGCCATGGATATCGATCTTTCAATATCAGCTCCTAGAAACTGAACTTTGTATCTAAATTCTCATAACCACGGTCAATATGACCGATGCCACTGATCTCAGTAGCCGCCAATCCAGCTAATAGCAAGGCAACCCCACCTCTTGGGTCAGCAGCACGAAGCTGAGAAGCATGCAGCGTAATTCCACAATTTATCATCAAAGCATGAAGACAGATACACATGCACACAAAACAAAGAAGAGATATTTTAACGGATCATGCTGCTTGAAAGAAATCTGCTTTGAAATAAACCAATGAGCTTATTTTCAAAGCCTTCAATCAAAATGAAGAACATTCTCGGAAATATACGCTCTGAACAGAATGTACTCTATTGGGGAAATCATTCAGGTAAAAAAGATAAAATATAAATACAGAAAAAGTTTAGGTGAAAATAATTATTGGTCTATAGCAATACCATGGCCCATGCGTTTGTCAAACACAGATTCCTCCACTATACTTGAACCACTACATGTGGTGAGTAGTGCCATTGTTGAAAGTTGGAGAATCTGTAGGAAACCCAGGAAATGGACTTGTTCTGACATTGAAACCAAGCAAATTTTCACAAACATTTTCAGGGATTGCTGAAACCGGGAATGCCAATCAATTATAATGCGTCAAGCAGCAAGAGAGGGGGGAAAATGAAAAACAGAACAGTGAGCAATTTTACTTACCTCCAATGTGTCATTGTTACACCTTGTAATTTTACAACCAGCAATTTTTAGTTTGTCTATCGGCCATGATAAGCGAGAAGGAATAACAGTTGATATCAAGATGAGTGAGCGAGTAATTGCAGCAGCAAGCATAAATGTGCCTGCTTCAATTTGATTTGCTGGCATGTTACATTCACAACCATGCAATTGGCATTTTCCCTTAATCAAAAGCTTGTCACTCCCAGCTCCATACACACATGCCCCACTGTCATTCAGAAAACGAGCAAGATCAATCATCTCTGGTTCCTGTGGTTAAATATGGGAGAAGAATTCACTTAAATAATTCAATTAGTTCGTCATATGAGAACACTAAGTTGCCCCAATTCTCTCAAAAACGAAAAGTAAAAGCCAAAGTGAGATGTATCAGATCATACTTTGGCAACATTTGAAAGCACAGTTACTCCATCGGCCATAGGAGCTGACATCATAAGAGTTTCAGTTGCCCCACCACTAGGGAAATCAAGGTGGAAACTGTCCCCAACCAATCCCCTGCCATTTACTACTTTCAGCCAATTCCTTGCATATTCAGTCAGGTGGCCACTCCAGACAGTCACAAACACACACATATATATACAGTTAAAGATCTTGCCATACCCTACTTTTTCTTGCCTGATTGCAGAGTCTTGACTTAGAATTGGCAGAAAAGCAGACAAGAACACTTTAAATTATACCATAATCAGTGCTGGCTGAAAAACTTTACCTCATAAAATGCTTTGCCAAAGAACTAGTCAACTTGGGCTATAATCTAAACAGTGACCGATTTTTACAAAGTAGAATTATGTTAATAAGTTGTCTTGCTCATTAACTATAACAATATCAAGTTTTTTCATCATCATCAAAAGATGCGTCATCCCTAAAAGACCTCTCAAGCCTAGTATCACTAGTGATTATGGAAAAATTTGCAATCCCCTGCATCTTTCCTGTGCTCGAGTGAGACAAATTAGGCTTTCATAATCTGTTCCTGCAAATCAGAAAATGCCAAGGAAACATCTTAAAAGCTACACATCCAACAGCAGAAAACTCAGTTCTGTTCTAGCCATCGAAGGAAAAAAAATTAACGACAGTGATGCTAGATCTCTTGAGGTCAAGCTAGAATGCTTCAATATGGTGAAAAATTCACATAATCATCAACCTCACGAGACATACCATTTTCTTATTTTTCTACCAAGTGTCACTCTTCGCTCTCAAGTTTTACTCTTTTATTATCCCCTAGGCAGTTTCTTGCTTTTCCGATTTGAATCCTATTACCTAATAGTTCCTATACTCGCAAGTGTTACATATCAGACTGACATCCTTCTTCAAACTTACGAGTTCTCTGCATACTAGTATTACAAAATAATCCGATTCCTCAAAATAATACGGTATTGGCTTAAAGTAAACTAATAGAATCAATCTTATTGAGTACACAATATATCTTCAGACTAACTTCTTCACGTACACATGTGATGAACAATAATATTCCAAGGAAAATCTATTACAACAATAAAAGATAATTCTCAATGAAAACATAATGCAATTAAAATAAAGAAAACAACCATAACTTATCTCAACAACAGCCCCAACAGCTCTTAGCCCGCGAACATACAAATCTACAAGTCTCTCGCCAATATCACACCCACCAGGAAAACCCACAACAGCTTCACCGAACAGGGCCAGCAGCAGCCCGATAACCAATAAAAAAAAAAAGCACCTCGAATTTTCCTCATTTCCTCCGAACACGGCTCAGCACACCCCACACAATCGCTTTTAACCGAAATTTCCTTATTCGTAACATTAAACTCAATCTTGGCGCCTAACAAGCGTAAAATTGAAAGTATTGGTTTGGTGTCAGACAGGCCTGTGGGCACATTTCGGAGTAGACAAAGAGTGAACATAAAAAAGTGGCGACTAGGAGACAAAGAGAAGAGTTCTTGGACCCGGAAATGGGAACATGGCCCCAAAGTTTTGTGGGTTCGGTGTGGGTAAGAGTTTCCATTACAATTACAGTACTAAGGGGCTGTTCGTGTTTTTAACTTAATGAGCCAAGTTGGGAATCCTTAAATTGCAGCTGCTGTAACTTACAGCAGCTGTAAAATAACATGAACAGTAACCACGTGTGGCACTGTTCATGTTGTTTTTGCAGCTGCTGTAAGTTACAGTAGCTGCAACTTAGCAAAAGCCAAATTTCAATTACTTATGAGATTGGCCACCTACGCTTTTGAATGCATCCGTGTTCTTACTCCTATGTGTATGCTGATTTGGCATTTGGCGGGTGATTCAACGTATTTTGATGCTCTATATCCCTCACTCGGCTAATTTTGAATGGGATGTCTAGTCATTAAATCTGTTTATTTTTTAATTTAATGAAAATTCTTCGTCGTTAAATCATTAATATTAAGTTAATTTTTTTCGTTTTTCACTTAAGTTAAAAAGTCTGAATAGTATGATTAAAAGATATTATACAAAATATGTTTATCTAATTAGTTAATTTTTATTTTTATCTAAATAAAATTTAATAGTTAGTATTATTAGTCATCTGTATAATTTGTGATAATATAATGGTAGATTATTATTATTTTTATTTTTTATTTTTATTCAAATTAGTATTATTTATCTTCATAATTTTTTATGAATATTTTTCATATGAAAGTATCATGAACTACAATGAAATTGATTAAGATATAATAATTTATAATATAAAAGGTTGTATTTAGATGAATTTGATTTACAATATGAAATATATTATTTTATTTAAGTTCTGAAAGATATTTATTATTTGTTTAATATTTTTAATTTATGAGGGCAAAAATTAAAAATATTAGTTTTCAAATTTTTTTAGTTAAAAAAAAACAACTTTATATTTACTTTTAGCAATTTATACAAAAAAATAATTATATCATTCAGATTTAGACATTCAGTCCTATTAAGAATTCAGACTAATTCAGGTCTATTCATATTTCAGATAAAAAAAAAAACAAATTCAACCTAAGATATGATACAGTATTGCAGCTGCTACGATACAAAAAAAAAAAAAAAAAGGAAATAATTTAATAAAATAGGTATAATAATTGAAAAGTGACAAAACAGAGAATATATTAAGTATGGAAGTGAAAAAATAATTTATTATTAAATGGGGATCAACGACATTAATTTGTTAGTTTTTAAAACAAAAAGAAGTCATGTCAGCTTCAATCTCAACCCTTGATTAGCTCTAATCTAATAATAAAAAATTATATCTAAATTTGTAGATATATACATACATGCGTGTGTGTGTGTGTGTGTGTGTGTAGAAAGAGGGAGAGAGAGAGAGAGAGAGAGAGAGAGAGAGAGAGAGAGAGAGAGGGAGAGGGAGTGCCCTTATTGTTTTTTTTTTTTCATGCAGACATGCTTTTAATCTATAAGGTTTAATAGTGTCTGATTGATTTTAATGTTCTTAAACTACACCGGTTAACAGCATGTCCGCATTTAAAAAACAATGGCTTCTGCACCTAAAAATGATTTTATATATTTATATAGCTTTCTCTAATGCAGGTGCTCTTTTTTTTTTTTTCATGTAGATACGTTTTTAAGCCATGAGATTTAAAAGAGTAAGATTTTAGTACTATTAAATCGTACAACTTTATAATGTATTAGAAAATAACTCTAACAAATCACATGACCTAAAAGCGTGTCTGCATGAAAAAAATAAAGGCGCTCGCACTTGAGAATGATTATATATATGTGTCTGTGTGCTCCAATTAAGAATCACTGACCATGTTAAAATCAGAGACAAACTAAAAGACAATGAAAAAAATTCAACGCACTATATTTCATTTTGTAGTGTATTGATATGTATATATTTTTTTCTTTTAGTTTATCCCTGATTTTAATATGATAAAGGATCTCTGATTGAAAACTCACTATGTTTATAGTGTTAATTTGGTCCAAGATCTTGAACTTTGTTAAAGTCTGAAAAAACTATTAAACCATATAGTTTAATAGTATAATGTCATTTGTTGAGTGCTGGAGATTGCATATTTTGTAAAGGGTAAAATCACCATTTTGCATTCCATGCCTTACTAACATTTCTACTTTAATATATTTGAGTCCGTTAAACTTTAATTGTGTGTTTTTTTTTTAATTTAAGTATTTTATGTATTTCAGTAGTATTTTGATGGTTTCACAATTAACAAGAAGTTAGGCAGTAAAATGAATAGCATTTTTTAGCTTAGAACAGCAAAAAACCTTAGGAAAAACATAAAGGGGAAAATCATAATTTTAGGATTTTGGTAAGCCAGCCAATGTGGCAGTATCCTATCAGATCAAAAAATGCTGACATGGTGTTGACTGATGATGTGGCATTGACCGATGATGTGGCGTTGACCGATGACATGGCAATATCCTATTAGACGAAAAAATGTTGATGTGGTGTTGATTGATGATGTAGCAACATGTTATTAGACCTAATGATGTGTTCCAACCAATCAAATCTTGCCACATGACACAATCATGAAGGTTCGAATTGTTTTCATCTGATGGCCATGATTTGCTCATTATATCTATAAATAATGGATTCTCCCCTAATTTGACAACTCTGAATCTAAGTTTGACCTTTGTTTTCTGTAATTCTCACTTCATCTTGTATTTTATATGTACTTTAGTAAAATTATCATTTTATCCCTAGTTTAATTATGAGTGGCTAATTTAGTTTCAAGCTTATGTTGAAGGTGAAGCCTCAATAAGATCTATGGGCTTAATTTGGTAAGTTTATTTTCTTTTCCTCTCTAATTTATGCCGTTGTTTTGACTCATTGTCGACAGACAATGTATCTTGTTTGGATTTTACATGGTATACCGGCTCCCTTGTAAAAGATCATTACTGTCTAGCACAATGAGCACTTTATACCATATTTATTATAAAGAGACTCTCCTCTAGCATTTGTGGGTTGTCTTGGCTCAGTGTTGACAAAGAGTGCATCTAAGTTATTTAGTGGACAGTCTTGCTATGTTGTTGACAGAAGGATTATTATCGTTTAGCACAACGTATACCTGACACCACACTTAGTAGAAGATCATAACCCTCTAGCACACTGAGCGCTTGATACTATATTTGTTAGAGTGGGGCTCATAAGGAGTGGAAATACCCCCTCATAAATTAATTAGAACAAAAAACGAATATCAAGTCGATAATGAAGTTTTGAGTGTGAATCCAAAGATTCAAGTATTTTATTTGAATCATTTTCATCCTTAATTTATTCCCACTATTTTTATTTTAAATCTTACTATTGCTAAAAAATAATCTCCAGCCAATTCACATACACAGGTAGAAAATTAACCATACACATAATTAAATCTACCTTATAATGGGATCGACACTCATCATCATAAGTCCATACTACAATAGATTCGTGTGCTTGCGAGTATAATAAAATCTGCACAACATCATTGCACTGTTACACCACATAGATCTTATACTATTTAAATAGTGTGGTTTAATAACTTTAATGTACTTTAACAAATCTAGGATCTTGTAATGGAAAAATAAGCTTTTGGTCTGAGATCTTGACTTTTGTTAAAAATTTACAATATTATAAAGTATATTTACAATGTCCTAAACATTGCATCCGAATTTTATAAAAGTTGGGAGCTCCGGACCAAATTATTTTTTTTTTGAATATTAATAAGAATTTTTTGATTGATGGCTTTGGCCAATTAATACTTAAGAAACAATCAATATTAAAAGAGCATTAGCATTTTTTTTTAACTATTCTAGGTGTATTTAAATAAAAAAAAGTACAAAATTTCAGTATGAATGATTCTTCGTAATTAGGATTTACTTGTAATACCCAAATTTTCTTAAGAATATTTTAGTCTTTTCCATTTGTTAATAATCTTTGTACCCTAGTGTAAAAAGAATAAGATGCCTTGCCTTTGCCATTAATGAGAGAGAAAGAGAGAGATCGACAAAAAAAAAAAAAAGAAGGAAAGAAAAAGAAGAGAGAAAAGAAAGAAAAGAAAAGAATAAGAGAAGAAGAAGAGAGTCTTCTTTTTGTATGGCCATGAGCAATACATGAGATCAAAGTAATGTTTTTTAAATTGAATATTGTGCTGAGAGAGAATTGGTGGTAAACTTCAATTCTTGATCCTTGTTAATTGCTATCGAGAAGCATGATTAGATAATGGTAATAGAACTTAAGATTTATAGAAAATATGCTGACAGTGTGTTATTTTGAAAATTATAGTAATTTGTACAAATTGATTTTGAATCTGGATTTTGGATATGTTAAACTAGAAATCTTCAAGAATGTTTTGAAGCTTGCTAAAAATTCAATTTATTACTATTTTTTAAACTCAAGTTTGAAAACTTAGAAATTTTTTATTTCAGTGAAGAACATGAACTACAAAATTATTTTACCATAGCTAGACTTCTTCAAAAATTATGAAATTTGGATCAGTGATTTTTATCGATGTCTGGCGTAACTTTGGAAATTTTCATGATTTTATGATAAAACAATAAATTCTTTGGTATTTTTTAAACAACTATGTTCAAAACAGAAAACTATTTGACAGAATTGATGATGTCTGAAACGTAAATTATTTTCAAAGGAATTAAGCTATGAAATTTTAACCAATAAATTTCTAGTATGTCAGCTTATGCTCTGTAAAATTTGAGAGTTTTCCAATAAGGTAATAATTTATTAAAAATTGGAGAACATGGGTTGTTATGTTTTAGGGATCGAATATTAAGAATTTTTGGGGTTGAGTTTAGGAGATGTTTAAAATGAGGAATTTGGGGATATTGGAGTTTGAATTATAACCTGATTATATCTTATGAGAGTTTTATTAATGATTTTTAGGTTAATGATGTCAATATGCATTTGTTACATGTGAATGCCAAGAGGTAAGTAAACTAGACTTCTAAATGAATCACAATAAACAATCTATATATGTTTGACATGTTTGAAAAGCCTATTTTTTATATGTACAGATATGGATTTATATGTTTCTGCCCATGTGTTTATGTGATGTATTGTTATGTGTTGAACGTGATTATATACATGGGCATATGTATGTGTGAAAGTTCATTGATAGAAGCATGAACATGCAAAGCTTTTATAAAAACTATGTTTATAAATATTGCATTTGTAATTTTATGATTTGTATGGGAATACTAAGTTTTATGAGAGTTTGCATTGGGAGCCTCCTCTTGAAGTTGAGTGGGGGCCACCCCTCGAAGGTCAATGTGCGGCGAAGTGCCACGCATAGTGTAAAGTACCACGCATAGCGCAAAATGCCACATGCATGATATGTATTTTGATAAAAGAAAATGTGAAAATTTGAAAGTGACAGAAAGAGATTTTGATGAATTTATTTTACAATTTTTTCAAAAGATCATGGCATATCATCCATTTGCATTACATGTAAGCATGTGTGCAATTTGTTATAAGAAAAACTAGTTTGCTTACTGAGCTTTGTACTTATTATAGTTTATTGTAATTCAGTTTCTAAAAATCAGGATTGATTCATGATGAGTAAGGACTTGAATTGAGAACGATAAATGCTTTGGTAAATTTTTAAAGTCTTCAACTATCTGAATATTGTATTTGAGGCTTGAATTGTTATTGATTGTAAAGAGATAT
Source organism: Murraya paniculata (assembly GCA_030449075.1). Taxonomy (NCBI): domain Eukaryota; kingdom Viridiplantae; phylum Streptophyta; class Magnoliopsida; order Sapindales; family Rutaceae; genus Murraya; species Murraya paniculata. The sequence goes on along the minus strand of JAEVFN010000012.1, from coordinate 3,359,807 downwards.
TTAAGTACATAAGTGAGTTGTGGTTAAATTCGCCCTTGGAGTTCTAGCCAGCGTGTTACATTACTTCTATCATTCCAAAATTGGAATCAAACTCCAAGCCAAAATTGGAATCAAATTCTAAGTTTTGTGTCAAAGAAAAGGAAAAATATATAGTAATGCCAGTAAGAATTAATTGTTGAAGGATATCTATAAACAAAGTACAAAAGTTCAAGTTCTATAATAACGATGCCATTAAGAATTAGTTGCTAGGAGCATGTCTATAAACAAAGTGCAAAAAAATTCTAGTTCTATTTCACACATGGCACTACATTACATTACACCTCATGAGATTATTGGAATATTTATTTAATTATTAACTTGGCAAATGCCTAACTAGTTATAACACACACACACACAAACACATATATATAAAAGCTTAATTAAACAGGAATAAAACTATGTAAGAACTTGCAGGGAGCGAGCAACCGGCTTCGTCCTCATGAATCCAAGATCATTGGCATGGCGAACCAGCTCAGCAACCCCGGCATTGGAGCTGAGAACAATACTAGCACTGTCAAGTCCGCCCATGATTTGGTTGCAGTCGGAAATATGGCTCTTGATCAAACGAACTTCGCATATTAATTCAGCATGATTACTCTGTGCAGGTATCTTATAGGCTCCGCACTCATCAGTGACAACCTCATGAGAAGACACAATGTCGCCATGTTCACGTTCTTGGCATTGCAAGGCAACTGTAGCTCCTGCATTACATGCACAAGATAACGTGGCTTGTGGAGTCATAATAGAAGGTCAAACTCAATGATGTAATAAGTTAAATAACATAAACATTTTGGGGTCAAAACATAAAATTAAGTTAAACTTCAGTGAAGATCCTTTAGGCCCCTACATAGTACATAATTTAGGTTATTCCGTACCTTCAAGGGGTTCAATAAGCTTGGTCTTCAACTTAACGCCACAGGACCTTGCCTCGGATGTACAAGGTTTCTTTCTCGACGAAGGCAGTCCTGATAAGGAGGGAGGAGAAGTCGAGTGCCGAAGCAACCACCGCTGCTAGCTTGAAAGACTTGGCCACCTTTTAAGATTCTTTGAGGCTGGAAAGACCTTATAGTATTTAATTTATATGAAAAATATATAGATATACATATACATATACATATATATATATATATATATATATATATATATATATATATATGTTCACAGTTATTTTTGAACGACAGCGCTTATCCATTTTTCCTACTTTTAATGCCTTGTTCGGTAAGAAAGATGCGCTAGCAACTTGCTCAACATTAACTAGTTGGTTATCTGCTTCGACTGTTTTGAATTAAACAAGTAGATTTTCAACTAAGGTGACAAAGGAAAGTTAATATTCACATTGCAAAGAACAGTTGTAACACATGAAGTCCCGAACGTGCAAATTGGTCGCCATGCCTAGCTCATTTGATAAAGGGATGCACATCGTTGCGCACGGTACACGACCGCTTTGCGTGGCAAGCTCTCATCAGGGACATTGAGCGTCACAACAAAACTCCCTCAATGAGAGCTTGCCACAGTGCACGAAAGCTCATAATAGATCAAGCTTCTTTGGTAAAAGAAATAATAAAGATTTTATAGGTTATAATAGTATTCCTTTAAATTAAGGTGGAATGGCACCTTCCTTTCCATTTCCTTTATCTGTTATTTTGGTTTGCTACAGATTTTTTGATACTGATCCATTTTGTTTCTTTGATATATTTGCTAAACGGTAAAAGGAAAAATGTATTAGTGAAAGACAAATTTGGCCTTGGGTTTGTACACATGCCACGTTTTTATTAGATATCAATTGCATACTATTAAGTAAAGCATTCAGATTTTAGCTAAAGCATAATCTAGATTATGCCACATATCACTTATTCTACTGGATCTTACGGAGCCTGCTTATGCGCAGCATGTTTAGGGCTGATTATGGAAAGATTCTGTTCAATAGAATCAACCTGTCCTCTCTATGGTGCCAGATAGAATAAAGATACATTTAGTTGTGATTTTCAAGATAATATATTAAAGATACATTTTTACACGACCTATTAAAGATGAATGGGCCTATTTCAACTTAAAATTTCAAAGCATCGATCTCATACAATCCAATGGTGGATAAATTGTCATTACTAAAGTTGTATTGATTTCGAATTAACATCAACCATATATATAATTATACAAAATCAATGACTCAACATTTATATAAAAATATTTAAATTAAAATAATCCTACATTCATTAAAATCTCAATTCTAAAGAGTGCAAGTAGTATGAGTTTTTTTATGAGGAAGAAAATTTTAATTAAGGATAAATCAGTCATTAAATTACATGTTTGGTTACTTTTAAATTTAAATTTTAAGTGGTTGATTTTATTTTTTGCTTTTCTTTTAACGGTAACAAAACTGGTTATATCAATATTTCATTTTTTTAAAATAATAATAATAAATGAATTTTTGTCCTGCCCCCAAATGTTTCAATATTTTTCACTGCCTTCCAATTTCTATTAATTTAACAGCTAATTTTAACGGAACTGTTTGAAGTTAGGTTAAATGTCAAAAATGCCCCTTATATTGAATTGAAATAATTAGAAGACATAAAAAGCTAATCCAATAATTGATATTTACTTCAAAAAATCTTAGTTAAAGATAATTATACAATAATCCCATCAATTAAATTGTCAAATAAATTTAATTTATCACCATCAAATAATATTTAAGGCATGAACTTCTGAATTTGCCCTTTGACAGTTAGAATAAATGGTCAAATTAACGGATTTAGGGGCATGGTGCAACGAGTCAAGACATTTGGGGCAGAGCGGAATTAACCCTAAAAAGAACTTTTTGCCGCCTTACACACACACACACACTCAAAACTTTGTGTGTGTCTCTATGTGTGTGCATGCGCGCATGTATGTGTGTGTGTGCGTGCATGTGTGTGCGCGCACGTGTGTGTGCATGTGCGTGTGTATGTGCGTGTGTCAGAAATTCTCTCAAAACGATGACAAGGTCTTTTCAAAAAGACCCAAGAGTACGCTAACGTCACCAACTCTCAAACCGCCATTCTTGTCTTCTCACTAGCTTGAAAAAATTTTAATTAAGGATAAATCAGTCGTTAAGTTATATGTTTGTTTACTTTTAAATTTAAATTTTAAGTGGTCAATTTTGTTTTTTGTTTTTCTCTTAATAGCTCTGTTAAAATTAGCTATCAAATTAACGGAAATGGGAGCGTAGTAGAAATTATTGAAACATTTGGGGCACGGTGAAAAATATTGAAACATTTGGGGTAAGACAAAAATCTTTTTTTATTAAAAAAATTTTAAAATATTTTCTTAATTTCGATTTTGGATTTTGCTTTTCTTGCCATTATCATCAAAATTTCAATGTTCTTCTTTTTCCCTTTCCTGTGTGCTAGGCGTTATATATATATATATAGGGCAAAAAGAATTTTTTAGGGTTAATTTCATCCTGCCCCAATTGTTTTGGTAGTTTATATTGCACCCCTAAATATTTTGACTCATTGCACGACGCCCTTAAATCCATTAATTTGGCCATTTATTCTAATAGCCAAAGGGCAAGTTTAGAAGTTCATGCCTTAAATATTATTTGATGATGATAAATTACATTTATTTGATAATTTAATTGACGGGATTATTGTGTAATTATATTTAATTCAGTTTGTCAATGTAAATATCAATTATTGGATTAGCTTTTTATGCCATTTAATTCTTTCAATTCAAGATGAGGGGCATTTATGATATTTAATCAAATTTCAAATAGCTCAGCTAAAATTTGCTGTCAAATTAATGGAAATGGAGGTGCAATAGAAATTATTGAAACTTTTGGGGAGTGGTAAAAAATACTAAAGCATTTGGGGTAGGACAAAAATCCTTTATTATTATTATTACTATTTATTTTCATTTTATTAAAAAAATTTGAAATATTGGCATCACCAAATTTGTTACCGTTGAAAGAAAAACATAAAACAAAATCAACCACTTCAAATTTAAGATTAAAGGTAACCAAACATGTAACTTAATGACTGATTTATCCTTAATTAAAATTTTTTCTTGTCGGTGAGAAAAAAAGAACGGCAATTTGAGAGCCCATGATGTTAGCTTACAATTGGGCCTTTTTAAAAAGACTTTGTCGTCATTTTGAGAAAGTAACCATTCTTGCTCTTTGCTTCTATATTTTCTTGATTTTGATTTTGGGTTTTCCTTTTCTAGTAGGTGCATTATCATCAAAATTTCAGATTTTCCTGTCGCGCCAGCGTTTCCTGCACACACACACACACACACACACACGTATACATATATAAGGCAGCAAAAAGCCTTTTTTAGGGTTAATTCTGCCCTGCACCCATTATCATCCAATAAATGACATACGGCATGAATCTGTTAATTTGACCATTTATTCTAACAGCGAAAGGGCTAATTCGAAAGTTCAAGCCTTAAATATTATTTGATGGTGATAAATTAAATTTATTTGATAATTTAATTGACGGATTATTATGTAATTATCTTTAATTAAAATTTTTTACGGTAAATAACAATAATTGGATTAGTTTTTTATGCCATTTGATTCTTTCAATTCAAGATAAGGGGCATGGTGCAACAAATAGAATAATCAGTCACAATAATTGATATTTAAGGCTATTAAATATAACACCTGGCATTAACGGTAACAAAACAGCCAAAACATGGGTCACCGTCATTTGACATCGTTATTGACAAATTCTTGAATGTTAACGGCGGCGCAAGCAGTAGCGGCCAAGTGGATACCCATCACAACGAAGCTGTGTGTGCCGCGGATTCTTGATGGTTCTGGAGGACAAGATGAAATGGTGTCAGAGTGTGGAGGATTTGGCGGCGGTGAAGGAGGAGTTGGAGGAACTAAGTACATAGTTTAGATTAGGAGATTTTTACGAAATGAATTTTTTTCGTGCACAAATTTTGTAGATGATTGCAATCGTAGTTGAAGGTAAAGGTAGAATTTTAATTTTTGAGATTTTAAACATGTTTAAGTAAATAGTAAAAGAAAATTGAGTATCCTAAATTAAACTAAAATTTTTTAAATTCAATGCCCCTCAATTTAAGTGTCCGAGTCAATTATTGACTTTGAATCTTTTGAACTCAGTCAATGGTATATTTTTATCCCATTATTGATAATGAAGTTTTAGCCCACCAACATTGATAAGTATGTTTTAGCTTTTTACATGTGCACGAAGCTATCTTCTTCTTCATTGTTGAATGTTCTTTCCAACGATAATTGATAGTAAGGGTAGAATTTGAATTTTTGAGGCTTTAAATGTGTTTAAGTGAATAGCTAAAAAATATTAAGTGTCTGGGTCTACTATTGACTTTGAATCATTTAAACTCATCCAATGGTTTACTTTTATCTCACTATTGATAATGAAGTTTTAGCCCATCAAAATTGATAAGTATGTCTAAGCTTTTTACATGTGCGTGAATCTACTTTCTTTTTCATTGTTGAATGTTCTTTCCAACGATAACTGATGGTAAGGATAGATTTAAATTTTTGAGACTTAAAATGTGATTAAGTGAATAGTAAAAAAAAGAAATTAAGTATTCCAAATTAAATTAAATTTTTTTTAATTGAACCTTAATTTAAATGTTTGGGTTCGCCACAGACTATGAATCATTTGATCTCATTTAATAGTTCACTTTTGTCCCAATATTGCTATTGAAGTTTTAGACCAGCACCATTAATAATTATGCTTCAGCTTTATGCATGTGCACGAAGCTATCTTCTTTTTTATTACTGAATATGCTTTTCAGTAATAGTTGATATTAAGTGTAGAATTTAGAATTTTTGAGAATTTAAATTTATTTAAGTAAACAATAAAAAGAAATTAAGTATTCTAAATTAAATTAAATTAATTTTTTTGAACTAAACTCCCTAATTTAAGTGCCTAGATCCACCACTGAGTATGAACCATTTGATCTCATTAATTGGCACACTTTTGTTGCACCCTTGACACTAAAGTTTTAGGTTAGCACAATCAATAACTACTTTTCAACATTTTATATGTGCATGAAGCTATCTTTTTTTTCATCATTAAAGGTGCTTTTTAATGGTAGTTGATGGTAAAGGAGGAATTTGAATATTTGAGATTTTAAACATGTTTAAATGAACATTAAACAAATCAAGTATCTTAAATTAAATTAAAATTTTTTGAATTTAATGCGCCCAATTTAAGTGTCTGGGTCCGCTATTGACTTTGAATCGTTTGAATTGATTGAATGGTTCACTTTTATCCCACTATTGATAACTATGTTTCAACTTTTTACATGTGCATGAAGCTATCTTCTTTTTCATTATTGAATATGCTTTTCAACAATAATAGATGGTAAGGGTAGAATTTCAATTTTTGGGATTTTAAATGTGTTTAAGTGAGCGGTAAACAATAATAATAACAATAAGTATCCCAAGTTAAATTAAAATTTTTGAATTAAAGCCCCCAAATTCAAATATCTAGGTCCGCCACGGACTATGAACTATTTGATCTCATTTGATAGTAAACCTTTTCCCAATATTGATAATGAAGTGTTATACCAACACCATTAATAATTACATTTAACCTTTTTATATATGCATGAAGCTATCTTCTTTTTTATTATTGAATATGCTTTTAAATAATAGTTGATGTTAAGTGTAGAGTTTGAAATTTTTAAGACTTTAAATGTGTATAAGTGAATAGTAAAAGTACCCCAAATTAAATTAAAGCTTTTTGAATTAAGTCTCCCTAATTTAAGTGCCTAAATCCACTACTAACTATGAACCATTTGATCTCATTCGCAAACTTTTATCGCACTATTGACACTAATGTTTTGGGCCATCATAATCAATAACTGCATTTCAACTATTTACAATGTGCATGAAGCTATCTTTTTTTCATTATCGAATGTGCTTTTTAATGGTAGTTGATGGTAACGGTATAATTTAAATTTTTGAGATTTTAAATATGTTTAAGTGAACATTAAAAAAAATAATTATCCTAAATCAAATTAAAATTTTTTCAGTTCAGTGCCCTCAATTTAAGTGTCTAGGTCCACTATTGACTCTGAATCATTTGAACTCATTCAACAGTTCACTTTTATCCCACTATTTATAATGAAGTTATAGCCCACCAACATTGATAACTATGTTTAAGCTTTTTACATATGCACGAAGCTATTTTTTTTTTCATTATTGAATATTTTTTTCAACGATAAATGATGATAAGGGTAGAATTTGAATTTTTGAGATTTAAAATGTGTTTAAGTGAGCAGTAAAATAATAATAATAATAATAATAATAATAATAATAATAATAATAATAATAATAATAATAATAATAATAATATGATGTATCCCAAATTAAATTAAAATTTTTTTAATTAAACCATCTAATTTAAATGTCTGGGTCCGTCACTGACTATAAACCATTTGATCTCATTTGATAGTTCACTTTTATCCCAATATTGATATTGAAGTTTTAGGCCAACACCATTAATAATTACATTTCAACTTTTTATATGTGCATGAAACTATCTTCTTTTTTATTATTGAATGTGCTTTTCAATAAGAGTTGATGTTAAGTATAAAATTTGAATTTTTGAGACTTTAAATGTATTTAAGTGAATAGTAAAAAATAAGTATTCCAAATAAATTAAAATTTTTTGAATTAAGATTCCTTAATTTAAGTGTCTAGATCCACCACTAACTATGAACTATTTGATCTCATTCAATGGCGCACTTTTATCTAGGGGTGGGCACAAACCGAACTGGAACCGAAAAAAATCGGTTCGGTTCGGTTTTTTTCGGTTTCGGTTCGATTTTTTTTAAGTAAAAAAACTGTATTTATAAATATCGAACCGAATGGTTCGGTTCGGTTCGGTTTTCGGATTAAAAATTATAAAAACCGAACCGAACCGTTATTAGTTATTTTTGTAATTTCACCATTACATATATATACACAAAATCAGAAATCATTTTTTTTTTTTTTATCTTTCCCAGTTTCCCTTTCCCGTCTCTAACTCTCTCTCTCTCTAATCTGCTGACTTCTTCTTCGTGGCCGGATCTACCCACCGTTGCTGCCGACTTGCCGCCGACTTGCCGCCGCCGTTCCTTCCATCCCTCCATCGCCAGCCACCCAACCAAGTAACTTACTCTTGCTCTTGCTCTGCTTTCTCTTTTTTTTTTTTTAAATAGATCAGACTTTTGAGAAGTTTTGCTGATTTGCTCTTCAATTTTGTTATTTTATTTTTTTTATTATTATTACATAAGATTATTGATAATATTTAGATTTATGTGTGTATGTTACTCTAATTTTTTTAGATTTTTATTTTTTGATTTTTGTAAGTTGTAACTGTGTCTGCTGCTTGGTGCTTGCTGTGCGAAGAGAGAGAGACGAAATGTTGAAGATGATGAAGGGATATTATCATTCAAATCCCTCTAGTTTTTAAAATTTTATTATAACCCATTATTTAGAAAATATTTGCATATAAGAATTCTATTGTGGCCTAATTTGTTTGTAAAGTTTATAAAATGGTCCTTGACCGAAAGTCAATGCCGTGAAATATCATTTTGCTCTCTAGACTGTTTGAAATTATGATATACCACAGAAACTTATTTTATTTTATTTACAATTTGGGCCAAAATGTTTGATATTAAAAACAGTAACTATAATTCTGAAAATTTTTCATTTTAGTCCAAAATTCCTGTAATTTTTTTTTTGTGAATACAAATTTGTTAATTATTTTATTTATTATACATTGATTATGGTACGCCTTGTGTGCAGAATGGAAGAAAATAATAATGTTGTAGAGGAGATTACGAAAGAAGAGTTTGAGGAGGCTATTCCGAATGAAAAAACAGGCCGACGTTTGAGATCGGATGTTTGGGAATCATTTTCCAAACTACCTGGAGGAAAAAAAGCAAAGTGTAACTATTGTAAGAAGGAGTATGCATGTGAAAGTATTAAAGGAACTTCTGTTGTCATGGACTAATGGATTATGTTAAGTTAATGTGGTGATGATGATAAATGATTTGGTAATGGTAGTAATAGACTATAGTATATTTTGATGATGTAGTAGTAATTGACGAATTGTGGATTAATTGATGAAATCGTAAATTGTATATGCTCTGAATATGTTATACAAGTACTAAAAATGAAAAAATTATTGTACAAGTTTGAAATAGAAAAAGATCCGAAAAATCGAATTAGGAGCTGAAGTGGAATTAGAACAAAAATCGAATTGCTAAGGTGAACCGAAACTGATTTGAAACCGATTGCTTAAATAAAACCGTTAAGAGAACCGAAACTGAAAACCGAAACTGAACCGAAACCGACTTATCAGTTTCGGTTCGGTTTTTTTTTTTTTAAAAAACCGAATGGTTTTTTAATTTTCAAAACCGAACCGAACCGAAACCGATAATTTATTCCGAAACTGAACCGAACCGAACCGAACCGATGCCCACCCCTACTTTTATCACGCTATGGACACTAAAGTTTGAGGTTAGCACGATCAATAACTATGCATGAAGCTATCTTCTTTTTCATTATTGAATGTACTTTTTAATCGTAGTTATGGTAAAGGTAGAATTTTAATTTTTGAGATTTCAAACATGATTAAGTGAATAGTAAAATAAAATTAAGTATCCTAAATTAAAATAAAATTTTTTAAATTCAGTGTCCCTCAATTTAAGTGTCTGAGTCAACTATTGACTTTGAATCATTTGAACTTATTCAGTGATTTACTTTTATCCCACTATTTATAACGAAGTTTTAGCCCACCAATATTAATAAGTATGTTTCAGCATTTTACCTGTGCATAGAGCTATCTTCTTTTTCGTTGTTGAATGTTCTTTCCAGTGATAATTGATGGTAAGAGTAAAATTTGAATTTTTGAGACTTTAAATGTGTCTAGGTGAACAGTGAAAAAAATTAAGTATCCAAGATTAAATTAAAATTTTTTGACTTTGACTCCCTAATTTAAATGTCTAGGTCCTCCACTGACTATCTCAAATTAAATTAAAATTTTTTGAATTCAGTGCCCCCCAATTTAAGTATCTAGGCCTGCTATAGACTTTGAATCATTTGAACTTATCCAATGGTTTACTTTTATCCCACTATTGATAATGAAATTTCAGCCTACCAAAATTGATAAGTATGTTTCAGCTTTTTACATGTGCGTGAAGCTATCTTCTTTTTCATTGTTGAATGTACTTTCTAACGATAATTGACGGTAAGGATAGAATTTGAATTTTGAGACTCTAAATGTGAGAATAGTAAAAAAAAAAAAAATGAAATTAAGTATCCCAAATTAAATTAAAAGTTTTTTAATTGGACCCCTTAATTTAAATGTTTGAGAATTATGAGTCATTTGATCTCATTTAATAGTTCACTTTTATCCCAATATTGATACTGAAATTTTAGACCAACACCATTAATAATTATGTTTCAGGTTTATACATGTGCATGAAGCTATCTTCTTTTTTTTTTTATTATTGAATATGCTTTTCAATAATAGTTGATGTTAAGTGTAGAATTTAAATTTTTGAGGATTCAAATTTATTTAAGTAAACAGTAAAAAGAAATTAAGAGTTCCAAATTAAATTAAATTTTTTGAATTAAGTCCCTTAATTTAAGTGCCTAGATCCACCCCTGACTATGAACCATTTGATCTCATTCATTAGCCCACGTTTATCATACTATTGACACTAAAGTTTTGGGCTAGCACAACTAATAACTGCATTTCAACTTTTTACATATGCATGAAGCTATCTTCTGTTTCATTATTGATTGTGCTTTTGAATGATAGTTGATGGTAAGGGTAGAACTTAAATTTTTAAGACTTAAAAGTGAGCAATAAAAAAATTAAAGTGAATGGTAAAAAAATTAAGCATCCTAAGTTGGATTAAAATTTTTGAAATTAAGCACTCTTTAATTTAATTATCTGAGTCCGCCACTGACTATGAACTATATTGATCCCATTCAATGGTTCTTTTATCTTAGTATTGATATTAAAGTTTTAGCCCAACACCATTGATAATTACATTTCAATTTTTTACATGCATGAAGCTATCTTCTTTTTTATTATTGAATGTGTTTTTCAATGATAGTTGATGGTAAGGTTAGAATTTGATTTTTTGAGACTTCAAATGTGTTTAATTGAATTGTAAGAAAGAAAATAAATAAATAAATATCCCAAATTAAATTAATTTTTTGGAATTATGTCCCCCTTTTTTTTAAGTGTTTGGGTTTGCCATTTAATCTTATTCGATGGTTCACTTTTATCCTGCTATTGATATTGAAGTTTTAGCTCAGTACAATTGATAACTACATTTCAATTTTTCGCACATGAAATGAAGCTATCTTCTTTTTCATTATTGAATGTGCTTTTCAAGGATAGTTGATGGTAACGGTAGAATTTGAACTTTTTGAAACTTTAAATGTGTTTAAGGAAATCATAAAAAAAAATTAAGTATCTCAAATTAAATTAATTTTTTTTAATTAAGTCCTCACTAATTTAGGTGTCTAGGTCCACCACTGACTATGAAGTATTTAATCTCATTTAATGGCTTACATTTATTCGACTATTGCTATTGATATTTTAGCCCAGCACAATTGATAACTAAGTTTTAGCTTTTTACAAGTGAAGCTATCTTCTTTTTCATTATTGAATGTACTTTTGAATGATAGTTGATGGTAAGGGTGAAATTTGAATTTTTAAGATTTTAAATGTGCTCAAGCGAACAGTAAAAAAAATAAATATTCAAATTAAATTAAAATTTGGGATACTTAATTAAATGTGATTAATTGAGCAGTTAAAAAATTATTTGAGGATAATAACTTGAAATTTGGCTACCTGATATGATCTAGAATGATTTTCCGAAAAAGACCCCTATTCAGTCCTTTCACGAAGCTGTTTTATAGGGGTGGGCACAAGCCAAATCGGAACAGAAAAAAATCGGTTCGGTTCGATTTTTTCGGTTTCGGTTCAATTTTTTTTAAGTTAAAAAACCGTATTTATAAATACCAAACTGAATGGTTCGGTTCGGTTCGGTTTTCGGATTAAAAATTATAAAAACCGAACTGAACCGTTATTAGGTATTTTTGTAATTTCACTACCACATATATATACACACAAACTCAAAAATCATTTTTTTTTTCTGATCTCTCTAACTCTAACTCTCTCGTCTCTCCCTCCCGGTCTCCCCTATGAGTCTGCTCTCTACTTCTTCTCTCTGGCCGGAACTACCCACCATTGCTGCCGACTTGCCACCGCCGTTCCTTCCATCCCTCCATCGCCAGCCACTCAGCTAGGTAACTTGCTCTTGCTCTTGCTGTGCTTTCCTTTTTTTTTTTTTTTTTTTTTTTTTTTTTTTCTGAAAATAGATCTGAGATCTCACTTTTATTATTTTATGTTTGTCTTTTTTATTATTATTACATAAATTATTGATAATAGTTAGATTTATTATGCATATTAGGATGTGTGTATGTTGCTGTAATTTTTTTAGGTTTTTTATTTTTTGATTTTTGTAACTGTGTCTGTGCTGCTGCTTGGTGCTTGCTGGGCGAAGAGAGAGAGACGAAATGTTGAAGATGATGAAGGGATATTATCATGTAGATCCCTCTATTTTTTAAAATTTTGTTACAACCCACTATTTAGAAAATATTTGCATATAAGAATTATGTTGTGGCCTAATTTGTTTGTAAAGTTTTTAAAATGCTCCTTGACCGAAAGTCAATGCCGTGAAATATCATTTAGTCCCTAGACATTTTTGAAGTTATTATATACCACATAAACTTATTTTATTTTATTTACACGTTGGGCCAAAACTTTTGATATTAAAAAAAATAACTATAATTCTGAAAATTTTTCATTTTAGTCCAAAGTTCCTGCAATTTTTTTTTTTTGTTAATACAAATTTGATAATTATTTTATTTTATTTATTATACATTGATTATGGTAGGCCTTGTGTGCAGAATGGAAGAAAATAACAATGTTGTAGAGGAGATTATGAAAGAAGATTTTGAGGAGGCTATTCCGAATGAAAAAACAGGCCGACGTTTAAGATCGGATGTTTGGGAATCATTTTCCAAACTACCTGGAAGAAAAAAAGCAAAGTGTAACTATTGTAAGAAGGAGTATGTATGTGAAAGTAGTAAAGGAATTTTTGGCTTGAGACTCATTTGGAAAAGAGGTGTCTTGTGTATAAAAAAATAAACAAACCGATTGCTTAAATAAAACTGTTAAGAGAACCGAAACCAAACCGAAACCGAACCGAAACCGACTTATCAGTTTTGGTTCATTTTTTTTTAAAAAGCCGAACGGTTTTTTAATTTTTGAAACCGAACCGAACCGAAATGAAAAATTTATTCCGGAACCGAACCGAACCGAACCGATGCCCACCCCTACTGTTTTACTTTAGATGTTCCTATACTACTGATTAGAAATTTACAAACAACGTTGATATTAGGCTGATCTTTAGGGTAACTTAAAAAAAATGCACATGACGTGCACTAGATTTATAGTGCAACTTTGTGTTATCCTTCAAAACCAAACCAAGCAATGTGTGTGAAAGATGGAGTCGGCATAGCAGATATTAGTTAAATCTTATTATATAAAATAGCAAAAATTATTCTTGAATTTAATGTCAAATTATAGTACAAATGTGTCATTGAAGTAATCATTAGAGAGCATTAGTTGAGAAATCGAATACAAACTAGGAGACCAAATTGTCCGGGAGAACAATGAGAGCTTGCAGAAGCTTTGCCAGCTGATGACTCATCGCACACCAAATGACAAAATTTGATGGCATTCTCACATGAACCACCAAGAACATGAATTAACAGAGGATGGTGACCATGCGAGCACCGAATTCAACACCAAGCTTCAGCTCTCCCGCGTGATGCTCTGTAGCTAGCAGTAGATGATTTCCAAGGAAAACCTGCTTTTTTAGCCTAATATCCATGAAACATGAGACCCTACCGTTGACATATAAGCATCTGAACTTCTTAGACTCAAATGAAAATGTTGAATAAGTGATGGGCCTTGGTGCAGAGTGGTTTTAGTTGAAGGTATTTTAGTGTAGGGATGGTAGAAACCCTACGGGAAAGGGGACACTTGGGGATTTTCCCCATTCGGGGAGGATACCCGGATGATTTTATACTCAATTTCTTATTTGGGAAGGTGACGACGATAATTTTTTACCCAGTTTCTTATTCGAGGAAGGGACGAGGATGTGATAGAATCCCCATCCCCTCCCCATTTCCCATTTCCTCTTTTTTATTTTTAATTATATTTTTTTTAGAATTATTAATAAATAAATAACAGAATTTAAATTATAAAATATTAAATAGTAGTACAAATAACAAATATCAAAATATTTATACAAATATACTATAAAATTTTCAGACCTAATTAACTAGTAATGATCTTGAATTACTATTCAAGCTGACCTTATTTCAAAAGTTTTGGCACAAAACTGTTTTAGATTATGAATTACATTGCTTATATTATTTTTCTTATTTTAGATTTGAAACTTGATGTTATCTCTCAATTTGCCACATTTGAAAAACAGAAGGAGCATGAGGTATAAAAGTAAGTCATTAAAAATATATACTTTCAGTATCTATATTTATTTTATTTATTTCATTATTGATATAAAAGTAATTTTTTTCTTTTTATTATAGGATTATGAATATTGACGAAGATAATTATTCTGATAATTTATATTTTGAAGTGTGATTTTTGTAATGGATTAATGTTAATATACGATATATTGTTAAATCTTACTTTTGTTTAAGTTTTTTTATTTTAGTATGATTAAATCAAGTTCAAAAATAAAAAAATATTGATTATTCGGGGATCGGGGACCCTTCGGGGATCCCCTGTTATTATTCGGAGAGGGGACATGAATCCCCTTAAGCAATTTTGATGGGGATGGGGACATATGCAGAATATCAGGGATGGGTATGGGGATGTCGGTCCCCTCCCCTTCCCTCCCTATTTTAGTGATATTTCATGCTGACGTGGCAGAGTTCGTTATGATTCTATTATGAGTTTTCCAGAAATATCAGAATGAAAGCAACACTTGGAGTTAGCTCATTTTCTTCTTCATTGGTTACTCTTTTTGTATAAAATTTGTTTCTTTGTAATCTATGCAATCTTTTCTTTAGATTTTGTCTGCATTTTGAGTGTTTTGATCAATAAAGTGAGTAGATTTTTCGTTCATAATTTGGCTATGTGCAACTGTGCTCTTCAATATTGTTCTTGAATCTAGGTTCTGTTTTGTTGCTTTGATTCAATCCGATTGTGTCAAATTCATCAAGATTGTAAAGAATCAACTTGTCAAGCCCTCAAAGATTCAACATCTACAGGTAATATAAAATTTTCAGTCTCTTATGGTTCATTCTGCATTTCTAGTTTTTATTTCTAGAACTTTCCATAGATCAAGAATTGTTCTTGACTGATCAGCTTCAGAAAGTGAAAATCCACTATGGTTTTTATCTTTATCAACATCAGGCATTTTGGTGTCCATTGATGGTGATCTCTCCCTTCAAACATTATTGGAGGAACCAAGAATTAATATTGAGTGAAGTTGATCGTGTGCCGATATGCTTCACTACCACTGAGTTTGATGGCCCTGTTTTGATATTTTTCAATCTTTGCTTCATCAATTGAGTTTGATCATGTTTTTCTGAGGGATTAGGCTTGCAAACATGTTCCGTCCTCAATCTCCCATGCTTCAATCTACATGTATGCAAATTCAATCTTAAGTTAGTTTTGATTCAGAAGCTTCCTATGCTGCAAGTTATTAATAGAGTTAATAAGAATTTGATCTATGCTGAAATAACAATCATCAATCAATATGGGGCATGTGGCAACCTTTCCAGCCTGTGGTTCTATGGCTTTTTAGGATGCTGCAGAGGGTAGTTGACATGGAGTTCTTCAATTGCTTAACCAAAGAATCTCCTTTTTCATTGGCTCCTCCTTTTTAGCCAAAAGGTGGATATTTTTGCTTTCTCACATGTTGGCGTGCACTGTTCATGTGTGGGTTCTGACCATCAAAATCCGGTTTCCAATAATGCCCTCTAATATTTTATATTCTATCGAAATTTCCCTTTTCTTAGGTAGGTTATCTCTCTGTTCTCTGTGAGCTAACTCGATATCCTGGTCAAATGAAATAACTTTACTTTTTTGACTTCTTTTGCCACATGTCATTAGGTCATTAGTCCACACTTGCACTCAATTTTCCCCCAAACAATAAATTTCAGAGCCTCGAGATATAAAGCTCATATAATGGAATCCTTACCTTGGGGACTATGACGTAGGCTAGTTGCCGAATTACATAAAAATTTGTTGTGTTTGTTTTCTCTCATCCTTATCTTTTAATTTATCTGCTCTTGTAGTTATTGTTGATGTTATATGATGGTAGATTTTAGTGCTGAATTGTGATGTTACAATAATATTATAACCCAGTTTACCACCCTCCCCCTAAATCTTGGGTTGTTTAGCTAAAAATTTCAAAATCTATTTAAAATTTTTTTCGAATATAAAATCAAATTTGATGTGGAGAGAAAAATGTTAGTTTAACATACTATTCATTACTTTGGAAGGGTGTCAAAAGTAATCATAGGTATTGTGTAATTTTCATTAAATTGTCCTTAATGATACATTTATATATGGGTATGTTAGTATTACAAAATTTTAATAAAGTTGGTTATCATGAAAAAAAAAATTTGGGATGCAAAATCTAGTTTAGGGTGTTCAAATTGTCACCCTATTTTAAATTTATAATATTAGTGTTTTCAATAAAAGCCTGTTCAAAGGGAAATCAATTAGTATAACAAGCCATAAACGTTTGTAAAATATTCCTTAACACTTTTTTCATTTTTTTTTTCCCTTATGTTCAAGAATTGGCTTACAACAAAGAAAAAGAAAAAAAAGGACACAAGAAAAGGTGTATAAATATCAACTTAAGGTGCCAGTGTTGTCAGTTGTTTTTACTCGTTATATCCTTTTCCCTTGATTACTTATTTATTTATTTTCCTTCCTGAAACTTTTCCATGGAAAAATCAAGAGTTCCTTTTGTTGATGCAGTAGGACAGAAAGCGAAAGAGGATCAAGAATTCCTCGTGACTAAGTTTCGGGAAAAAAAAAGTCAATAATGTTGTCAATCTTTACTAATACGAAGGATTTTGGTGTCCAGCAGAATGCATTCACAGCACCATCTCATTTCAAAAGCACTTCCAAGCAATAGAAAGCGATATAATACTATGCACCTATAAAAAATTAGGCACCACTTGGATAAAGACCCTCACATTTTCCGTTGTGAACCAATCACGTTATGCATTTGAGAATAGCTGTT
Source organism: Murraya paniculata (assembly GCA_030449075.1). NCBI lineage: Eukaryota > Viridiplantae > Streptophyta > Magnoliopsida > Sapindales > Rutaceae > Murraya > Murraya paniculata. Next base: position 3,342,413 of record JAEVFN010000012.1, on the reverse strand, counting down.
TGCTTACTCACTCTCCTCATCAACTTGTGCCTTGCTTTGAGTTTGATCTATATGATCTGAACAATCAATCATGCAATCTTGAACGCTATTCGACATTAAGGGTTTTTCAAACGGATGTCCTTATACCTTGCTGTTAGGTTCCAATCTGACTTCTAATTGTCAAATTGCGTACATTTGTAAGAACCCTTTGGACCAACTCATCTTAGAATGGCAATTCATACTAAGAGTTATGAATTAAGAGCCAACTCAAATAGATGAAGCTTTCGAGAGGGCGTGTTAGGGAATCCAAATGTTTGCACCCATTTGGGAACATGTATTGGTTTACTGGAAAGCCAGCAAAGAACAACCTCATAAAATAAATGAAGATCTCAAAGAAGACGTGACCTTTTACATTAAAAGATTGGTCGATTTCTTGGGATGTCTTTTTTCAGAAAATGAAGTGAACCAAGGTGTGGTACAAGAAATCTCCAAGTTATGCAGATTTGATTACATAAAAAATTTGGAAGTTAGAGAAAGCTGCTTGAAAGCCAATAGCATGATCAATGATATTCTTATAATGCGGGAGCAACCGTTGCCTTGGAATGCAAGGAAAGTGAGGACAGGGAAGTTGTGTACTCTAGCGGGGTTGTGAGTCTAGTACTTATAAGAAACGTATCGAGGGTTGTCATGCTAAACTATGCCAAGATCTTTTGGTCAAGGGCCCTAAACCGAAATGCAACGAGATCATCGCCGACAGACTCAGTAGTGCTAGGATTGATCTCAACCACTTTGTTGGACCCGATCCTAACCCGGTTCACTATGCGAATAATCTTGGCTTCATGACAAGGTTATTGCATCAAAATGAAATTAGTAGCTGATAGACTTGCTAAAGCTGGAAGTCTAATTACAGAGAAAGATCTTATGTTGACCATCCTTAATGGATTAGGACCTAGATATCGTGATATTGCTACTTTTATTATTGGTTCTCGCATGGAATTTGATGATGCATATGCTTTGTTACTCACACATGAAACTAGATTGGAGCAAGAACATGATGATAAGAGAATGTTTAATACCAACTATATATATATTCTTATTGTCCTAAGACATACTATGCACAATCTAGAGGTAGTTTTAGAAGATGAGGACATACTAGTGTTTTTAATAATTAATTTGGGAGGTAGAAGTAATCCATTTGACAAAGGAAGCATGAATTGTTCTCAAAGGCTACTTAATGGAGGTTTTAATAATCGATATGGTAGAGGACAATCATATAGTCATACCTCCAATGGCCTCAGTTTGCTACAAGTGGATTCAATGGGATGAATGGATCACAAGGAGCTACTATAGAGGAACTCATACATCAAATTTGTTTACTTTAAAAAATCTTAGTTAAAGATAATTACACAATAATCCCATCAATTATATTGTCAAATAAATTTAATTTATCACCATCAAATAATACTTATGGCATGAACTTGTGAATTTGCCCTTTGACCATTAGAATAAATGGTCAAATTAACGGATTTATGGCGTGGTGCAACGAGTCAAAGCATTTGGGCCAGAGTGGAATTAACCCTAAAAAAAGCTTTTTGTCGATTTACACACACACATGCGTGTGTGTGCACGCGCATGCGTGTGTGTGCACGTGTGTGCATGTGCGTGCGTGTGTTGTGTGTGTGTCAGAAAATTTCTCAAAATGACGACAAGGTCTTTTCAAAAAGGCCCAAGAGTACGCTAACAACACCAACTCTCAAATTGCCGTCCTTGTTTTCTCACCAGCCTGAAAAAAAATTAATTAAGGATAAATTAGTCATTAAGTTACATGTTTGTTTACTTTTAAATTTAAATTTTAAGTGGTCAATTTTGCTTTTTATTTTTCTCTTAATAGCTCCGTTAAAATTAGCTGTCAAATTAACGGAAATGGGAGTGCAGTAGAAATCATCGAAACATTTGGAGGCACGGTGAAAAATATTAAAATATTTAGGGGTGGGACAAAAATCATTTTTTATTATTATATATTTTATTTTATTAAAAATTTTGAAATATTTTCTTGATTTCGATTTTGGATTTTCCCTTTTCTTGCCATTATCATCAAATTTTCAATGTTCTCCTTTTTCCCTTTCGTACGGCTCCAGGCGTTATACATATATAAGGCGGCAAAAAGATTTTTTAGGGTTGATTTCACCCTGTCCCAATTGTTTTGGTAGTTTTCAATGCGCTCCTAAATATTTTGACTCATTGCACGATGCCCCTAAATATTTTGACAATTTATTCTAACGGTCAAAGGGTAAATTTAGAAGTTCATGCCTTAAATATTATTTGATGATGATAAATTACATTTATTTAATAATTTAATTGACGGGATTATTGTGTAATTGTATTTAATTAAGTTTTTAAGATAAATATTAATTATTGGATTAGCTTTTTATGCCATTTAATTCTTTCAATTCAATTCACGATAAGGTGCATTTCTAACATTTAACCAAATTTCAAATAGCTCCGTTAAATGGGGGCAATAGAAATTATCGAAACCTTTGGGGGAGCGGTAAAAAATATTGAAACATTTGGGGCAGGACAAAAATCCATTATTATTATTATTATTATTTATTTTTATTTTATTAAAATTTTTTTGAAATATTCGCATCACTAGTTTTGTTACCATTGAAAGAAAAACATAAAACAAAATCAAACACTTAAAATTTAAAATTAAAAGGTAACCAAATATGTAACTTAATGACTGATTTATCCTTAGTTAAAATTTTTTCTGGCCAGTGAGAAAATAAGAATGGAGATTTGAAAGCCCGTGATATTAGCTTGCAATTGGGCCTTTTTGAAATGACTTTGTTGTCGTTTTGAGAAAGTAACCATTCTCGCTCTTTACTTCTCTATTTTCTTGATTTTGATTTTGGGTTTTTCTCTTTCCGGTCAGCGCATTATCATCAAAATTTCAGAGTTTCCTGTTAGCACCATCTTTTCCTACACACACACATATACATATATAAGGCATCAAAAAGATACACACATATATACATATATAAGGCGTCAAAAAACTATTTTTTTTTTTAAGTGTTAATGCCGCCATGCACCTATTATCATTCAATAAATGACATAAGGCATGAATTCATTAATTTGATCATTTATTCTAACAGTCAAAGAGCAAATTCTTGAACGTTATTTGATTGTGATAAATTAAATTTATTTGATAATGTAATTGACGGATTATTATGTAATTATCTTTAATTAAAATTTTTTACGGTAAATATCAATCATTGGATTAGCTTTTTGTGCCATTTAATTCTTTCAATTCAAAATAAGGGGCGTGGTGCAGCGAGTAGAATAATCAGCTACAATGATTGATATTGAAGGCAATTAAATATAACGTCTAGCGTTATCGGCAACAAAACTGCCAAAACATGGGTCACCGCCATTTGACGCCATTATTGACAAATTCTTCAACGTTAACGGCGGCGCAAGCAGCAGAGGGCAAGTGGGTGCCCATCACAATGAAGCCGTGTGTGCCGCGGATTCTTGATGGTTCTGGAGGAAAAGATGAAACGGTGTCGGAGTGCGGAGGATTTGGCGGCGGTGAAGGAGGAGTTGGAGGAAGTGAGAGTGAAGGTTTTGCAGAGACTTAAGCATATTGAGAAGATGAACTCGTCACCTCTTTGCTCAATTGTTGATTCAATTTTGATCCTGGATGTTAATTAAATTAGGGTTTAATTTTTCTTCGATCAACGGATAGTTGATCAAATTACAATTTATTTTCCTCCAGCTGGGTATATAGTTTAGATTAGGAGATTTTTAGGGTTTACAAAATCAATTTTTTTCGTATTCAAATTTTGTAGTTGATTGTAATCATTCTCAGGCTTAAGGTTTAGTTGATAACTTTAAAGAAATGGGTTCTTGAATTCAATGTAATTAATTCACCGTCGTTAATTTTAATGAGAAATTCTTTCCAAATTTATTCAATTAATTGTCGTTTAATCAATCTTTCATGCATATCATATTTACTCTGTTCTTATGTTCTAATTCGTATATAGAAATCACAGAAAACGTACTAAAAACAGAAAAGAAGAGAGGTCAGAGAACAAATAAAAGAATAAAGAGGATTTAGAAACATAGAAAATATGTGCCGTGGCAAATACAATGAATTATTTCTATCTACACAATGGCTTTTCTATTTGAGACAACAATGCAGCTATCGTCCGAGTAATAGGACAGCAGCAGCTGCTGCTTTTGCTTCGCCTTTGGCAAACTACCTAATGTGTAAGTCGACTGGATATGAAAGCTTCCTGCTAAACATACATTGAACAATCGGTAAGTGGATAGCCACTGGTTAAGGGTTTAACCGATAACTAGAGCATCTGGATTCCAACCCCGATAACAACACCAGAGGAGACGTGGGGTTTACATGAAGGGACAGTAGCAAAGGACAGCATTCCATTGTGTTAGGCCTATGGACCTATAATGGATTAGTGGGTACTGCAAATAAATGAAATCCAACTGACAATGCCTTGTTATGGAAACCTATTGCTAGTTTAAGAAGATATCATAATTGTCATAGCTGAGAGGCCATGGGTATTGATCTTACGATATCAGCTCCTAGAAACGGAAGCTTGGTGTCAAAATCTCATAACCACGGCCAATATGACCAATGCCACTGATCTCAGTAGTTCCTTCTGCTGTCAATCCAGATAATACCAGGGCAACCCCACCTCTCAAGTCAGCTGCACGAAGCTGAGAACCATGCAGGGCACTGACGATAGAATTTAAAGGAATTAGCAAAATCAAATTTGAATTTTTTTATGATAATCATAAAATCTAAAATCTCACTATGGAAAGCAGTGTAACTTCGTGTCTCTCTCCCAAAAACTAGTGCAGTGCTTCCACAGACTGAATTTTTGCTCCAAGATTCTGCAGCCTTTTACTGTTAAAAAACGATGATAAAAATTAGACAAAAATACAGTTAGTACAGATAATGAAACAAAAACACCATAATCTGCTCGCGGCAAAGAAAAAAAGAAGCAGATGTGGACGGTACTTTGAAAATAAAAAACTTTGTTTTCCAGTTTCAGCTTTTGCCGGACATTAGGTGCCAGCTTTTGGAAGAATTTAAGATCACCACAAAACAGTGTAATCGCAGTGTGATTCCACAATTTATCATCAAAGCATGAAGACAGAAACACATATACACAAAACAAATAAGAGATATTTTAACGGATCATGCTACTTGAAAGAAATCTGCTTTGAATAAACCAATGAGCTTATTTTCAAAGCCTTCAAGCAAAATGAAGAACATTCTTGGAAATATATATACACTCTGCGCAGAATGTACTCTATTTGGGGAAATCGTTCTGGTAATAAAGATAAAATATAAATACAGAAAATGTTAAGGTAAAAATAATTATCGGTCAATAGCAATACCATGGCCCATGTTTTTGTCAAACACGGATTCCTCCACTATACTTGAACCACTACATGTGGTGAGTAGTGCCATTGTTGGAGGTCGGAGATCTGTAGGAAACCCAGGAAATGGGCTTGTCCTGACATTGAAACCTTGCAAATTTTCACAAACATTCTCCGGGATTGCTGAAACCTGGAATGCCAATCATTTATGATGCCTCAAGCAGCAAGAGAGGGGGGAAAATGAAAAACAGAATAGTGAGCAATTATACTTACCTCCAATGTGTCATTGTTACACCTTGTCATTTTACAACCAGCAATTTTTAGTTTGTCTATCAGCCATGATAAGCGAGAAGGAATAACAGTTGATCTCGAGATGAGTGTGCGGGTAATTGCAGCAGCAAGCACAAAGGTCCCTGCTTCAATTCGATCTGGTGGCACATAACATTCACAGCCATGCAATTGGCATCTTACTCAATCAAAAGCTTGTCACTCCCAGCTCCATACACACATGCCCAACTGTCATTCAGAAAACGAGCAAGATCAATCACATCTGGTTCTTGTGGTGAAATTTGGGAGAAGAATCCACTTAAATAATTCAATTAGTTCTGTCATATGAGAACACTAAATTGCCCCAATTCTCTCAAAAACAAAAAGGCACAGTGAGATGTATCACATCATACTTTGGCAACATTTGAAAGCACAGTTACTCCGTCGGCCATACAAGCTGCCATCATAAGAGTTTCAGTTGCCCCAACACTAGGGAAATCAAGGTAGAAACTGCCCCCAACCAATTCCCTGCCATTTGCAGAATGTGCCAGCACTTTCCCATCCCTGTAATTTTGAAGAACTTACTAATTTCAGCCAATTCTTTACATATTCAGTCAGGTGGACTCCAGACAGTCACACACACACACACATCAACGGTTAAAGTTCCTGCCATACCCTACTTTTTCTCGCCTGATTGCAGAGTCTTGACTCAGAATTGGCAAAAAAGCAGACAAGAACACTTTAAATGATGCCACAATCAGTGCTGGCTGAAAACTTTCACGATAAAATGCTTTGCCAATGATCTAGTCAACTTGACCTATGATCTAATTGGTGACCAATCTTCACAAAGTAGAATTACGTTAATAAGTTGCCCTGCTCATTAACCATAACAATATCAAATTTTGAATAGCTTTTTCTTTTTTATTTTTCAAAATCCAATGAATTTGATTTCAAAATCAAATTTTTTTATGATTTTATAATTATAATTTTTTTCTTCAAATTAACATAGTTCGTGACATAAATAGTTTTGATACCGTCAAAGGAACACAATTTGATCACTGATTTAGCTTAACTAGAAAAGCTTAGTTAAAAGGAGAATAGGATAAAGTTGACATTGGTCCCCTATAAAAAATTACAATGTATTTTTTCGTTAATGTTGTTTAACGGTACTTAAAAGAAAAAAAATACACAAAACGGATCAATACTAACTTAATGTAGAAATGGATGTGCCATTTTGACTTAATTATAAAAGGAATTAATACAATTATCAGCTTTGAATATGTCATCTCTTAATTATCTAATGTGCTAGGCATTTTCTTCATTGTTTTTCTTTTGGGACCAAACTCAGTTAATTCACGGTGTCCTATTTGACGCAATTCTTGCCTTTATTTGAAGAGTCTCACTTTTTCTTAGCAAGAGCAACTGCAGAAATCTGTGGCCAGCCATTTATAGAAATTCCTGGAGATTATCTATGCATTTAGCCTCCGAGCATTGCAACTCCTAACAAATTAAGGAGATAATTAATCTCCGCTGCCTCAGAGCAAGTAAAGCTTTAGGAGTCCATCGAGTGATCCCATCTGGGCGTGCAGTACGGTAAGTGATATGCTTCTCAATTCTCGTATGAAGCTCATTTTCGGGATGACAAGCCCGGAGATTTTTTAAACTGCCAAATCTCATTCCTTCGTGACGCAGTCGGCGGGGCTGCCTTTCCAGCTGTAATAGGTAACTTCCTTATTATTATTATTTTTTCAATCTTGAACGAAAATTATTCCTTTAATTATTTGTACAATTTTTTTTTTAAGTTCATTGTTGAAAAGAAATACTAATCTTGTGAAAATAATTTTTATATATTGAAATACAATATATTTTTTTGATTTAAAGCTTTTTTTTCAATTTTCACTCCCATGTTTTTTTTTAAACGCCAACTATATGAATACAAAATAGATTTTATTTTTAAATATTAATTGTAATTTAAAAACTTAATATAAATTAATCATGAGTGATGTATCAAGAAATTTATGCTAATATATTCATACAATTGGAATAAAATTATGAATGAATTGACATATGAGAATGAATTTATGTATGTAATATCTAATACAAATATAATATTGTGGTATTATTAGTATAACTTGTTTTGTTCATATTTGAATGGAAAAAATTAAAAAAGTTGTAATTTTTCAGATTACTACCACATAAAAAGATATATCTTATTGGGTTCTCGATTTTAGTAAATTAGTCAAATATCTCAACGTAATCTTCTTTAACTGACAAAATACTTTTATCCTAATAAATTTTAATATTTTACTTAATTTTAATTAACTGCTATAAAAACATAGGCAGAATCTAGCTAAGTCCCAGAATGGCTTCAGCTCCTTTCTAGCAAGTATTTTTTCTTTTAAGGGTGCCCCAAGCCCATTCTCAAAGAATGCAATAAAAAGAATTTTGGCACTTTTTCAACAAAAAAATTAGTTCAATGGTAAGTGTACAATTTAGTGGTTTGGAAACTTGGTTCAAATCCTAATAATGATATAATTTTTTTTTTAGATATTTCTTAGAGATTATTTACAAAATGACATTTTTAGAAATATGGCCACAATGAGCTCCAACATTGAAAATAAATAATTTACTACTATTATTTTTTAAAATTTAAAAGAAAATTATAGAATTTAAATTTTTGAGACATTAAGTGTGTTTAAATATACAGTGAAAAAAAGTTAAATATCCAAATTAATTAAAATTTGTGATACCAAACTAAATGTGCTTAAGCAAACAGTTAAAAAATAAAGCATCCCAAATTAAATAAAATTTTTTTAATTAAGCCCCCCAATGTAAGTGTTTGGATTTGCCACTGACTATGAACCATTTGATCTCATTCAGTAGTTCCCTTTTATCCCACTATTGATACTGAATTTTTAGCATAGCACCATTAACAACTAAGTTTAAGCTTTTTACATGTGCACGGGGCTATCTTCTTTTTGATTATGGAGTATGCTTTTCAATGATAATTGATAGAAAGGGTATTCTTTTTCATTATCAAATATGCCTTTCAATGATAATTGATAATAACGGTAGAATTCAAATTTTTGGGATTTTAAATGTGTTTGAGCAGTAGAAGAAGAAGAAGAAGAAGAAGAAGAAGTAGTAGTAGAATTTGAATTTTTGGAATTTTAAAAGTATTTAAGTAGTTCAATGATAATTGCTGGTAAGAGTCAAATTTGAATTTTTGGGATTTTAAACGTGTTGAAGTAAGCAGTAGAAGAAGAAGGACGAGGAGGATGAGGAGGAAATTAAAACTTTAAATGTGATTAAGTGAACAATACGAAAAAAAAGAAATTAAGTATCCCAAATAAAATTAATTTTTTTTTTAAGTATCCCAACTTAAATTAAAATGTTTTTAATTGACCCCTCAATTTAAATGTCTAGGTTCGCCACAAACTATAAACCATTTGATCTAATTTAATATTTCACTTTTATCCCACTACTGATACTGAAGCTTTAGCCCATCACCATTGATAACTATGTTTTAGCTTTTTACATGTGTATGAAGCTATCTTCTTTTCATTATTGAATATGCTTTTTAACGAGAATTGATGGTAAGGGTAGAATTTGAGTTTTTGGGACTTTAAATGTGTTTAAGTGAGCGGTAAAAAAAAAAAAGAAATTAAGTATCTCAAATTAAATTAAAATTTTTAATTGCACCCCTTAATTTAAATTCTTGGGTTCGCCATAGACTATGAACAATTTAATCTCATTTAATAGTTCAGTTTTATACCACTATTGATATTGAAGTTTTAGCCACCAAAATTGATAAGTATGTTTCAGCTTTTTACATGTGCGCGAAGCTATTTTCTTTTTCATTGTTGACTGTTCTATCCAGTGATAACTGATGGTGAGGGTAAAATTTGAATTTTTGAGGATTTAAATGTGTTTAAGTGAATAATTTAAGAAAAAATTAAGTATCAAAAATTAAATTAAAATTTTTTGAATTGAACTCCCCTAATTTAAATGTCTGGGTCCTTCGCTAACTATCCCAAATTAAATTAAAATGTTTTGATTTCAGTGCCCGCAAATTTAAGTGTCTAGGTCTGCTATTGACTTTGAATCATTTGAACTCATCCAATGGTTTACTTTTATCCCACTATTGATAATGAAGTTTTAGCCCACCAAAATTGATAAGTATGTTTCAGCTTTTTACATGTGCGCGATGCTATCTTCGTTTTCATTGTTGAATCTTCTTCACAATGTTAATTGATGGTAAGGATAGAATTTGAATTTTTGAGACTTAAAATGTGATTAAGTGAACAGTAAAAGAAGAAATTAAGTATCCCAAATTAAATTAAATTTTTCTTACTTGAACCCCTTAATTTAAATGTCTGAGTTCGCCACAGACTATGAACGATTTGATCTTATTTAATAGTTCAATTTTATCACACTATTGATACTGAAGCTTTAGCCCACCACCATTGATAGATGTTTTAGCTTTTTACATGTGCATGAAGCTATCTTCTTTTCATTATTGAATATGCTTTTCAACGAGAATTGATGGTAAGGGTAGAATTTGAATTTTTGGGATTTTAAATGTGTTTAAGTGAGCGGTAAAAAAAAAAAGAAATTAAATATCTCAAATTAAATTAAATTTTTTTAATTGCACCCCTTAATTTAAATTTTTGGGTTCACCACAGACCATGAACAATTTGTTCTCATTTAATAGTTCATTTTTATACCACTGTTGATACTGAAGTTTTAGCCACCAAAATTGATAAGTATGTTTCAGCTTTTTACATGTGCGCGAAGCTATTTTCTTTTTCATTGTTCAATGTTCTTTCCAACAATAATTGATGGTAATGGTAAAATTTGGATTTGTGAGGTTTTAAATGTGTTTGAGTGAATAATTTATAAAAATTAAGTATCGAAAATTAAATTAAAATTTTTTGAATTGAACCCCCTATTTTAAATGTCTAGATCCTCCGCTAACTATCCCAAATTAAATTAAAAATGTTTTGAATTCAGTGCCAGCAAATTTAAGCGTCTAGGTCCGCTATTGACTTTGAATCATTTGAACTCATTCAATTGTTTACTTTTCCCACTATTGATAATGAAGTTTTAGCCCACCAAAATCGATAAGTATGTTTCAGCTTTTTACATGCGCACGATGCTATCTTCTTTTTTATTGTTGAATCTTCTTTTTCATTGATGGTAAGGATAGAATTTGAATTTTTTAGACTTAAAATGTGATTAAGTGAACAGTAAAATAAAAGAAATTAAGTATCCCTAATTAAATTAAAATTTTTTTACTTGAACCCTTTAATTTAAATGTGTGGGTTCGCCACAGACTATGAACTATTTAATCTCATTTAATAGTTCACTTTTATCCCACAATTGATACTGGAGCTTTAGCCCATCACCATTGATAACTATGTTTCAGCTTTTTTCATGTGCATGAAGCTATCTTCTTTTCATTATTGAATATGCTTTTCAACGATAATTGATGGTAAGGATAGAATTTGAGTTTTCGGGATTTTAAATGTGTTTAAGTGAGTGTTAAAAAAAAAATTAAGTATCTCAAATTCAATTAAAATTTTTTTAATTGCACCCCTTAATTTAAATTTGTGGGTCCGTCACAGGCTGTGAATGATTTGATCTCATTTAATAATTCAGTTTTATCCATCCCATTATTGATACTGAAGTTTTAGCCCACCAAAATTGACAAGTATATTTCAACTTTTTACTTGTGCGTGAAGCTATTTTCTTTTTTAATATTGAATGTTTTTCCAACAATAATTGATGGTAAGGGTAAATTTTGAATTTTTGAGGCTTTATATGTGTTTAAGTGAATATTTAAAAAAAAAAAATTAGACTAGCATCATTGATGACTATGTTTCAACTATTTACACTTGAACGAAGCTGTTTTCGTTTTAGTTATTGATCTTTGATGTAAGGATAGAACCTGAGTAATAATTAGTATTGATGAAATTAATATCCGTGCGAGTTCTCTTGCTATAAATACTTATGGGATCGTTTGGCTTAGCATAAGTTTTAGAAGAAGAAGAAGAAACAAATATAGCACAATAGTTGCAAAATGTTTATTGTCTAAAATATGAGAAAGCTTCCACAGTTTTATCTACATTCCACTATTGCCCAAATCGTTTCAGTTTTTAGTAAAAAAGTCCTTTCTCAGTTTCACTTTCAACGCTTTGCTCATTCCTTAAGCGGTTCATTCTCTGCATTTTTTGTCTTTGATTACTGAGAATTAATCTATGTCCTTTTCCATTGGTTTTAGTACCAAAATTTTCCATGGAAAATTTTGGTACTAAAAAAATTCTAAAAATTGCAGCAGAAGAGGAAGCCAAAGAGGATCAAGAATTGTTCTTGACTCAGCTTCAGAATGTGAAAGTCTCCGATGTTTTGATCTTTATCAATACCAAGCATTTTGGTGCCCATGCATGGCCACTAATGGTGTTATACCCTTTCAAAAGCACTTCCAAACAGAAGAAAGTGATATAAAACTAATCTCCTATCCAAAATCAGGCACCACTTGGCTCAAGACCATTACATTTTCCATTGTGAACCGTCCACGTTATGCAATTGAAAATAGCCCCTTGTTTACTACCTCTCCTCATCAACTTATACCTTTTGTTGAGTTAACCCACTTTCGCAATAATAACCAATCTCCAGATCTTGAATCCTATTTGAGTTCGACAAGAAGGATGTTTTCAACGCATATCCCATATGCTTCACTACCAACTTCCATTCTGAGTTGTAATTGTCAAATTGTGTACATTTGCAGGAACCCTTTGGACCAATTCATCTCAGAATGGCAATTCATATCGAGATGCAACAACTGTCAACTTGATCTACATGAAGCTTTCGAGAGGGCTTGTAATGGAATCCAAAGTTTTGGACCATTTGGGATCATGTATTGGGTTATTGGAAAGCCAGCAAAACAACCTGATAAGATACTGTTCTTGAAATATGAAGATCTCAAAGAAGATGTTACCTTTTACATTAAGAGAATGGCCGATTTCTTGGGATGCCCTTTCTCAGAAGATGAAGTCACCGAAGGTGTGGTACAGGAAATCGCCAAACTTTGCAGTTTTGATAACATAAAAAATTTGGAAGTCATCAAAACTGGTAGAGTGAAACAAACAGAGATTAAAAATTCTCTCTTCGTAAGGAAAGGTGAAGTTGGAGATTGGAAAAATTATTTAACCCCTTCGATGTCTCAACGTCTGCAGAAAATTGTGGAAGAAAAGTTGGTTGGTTCTGGGCTGACCTTTAAAACATCATTGGAGGAACCACAGAAATAATATTGAGTAAAGCTGATCATGTTCCAATCTACCATTGATTTTGATCATGTTTTGGGGTTAAGAGTGTTTTGATATGTCCCATCTTTGTTCCTTCATATTCGTAAGCGGGTTTCGATTTTTCTTTTCTTTTCTTTTCTTTTCTTTTAATTTGTTGAATTCTGAATAAATCTACTGTATTGATTATGTTGTGATCATGTTTTTCTCAACGGTTAGGCTTGCAAATATGTTCCTTCTCCAATCTGCCATGCTTCAATCTACTTGCGTTCAAATTCGACCCTGATTTATTTGGTCTATCTTTGAAATAACAATCATATATCTATCAAATGAATCTAATGATCTGATGCAGTTGTGCAAGTGCAACCATTCCCCGTTCATCAAAGATGTAAAGCAATAAAAATTTATTTGCCAAATTGGTATCCAAATTGACAAAAAAAGTCTTATGAATTTGGAAGTCATTTTTGCCCAGCAATTAACTTACACATGGATATGGGTTAATTATGATCCCTGTACATATAGAAAAGATTTCATATAATTACTTGCATGCTATCTTGTATAATAACTATAATCGAGAATCTTGGATTGGAAACCTTCCTTCTCTCTCTCTATATATATTAGAGCTTCTTGCGTGCAGATGCCTAAACAAATATTTTATGTGAATTCGTTACTACCCTATGTGGCATTATAGTGTTTATGTTCAACTAACTATTATCTCATATGGTATAATAGTAAATCCGTATGAATCTATATTTAGGCATCCGCACTTGAGAACTTCTATATATATTTATATAAATTCATTTAGGGAAAATGATAGGTCCAACCCTAAAGTTTAATGAAATGATCAAGCAGACCCTAAAATTTTCTATAAGGAAACATCAAGACGCTATTTTAATCACAATATCATCTGGCTCTGTTAACTAAAAGCAATTGACTCTAATGTTTTTAATAAATTGAAATATTATATAATATTAAAATAACTGTAGTAATATACACATATTTCAAAAATAATTTCAATATTTAAGAAAATTTTAATCTTTTACAATCTATTTGACTTATTTAAATTGATTAAAGTAAATTTTATAATAAATAGAAACATAATATTAAAATAAATATATAAAATTTTAAATATCATATAAAATTTTAATATTATTAATAAATGAAATGTATTTTAATAATTTTAAAATCTATTTAACCCAAAGACTTGTTCAAAATCCTTATGATAAAAACAAATATATCTTAAAATGAATATAGTAATTTATATTTTTAAAATTATTTTAATATTATTAGTCTATTGCACATATTAAACTATTTATATTCTATTCGTATTTATTAAAAATTTTAAAATTAATATTTTAGTTGATATATTCAAAGAATATTATAACCAAAACATTGTATCCTTTATTAAAAACTTCAAAACATTCATTGTAACGCCCGTCCTTTATTTGTTGTGCATGCTTAACTATTTATTTGTTGTTTGAGATAAATTATAACTCTTTTATTTAATTAATAATTTTTTTTATAAATTATTAGAAAATATCACACATACATACATACATACATATATATATATATATATATATATATATATATATATATATATATATATATATATATCGTAAAAGGTATTTTTTTTAAAAGTTGGAGTTTTTATTAAACTTAAACTCTTCCTATTTCCGTATGATTTAAAACTCTTTTAACCTATAAACGTATAAAAGCAAAGAATTCTAGGGTTTTCTTTTATGCACGTTTGAAACAAGTTTTGAGGTAATTACCCTTCTCTAATACATGTTTTCTGAACTTATGTGTTTAATGATGAATGCATGTATTGTTCCCTTTATCATAAATGACTAGGTATGAGTTATGAGGCTTGAGCACTGAAAATTGATTACTGTTTCCCTTTATTATTTATTCGATTCCTGTACAAAATATTTTATAGAATTAAACTAGACATCCTAAGGTTTTCAATGATATATTTTGTACAAAGATATTTCAAGTAACCAATTTGTTGTGAATTTTCGAATTTGGAACACTGGTGCTGGAAAATTCCGATTTTCAGCAGCATGTCTGACTTCGGCTATTTTTCTGGCAATCTAAATGGTCTCTAAAAATTACGTTGATTTTTATTTTTAATCCTCATTATGTCTAATTACTGTCTTCTTAATTTCATAATTTTTGGTTGAGTATAAAAATCATTAAAAATCGTCATGTTGGGCTGCTGCAGTTCTGGAAACTGTTTTCCAGAATTGCGATGGCAGATGGTAAAATTATTTTAGGCTGCTAAAAGGCTTTAGAATGGCATATAAAAATTTATTCATATATTATTATGAGTCTTCAATGATTTAAAGTTTATTTGACTAATTTTCATTGGGTTAACATTAAGTTATGAATTTTCGAAGTTTAAGATGCAAACCTAAAAGTTTATGGACAAGTTTGCTGGTCTCTAAATATAAATTCGTTTAAAATATTTTTAGATCTTCAAAAATCCTAGAAAGTTTATATATTATTTCTTGATGTCCCTACTGTTTTAAAATCAATTTTTCTGATTTTTATGAATTTCATTAAATATTTTATAAATTTTCTAATTCAGTTACCTCTGTTTTTATCACTGCTGGACAGTATGTATACTCGCATGTAAAATTCATTTTGTAATATATTTCTGACCTTTATTCATTTTTTTGAATTTTTATAAGAAATGCTACACATGTTTATGGTTTCTCTTCTTTGATTTTACAATTTTCCGACATATAAATAGCTTGGTAAAAATCAGCTTGTATAGGATGGTCAGGTTTAGACTAGGTTTGATGGTTTAGTGCTTATGATTAGACTTGATTATGTTGGATTTTTATCAAGGTCAGAATGAGTAATAAAATTGATAAGAATGTGACTTGATGTTTTAGGACAAGAGTGAGTTCGTGGTTGGGGTTACCGTTCTTTTATTACTGAGGATCGAAGTAAGTAGATTTATGCATGGTACATGTACTTTACTATTAAATTACGTATAATTCGAGGTATGTATTATGTTCAAAGAAAAGTATATGAAACTGATTTGTTTAGTCTATTACAATATTTTATTGAGTAAAATCATTCTTTAAAATTATTTATAACAAACTTTATTTATTAAAAAACTTGTTTTATAAATCGTTTTAAAAATTAAAGCTTTTATTAAATTGTTTTAGGTCAAATACTTTGAAATAATTATCAATTATTTAAATGTAATTTATGGAAGTTTACAAATGATTAAAATTCAAAGATGGTTTCAAATGATTTGGCTCACTGTCCATAGTGATGTTATGTTATGGAAGGTTAGTCGGATATTGTGCACATATGATGTTATGTTAATGATTCCCGCATGGTACAGTACCCTACACGATGTTATATGGTCGGGTCACTGGGTCTACAGGTGATACTATGTGGCATGAGCTAACTATGTTTTATGTATTCCAATTTCTGTGGTTATGTTTAAAGAATTTAAATGATTTTATAATGTTGTAAGTTATTTTTCCTAAATGTTGATTTACAAGGGTAATTTCTCTTATTATTATGTATTTCTAAGTATTACAGCTAACTATGTTTTACGTATTCCACATGCTATGGTTATGTTTAAAGAATTTAAATGATTTTATGATGATGTAAATTATTTTTGCTAAATGTCGATTTACAAAAGCAATTTCTCTTATTATTATGTATATCTAAGTATTACAATTAATTATATTTTAATAGTTTTTAGTATTGTGTATGAATTTACTTACCGAGTTGACGGCTCACCTCTCGTTACTACATTTTTGTAGATAGAGTTAGATGATATGAGCTTATGGTCTTAGGAGGAAGAATAAGGGCTCGTTTTCTTTTGGGGAATAATGTTACGTTAATAAGCTACAAGTATTTTAGCTTCCTTTGGGATGATACTTATTTAAGAATATGTTATTTCATTATTTATTTCCTTTTGGTGGTTTAGAATATTTATTGTTGGTTATTATTTTGAAAGTTTGGATATGAGAATAATGAAATGCAGTTTCACTTCAATTCCATCGTAGTGCCTTATTAGTGGATTTATGGTGTTACATCCATGACTGTTTCCCCAAATTTCCCCAAATTTTGGAGGGTGTAACTTTCCTTTTCCTATTATTTTTTAAAAAGATAAAAATTATTTGAGATATCATATCTATCTTCGGAATAATTGAAAGCTGGCCAATGAGCCAAGTCTGTTTACTTTTTGTTTTTCATTTAGTTATTTGTAAAAAGATAAGAGGGGGTGAGAAGAGTTAGGCATTGGCTTAGTTCAATTTGGTACAAAATTGAGCCGAAAAATAATTGAAATAAATTATGAACCAACAAATATCGAATTTTCAATTATATATATTATGTAATTTTTTTATGTAACTTAATAATTTTAGGATATGAAATTGCATTTTATGTCCTCTTATATCATGCCAAGTGATATTATTTTATTATAAAAAATGTATCTTTTTTTGGGGGGGGGGGGGCTTTTTGGCATCAATTCAAATCCAAATAGAATTTTTAATTTTTTATTGTTTTATTTTTATCTGTGTACTTGGTAAAAAGATCCAATTCAAAAATAAAAAAAAATGAACGAAACCAATTTTTTTTGGGAATTGATTCACTTCTTGGGTTTGGTAAAGTACAAATTAATTTTTAATCCTCCACCTCCTTCAGGATTTAAACTCAAGTGGATAATAAAATAAAACTATTTAGAAATCACTTGATTGGGTTGCTGGCGGAAGAATTTTTTATAAACTAAAGAATTAATGTATACATGAATTTATATAAAACTTAAGGTCTTTTTTTTTTTTTTGCTATTGAAAAAAAAACACAATATATCAAAAAATTAATAATTTAGCAAGATAATTATACTTGACATGATTTAGCAATTATTAATAAAATACTTATTTACCTATTGGCTGAAAGAAAGCAAAAAAGTTGATAAAAAGTTGGCAAGAGCAATAATTGGTCGATAAGACTTCTCACTGAGGATATATGAATATAGGAGGATTGTTAATTTCTCCCATAATACCATTAATATATATCATTTACCCCGTACTATTTTTATAATAGTCAATAACTCTTTTGAGAGCATAATTTTATAATATTAACCTTATTTTCAAATACACATTTATTCACATTTATTATAAAGTAAATAAATCATATAGATAGAAACTAAAATATAAAATTAAAATATAAAACAACAAATATATATTTTAATGTGGATAAAAAATAAATATTCTCTTGTGCTTTTTATTTCGTATATTTATTATAAACAAATGTTTATAAAATAAAAAGTACAGGACAAATTTTTATTATTAATTTTTTATTCACATCAAAACATATATTTCTTTTCTAATATTTAATTTTTTATTTTAATTTCCATTCATATGATGTATTTCATTCATAATAAATATAAATAAAAGTGTATTAAAAATAAAGATAATATAATAAGATTATACTCTCAAGGGGTTACTAACATTAAGGGCTAAAATAATATATATTAATTATAGTATCAAAGAAATTGACAATCCGCTTATAAATATATAGTACGGAGCGTCCATGTCTTCCTCCAGTTTTTCTTTGGTAAACTTGTTGTAACTTTGCCCTGCTTATTTAATGCTAGCATTTTGAGGATTAATTATTTCAACTTTTAGTTGATTTAGTTTTAGAGAGAAAGAGAAGCGCCATGGTAACTTAGGCCTTAAATGTTTTATGGGCGTGAGTTTGATTCGAACTTCTGCGGAACTAATTTAATTCTCTAATTATCTTAGAAAGCTAGATTACGATAAATTTTTTCTGAATTTAAGTGCGAGTAGATTTTTTCTGAATTCAAAAAAAAAAAAAAAAGTCTATTGAGCAGCAATATAATAGTTAAAAAGAGCATTGATATAATACTTACAAAATAACTCGGACGCTCAAGTTAATAATTTAAATAAAAACTTAGAAAAAGAAAGAATTAAGTTAAATTATTTAGGAAATCTAAAACAAAAAAAGTAAATTATTTGAGGATAATAACTTGAAATTTGACTACCTGAAATGATCTAGAATAATTTTCCCCCAAAAAATCCCCTATTCAATCTTTTCACCGAGCTGATTTACTTTTACAGTTCCTATATTACCGATTAGAAATTTACAAACAACATTGATATTTGGCTAATCTTCAGGGTAACTTAAAAAATATGCACATGACGTGCACTGGATATATAGTGCAATTTTATGTTATCCTTCAAAACCAAACCAAGTAATGTGTGTGAAAGATGGGGTCAGCATAGCAGATATTAGTTAAATCTTATTATATAAAATAGCAAAAATTATTCTTGAATTTAATGTCAAATTATAGTACAAATGTGTCATTGAAGTAATCATTAGAAAGCATTAGTTGAGAAATCGAATACAAACTAGGAGACCAAATTGTCAGCGAGAACAATGAGAGCTTGCAGAAGCTTTGCCAGCTGATGACTCATCGCACACCAAATGACAAAACTTGATGGCATTCTCACGTGAACCACAAAGGACATGAATTACACAGAGGATGGTGACCATGCGAGCACCGAATTCAACACCAAGCTTCAGCTCTCCTGCATGATGCTCTGTAGCTAGCAGTAGATGATTTCTAAGGAAAACCTGCTTTTTTAGCCTAATATCCACGAAACATGAGACCCTACCGTTGACATATAAGCATCTGAACTTTTTGGACTCAAATGCAAATGTTGAATAAGTGATGGGCCTTGGTGCAGAGTGGCTTCAGTTGAAGGGATTTTAGTGATATTTCATGCTGACGTGACAGAATTCGTTATGATTCTATTATGCGTTTTTCAGAAATATCATAATGAAAACAACACTTGGACTTAGCTCATTTTCTTCTTCGTTCGTTACTCTTTTTGCATAAAATTTGTTTCTTTGTAATCTATGCAATCTTTTCTTTGGACCTGGTCTGTATTTTGATTGTTTTGATTAATAAAGCGAGTAGATTTTTCCTTAATAATTTGGCTATGTGCAACTGTGCTCTTCAATATTGTTCTTGAATCTGGGTTCTGTTTTGTTGCTTTGATTCAATCTGATTGTGTCAAATTCATCAAGATTGTAAAAAATCAACTTGTTAAGCCCTCAAAGATTCAACATCTACGGGTAATATAAAATTTTCAGTCTTTTATGGTTCATTCTGCATTTCTAGTTTTTATTTCTAGAACTTTCCATGGAACAAGAATTGTTCTTGATTGATCAGCTTCAGAAAGTGAGAATCCACTATGGTTTTTGTCTTTATCAACATCAGGCATTTTGGTGTCCGTTGATGGTGATATCTCCCTTCAAACATTATTGGAGGAATTTAATAGAGTGAAGTTGATCGTTTGCCGATATGCTTCACTACCATTGAGTTTGATTGCCCTGTTTTGATATGTTTCAATCTTTGCTTCATCAATTGAGTTTGATCATGTTTTTCTGAGTGATGAGGCTTGCAAACATGTTCCGTCCCCAATCTCCCATGCTTCAATCTACATGCATGCAAATTCAATCATATGCCGCAAGTTATTGATAGAGTTAATAAGAATTTGATCTATGCTGAAATAACAATCATCAATCAATATGTGACATCACAAGTACAACCGATTTAGGTGTTCATCATACTTGTACATCAGATGAATTTTTTTCGCAAATTGGTTTCTACATTGAAAATAAAACTCGAGATATGAGTCATCTACAAGAAGAAGAAAAGTTGCCAATATAAAAACTGCCCTCTGGCAAGAACTATATTGTTGCATTGGGTCAATTCCTACGGTAACAGCGGGATTCAATTTCAAACAAAATAATATGTCCGGCGAGGACAATAGCAGAGTTATTCAGAAAGCTTTTGCTCAAGTTTCCTAAAGTGCCATCTATCATGCATGACATCTCAGATGAAAAAGCATAGGTCTAGTGAGTACAGCCTCTTTTTACATTCTCAATCCACGGCTGGCTACAAGCCTACAATAGGTTTTTTCTAAGTTTAATGCCTGGAAAAATATACGGACCTTTCTATTATAGACCCTTCACATGTTCTGATGATCATCATAATCTCAAAATTCGAACAAACAGGTATTATCGAAAGAAGAACAGAGTACAATATGCAAGAAAGATTGATAGATAACAATTTATTGAACAAATCCGATAAAATTTCTTATTATATAAAATCAACAGAGCCTGGAAAATTAAATACACCATACCATTGAACTGGTCTATTGTTTGACAGGAAAATTTCTGTCCAATGTGAAGAGGACTTTTCTAGCTGCAAATTTGGGGATGAATAATAACTATTTATATCTCCATCTGAAACACAAAACATGTCACTTTCTCAGCAAATAACCATGTAGCAATCCCTCATTCTAGTAAAATTTTAAATTGTTAAAATATTTATTATGTAGTATACCATTAACGACAACTAATAAATAAACAATTTGTATTTTTTTATTTAACATTAAAAAAAGGCTTCCTAAAACTGTTTCTAATTGAGTTTTTTCAATAAGTTGTTCTGCAAAATTTATCGGCAAATAGCTGTTTGTCTATTTTTAAATCCTAAAAATGAATATTCAAAATATATATTTGGTGTATTTCAGGCTTTAGTAATAGTTTTCAAGTGTTTACCATGATTCATTGAATAGCACTTAGATTAAAATTCCTTCCTGTTCCCTGAATACTACAATTCCTTCTTCCTTCCTTTCGCTTAGTTTTTGGATAGTAAAAACACAATTATAGATCTTAGAAGCAAAATTTTTTTAGAAGCTAAGCAACCCTCCTGTTATGAATAACAGACTGACCTATTAGTCCAGAATTTTGAACTTTGTATCTAACAACAGCATTTACTTAAATCTATATAAACTTATTTTTTAACCATTAGAACCATGGTTGATCATGAAAATTCGTCTATTGTCTCAACTTTGAAATACTCTTGACCTCTCTTACTAACTTGTGCTTAGATTGGTATATCTGCTTCTGTGAGGAGTTTATTGTTTGTAAAACTCATTTCTTTCAAATTGAGTGAATGTTGGGAAATATTTGGATGAAGAATGTGTGGAATATACACCTTATTTATAAATGAGTGTATTGACACCTTGAAGTCAATTGTAAATGTTTTAGCCTAATTTTGGACAACCCAATTAAAAGAAAGATACTGATTTAAAATGGGAGTGATGTGAGGTTGCCTTGTTATATTTGAGGTGTTCTTTTGCCAAGTAGAGGAGGTTAGATGGGTAGGTTGAGTGCTTGGTAAAAGGGGATGAAAATGAAGATGAAAAACCACTGAACTTGGGTAGTTTGAGTCTTGAAAGAGAAAGCAAGGTGGAGTTGACGGTGGCTGGAAAAAACACTCTAATGCTCAAGTTAGATTTTGAGTAATAAGTGACCACCTCAAGGTTTAATGGACCTTGAAGCTCTCAACAATGGAGGATATGCTTTGAAAAGAAGATGGATGTGTAATTTTTGAATGGATGGAAGTTGGTTACAGTTTGGGAGATACCCTTGAGCTTTTGTGAAATGTGCCTGAGGATCGTTTCGGTAATTTTGGACATGTGGCGCTCAATTAATAGCTGTCCTCCCTTAGATGAGAATATTTAAGTAATTTGCTTTGTAGTCCCTAGGTGGTGACATATATAGGCTTAGGAGGCAAGGAAACCTCCAGCTACCTTTTTGCCTCCAATATAGGGCACGTGGCAGCCTCTCCAGCCTGTGGTCCTATGGCTTTTTAGGATGGTGCAGAGGGTAGCTGACATGGAGTTCTTCAATTGCTTAACCAAATAATCTCCTTTTTCATTAGCTCCTCCTTCTTAGCCAAAAAGTGGATATTTTTGCTTTCTCACATGTTGGCGTGCACTGTTCATGTGTGGGTTCTAACTATTAAAATATGGTTTCCAATAATGCCCTCTAATATTTTATATTTTATCAAAATTTCCTTTTTCTTAGGTAACTTATCTCTCTGTTCTCCGTGAGCTAACCCGATATGCTGGTCAAATGAAATAGCTTTACTTTGTTGACTTCTTCTGCCACGTGTCATTAGGTCAATAGTCCACATTTGCCCCCAAATTTTCCCCCAAACAGTAAATTTCAGAGCCTCGAGACATAAAGCTCATATAATGGAATCCTCACCTTGGGGACTATGAAGTAGGCCAGTTACCGAATTACATAAAATTTGCTGTGTTTGTTTTCTCTCATCCTTATCTTTTAATTCTCTCATCCTTATCTGTTCTTTTAGTTACTGTTGATGTTATATGATGGTAGACTTTGGTGCTGAATTGTGATGTTACAATAATATTATAACCCAGTTCACCACTCTCCCCCCAAATCTTGGGTTGTTTAGCTAAAAATTTCAAAATCTAATTAAAATTTTTTTCAAATATGAATTCAAATTTGATGTGGAGAGAAAAATGTTAGTTTAACATATTATTCACTGCTTTGGATGGGTGTAAAAAGTAGTAATAGGTATTGTGTAATTTTCATTAAATTGTCCTTAATGATACATTTATATATGGGTATGTTAGTATTACAAAATTTTAGTAAAGTTGGCTATTAGAAAAGAAAAAAAATTTTGGGATGTAATATCTAGTTTAGGGTGTTCAAATTGTTACCCTATTTTAAATTTATAACATTAGTGTTTTCAATAAAAGCGTGTTCAAAGGGAAATCAATTAGTATAACAAGCCATAAACGTTTGTAAAATATTCCTTAACACTTTTTTTATTTTTGTTTTCCCTTATGTTCAAGAATTGGCTTACCACAAAGGAAAAGAAAAAAATGGACACTAGAAAAGGTGTATAAATATCAACTTACGGTGCTAGTGTTGTCAGTTGTTTTTACTCTTTATATCATTTTCCCTTGATTACTTATTTATTAATTTTCCTTCCTGAAACTTTTCCATGGAAAAATCAAGAGTTCCTTTTGTTGATGCAGTTGGAGAGAAAGCGAAAGAGGATCAAGAATTCCTCATGACTAAGTTTCTGGGAAAAAAAAAGGCAATAATGTTGTCGATCTTTACTAATACGAAGGATTTTGGTGTCCAGCAGAATGCATTGACAACATCATCTCATTTCAAAAGCACTTCCAAGCAACAGAAAGCGATATACTACTAAGCACCTATACAAAATCAGGCACCACTTGTGTTAAGGAAGCACACACTGTGTACAAGCATGCTGAGCATACTTAGCACGTGTGAATGAAGGCAAGTTGACTGAAGCTGGTTGAGAGGGTAATGCCAGCTCAGCAGAAGTTAGTTAAGCATTCTGTTTTGATTGTTTCTCTTCGAGTAGCTGGAATGAGCCAAATATAAATAGTGTATGTGTAATCCTTTTGATGTTAAGAAATAAAAATTTGAATTCCAGAAGCTTCCTAGTAATTTTCTCACAGCTAGATATATTTTCTCAGCAACCAAACAATCTGACTAGTGTTTTTAAAGTTTTCTAACATGGTATCAGAGCCAAACAGAGCTAGCTCTAGCAATCTGCAGCCAAACAGAGCTGGCTCTAGCAATCTGCAATCAGTTCCTCGTAATTCAACAACCAATGACGCAAATCAAAATACTCAAATCAATTTTTCCTTGACTAATCCAATCAAGTTAGATCGATCAAACTACTTAATTTGGCAATCACAGGTTTTAGCTTCAATTAGAGGAAATCGTTTCGAAGATTTCATCACTAGAACCAGGCTAGCACTTGAAGAGCATCTTTTGTTGACTAGAACAGATGGATCTGCACAACAAATTAATAATCCTAAATATTAGATCTGGATATCACAGGATCAAACTCTTCTTGGCTAGCTACTGTCATCAATAAGTGAAGGTATTTTAAGTCTTGTTATAAATTGTGCAAGTTCATTTGAGATATAGAAAACTCTGGAAAAGAAATTTGGAGTTTAATTTGAGGCTCGAGTTCTTCAACTTAGATATGAACTAAATACTCTTAAAAAGGAGTCTTTTAGTGTTGAAGATTATTGTATCAAAATGAAGACAATAGCTGATAAACTTGCTAGTGCTGGAAGTCCAATAACAGAAAAGGATCTCATGCTAACCATTTTTAATGGATTAGGACCAGGATATCGTGATATTGCAACATTTATAACTGGTTCACGTATGGAATTTGATGATGCTTATGCACTGTTGCTCACTCATGAAACTAGACTAACACAGGAACAAGATGATAAGAGTATGTTCAATGCCAATTATGCATATACTAATGCATATTATCCTAAGGCTTATTATGCACAACATAGGGGGAGTTTTAAGAGAAGAGGATATCCTGGGGGTAGAAATGTTTTCTTTGGCAGAGGAAACATGAATTATTTTCCAAGAATGCTTAATGGAGGTGCTAGACATGGTTATGGCAGGGGATATACTTTTGGTAACAATTTTACTAGTTCAGCTCATTTCCAGTGCCTAGAAATTCAACTCCTTTTGTTAAGAATGGACCTGTTAATCTGAATGGATCACAAGGAACTCTCAATAATGCAGGAGAACTGACATGTCAGATTTGCTTTAAAACTGGTCATACTGCTGATGTCTGTTGGCACAGATTTATTGAAGACTTTGTGCCTGTACCAAGAGGTTTTGGCAGAGGCAGAGCACCAAGAGCAGCATATCTTTCAAATTTTGATGGCTTTGCTTCCAATTCATACTTTGATGGTTATGAACATGTTAACAGTATGTTCCCAGCTGATAATTCTGCATTTGGAAGTAGCTATTACTCTGGCCCTAGCATTGATGCATACACTCCTAGAGCAGCCTTTATGGCAAATTTTGAAGGGCCTGCTGATGATGGATGGTATCTGGATAGTGAAGCAACTCATCATTTGACCAAAAACATGGAGAACTTGCATGTTAGTGAGGAGTTTAAAGGTACTGATCAGCTGATCATTGGCAATGGTCAAGGTTTGTTCACACTCATGTAGGAAATGCATTTATATCATTTAGAGCTTCAAATTCCTTATCTATGCATACTAAAATAACACTCAAAGATATGTTACTTGTTCCCTCTATTACCAAAAACCTGTTAAGCATTTCCAAACTTACAACTGACAATCCTTTATCTGTTGAATTCTGTGGAAATATTTGTTTTGTGAAGGACATGAAGGGACAAGTTCTTCTACCGGGCCTTGCTGAAAAAGGTCTTTACAAGCTGCTGCTGAGTTCTAATCCTCTTTCTTCATCACCTACATCTCATCTTTGTCAATCTCAGCTGAATAAACCTACTTCTATGCTGTCTATCTTTCAGAATTGTGATGACTTTACTAAAACCTACTGTCATTCCGTTTTCGATAAGTGTAATACCAAATCTGATATAATAACCTTGTTACATAGAAGATTTGGTCATCCAAGTTCAATGACATTGATTCATTTGCTTAAATCTTCTAAATAGTTTAAGGTCTCTCAAAAAGATATCTTGTCTTTCACAAATTCTCTATGTGAGGCATGTCAATTAGGCAAAGTTCATAAGCAACATTTTTCCACAACTGAAATGAAAACAAAGGGAGTCTTAGAACTGATTCATACCGATCTTTGGGGTCCTTCACCTACTGTGTCTAGGAATGGTTACAAATATTACATTAGTTTGTGGATGACTATACTAGATACACTTGGATTGACCCACTTAAGCTCAAATCACAAGCATTTGAAATCTTTAAATTGTTCAAAATTCAAGTTGAAAATCAATTTATTACAAAAATCAAGGTGTTGCAATCTGATTTAGGGGGAGAATGTAGAGTGTTCACTGATTTTCTCAACCAAAATGGGATTGTCTTTAGGCACTCCTATCCTTACACTCATCATCAAAATGGTCTTGTTGAAAGGAAACATAGACATATAATTGAGTTAGGATTAACACTCTTGGCTCAAGCTAATATTCCTTTTCAATTTTGTTGGGAAGCTGTTCACATGGCAGTATATCATATCAATAGATTACCAACGCCTGTTCTAAGACTCTTATCTCCTTATGAGAAATTATTCAAACACAAGCCAGATTCTACATTTCTCAAATGTTTTGGTTGTCTTTGCTAACTATATTTGAGAGACTTCAACAAGCATAAATTTGGTTTTCATACTACCAAATGTATCTTCATTGGTTATAGTCCTTCTCATAAGGGTTACAAGTGTTTAACAAGTTCTGGTCATGTACATATTCTTAGACATGTCATCTTTGATGAAAACACATTCCTTTATTCGAAAATCAGTGTTTCTCATTCATCAGAACATCTTCCAATCTTTGAAACATCGGTGTCAAATTTCTCTCAACAACAGATTTACCATCTCTCAACTTTATCTCTATCTGACAGCAGCTTTAAAGATCTTCAATCAGCAGAAATCCAGCTATGTGTGCAAACTAAAGAAGGCCTTGTATGGCTTGAAACAAGCTCCTAGAGCTTGGTATGACAAATTGAAGAGCTGTCTGATTGATAACTGGGAATTTCATAACTCCAAGGCTGACACTTATCTGTTTTTCAAGGAAATACAAGGTTCAGTGAAACTCATTCTAATATATGTTGATGACATACTAATCACAGGACCTAATAGTGGAGAGCTGGATAAATTCATCTCAGAATTTAGTAAAACCTTTGCTTTAAAGGATTTGGGAATGTTGTCATATTTTCTTGGCATAGAAGTTTCTTATATTGAGGACTGTGTTTACTTGTCTCAAAAGAAATATATTTCAGATCTTTTGTCCAAAGCTGAGATGCTAGATTGCAGGGATGTGACACTCCCATAGTTACTGGATCAAAACTTCAGAAAGTAGTCAAATGATACTTGGGTCAGTATGTTGAGGATGCAACAAGCTATAGAAGCATGGTTGGAGGATTGCAGTATCTAGTCTTGACAGACCAGAAATAGCATTTGTTGTACATAAACTCAGTCAGTATGTAACAGCACTAACATCCAGCATATAATGGCTTGTAAAAAGGTTCTCAAATACTTAAAGGAAACTGCAGACTATGGATTGAAGTTTTCAGCTGGTGGGGAAATGAAAATCACAGGTTTTACAGATGCAGATTGGGCATGTGATATTGATGATAGAAAGTCAATTGGTGCTTACTGCATTTATTTTGGGAAGAATCTAATCTCCTGGTCATCAAAGAAGCAGTCCGTAATTACAAGATCCAGTGCAGAGAGTGAGTACTGAGCTCTAGCCACTGCAAGTGCAGAAATAGCATGGGTTCAACCATTATTTAGTGAATTGAACATCAAATGCATCTCATCACCCACTATATGGTGTGATAATATAAGTGCAACAGAGTTAGCCAAGAACCCAGTCTATCATTCATGAACCAAACACATTGAATTGGATATGCATTTTGTTAGAGACAAAGTGTTAACAAAGGAGCTGGAGATCAATTACATTCCAAGTGAAGAGCAGATTGCTGACATCTTAACAAAACCCCTTACGTTCATTCATTTCAATTATTTCAGAGCCAAACTCAATGCGCATCCATGCCCCTTGAGTTTGAGGGGGGCTGCTAAGGAAGCACACACTGTGTACAAGCATGCTGAGCATACTTAGCACGTGTGAATGAAAGCAGGTTAACTGAAATTAGTTGAGAGGGTAATGCCAGCTCAGCAGAAGTTAGTTAAAGCATTCTGTTTTGATTGTTTTTCTTCGATTAGCTGGAATGAGCTAAATATAAATAGTGTATGTGTAATCCTTTTGATGTTAAGAAATAAAAATCTGAATTCCAGAAGCTTCCTAGTAATTTTCTCACAGCTAGATATATTTTCTCAGCAACCAAACAATCTGATTAGTGTTCTTAAAGTTTTCTAACAACTTGGATCAAGACCTTTACATCTTCCATTGTGAGCCAATCACGTTATGCATTTGAGAATAGTTGTCTGCTTACTCACTCTCCTTATCAACTTGTGCCTTGCTTTGAGTTTGATCTATATGATCTGAACAATCAATCACGAAATCTTGAAAGCTATTTGACATCAAGGGGTTTTCAAACACATGTCCTTATACCTTGTTGTTAGGTTCCATTTTGACTTCTTATCGTCAAATTGTGTACGTACTTTTCTAAGAACCCTTTGGACCAACTCATCTCAGAATGGAAATTCATACCAAGAGTTATGAATTCAGAGCCAACTCAAGTAGATGAAGCTTTCAAGAGGGCGTGTCGGGGAATCCAGACGTTTTCACCCATTTGGGAACATGTATTGGTTTACTGAAAAGCCAGCAAAGAACAACCTTATAAGATAAATGAAGATCTCAAAGAAGACCTGACCTTTTACATTAAAAGATTGGTTGATTTCTTGGGATGTCTTTTCTCAGAAGATGAACTGAACCAAGGTGTGGTACAAGAAATCTCCAAGGTATGCGGATTTGATTACGTCAAAAATTTGGAAGTCGGAGAAAGCTGCTTGAAAGCTAACAGCATGATCAATGTTATTCTTATAATGCGGGAGCAACCGTTGCCTTGGAATGCAAGGAAAGTGAGGACGGGAAGTTGTGTACTCTCGCGGGGTTGTTGGTGACTAGTCTGGTACTTATAAGAAACGTATCGAGGGTTGTCATGCTAAATTATGCCGGCATCATTTGGTCAAGGGCCCTAAATCGAAATGCAGCGAGATCATCACCGACGGACTCAGTAGTGCTAGGATTGATCTCAACCCCTTTGTTGGACCTGATCCTGAGCCAGTTCGCTATGCAAATAATCTTGGCTTCATGAAGGAATCCTTGCCTGAGTGCACTAAAGTTCTTAAAGCACTGTTTATTCATGGTTAATTAAGTCATTAATGTATTGACTGATTAATTCATCGGGATTTTGCCAACTTAAAATAATTTTAATTTTTTATAATTTCATAATTCTTTTTTTTTTTTTCCATCAAATTGACATAGTTCATTGTAAAGGAAGCACATACTGCATATAATGAAGCTCAGCAAGGGTGTTGGCGAAGCCTAGTCAGCCGTGTTAGTTATTCGTACATGCGAGCTAAGTAAATGCAGTTAAACATGCTCTGCATTCTATTTAGTTTATTAAGTTTTGTGTGCAGCTAGCTTTGTATAAATACCGACGTAATTATCATTTTTTATTAAAAATTAAACAATTCGAAAGTTAGTGCCTTAAATATTATTTGATGATGATAAAATTTATTTGATAATTTAATTGACGGATTATTATGTAATTATTTTTAATTAAAATTTTTTATAATAAATATCAATCATTGGATTAGCTTTTTGTGTCATTTATGCTGCGTTTATTTGTCAGTAATCGGAATGGGCTGGAATGAGAATGAGATGGAATGAGAATAGGGAATGAGAACAGGGAATGAGAATCAGAATAAATTGTTTACTTATCTTACAAGAATCGGAATCTAAATGGGCATGAATCCCATTGATGTGTTTTTTTTATATTGAATTGTAATTGAAATGAATTAGATTGTAACAAATTACTAAAAAGTACTTAATGGATTATTGTCATAATTATTATTTTATATTTTAGTTATAGTGATTATTTATTCAAAAAGTATTATTATTAATAATTATTGTCAATAAGATATTAATATATTCATTAATTGTAAAATTTTGTAATTAATTAATTATAATAATATACTAATTAATTATAATAATTTTATCAATCATTATTATATCAACCAATAACAACAACAACAACAATAATAATAATTGTTGTGATTATTTATTTAAAAATTATAATTATTAATATATTATTGTTAATAATATATTAATGTATTAATTAATAGTAATAATTATATAATTAATTAATAATAATAAATGAATTAATTAAAATAATTATATTTATAATTATTATAATGGTATATTAATTAATTAATTATCACAATAAAAATAGATTAATTATTGTGATTATTTATTCAAAAATTATAATCATTAATATATTATTGTTAACAATATATTAATATATTAATTAATAGTATAATTATATTAATTAATCAATAATAATATATGATTTAATTAAAATAATTATATTAATAAAAATATATTAATTATTGTGATTATTTATTCAAAAACCATAATTATTAATAATTATTGTTAATAACATATATAATATATTAATTAATTAACTATAATAATATAATAATTAATTATAAATGAGGACAAAATGAGCATTTTTAATTTTAGGGGAGAATAGTCAATCTCAGCAATAGGAGACTCATTCCCACTCTCATTCCTCATTCCCAAATTATGGTGGGTCCCACGATTCCGATTCTGATTCCGGACTCTATTTTGGTAAGTAAACACCGTCAATGATTTCGATTTCGGATTCCGATTGTCTGATCTGGAAAGTAAACGCAGCATTAATTCTTTCAATTCAAAATAAGGGGTGTGGTGCAACGAGGGTCATTCTATGATGCCGTGATT
This sequence comes from Murraya paniculata, assembly GCA_030449075.1. NCBI lineage: Eukaryota > Viridiplantae > Streptophyta > Magnoliopsida > Sapindales > Rutaceae > Murraya > Murraya paniculata. The sequence continues at coordinate 3,311,114 of JAEVFN010000012.1, read as the reverse complement.
AAAGTTGCGGCATCAATATAGTAATTAAATATAAATTATGTAAATAAAACATAAAACTTGTAAATCAACTTTAATTGTAAAATAAAATATAAATTTTAGAAGTTAAACATAAGACTTGTAAATAGAAGGTAAAACGAGTAAATTAATATAAAATTAGTAAATTGATGTATTATTAGTAAATAAAACAAAAGCTTACAAATATAACATAAAACTAGTAAATTAACATTAAGCATAAAGTAAAACATAAATTATATGGAAGGTAAAACAAGTAAATTAATATAAAACTAGTAAAATTAATGTGTTACTGGTAAACAAAACAAAAGCTTACAAATATAACATAAAATTAGTAAATCAACACGAACTGTAAAATAAAACATAAATTTTAGAAATGAAACAAAAGACTTATAAATAGAAGATAAAACAAATAAATTATTATAAAACTAGTAAATTGATGTATTACTGGTAAATAAAACAAAATTTTACAAGTAAAACATAAAACTAGTAAATCAATATTAAGTGTTAAATAAAACATAAATTTTGAAAATGAAACATAAGACTTGTAAATAGAAGGTAAAACAAGTAAATTAATATAAAATTAGTAAAATTAATGTGTTACTGGTAAACAAAAAAAAATTGTAAATATAACATAAAATTAATAAATCAACATTAAGCGCAAAATAAAATATAAATTTTGAAAATAGAACATAAAACTTGTATATGAAAGGTAAAATAAGTAAATTAATATAAAACTAGTAAAATTAATGTAGTATTGGTAAACAAAACAAAAACTTACAAATATAATATAAAACTAGTAAATCAACACTAACTGTAAAATAAAACATAAATTTTGGAAATGGAACATAAAACTTGTAAAAGGAAGGTAAAACAAATAAGTTACTATAAAACTGATAAATTGATGTATTACTGGTAAATAAAACAAAAACTTATAAACATAACATAAAACTAGTAATCAACATTAAGCGCAAAATAAAACATAAATTTTAGAAATGGAACATAAGACTTGTAAATGAAAGGTAAAACAAATAAATTAATATAATACTAGTAAATTAATGTATTATTGGTAAATAAAATAAAAACTTGTAAATGTAACATAAAACTGGTAAATCAACGCTAACTGTAAAATAAAATATAAATTTTGAAAATGGAACATAAGACTTGTAAAAGAAAGGTAAAATAAATAAATTACTATAAAACTAATAAATTGATGCATTACTAGTAGGTAAAATGAAAACTTACAAATATAAAATAAACAAGTAAATCAATATTAAGTACAAAATAAAATATAAACTTTGTAAATTATTTCAAAAACTTATGAATAAAAGCTAAAATGAGCAAATTAATATAAGAGTTACTATTAAAAAAAGTTTATAGTTGTAAAATAAAATCTTATTGTAATGTATATAGCTTATACATTTGTTGCATTTTTTTATTTAAATTGAATAATGGTAGCTTTGCATTTATGTAATACATATGAAATTTTATTAAAGATGAAATTTATTCTCAAAATCATATTTAAAAAAAATATTATTTTAATATCTTTCATAATTGTTGTAAGATGAAGATATTTTGCATCTTTCTGCACTTCCTCAACAATAACCTTAATTGGTCTCTAAGCACAAGTAAAAAGTTTAAAACTATATAAAGTATGTATAAGACTAAAAATTAAATATAATTTTATTGATATATCATATATGTGTAAATAATATAAGAATTCTTTTATTTTCTTTTTGCTTGATCCACATCAAAATAAATAATTGCACTTGATTAACTTGTGTAATGGATATATATTATTATAAAAAATGAGAAAAAAAGTACACAAATGTTCTAGAATAAATATAAAATTTATGGTTAAATAAATTCAATAAAACTTATTCTACTTTTTTTTCAGTACAATTTTTTGTTTTATTAGTGAGTAATTTTTTCATGTTTAATTAAATAAATTATTTTTTGATAAATTTTTCACTAAAATTCTATAGAAATAATATTAATTTTTAAATAATTAATAATATTGTTTAAATTTACTAATTTTACTTTATATTTACTAATTTTGTGTGTAATTTATAATATTTATATCTATTACAATGCCGTAATTTTCATTATGACATTAAAGAATTCTCATAATAGAATGTAATGGATTAGCTTTTAAATGTTAGGATATTATTATAATTAAATGACACAAAAAGCTAATGTTATTATCACATTAAATGTTAAATATTACATTAACTAGTAATATTTAATTATTTAAATGAAAATATTACATTAAATAGCTTTTAAATATTAGTATATTATTAGCTAATCCAATGATTGATATTTCCCGTAAAAAAAGCTAAAAAAAGCTAAATTCTATAACAGAACCCGAAGCTTGGTGTCTAAATTCTCATAACCACGGCCAATATGACCAATGCCACTGATCTCAGTAGTTCCTTCTGCTGCCAATCCACCTAATACCAGGGCAACCCCACCTCTCAGGTCCGCTGCACGAAGCTGAGAACCATGCACAGGGCACTGACGATAGAATTTAAAGGAATTAGCAAAATCAAATTTGAATTTTTTTATGATAATCATAAAATCTAAAATCTCACTATGGAAAGCAGTGTAACTTCGTGTCTCTCTCCCTAAAACCAGTGCAGTGCTCCCACAGACTGAATTTTTGCTCCAAGATTCTGCAGCTTTTTACTGTTCAAAAACGAGGATAAAAATTAGACAAAAATACAGTTAGTACAGATAATGAAACAAAAACACCATAATCTGCTTGTGGCAAAGCAAAAAGGAAGCAGATGTGGACGGTACTTTGAAAATAAAAAACTTTGTTTTCCAGTTTCAGCTTTTGCCAAACATTAGGTGCCAGCTTTTGCCAAACATTAGGTGCCAGCTTTTGGAAGAATTTAAGATCACCACAAAACAGTGTAATTGCAGTGTGATTCCACAATTTATCATCAAAGCATGAAGACAGAAACACATATACACAAAGCAAATAAGAGATATTTTAACGGATCATGCTGCTTGAAAGAAATCTGCTTTGAAATAAGCCAATGAGCTTATTTTCAAAGCCTTCAAGCAAAATGAAGAACATTTTCGGAAATATATATACACTCTGCGCAGAATGTACTCTATTTGGGGAAATCGTTCTGGTAATACAGATAAAATATAAATACAGAAAATGTTAAGGTAAAAATAATTATTGGTCAACAGCAATACCATGGCCCATGCGTTTGTCAAACACGGATTCCTCCACTATACTTGAACCACTACATGTGGTGAGTAGTGCCACTGTTGGAGGTTGGAGATCTGTAGGAAACCCAGGAAATGGACTTGTCTGACATTGAAACCTCGTAAATTTTCACAAACATTCTCAGGGATTGCTCAAACCTGGAATGCCAATCATTTATGATGCCTCAAGCAGCACAAGAGTGGGAAAAAAATGAAAAACAGATTAATGAGGAATTACCCTTACCTCCAACATGTCATTGTTACACCTTGTAATTTTACAACCAGCAATTTTTAGTTTGTCCATCAGACATGATAAGTGAGAAGGAGTGACAGGTGATATCGAGATGAGTGAGCGAGTAATTGCAGCAGCAAGCATAAAGGTGCCTGCTTCAATTCGATCTGGTGGCACATAACATTCACAGCGATGCAATTGGCATTTTCCCTCAATCAAAAGCTTGTCACTCCCAGCTCCATACACACATGCCCCACTGTCATTCAGAAAACGAGCAAGATCAATCACCTCTGGTTCCTGTGGTGAAATTTGGGAGAAGAATCCACTTAAATAATTCAATTAGTTCTGTCATATGTAAACACTAAATTTCCCCAATTCTCTCAAAAACAAAAAGGCACAGTGAGATGTATCACATCATACTTTGGCAGCATTTGAAAGCACAGTTACTCCGTCAGCCATAGAAGCTGCCATCATAAGAGTTTCACTTGCCCCAACACTAGGGAAATCAAGATGGAAACTGCCCCCAACCAATCCCCTGCCATTTGCAGAATGTGCCAGCACTTTCCCATCCCTGTAATTTTGAAGAATTTACTAACTTCAGCCAATTCTTTACATATTCAGTCAGGTGGTAGCTCTCCAGACAGTCACACACACACACACACACACATCAACGGTTAAAGTTCTTGCCATACCCTACTTTTTCTTGCGTGATTGCAGAGTCTGGACATAGAATTGGCAAAAAAGCAGACAAAAACACTTTAAATGATGCCACAATCAGTGCTGGCTGAAAAACTTTCATGATAAAATGCTTTGCTAAAGATCTAGTCAACTTGACCTATGATCTAATTGGTGACCAATCTGCACAAAGTAGAATTATGTTAATAAGTTGCCCTGCACATTAACCATAACAATATCTATGTTTTTCGTCACAAACAAAAGAGGCATGATCCATAAAAAAAACCTCTGAAGCCTAGTGTCATCACTAGTGATTATGCAAAAGTTTACAATGCCCAGCATCTTTTCTGTGTTTGAGTGAGATAAAGTAGGTTTACATAACCTGTTCCCGCAAATCAGAAACTGCCAAGGAAGTATCTTAAAGCTACCCATCCACACCAGAAAATCCAGTTCTATTCTAGCCACAGAAGATTAAAAAAAAAAAAAAAATTAACGACAGTAATGCAAGATGCCACAATCCTTCAATATGGTGAAAAGTTCACATAATCAACCTCATGACACAAACCATTTTCTTATTTATCTACCAAGTATTGCTCTTCACTCTCAAATTTTACACTTTTATTACCCCTAGACAGTTTCTTACATTTCCCATTTGAATCCTATTACCTAATAGTTCCCATATTCACAAGTATTATGCATCATACTGACATCCTTCTTCAAACTGACCAGCTCTCTGCATACTAGTGTTACAGAAAAATCCGATCCTCAAAATAATACGGAACCGGCTTAAAGTAAAGTAACAGAATCAATCTTATTTACACAATATATCTTCAAACTAGCTTCTTTACCTACACATGTGATGAACAATTATGTATTCCATGAAAAATCAATTAACAATCAAGATAATTTTCAATGAAAACATATTGCAATTAAAATAAAGGGAAAAAAAACCATAACCTATCTCAACAGCAGCCCCAAGAGCCCTTAGCCCACGAATGTACAAATCTACGGGTCTCTCCCCATATCACACCCACCAGGCAAACCCGCATCAGCTTCACCGAACCAGGCCAGCAGCGGCCCGATAACAAAAAACCCACCTCGAATTTTCCTCATTTCCTCCAAACATGGCTCAACAGACCTAACACAATCAGTGTTAACCAAAATTTCCTTATTCCTATCGTTAACTCAATCTTGGCGCCTAACGAGCGTAAAATTGAAAGCATTGCTTTGGTGTCAGACAGGCCTGTGGGCACATTGTGGAGTAGACAAGAGTCTGAGCATAAAAGAGTAGCCGCGAGGAGACAAAGAGAAGAGTTCTTGGACCCGGAAATGGGAACATGCCCCGAAAGCTGTGTGGGTCCCGTGATGGTGAGAGTTTCAGGTTTCCGGATCTGGGTTTTTTGGGTTGGGATTTGGAGTTTTGGGTCTGGGGGAGTGGAAGAGAGAATGGTTTAAGGGGTTTGGCGTAACACAAAGAGGTCGCCATTTTCTTGTCGAACAGGAGAAAAGCAAGAGATGTTTAACGAACACTTGACCGCTTCCCGCTTTAATTGTCGATATTGAATCGCTTCCAATTTTTTTTTTTTTTTTTTTATCTTTTCATAGTCTGACCAATGCGCGCTTTAACCCACAGTTTTTGTGTTGTGTGATAATTTTTTCGGAATTAATTATATTAGTTTATTAAATCAAAAAATAAATATCATATTATTTATGATAAAATTTTAAAATGTGGGTTGAGTGATTATTTCTAAATGCAAAGTAGGATTTATGATCACCCACCACTTAAAATCTGAGTTAGGAATTTATTTCCATGGGCGAGTTCAAATGGAGGTCTATGGCCACACAAATTTCTTTTAGGACATATTGACATTTTCTTAGGATAAAATGTGAGCTGTGAGATTATTTCTGGGCACAAAAGAAGATATGTCTGTCTAAAAATGTGTTATGTATGATTGTTTTCAAAATTAAAGAGTCTTTTTGCTGTCTTTTTTCTTTTTTTCTTTTTACTTTGTTTTATATTTGATATTTTTTGCTAGTCAAAATGATCTAGGATGAATTTAGTAATATTGTAACTTTAAAATAATTGTTGCTAGCTGTACTATAGAAATAATTAGTTGTGAAGAAAATCAGTTAAACGTTTGATAAAATTTATTTTCAAAAGTATTATGAGTTTTAAATACAGTCATATATGTTTAGTAAATCTTATTGTTAAACTGTGTAAAAATATAAATATTAAATTGGGTATAATGTTGAATAAAATATATTTAAATATTTATAAACATGTACATAAAATATTTTTTATTGGTTCATATAATAATTGATAATTAAAATAAATATTTTATTTTATTGATTTTATTTTTTATTTTGTTATCACAACTTAATTAGTGATAATAATAACTCTTTATTTCTTAATTAATAAGGATAATTTTATATTTTTATAATATTAATGAGCATATATATGGAATTGTGTTAATTATAAAAGTGATTTTCAAAATTAAATTTTGAATAGCTTCTTTTTTTTCTTAATTTTCAAAATCAACTGTTGGGTATGGTGATTTTGTCAAAAGTGATTTCTAAAAAAATTTGTTTGACACCAAAATTAGCTTTAGCTTTTCGAAGTCACTTCTGAGTCTCTAAAAAATAATCCCAAACAGACCCCTAAATTTAGTTGATACTTTGTTTAATTTAATAAAATTATATTTCTTAACTAAGTGGATGTTATGGAAATCATTATGCATGGGTGATAATTTGAATTAGACAATTAGTGTCTGTTAAAAATAAAGATTTATTATTAAAACTAAGTTAAATTTCCCGTTTGGTTCATCATTATTAAAATTTTGAATGATATTGATGATAGACACCTCTCACTTCATTGAAGCTAAGAGTTTAGCTGTGGTGAGGTTGATTTCTTATAAATATTTTAACTAAAAAATTCTAATAAACTATTGATTGAGGGTATGATACATATTTAATAAATTAAATATATCTTAATATAATTTCTATATCATTCATATTTTTAACGGTAGTGAATTGTACAAAGATACCCTATGGCTTATTCTAGTTATCGAGAGATGAAGAAAATAAGAAATGCCCTAAAGGTGTTCATAAAGATATTATTGATCCAAATTTACTCCTACGAAAACATTTGAATAAAATAAATAATGTTGAGCGGGTCTTTCTTCCTTAGAACGTCAGAAGCCTTAAAAATAGAGAGGATCAGTAAATGCCGCTAAAAATATAACCTCTATACATATACATTATTTGCATATAAAATGGCACCTCCTAGCAGCCACCACTCTTCAACCCAATAGAAATGGCAAAATCAATGAAGCTTGTGGCCGTGTTGCCACAGTTATATGCTTCACCTCCCTCAGCTTCGCCTTTGTTGCGGAAGATGCAAAGACCGTTGAAGGTTTGGTGTATTCTGACTAGTGCCGCGTCCAGTACAAGACCGAGTTCAGTGATTGCATTGCAGGTAATTAACAATATTAGTGTACGTATCATTTTAGCTACAACATCATGTACAACTAGCAACAGCCGAAGGGTGGGCAAAACTCAAATCTATGTTTTAGCTTTCTATTTCACCAGGATTTGAACTTAGTGGCAAGCCACGGAAAGCTACGTGAAAACCACTAGCATAATCTGCTATTCTTATAATGCAGGACAGCAGGAGCAACTGTTGCCTTGGAATGCAAGGAAAGTGAGGACGGGAAAGTTGTGTACTCGCGTGAGGTTGTGAGTGACCAGTCCTGTAATTATAAGATACCTATCGAGGGTTGTAATGCTAAATTATGCCAAGTTCGTTTGGTCAAGAGCCCTATATCGGAATGCAGCGAGATCGTTGCTGACGGACTCAGCAGTGCTAGGATTGATCTCAATCCCTCTGTTGGATCCGATCCGGAGCTGATTCGCTATGCCAATAAGAGGCTTCATGAAGAAGGAATCTTTTGGGAACGTGCGCTGTCAATATTGTAGCATTTTCATCTTTGTATATTTGGTAGCTTTTGTATTCCATTAGGAAAGCAATTAGATAAAGATAGAAAGGGCATCTTTAGGAGATTATTTAGGAAAATTGTCAGCGGTCTTTGATATGGGTAGTTGTATATATGAGTGGACGTGTGATATGCAATTACATGCAGATTTTCTCTCCTGTCAAAAACGTTCTTTTCATGGTATCAGAGCCTTGAACTGATCTTTCTAACAAATTTTTCTTCCATAGCCGGAGCCGCAGCTTAGCACCATGGCTGGAAAGGAAAAGGAAAACCAAAACGTGATTGATTCTTCTTCCCCTTATTATCTTCACCCCTCTGATCATACGGGCATGATTATATCCCCTGTGAAATTGAATGAAGAGAATTATGAAGAGTGGTCACGCTCGATGCATAATGTATTTCGGGCAAGGAGAAGACAATCGCTTTTGGATGGCAAGATTAAGAAACCTGCTGAAGATGCTCCTGAAATTGAAGATTGGTCGAGTGTGAATTCAATGCTTGTAGGATGGATATTTACGTCCATTGAACCGCATATTCGTTCAACAATCACCTACTATGAGACCATTAAGCAACTTTGGGATGAATTAAAACTCAGATTCTCGATTGGGAATGGACCACGAGTACTGCAGTTGCGATCCGATCTAGCCAAATGTAGACAAGATGGGCAAACAATAGCAGCCTATTTTGGACATCTCAAGATTCTTTGGGATGAACTCAACAACTATGTTCAACCTCCTGTCTGCTCTTGCGGCAACTGCACCTGTAATATGTCGACACAGTGGGAAAAGCAAAGGGAAGAAAAACGTGTTCATCAATTCTTGATGGGACTTGATGATACGATTTATGGGACGATTCGTTCTAATATTATTGCTCAAGATCCTCTTCCCTCACAAAGTCGTGCTTATGCGTTGGTGGTACAAGAAAGGCATCAAACTATTACCAGGACACGTGATGTACGTGTCGAAGCCGTGAGCTTTGCTGTACAGGCACCTAAAGCGCAAAAAGGAACTGCTGCATTTGTTTCGAATAATGTGAATGGAGAAAAATCAGTCTGTAAACATTGTGGCAAAACCGGACATGAGATGACATCTTGCTTTAAGATCATTGGATATTCGGAGTGGTGGAATGCTAATCGTGGAAAGGGCAACTCAGGCGGACGAGGGCAGACGAATAATTCTACTGGGCGTGGTAAGTTGAATACTGTTGTGGCCAATGCTGCTCTTATGCCTGCTAGTGGAAGAGGAAACCAGGCTAGTCCGACTCTGTCAACACAAGATCGGGCTGCCCTTGCTGCTACTCTTACGGATGACCAATAGGTAACCATAGTGAATATATTCAATTCACAAAATAAGGAGGTTTCAAAAGAGAAGGTTTTTGGTAAGTGGATTCTTGATACAGGGGCTTCACGACATATGACAGGAAGTAGGGCATTACTGACTGATCTGTAGAATATTGGGCCTTCGCCCATAGGCCTCCCAAACGGCACATGCTCTCATGCTTGGTGTGAGGGCACTGTTGAGTTTGGAAACAATTTGAGATTGAATCATGTTCTATATGTCCCTGATCTTAATTGCAATTTAATTTCTTTGGCTTGCCTGATTAATGATTTGCAATGCCTTGTCACGTTAACTGAGAAACTGTGTGTGATACAGGACCGCACTACGAGGACTTTGATTGGTGTGGGTGAGCAAGAGGACGGGGTCTATATTTTTCGGAGTTCGACATCAGCAAAGGCATGTCGTGTCTCTACAAAAGGAAATTATTATCTGAGGCATCGGCGGTCAGGTCATGCTTCTAATAAGATTGTTTCTTTACTTTCTGGTGTTAGCACAATGGAGTGTCAGAAATTTCGTGATGAACCATGTGATATTTGTTTTAAAGCAAAAAAAACTCGAAATGTCTTTCCTATTAGTATGAATAAAGCCGATGATATGTTTGCTCTAGTGCATTGTGATGTGTGGGGTGCTTATCGTATTCCGTCTTCTTGTGGTGCTCATTATTTTCTTTCCATTGTTGATGATTATTCACGAGGTGTTTGGGTGTATTTGATGGCACACAAATCTGAGGTGGCTCAACTTTTCAAAAATTTTTGTGCTATGGCCAAGACACAATTTAATAGGCAAGTAAAAATGGTACGAAGTGATAATGGTACAGAATTTCGAGTTTTGCATTCCTTTTTTGCTGAAAATGGCATTGAATTTCAAGCCTCTTGTGTGGATACGCCTCAACAAAATGGGCGTGTCAAACGAAAACACCGTCATCTTCTCAATGTTGGGCGTGCTTTATGGTTCCAAGCCAACTTGCCTCTTAATTTTTGGGGAAAATGTATTTTGAGTGAAAATGTATTTTGAGTGCTGTTTATATAATTAATCATACACCTACTCCTTTACTTGATGGAAAAACTCCTTATGAATTATCGCATGGCAAGCCTCCTCCGTATGCTCATTTTCACAGTTTTGGATGTTTGTGCTATGCTCGTTATGTTCCTTGTGACAAGAATAAATTCAATCCTCAAAGTCGACGGTGTATATTTGTTGGCTATCCTCATGGCAAGAAAGGTTTGAGAGTTTTTGATTTGGAAACCAATGATTTTTTTGTGTCCCGTGATGTGGTGTTTTTTGAGGATGTATTTTCGTATCATGATACCTCATTGGATTGCTCTCCTGCTCATGATCCTTACATGCCACCTGAACCTCTACAAGAGCCACATGTTGCATCTCCTCTTCATTGCATGGAAAGTGCAGGAGATGTTTCCTCCAATGATGCTCAGGAGGAACCTAGTTCTAACGATAGGGGGAGCTCCTCCTCACCTCATGCAGTGCCCAATTCGTCCTCTGATTTCATTGCTTGACATGACATGGGGAACTATTTTCATGATGTTTCACTCTCTTTGCCATCATCTGCTGACGAGAATAATGATCTCTCTGTTCGTCGGAGTACACGGCCGAAAATTCCTAACACTCGTCTCCGTGATTATGTGTGTCATACTACTCAAGTTCTAGACCCCACCTTCTTCTCCCCTGTACCACCGTTGTCCTCAGGTACGCCTTATCCCATAGTTAATTTTGTGACTTGTGCTAATTTTTTTGCAAATCATTCTCATTTCCAGGCAGCTATTACTGCTTCTACTAAGCCCACCAAGTATTCTGAGACTGTAAAAGACCCCTGTTGGCGTGCAGCCATGGCTAAGGAGATTGAGGCTCTCGAACAAAATGAGACTTGGACATTAGCCGATCTTCCTCCGGGCAAGAAGGCTATTGGCTGTAAATGGGTGTATCACATCAAGTACAATTCTGATGGCAGTGTTGAGCGGTGCAAAGCTCGACTAGTTATCCTTAGTAATAACCAGATTGAAGGGGTGGATTATAAAGAGACATTTGCACCAGTTGCTAAAATGGTTTCAATTCGAACTTTCTTAGCTGTGGCAATTGCTCGAGATTGGGAGTTACATCAGATGGATGTCCACAACGCTTTTCTTCATGGTGACCTTGATGAGGAAGTGTACATGCAACTTCCTTTAGGTTTTTCCACCACTGCTCCTAGTAAAGTGTGTCGTTTCCATAAATCTTTATATGGTCTTCGTCAAGCTCCTCGTAATTGGTTTGCTAAGCTTGCTGGTGCCTTGAAATCTTTTGGTTTTGTGCAATCATATGGCGATTACTCTCTTTTTACATTTAAGCGTCATGATATTTCTCTTCATGTGCTTGTTTATGTTGATGACTTAATTATTGCTGGGAACAATGCTACTGCCACTTCTGCTTTTAAAGCCTATTTAGGCTGTTGTTTTCACATGAAGGATTTGGGTGTTCTTAAGTATTTTCTTGGCATTGAGATCTCCCGAGGACCTAATGGCATGTTCTTATCTCAGCACAAATACACGTTGGATATTTTAACTGAGACTGGTCTTCTCGGTGCAAAACCAGCTCAGTCTCTTATTGACTAAAATCATCGTCTTGCTCTTGCTGATGGCCCTTTGTATTATGATCCCGAGAGGTATCACAGGCTCATTGGTCGCTTAATTTATTTGACTATTACTCATCCCAAGCTTTGTTATTCAGTTCATATTCTGGCTCAATTTATGCAATGTCCTCGTGAAATTCATTGGGAGGCTGCTATTCGTGTCCTCCGCTATCTAAAAGGTCATCCAGGTCAAGGTATTTTCTTACGACGGGATAGCGCACTTCAACTTATTGCCTATTGTGACTCCGATTGGGGCGCTTGTCCGCTTACCCATCGCTCTCTTACTGGTTATTTCATTTTTCTCGATGGTTCTCCTATTTCCTGGAAGACAAAGAAACAACATACTATCTCTCGTTCTTCGGCTGAAGCCGAATATCGGTCTATGGCCTTCACTAGTTGTGAATTAACTTGGTTGAAGGCTTTGTTAAAGTCCCTTGGTGTTTCGCATTCTCTACCAATGCGTCTTTATTGTGATAGTCAGGTTGCGCTTCATATTGCTGCCAATCCTGTTTTTCATGAGCGGACTAAGCACATTGAAATTGACTGCCACTATGTGCGGGATCAACTCCATGCTGGTAATATTACTACTTCTCATGTTCCTACTTCTGAGCAACTTGCAGACATTTTCACAAAGGCGCTTGGTGGCCACCAGTTCGAGAATATCCTTCGCAAGTTGGGCATTCGTGATCTTCATGCTCCCACTTGAGGGGGAGTTTTGGGAACGTGCCCTGTCAATATTGTAGCATTTTCATCTTTGTATATTTGGTAGCTTTTGTATTCCATTATGAAAGCAATTAGATAAAGATAGAAAGGGCATCTTTAGGAGATTATTTAGGAAAATTGTCAGCGGTCTTTGATATGGATAGTTGTATATATGAGCGGACATGTGATATGCAATTACATGCAGATTTTCTCTCCTGTCAAAAACGTTCTTTTCAACGTTCTTTTCAGAATCCTTGCCCGAGTGCGCTAAAGTTCTTGAAGAAATGTTTATTCATGGTTAATTAAGTCATCAATGTATTGATTGATTAATTCATTGGATTTTGCCAACTTAAAAATAATTTTTTTATAATTTCATAATTATAATTTTTTTCTTCAAATTAACATAGTTCGTGACATAAATAGTTTTGATACCGTCAAAGGAACACAATTTGATCACTGATTTAACTTAACTAGAAAAGCTTAGTTAAAAGGAGAATAGAATAAAGTTAACTTTGGTCCCCTATAAAGAATTACAATGTATTTTTTCGTTAATTTTGTTTAACAGTACTTAAAAAGAAAAAACACAAAACGGATCAATACTAACTTGATGTAGAAATGGATGTGCCATTTTGACTTAATTATAAAAGGAATTAATACAATTATCAGCTTTGATTGTGTCATCTCCTTATCTAATGTGCTAGGCATTTTCTTTTTCTTTTTTTTTTTGGGACCAAACTAAGTTAATTCATGGCGTCCTATTTGACACAATTCATGCTTTTATTTGAAGAGTCTCACTTTTTCTGAGCAAGAGCCACTGCAGAAATGTGTGGCCAGCCATTTATAGAAATTCCTGGAGATTATCTATGCATTTAGCCTCAGAGCGTTGCAACTCCAAACAAATTAAGGAGATAATTAATCTCCGCTGCCTCAGAGCAAGTAAAGCTTTAGGAGTCCATCGAGTGATCCCATCTGGGCGTGCAGTACGGTAAGTGATATGCTTCTCAATTCTCGGATGAAGTTCATTTTCGGGATGACAAACCCGGAGATTTTTTAAACTGCCAAATCTCAGCAAGTGCCTTTCTACCTAGGCTGAACCTACACCATTTCCTTCGCGACGGAGTCGGCGGGACTACATTTCGAGCTGTAATAGGTAACTTCTTTATTATTATTATTTTTTTTAATCTCGAACGAAAATTATTCCTTTAATTATTTGTACAATTTTTTTTTTTTTGAAGTTCATTGTTCAAAAGAAATACTAATCTTGTGAAAATAATTTTATAAATTGAAATACAATATTTTTTTATTTAAAGCTTTTTTTCAATTTTCACTCCCATGTTTTTTTTTAAACGCCAACTATATGAATACAAAATAGATTTTATTTTTAAATATTAATTGTAATTTAAAAACTTAATATAAATTAATCATGAGTGATGTATCAAGAAATGTATGCTAATATATTAATGCATTTGGAATAAAATTATGAATGAATTGACATATGAGAATGAATTTATGTATGTAATCTCCAATACAAATATAATATTGCGGTATTATTAGTATAACTTATTTTGTTCATATTTGAATAGAGAAAATTAAAAAAGTTGTAATTTTTTAGATTACCACCACATGAAAAGATATATCTTATTGGGTTCTCTATTTTAGTTAATTAGTCAAATATCTCAATCTAACTTCTTTAATTGACAAAATACTTTTATCCCAATAAATTTTAATATTTTACTTAATTTTGATTAACTGCTATAATAACATAGGCGGATGCAGCTTAGGTCCAGAAGTGGCTTCAACTCCTTCTGAGTCAATATTTTTTCTTTTAAGTGTGCCCCAAGCTTATTCTCAAAGAATTCAATAAAAAAAATTTTGGCGCTCTTTCAACAAAAAAAAATAGTTTAGTGGTAAGTGTACAATTTAGTGATTTTGGAAACTTGGTTTAAATCCTAATAACGAATAATTTTTTTAGATATTTCTTGGAGGTTATTTACAAAATGACATTTTCATAAATATGGCTACAATGAGTTCCAACATTGAAAATAAATAATTTACTACTATTATTTTTTAAAATTTAAAAGAAAATTATAGAATTTAAATTTTTGAGACATTAAGGGTATGTTCGGTATTGTTTCTGAATTGATATTTTCTAAAAACAAAAATGAGAATGAAAATGGTGTTGTGTAGTTGCTGTATTTCAAATTTAAATGTGCCACTGATATCGTTTTCTGTATCTTGTATTTTAAAATTAAAAATAATAATATGCATTCGGTAGACATAGTTAAAAAAAAAATAGTGAATATGTGTTCGGTAGTACTATATTCAGAAATAGTTTTTATTGAATATTTAAGTCATACTTATAATTAAAAAATAATTGTTTAAACTAATACTATAAATTTTATTTATTTCGTCTCCCTTAACTAAACAGATAATTCATTAAACATACCGTCAATAATTTAGTATTGTGATTAATTAAAAAAAAGTTTTACATTGTCATTATTTTTACACACTAATTTAAGATACATATTACAACATATGATTGAAACAAAATTAATATCCAATTACATGACAAACATCATGAATCACATATGTAATAATGCCACTTGGAAGTTGCAAACTTGCAATTCAATCTCTTGTAGCATTCATCTCTACAATGTTTACTAAAGATAAATTAATATTAGTAAGTGGTCTATTAGTATCTCCTTCTTCATTGGTAACCATATCTTGTATATGGAAGTCCTCGAACAATCTATCGCTTGCATTTTCTAGTCCATTTCGTGTTACTAAAAAATTTAATAAAAAATAACATACATCAAATATTAATCAAACTAAGGAATGAAATACTAAATTAGATAAAGTATATCTCTACAATATTTACCAAAGATAAATCAATATTAGTAAGTGGCTTACTAGTATCTCCTTCTTCATTGGTAACCATATCTTGTACATGAAAGTCTTCGAACAATCTATCACTTGCATTTTCTCGTCCATTTCGTGTTACTAAAAAATTTAATAAAAAATAACATACATCAAATATTAATTAAACTAAGGAATGAAATACAAAATTAGATAAAGTACCTGTAACATTATTACAACTGGCTTAAAGAAGAGAAATACTTCAGATTCGGCATAAACGATTCACAACAAAAGTCAATAACACAAAAAGACCAGACCAACTAAAACAAATTGCAACTTGTCCTCTTTGGACAATCATTATTAGCTCTGCTTTAAGTTAAAAAAAAAAAAATCATAAAACTGCACTTATATTAATCTCATACTCAATATGGTGTACTATCCCCATACTGCACCATACATGGTGCTTGCTCTTTACATAACAAGAGCTAAAAAAATAATAAACTGCCTTAATTAAGAGATTAGAGATGAAAGAACATCTTAATGGCAGCTAAGCTAAGTTGACAACTGATGACTATGGTGGTTACTGGATGTTGATGTTGCCATAAAGATGAGAATTCATAATGGACGGAAAAAAAAAATACCCCATTTGCTAAAATGATTCCATGGCCGTTACATACAGCCAAGGAAGGAACAGAGAAAGAAAGAGAATCCCACTAATATATAAACAACAATTAAATTTTGGCTTATTCATGACTATCATAAAAACAAATTAAGAAAAAATTTTATCATAATCCCAGAATTACACATATTCCACTCTTTACTTCAAAATTTGCAGGGCGAAGCTTACGTGTTTTTTTTTTTCAAATGATGCTGCATGTGTCCAAATCAATCAGCAGCAACGGCTGGATAAGTCCAGATATGTACTAAGAAAAAGGATCATAAAAGAATTATGGATTCATTTTGTATTTGGCTTTATGGTGAAAAGTGGCTATTGACTTTCTTTAACAGAGTACTCATTTTAGCTTAAAGCTCATTTCACAGGCATATTTGTCAAGCGTCACTTCTCGTAGGCCTGCATTAGGATACAATAATGAGCCAAAATCCCAGATACAAATTTGGAGACTAAATGAAAATACAGAATGATATTTAAAACAAGGACAAGGCCATCCAAATAAGAACCCACAGACAAAATAATGAAGATGAACACCACGCCAAAAACAATTCAACACAAGGGCAAGGCGACAAAAAGACCGAAAAGAGTGAAAATTATTTTGACATGCTACTGTAAGAGTTCTACAAGACAATTGAAAACACAAGTTATAAATGGAAGAAATTTCCCAAAAACCATATCACAAAGAGAACTGTATATCACTGAAACCAAAGGGTCAAATTAGTAATAAAAACCAAATGAAATTCTTCAAACATTATGTCGCAAACGGAATTCTCAACTAAGCAAGCAAAGAAACGCAAGTACGAGCATAACACAAAAAGAGAACATAGTTAGAATCCAATTAAGAAAACAGTGACGAAGAGAACAACAGATTTAGAGAGGCAGCAACAGTAACGAAGGGAGAACTCACAGATTTAGCAGCGACAAAGAGAGCAGCAGCGGCGCAGAGAGAGAGAGAGAGAGCTACAGCAATGGAGAGAGAGCAGCAGCGAGGGACAACAGCAGCACCTAGACAGATCAGCAGCAGCGAGGGAGAGAGAGCAGCAGCACTGGAGAGAGTAACAGCAGCACCTAAGCGGTGAGGAAGAGAGAGTAGCAACACCAATGATGGAGACAAAAAGCGAATAGATCTATGATAAGGGAGAGTGAATGAGAAGCTCGATTTTAGGAGAGAGAAATAGACAATCATGGATAAGCTTGGATTCTCTATTTTGTGACTTACTTTTAAGTTTATATTTGTAATTCATTGAGAATGTGTATAACAAGTTCACAAATTTATAACTGTAAAAGAAAATATGAATTATTTATTTTACAATTTGTTTTCTGAATTTGGACCACTGAACGCGTATTAATTTGAATTCATAAAACGAAAATGAAAACAAGGCCTATAAAATGTTACCAAACAAGCCCTAAGTGTGTTTAAATATATAGTAAAAAAAGTTAAGTATCTAAATTAATTAAAATTTGAGATACCTAACTAAATGTGACTTAAGTGAACATTAAAAAATTTAAGCATCCTAAATTAAATTAATTTTTTTAATTAAGGCCTCAATTTAAGTGTCTGGATTTGCCACTGACTATGAACAATTTGATCTCATTCAGTGGTTCCCTTTTATCCTACTATTGAAACTGAATTTTTAGCATAGCACCATTAACAACTAAGTTTCAACTTTTTACATGTCCATGAAGCTATCTTCTTTTTCATCATTGAATATGCTTTTCAATGATAATTGATAGCAAGGGTAGAATTTGAATGTTTGGCATTTTAAATGTGTTTAAGTGAGCTGTAAAATAATAATAATAACAAGGAGAAGAAGAAGAAGAAGAAGAAAAGGACGAGGAGGAGGAGGAGGAGGAGGAGCAGTAAGAAGAAGAAGAAGAATTTTTTAATGTGTTTAAGTGAGCGGTAAAAAAAAGAAATCAATTATCTCAAATTAAATTAAAAAAATTTTAATTGAACCCCTTAATTTAAATGTTTGGGTTTGCCGCAGACAATGAACCATTTGATCTCATTTAATAGTTTACTTTTATCCCACTATTGAATCTGAAGCTTTAGCCCACCATTGATAACAATGTTTCAGCCTTTTACATGTGCATGAAGGTATCATCTTTTCATGAATATGCTTTTCAACGATAATTGTTAGTAAGGGTACAATTTGAATTTTTGAGATTTTAAATGTGTTAAAGTGAGCGAAAAAAAAGAACTAAGTATCTCAAATTAAATTAAAATTTTTTTAATTGCAACCCTTAATTTAAATTTCGGGGTTCCCAAAGACTATGAACAATTAGATTTCATTTAATAGCTTACTTTTATCCCACCATTGATATTGAAGTTTGATCCCACAAAAAACAATAAGTATGTTTCAACTTTTTACATGTGCGCGAAGCTTTTTTCTTATTCATTGTTGAATGTTCCATCCAACGATAATTGATAGTGAGGGTAGAATTTGAATTTTTGTGGCTTTAAATGTGTTAAAGTGAATAGTTTAAAAAATGAAGTATTCAAAATTAAATTAAAATTTTTTGAATTGAACCCGCCTAATTTAAATGTCTGCGTCCATCACTAACTATCCAAATTAAATTAAAATTTTTTGAACTCAGTGCCTGCAAATTTAAGTGTCAAGGTACGCTATTGACTTTGAATCATTTGAACTCATCCAACGTTTACTATTATCGCACTATTGATAAGTTTTAGCCCACCAAAATTGATAAGTATGTTTAAGCTTTTTACATGTGCACGAAGCTTTTTTTTTTTTTTTTTTCATTGTTGGATGTTCTTTCCATTGATAATTGATGGTAAGGGTAAATTTGAATTTTTGAGACTTTAAATGTGATTATGTGAATAGTAAAAAAAAGAAATGAATTATTCCAAATTAATTAATTTTTTTAATTGAAACCCTTAATTAAATGTCTGGGTTCGCTACAAACTATGAACCATTTGATCTCATTTAGTAGTTTACTTTTATCCCACTATTGAAACTGAAGCTTTAGCCCACCACCATTGATAACTATGTTTTAGCTTTTTACATGTGCAAGAAGCTATCTTCTTCATTATTGAATATGCTTTTCAACGATAACTGATGGTAAGGGTAGAATTTGAATTTTGGGATTTTAAATGTGTTTAAGTTAGCGATAAAAAAAAAAGAAATTAAGTATCTCAAATTAAATTAAAACTTTTTAATTGCACCACTTGATTTAAATTTTTTGAATCGCCACGGACTATGAACAGTTTGATCTCATTTAATAGTTCAGTTTTACCTCACCATTGATACTGAAGTTTGAGCCCACCAAAATTGATAAGTATGTTTCAGCTTTTTACATGTGCGCGAAGCTATTTTCTTTTTCATTGTTGAATGTTCTATCTAGTGATAACTGATGGTGAGGGTAAAATTTGATTTTTTGAGGATTTAAATGTGTTTAAGTGAATAATTTAAGAAAAAATTAAGTATCAAAAATTAAATTAAAATTTTTTGAAATGAACTCCCCTAATTTAAATGTCTGGGTCCTTTGCTAACTTTCCCAAATTAAATTAAAATTTTTTGAATTCAGTGCCCGCAAATTTAGTGTCTAGGTCTGCTATTGATTTTGAATCATTTGAACTCATTTAATAGTTCACTTTTATCCCACCAACGATACTGAAGCCTTAGCCTAGCAAAATTTATAAGTATGTTTCAACTTTTTACATGTGCGTGAAGCTTTTTTTTTTTTTTCATTGTTGGATGTTCTTTCCAACGAAAATTGATGTTAAGGGTAAATTTTGAATTTGTAAGACTTTAAATGTGATTACGTGAACAGTAAAAAAAAAAAGAAATGAAGTATCCCAAATTAATTAAAATTTTTTTAATTGACTAGGTGGTTCACCACAAACTATGAACCATTTGATCTCATTTAATAGTTTACTGTTATCCCACTATTGAAACTAAAGCTTTAGCCCACCACCATTGATAACTCTGTTTCAGCCTTTTACATAGTGCATGAAGTATCATCTTTTCATGAATGTGCTTTTCAACGATAATTGTTGGCAAGGGTACAATTTGAATTTTTGGGATTTTAAATGTGTTAAAGTGAGCGGTAAAAAAAAAAAAAAAAGAAACTAAGTATCTCAAATTAAATTAAAATTTTTTAATTGCACCCATTAATTTATATTTCGGGTTTGCCACAGACTATAGACAATTTGATCTCATTTAATAGCTTACTTTTATCCCACCATTGTTACTGAAGTTTGAGCCCACCAAAATTGATAAGCATGTTTCAGATTTTTACATGTGGGCGAAAAAAATGAAGTATCCAAAATTAAATTAATTGTTTTTGAATTGAACTCCCCTAATTTAAATGTCTGCGTCCTCTGGTAACTATCCAAATTAAATTAAATTTTTTTGAATTCAGTGCCCGCAATTTTAAGTGTCAAAGGTACGCTATTGACTTTGAATCATTTGAACTCATCCAACGTTTGCCATTATCCCACTATTGATAATGAAGTTTTGGCCCACCAAATTTGATAAGTATGTTTCAGCATTTTACATTTGCGCGAAGCTATCTTCTTTTTCATTATTGAATGTTCTTTCCAACGTTGATTGATGGTAAGGATAGAATTTCAAATTTTGAAACTTTAAATGTGATTAAGTGAACAGTAAAAAAACGAAATTAGGTACCCCAAAGTAAATTATTATTTTTTAATTGAACCCCTTAATTTAAATGTCTGGGTTCGCCGCACACTATGAATTATTTGATCCATTTAATAGTTCATTTTATCCCTCTATTGATACTGAAACTTTAGCCCACCACCATTGATAACTATGTTTCAGCATTTTACATGTGCATGAAGCTACCTTCTTTTCATTATTGAATATGCTTTGCAACGATAATTGTTGGTAAGAGTAGAATTTGAATTTTTGGGATTTAAAATGTCTTAAAGTAAGCGGTAAAAAAAAAAGAAATTAAATATCTCAAATTAAATTAAAATTTCTTAATTGCACCCCTTAATTTAAATTTCTTGGTTTGCCACAGACTATGAACAATTTGATCTCATTTAATAGTTCACTCTTATCCCACTATTGATGCTGAAGTTTTAGCCCACCACCATTGATAACTCTGTTTCAGTCTTTTACATGTGCGTGAAGCTATTTTCTTTTTCTTTGTTGAATGTTCTATCCAGCGATAACTGATGGTGAGGGTAACATTTGAATTTTTGAGGATTTAAATGTGTTTAATTGAATAATTTAAGAAAAAATTAAGTATAAAAAATTAAATTAAAAGTTTTTGAATTGAACCCCCCTAATTTGACTGTCTGGGTCCACTAACTATCCCAAATTGACTTAAAAATTTTTGAATTCAGTGCCGGCAAATATAAGTGTCTAGGTACGCTATTGACTTTGAATCATTTGAACTCATCCAGCGGTTTACTATTATCCCACTATTGATAATGAAGTTTTAGCCCACCAAAATTGATAAGTATGTTTAAGCTTTTTACATGTGTGCGAAGCTATCTTCTTTTTCATTATTGAATGTTCTTTCCAACGTTAATTGTTGGTAAGGATAGAATTTGAATTTTTGAAACTTTAAATATGATTATGTGAACAGTAAAAAAAAGAAATTAAGTATCACAAATTAAATTAAAATTTTTTTAATTGAACCTCTTAATTTAAATGTCTAGGTTTGCCACAAACTATGAACCATTTGATCTCATTTAGTAGTTCACTTTTATCGCACTATTGATACTGAAGTTTTAGCCTACCAAAATTGATACGTATGTTTCAGCATTTTACATGTGCGCGATGCTATCTTCGTTTTCATTGTTGAATGTTCTTTTTAACGATTATTGATGGTAAGGGTAGAATTTGAATTTTTGAGGCTTTAAATGTGTTCAAGTGAACAATTAAAAAAAATTAAGTATTTAAAATTGAATTAAAATTTTTTGAATTGAACCCCCTAATTTAAATGCCTGTGTCCTCCACTGACTATCCTAAATTAAATTAAAAATTTTTGAATTCAGTGCCCCCAATTTAAGTGTCTGGATCTACTATTGACTTTGAATCATTTGGGCTCATCCAATGGTTTACTTTTATCGCACTATTGATAATGAAGTTTTAGCCCACCAAAATTGATAAGTATGTTTAAGCTTTTTACATGTGCGCGAAGCTATTGTTGAATGTTCTTTCCAATGATAATTGATAGTAAGGATAGAATTTGAATTTTTGAGACTTTAAATGTGATTAAGTGAATAGTAAAAACAAGAAATTAAGCATCACAAATTAAATTAATTTTTTTGAATTGAACCCTTAATTTAAATGTCTGGGTTCGCCACAGACTATGAATCATTTGATCTCATTTAATAATTCACTTTTATCCCTTTGATCAGCACCATTAATAATTAAGGTTTCAGTTATATACATGTGCATGAAACTATCTTCTTTTTTATTATTGAATACGCTTTTCAATAATAGTTGATGTTAAGTGTAGAATTTGAATTTTTAAGAATTTAAATTTATTTCAGTAAGCAGTAAAAAGAAATCAAGTGTTGCAAATTAAGTTAATTTTTTTTAATTAAGCCCCCTAATTTAAGTGCCTAAATCCACCACTGACCATAAACCATTTGATCTCATTCATTGGCCCACTTTTATCGTACTATTGATACTAAAGTTTTGGGCTAGCACAACTAATAACCAAGTTTTCAACTTTTTACATGTGCATGAAGCTATCTTCTTTTTCATTATTGATTGTGCTTTTGAATGATAGTTGATGGCAAGGGTAGAATTTAAATTTTTGAGACGCAAAATGTTTTTAAGTGAACAATAAAAAAATTAAGCGTCCTAAGTTAGATTAAAATTTTTGAAATTAAGCACTCGTTAATTTAATCATCCGGGTCCGCACTGACTATAAACCATATTGATCTCATTCAATGTTTCTTTTATCCCACTATTGATACTATAGTTTTAGCCCAGCACCATTGATAATTACGTTTCAACTTTTTACATGTGTATGACGTTATCTTCTTTTTTATTATTGAATGTGCTCTTCAATGTTAGTTGATGGTAAGATTAGAATTTGAATTTTTGAAACTTTAAATGTGTTTAATTGAATAGTAAAAAAGAAAATAAATAAATAAATATCCCAAATTCAATTAAATTTTTTGAATTTTTCCCCCCTTTTTTAAGTGTTTGGGTTTGCCACTAACTATGTACCATTTAATCTTATTCGATGGTTCACTTTTATCCCACTATTGATATTGAAGTTTTAGCTCAGCACCATTGATAACTACATTTAAGCTTTTCACACATGAAATGAAGCTATCTTCTTTTTCATTATTGAATGTGCTTTTTAAGGATAGTTGATGGTGAGGGTAGAATTCGAACTTTTTGGCACTTGAAATGTGTTTAAGTAAATTGTAAAAAAAAAATTATGTATCCCAAATTGGATTAAAATTTTTTGAATTAAGTCCCCACTAATTTAAGTGTCTGAGTCCACCACTGACTATGAACCATTTGATCTCATTTAATGGTTTACTTTTATTCAACTATTGGTACTTATATTTTAGCCCAACAAAATTGATAACTAAGTTTTAGCTTTTTACGAGTGTATGAAGCTATCTTCTTTTTCATTACTGATGTGCTTTTCAATGATAGTTGATGGTAAGGGTGAAATTTGAAATTTTGAGATTTTAAATGTGCTCAAGTGAATAGTAAAAAAATAAATATTCAAATTAAATTAAAATTTGGGATATTTAATTGTCATTAATTGAGCTACTAAAAAAATTAGATATCCCAAATTAAATTAATTTTTTTGAATTAAATCCTTGAGAATTTAAGTGTTTGGGTCCGCCACTGAGTTTATGAACCATTTGATCTTGTTCAATGATTCTCTTTTGTCCCACTATTAATATCGAAGTTTTAGGCCAGCATCATTGATGACTACATTTCAACTATTTACACTTGAACGAAGCTATTTTCTTTTTAGTTATTGAATGTGACTTGATCGTTGATGGTAAGGGTAGAACGTGAGTAATAATTAATATTGATGAAATTAATATCCGTACGAGTCCTCTTGCTATAAATACTTATGGGATCGTTTGGCTTAGCATAAGTTTTTGTTGAAGAAGAAGAAACAAATATAGCACAATAGTTGCAAAATGTTTCTTCTCTAAAATATAAGAAAGCTTCCACAGTTTTATCTACATTCCACTATTGCCCAGCTCGTTTAAGTTTTGAGTAAAAACGTCCTTTCTCAGTTTCACTTTCAACGCTTTGCTCATTCCTTAACCGGTTCATTCTCTGCATTTTTTGTCTTTGATTATTGAGAATTAATCTATATCCTTTTCCATTGGTTTTAGTACCAAAATTTTCCATGGAAAATTCTAAAAATCCTCCGGTTGCAGCAGAAAAGGAAGAAAAAGAGGATCAAGAATTGTTCTTGACTCAGCTTCAGAAAGTGAAAGTCTCCAAAGTCTCCAATGGTTTTGATCTTTATCAATACCAAGCATTTTGGTGCCCATCCAGGCACATTAATGGTGCTATATCCTTTCAAAAGCACTTCCAAGCAGAAGAAAGTGATATAATAATAGCCTCCTATCCGAAATCAGGCACCACTTGGCTCAAGGCCATTGCATTTTCCATTGTGAACCGTTCGCGTTATGCAATTGAAAATAGCCCCTTGCTTACTGCCTCCCCTCATCAACTTATACCTTTAGTTGAGTTAACCCTCTTTCGCAATAATAACCAATCTCCAGATCTTGAATCCTATTCGAGTTCAACAAGAAGGATGTTTTGAACGCATGTCCCATATGCTTCACTACCAACTTCCATTCTGAGTTGTAATTGTCGAATTGTGTACATTTGCAGGAACCCTTTGGACCAATTCATCTCAGAATGGCAATTCATATCGGGAAGCCTCAACTGTCAACTTGATCTACATGAAGCTTTCGAGAGGGCTTGTAATGGAATCCAAAGTTTTGGACCCATTTGGGATCATGTATTGGGTTATTGGAAAGCCAGCGAAGAACAGCCTGATAAGATACTGTTCTTGAAATATGAAGATCTCAAAGAAGATGTTACCTTTTACATTAAGAGAATCGCCGATTTCTTGGGATGCCCTTTCTCAGAAGATGAAGTCACCCAAGGTGTGGTACAGGAAATCGCCAAACTTTGCAGTTTTGATAACATCAAAAATTTGGAAGTCATAAAAACTGGTAGAGTGAAACAAACAGGGGTTAAAAATTCTCTCTTCGTAAGGAAAGGTGAAGTTGGAGATTGGAAAAATTATTTAACTCCTTCAATGTCTCAACGTCTGCGGAAAATTGTGGAAGAAAAGTTGGTTGGTTCTGGGCTGACCTTTAAAACATCGTTGGAGGAACCACAGAAATAATATTGAGTGAAGTTGATCATGTTCCAATCTACCATTGTTGTTTATCATGTTTTGGGGTCAAGCTTGTTTTGGTATGTCCCATCTTTGTTCCTTCATGTTCGTAAGCGAGTTTCGATTTTTTTTTCTTTTCTTTTCTTTTAATTTGTTGAATTCTGAATAAATCTACTGTGTTGATTATTTTGTGGTCGTGTTTTCTCAGCGGTTACGTTTGCAAATATGTTCCTTCTCCAATCTGCCATGCTTCAATCTACTTGCGTTCAAATTCGATCCTGATTTATTTGATCTATCTTTGAACAAACAATCATATATCTATCAAATGAATCTAATGATCAGTGCAGATAGTGCAAGTGCAACCATTCCCGTTCATCAAACATGTAAAAAAGTGAAAATTTATTTACCAAATTGGTATCCAAATTGATAAAAAAAAAATCTACGGATTTGGTAAAGTCATTTCTGCACAAAAATTAACTTACACATAAATATGAGTTCAATTATGATCCCTGTACGTGTAGAAAAATTTTCATATAATTACTTGCATGCTATCCCGTATAATAACTATAATCAAGAATCCTAGGTTGGAAACCTTTTCTTAGGTGCGGATGCCTAAATAAAGATTTTATGCGAATTCGTTACTACACCATATGACATTATAGTGTTTATGTTCAACTAACTATTATATTATATGCAGTGGCGGACTCAAACAATTGAATTAGGGGGAGCTTAATTAAAAAAAATTATTTAATTTGGGTTTTTTTAAATTTCACTCGAACACTTTTTAAATTTTATAAACTCAAATTTCATTACTTTCTTTTAAATTTTAAATAATAATTATAATAAATTATTTATTTTACATGCGTGAAAGTATCTTTTTTCTAAGCAATTTTCATCAAATATTTAAAAAACCAAAATAATGTGGCTATAGGGATTTGAACTAAGGTTCTAAAATTCATTAAATAGTACTTTTATCATTAAACTACAAGTCTTTTATAATTTAAAAAGTATATCCAAATTTGTTTTATTTAACTCATTCAGAAGGGCTTAGAATACATTTTAAAAGAAAAATTAATGGTCCAGAAAGGGCAGAAGCCCCTCGTGGCCTTAGTTAAGTCCGTCCATGATCATATGGTGTAATAGCAAATCCACATGAAATATACATTTAGGCATCCACACTTGAGAATTTCTATATATATTTATATATATTCATTTAGGGAAAATGATAGGTACAACCCTAAGGTTTAATGAAATGATCAAGCAGACCCTGAAATTTTTTATAAAGAACATCAAGACCCTATTTTAATCACAATATCATTTGGCTCTATTAACTAAAAGCAATTGACTCTAATGCTTTTAATCAATTGAAATATTATATAGTATTAAAATAACTGTAATAATATACATATATTTCAAAAATAATTTCAATATTTAAGAAAAATTTAATCTTTTACAATTGATTAGACTTATTTAAATTGATTAAAATAAATTTTATAATAAAAAGAAACATAATATTAAAATAAATGTATAAAATTTTAAATATTATATAAAACAATTTTAATATTATTAATAAAGGAAATGTACTTTAATAATTTTAAAATCTATTTAATCCAAAGTCTTGTTCAAAATTCTTATGATAAATACAAATATATATTAAAATAAATATAGTAATTTATATTTTTAAAATTATTTTAATATTATTAGTCTATTACACATATTAAACTATTTATATTCTATTTGTATTCATTTAAAATTTTAAAATTAATTTTTTAGTTAATAAATCAAAAAATATTATAGCCAAAGCATAGTATCCTTTATTGAAAACTACAGAATATCCATGACTGTTTCTCCAAATTTTGGAGGGTGTAACTTTCATTTTCCTATTATTTTTTTAAAAGATAAAAAGTATTTGAGATATCATATCTATCTTTGGAATAATTGAAAGCTGGCCAACGAGCCAAGTCTGTTTACTTTTTGTTTTTCATTTAGTTATTTATAAAAAGATAGAGGGGTTGGGTAGAGTTAGGCATTGGCTTAGATCGATTTGGTACAAAATTGAGCCGAAAAAAATGGAAATAAATTATGAACCGACAAATACGATTTTTCAAACATAATTTAATAATTTTAGGATATGAAATTGCATCTTATGCCCTCTTATATCATGCCAAGTGACATTATTTTATTATAAAAAAATGTATCTTTTTTTTTTCGGAGTTTGGCATCAATTCAACTCCAAATGGAATCTTTAATTTTTTATTGTTTTTATTTTTATATGTGTATTTGGTAAAAAGGATCCAATTCAAAAATTAAAAAAAAAAAGTGAACCAAACCAAATTTTGTTGGGAATTGATTCTCTTCTTGGGTTTGGTAAAGTACAAATTAATTTTTAATCCCCTACTTCCTTTAGGATTTAAATTGAAGTGGACAGTAAAATAAAACTATTTAGAAACCACTTGACTGGGTTGCTGGAGGAAGAATTTTTTGTAAACTAAAGGATTTATGTATACATGAATTTATATAAAAACTTAGGGTTTTATTACCTTTTTTGCTATTAAAAAAAAATACACTATCAAAAAAATTAATAATTTAGCAATTATTAATAAAATACTTATTTACCTATTGGCTAAAAGAAAGCAAAAAAGTTGATAAAAAGTCGTCAGATAAGACTTCTCACTGAGGATATATAGTATAAAAGGATTGCTAATTTCTCCCGTACTACCATTAATATATATCATTTACCCTGTACTGTTTTTATAATTACCAATAACTATCTTAAGAGCATAATTTTATAATATTACCCTTATTTTCAAATACACTTTTATTCATATTTATTATAAATTAAATAAATCATATAAATAGAAATTAAGATAAAAAATTAAAGTTTTTTTAAAAGAAAAAATTAAAATATTAAAAACAAGAAATATATGTTTTGATGTGAAAAAAAAATAAATATTTTCTTGTACTTTTTTATTTTGTATATTTATTATAAGAAAATATTTATAAAATAAAAAGTACAGTAAAATTTTTATTATTAATTTTTTATTCACATCAAAACATATATTTTTTTTAATACTTAATTTTTTATTTTAATTTCCATTCATATGATATATTTAATTTATAATAAATATAAATAAAAATATATTTAAAAATAAAAATTATATTGTAAAATTATATTCTGAACAGAGTTACTAAGAGTCTGGGCTAAAATGGTATATATTAATTATAATATCGAAGAAATTGACAATCCGCTTATAAATATATAGCACGGAGCCTCCATATCTTCCTCCACTTTTTCTTTTGTAAACTTGTTGTAACTTTGCCCTGCTTATTTAATGCTAGCATTTTGAGGATTAATTATTTCAACTTTTAGTTGGTTTAGTTTTAGAGAGAAAGACAAGCGCCATGGTAACTCACGCCTCAAATGTTTTTTGGGCGTGAGTTTGAAGTTTGCACTTCTACGGGGACTCATTTAAATTCTCTAATTATCTTAGAAAACATAGAAAATTGGATTACGATAGATTTTTTTTAATCTCAGTGAGAGTAGATTTTTTAACTAAGTTTTGTCAGATTTTTGGGCTGTGCATTCTTGAATTCAAAAAAAAAAAAAAAAGGTCTATTGAGTATCAATATAATAATTACAAAGAGCATTGATATAATACTTACAAAGTAACTCCGACGCTCAAATGAACAATTTGAATGAAAACTTAGAGAAAGAAAGAATTAAGTTAAATTATTTAGGAAATCTTAAAAAAAAAAGTTAAATTATTTGAGGATAATAACTTGAAATGTGGCTACCTAATATGATCTAGAATGATTTTCTAAAAAAGACCCATATTCAATCCTTTCACGAAAATGTTTTACTTTAAAAGTTCCTATATTATTGATTAGAAATTTACAAACAACGTTGATATTAGGCTAATCTTCAGGGTAACTTAAAAAATATGCACATGACGTGAACTAGATATATAGTGCAATTTTGTATTATCCTTAACCAAGCAATGTGTATGAAAGATGGAGTCGGCATAGCAGATAACTGATGGTAAGGGTAGAATTTGAATTTTGGGATTTTAAATGTGTTTAAGTTAGCGATAAAAAAAAAAGAAATTAAGTATCTCAAATTAAATTAAAACTTTTTAATTGCACCACTTGATTTAAATTTTTTGAATCGCCACGGACTATGAACAGTTTGATCTCATTTAATAGTTCAGTTTTACCTCACCATTGATACTGAAGTTTGAGCCCACCAAAATTGATAAGTATGTTTCAGCTTTTTACATGTGCGCGAAGCTATTTTCTTTTTCATTGTTGAATGTTCTATCTAGTGATAACTGATGGTGAGGGTAAAATTTGATTTTTTGAGGATTTAAATGTGTTTAAGTGAATAATTTAAGAAAAAATTAAGTATCAAAAATTAAATTAAAATTTTTTGAAATGAACTCCCCTAATTTAAATGTCTGGGTCCTTTGCTAACTTTCCCAAATTAAATTAAAATTTTTTGAATTCAGTGCCCGCAAATTTAGTGTCTAGGTCTGCTATTGATTTTGAATCATTTGAACTCATTTAATAGTTCACTTTTATCCCACCAACGATACTGAAGCCTTAGCCTAGCAAAATTTATAAGTATGTTTCAACTTTTTACATGTGCGTGAAGCTTTTTTTTTTTTTTCATTGTTGGATGTTCTTTCCAACGAAAATTGATGTTAAGGGTAAATTTTGAATTTGTAAGACTTTAAATGTGATTACGTGAACAGTAAAAAAAAAAAGAAATGAAGTATCCCAAATTAATTAAAATTTTTTTAATTGACTAGGTGGTTCACCACAAACTATGAACCATTTGATCTCATTTAATAGTTTACTGTTATCCCACTATTGAAACTAAAGCTTTAGCCCACCACCATTGATAACTCTGTTTCAGCCTTTTACATAGTGCATGAAGTATCATCTTTTCATGAATGTGCTTTTCAACGATAATTGTTGGCAAGGGTACAATTTGAATTTTTGGGATTTTAAATGTGTTAAAGTGAGCGGTAAAAAAAAAAAAAAAAGAAACTAAGTATCTCAAATTAAATTAAAATTTTTTAATTGCACCCATTAATTTATATTTCGGGTTTGCCACAGACTATAGACAATTTGATCTCATTTAATAGCTTACTTTTATCCCACCATTGTTACTGAAGTTTGAGCCCACCAAAATTGATAAGCATGTTTCAGATTTTTACATGTGGGCGAAAAAAATGAAGTATCCAAAATTAAATTAATTGTTTTTGAATTGAACTCCCCTAATTTAAATGTCTGCGTCCTCTGGTAACTATCCAAATTAAATTAAATTTTTTTGAATTCAGTGCCCGCAATTTTAAGTGTCAAAGGTACGCTATTGACTTTGAATCATTTGAACTCATCCAACGTTTGCCATTATCCCACTATTGATAATGAAGTTTTGGCCCACCAAATTTGATAAGTATGTTTCAGCATTTTACATTTGCGCGAAGCTATCTTCTTTTTCATTATTGAATGTTCTTTCCAACGTTGATTGATGGTAAGGATAGAATTTCAAATTTTGAAACTTTAAATGTGATTAAGTGAACAGTAAAAAAAACGAAATTAGGTACCCCAAAGTAAATTATTATTTTTTAATTGAACCCCTTAATTTAAATGTCTGGGTTCGCCGCACACTATGAATTATTTGATCCATTTAATAGTTCATTTTATCCCTCTATTGATACTGAAACTTTAGCCCACCACCATTGATAACTATGTTTCAGCATTTTACATGTGCATGAAGCTACCTTCTTTTCATTATTGAATATGCTTTGCAACGATAATTGTTGGTAAGAGTAGAATTTGAATTTTTGGGATTTAAAATGTCTTAAAGTAAGCGGTAAAAAAAAAAGAAATTAAATATCTCAAATTAAATTAAAATTTCTTAATTGCACCCCTTAATTTAAATTTCTTGGTTTGCCACAGACTATGAACAATTTGATCTCATTTAATAGTTCACTCTTATCCCACTATTGATGCTGAAGTTTTAGCCCACCACCATTGATAACTCTGTTTCAGTCTTTTACATGTGCGTGAAGCTATTTTCTTTTTCTTTGTTGAATGTTCTATCCAGCGATAACTGATGGTGAGGGTAACATTTGAATTTTTGAGGATTTAAATGTGTTTAATTGAATAATTTAAGAAAAAATTAAGTATAAAAAATTAAATTAAAAGTTTTTGAATTGAACCCCCCTAATTTGACTGTCTGGGTCCACTAACTATCCCAAATTGACTTAAAAATTTTTGAATTCAGTGCCGGCAAATATAAGTGTCTAGGTACGCTATTGACTTTGAATCATTTGAACTCATCCAGCGGTTTACTATTATCCCACTATTGATAATGAAGTTTTAGCCCACCAAAATTGATAAGTATGTTTAAGCTTTTTACATGTGTGCGAAGCTATCTTCTTTTTCATTATTGAATGTTCTTTCCAACGTTAATTGTTGGTAAGGATAGAATTTGAATTTTTGAAACTTTAAATATGATTATGTGAACAGTAAAAAAAAGAAATTAAGTATCACAAATTAAATTAAAATTTTTTTAATTGAACCTCTTAATTTAAATGTCTAGGTTTGCCACAAACTATGAACCATTTGATCTCATTTAGTAGTTCACTTTTATCGCACTATTGATACTGAAGTTTTAGCCTACCAAAATTGATACGTATGTTTCAGCATTTTACATGTGCGCGATGCTATCTTCGTTTTCATTGTTGAATGTTCTTTTTAACGATTATTGATGGTAAGGGTAGAATTTGAATTTGCCCGTCGGTTTGCCCGTCGGTTTGTGGGTGGAAGCTCGCTGAGAACTTAAGGTCGGTGCCAAGCATTTTAAAGAGCTCCATCCAAAATTTACCAGTGAAGCGAAGGTCTCGGTCACTCACTATGCTGCTTGGGACTTCCCATAGCTTCACGACGTGCTTGATGAAGAGACGGGCGGCTTCATCGGCTTTGCAATCGGTGGGTACGGCAATGAAGGTTGCATACTGGTTATACCGGTCTATCACGACCATGATGCTTCCGCACCCTTTGGATTTTGGCAAGGCTGAGATGAAGTCCATTGAGACGCTTTTCCATGGCCTTGATGCGGGTGGTAGTGGCTCCAACAATCCCACTGGTAGTTGGTGGTCCGTATTACCTTGTTGTCACACAAGACAAGTCCGCGCATAAGTCGCGATGTCGTCTCTCATGTGTGGCCAAAAGTATGAGGCTTGGACGAGTGCGGTCGTGGGCTCCATTCCGGGCTGACCAGTCCACTTCGAATCGTGGCACTTTTTGATGACCTCCATTCGTAAATTTCCCCACATAAGCACGAAGAGACGGTCGCCTTTGGTGAGGAGGATGACTTTTTCTTGCCAAAACCGCCTTGTCTTCCCTTTGAGTACCCGCCCCAACAAGTCTTTGGTGAGCGGATCTTGTTGGAGGCCTTTCTTGATGCCCTGGATAAGGTCAGACTTCGGCTAGCTCATGCTAAGTGTGGCCAACTCCGCTTTGCGGCTTAGGGCATCCGCAACGACATTGGCCTTGTCGGGCTTGCACTCGAGCCGGTAGTCGAACTCCGTGAGAAATCTTGCCACCTTGGTTGCTTGGGCCTCAACTTCTTTTAAGTTTGGAAGTAGCTTGTGGCTACATTGTCCGTTAGGATCACAAAGTGTGAGCCAAGCAAGTTGTGTCGCCACACGCGTAGGCAATGGATAATAGCCATCATCTCACTTTCTTGCACGGTGTAACGGCGTTCCGTATCGTTCAGCTTTTGACTCTCGAACGCTATTTGGTGGCTTTCTTGTATGAGTACTCCGCCGATGGCGAAATCGGAGGCATCCGTGTGGACCTCGAAGGGCTTGGTGTGGTCCGGAAGAATGAGCACAGGCTCCTCGGAGATGGCCTTTTTCAAGTCTTCGAAGGCGTGTTGGCATTCCTCGGACCAATGTCATGCCTGATTCTTCTTTAGTAAGTCAGTTAAGGGTGCCGCTTTTGCCGAGTAGCCTTTGATGAAGTGGCGGTAGTAGTTCACCAACCCTAGGAATGACCGAAGCTCGGGCACTTTGGTGGGCGGCACCCATTCGAGGATGGCCTTCACCTTGGAATTTTCCATCATCAACTTCCCATTCGTTATTTTGTGGTCGAGGAACTCCACCTCTCATTGACCAAACGAGCATTTTTCGACCTTGAGGTAGAGCTCATTCTCTCGGAGTACTTGGAGGACTTGTCGCAAATGTTGGGCATGCTCCTTAAGGGTGGTGCTATACACCACGATGTCATACAAGTACACGACAACAAAACGGTCGAGGAAGGGTTGGAGCAACTTGTTCATGAGCATGCTGAATGTAGCTGGTGCATTGGTGAGGCCGAATGGAATGACAAGGAACTCATACGATCCGTACCTTGTGACGCATGCCGTTTTTTGCTCATCTCCCTCGGCGATGCGCGCTTGGTAATACCCGGACCATAGATCAAGTTTGGTGAAGTACCGCACCTCGCCAAGTTGATCAAACAAGTCCGCTATCAAAGGGATCGGACACTTGTTCTTAATGGTGATCTTGTTGAGTGCGCGGTAATCGATGCACATCCGTAATGAGCCATCATTCTTCTTTTGGAAAAGGACGGGCACACCGAACGGGGCCTTTGATGGGCGGATGTAGCCGGCATCTAGGAAATCCGGAAGTTGTCTCCACAACTCTTCAAGCTCGGGTGGCGCCATGTAGTAGGGCGCTAAAGCTGGTGGCTTCGCACCTTGCTCCAGCTCAATGGCGTGATCTACTTCCCGCCTTGGTGGGAGCTTTTTCGAAAGTTCCGAAGGCATGACGTCCTTGAACTTGTCGAGGATTCCGTGGATGAGCGGTGGGACTTGGCTAGGTGAGTCTTCACGTCCTTCCCCCTCATTGAGCTCCCGGATGGAAACCAAGAAACTTGGGTCCTTCCTAAAGGCCTTTTTGAATTACATGGCCGAAAGTGTCTTGTCTGCAGTCTTGGCTCGCTCCGTGGACACCGTGCACGCCTTACTCCCGTCGAGGATGCTTAGGGAGTTGGTGGCCAGTAGTGGGAAGGCATGGACTTGGTCGAAGAACTCCATGCCAAAGACCATCTTGAAGTCATCCATAGGCACAATGGAGAAATCGAGCTTTCCACTCCAAGTCCCGATCGTCATGTGCACGGCTTGGGCGATACCCGTGATAGGCTTAACGGGTGAGTTCACTGCCTTCATGGTGCCTCCTTCATTCGTGGCTTTGAGGTCTAGGCGCTTGGCCTCTTCCTCAGAAATGAAGTTGTACGTCGCTTCGGTGTCTAGCAATTCTTGGACGGGTTGGCTGCCAATGGACGCGCTTACATACATGAGGCCATTCATCGTGCGTGTTGACGGATGGCTCTTGAACGCGCCAAGGCAATGGAGAGAACCCATGCTGGGTCGGGGTTCCTCCGTGGTGGCTGAAGTGTTGCCCTTGAGTTGTGCGGTGAGGGCATTCAACGACTTTTTCTCGGGCCAATCATGCACCCAGTGTGGCCCGTTGCAAATGAAGCATGGGCTGCGGGGCTTGGCTTGCTCCTTCTTCCCCTCGTTCTTGCCTTGCTCGTCTTTACTGCTTAAGCATTTTTTCTGCTCCCAATCCTTCCGATTGTTGGCTTTATCCTTCCAGCCTTCTCCCTCACCTTTGCCTTTGCTAGGCCTCTTGTCTTTGGCTTGGGCGGAGTAGTCAGCAAATGATTCCGCAACAGCAATGGCGTCGTCAAGAGTTTGGGCGCCACACCGATCTATCTCCGCCTTGGCCCAATTCTTGAGGCTATCTTGGAAGTAGAAGAGAGAGTCCTTGTCGGACATGTCGGAGATCTCAAGCATGAGGGTAACGAACTCGTTGATGTAGTCACGGATGCTACCCGTTTGCTTGAGCCGATGGAGGCGTGCTCTTGCCTCTTTTTCGACGTTGCTTGGGGCAAAGTGCTTCCGAAGCTCATGTTGGAAGTCAGCCCACGTGTTGATGGCACAAATGCCTTTGCCCATGTCTCCATGCTTCCACCGTCACCATAGTTGTGCGGCGCCTCAAAGAAATGTGGGTGTTGTGCCCACTCTTAATACCTCATCACGAATACTGATGGCAACGAAGTATTGGACCAGCCCAAAGAGGAAGTTGTCGACGACGGTGGCGTTGCGTGCACTATTGTAAGTGTTGAGCTTTGGCACATCTACGCGGCATGCCTCGCTTGTGCTTGCTAAGGCTGGGCTAGCGGAGATGGTCCGCTTGTGCCAAGCCCAATTCGAGCAGACTTCATCAACCTCCGCACGGACCGATCGCAGCTCATCTTGCACGAAGCTGTGGAGTTTCAGTAACTCATCATGGAATACTCGAAATTCCACCCAAAGAGTGTCGGCTTGGTCTTGCATGAGGGCCTTGGTGGTGACCAAGAATTCGCCATACTCGCCCTTAAGACCGCTCACCCTCTCCTCTAATGATTCGAGGATGTCTTGAGCGGTGGACACCGAAACTTCGAGCTTAGCAACTCGAGGCTCCAAGGCATCAGCGGATGGGGCCTTGGACTTTTCGCGAGGCCTCCCTTGGCCTCGTCCTTCCTCACAGCCACGGCTTGGCTCCGGTGGAACATCCACACTGATAACGCCCTCTTATGAAGCACATGGGAGATTGGCCATTGCTTATGAGCTAGTTGCGTGGGTGCAAACCGTAGCTCTGATACCACTTGTCACGGGATGAGTTTGATGCGCAGTAACTCGTGCGGCAGTTTGACAACTTTCAAGCGCAAAGTCGCTAAGTAAGCCTTTGTGAGTTTCTCAACCTAGCTAAGCGGAAATGCTTAAAGGAAAGCTAGTGAGAAGAGAGCAATATAGCCAATGAAGCGATTTTATTACTCAAGAGAGTTTTTACAAGAAAGAGCTTTATAATTGCTTGTTGGTGGGTGATGGCTAAAATGCTAAGTGCCATGCCCTATTTATAGATGGGGGTTGCCCATTCTAGAAGTTCATTTACAAGTGGGCAAGTTGGCAAGTTGCACAAGTGGGCAAGTTGCACAAGTGGCTTATCTACAAGGGTATAGAGAATTCTACAAGATGGGCAAGGCTTGGGCCAAGCTAAAAAGTCTTGGTGGATTTTGGCCTATTGGGCTTTGATGACTTGGCGTTTGAGCTGGAGATGCCGGTCGTCTTGGTACAAGCGCACTACGGCTGTTGTGCGGAGCGTACCCCGCTGCTGAGTACATCCATGTGCGCCATTTTAGCCTTCGTTTGTGGGTTGTTTGGGCGGCCCGTTACACTATGCTTTTTTCCATATACACAGCCCTCACAAACTTTTTCACGTCTTCCAACATCAGGCAAGCCAATCACCATATTTTTTCGCTTGAGCAAATTCATCCCTTTATAGTTCAAATGCCCATATCTAAGATGCCATAAATTTGACAAATCTGAATTTTCAGTTTTGAGAGCAACATTCTCGTCAAGTGGCATAATAAAAGGAAAAACCTTGTTCTTTGACATTTCAACAATAACCACTATTCGATTGTTAGTTTTATCAATAATATTGCATTTTTCATCATCAAAACAAATTGAAAAACCTTTTTGAATTAGCTACCCCACAATCAAGAGATTCTGAGTTAAATTTGGAACATAAAGAACATCAGAATGAGCTTTTTGTTACCTCCCTTTGCATGGACAACAATAGTGCCTTTTCCCGCAACTTTCTGCATCTTTCTGCATCTTTCCATCTCCAAGCTTCACTTGCGAATTAAAACTTTGGTCAAGGCTGATGAAAATGTCACATTCTCCAGTCATGTGGTTACTGCAGCCACTATCCAAGTACCACAAATTTTGTGATTCACATTCAGCATTTTTACTTAAATAAAACGGATAATCTCCATCACCTTCCTTTGTAAAATTTACCTCATTTTCACCTTTTTTATTTTGATACCAGCAATCCCTTTGAGAATGGTTAGGAATGCGACACCTTGTGCATTTATAACGGTAATCTCTTGATTCATGATTAGACCGGTTACAAATAATGCGCTGAGAATCAAAATTTTGCTGTGAACTCCCTTTATCATTTTTCCACTAGCTGCGGTTGTCGTTCTGTTCTCTTTGCCCTTTGTTGGAAACGTGCCTTAGTTGCTTCAGTAACAGAGTTGCTAAATAATTGGTCAATAGACCAAGTCCTTATGAATTTTTGGTTAGATATGACTTGATATTAGGAAGATAGTTTGTTTTTTCTGTTATGTTTTTTCCAGCTCTATATAAAGGAGTGTTGCAGTGAATATTTTGTAATGCACACAATTTCCAATAAAATTTCTCTTCCTTTCAGCTTTGTTCTTTGTGAAATACCAACAAATTGGTATCAGAGCATGTTTTCTTGAGGGACTTGTGAGCTGAGTAAATTCAAACACAAAACAAAACCATAAGAACAAAAAAACCACAAATGCAATCACCTTCAAGAATGGAAACTGAAACCAATTTCTCCCATATTACACCACCATTTTTTGATGGGGATAACTATCAAGCCTGGGCTATTAAAATGATAGTCTATCTTGAAGCATTAGATCTTTGGGAAGCTATAGAGGAAGACTATGATGTGCCCCCATTGCCACCAAATCCTACAATGGTTCAGCTTAAGACACACAAAGAGAGGAAGATTAAGAAGTCCAAAGCTAAAGGTTGCATGTTCTCTGCTGTTTCAAGCACTATCTTTACAAGAATAATGAATTTGGAGTCAGTAAAGAGTATATGGGATTATCTCAAAAAGGAATACCAAGGCAATGAAAGAACTAAAAATATGCAAGCACTCAATTTGATCAGGGAGTTTGAAATGCTGAAACTGAAGGAGATAGAAACCATCAAAACTACTCCGACAAGCTGCAGAGTGTAGCAAATAAGGTGAGGTTACTTGGTAAGGACTTCTCTGATGAACGAATTGTGCAAAAAATTCTCGTTACTGTGCCTGAAATATATGAGTCTAAAATTTCTTCACTAGAAGAATCTAAAGATTTGTCAAGAATATCCTTGGCAGAACTGGTGAATGCATTACATGCACCAGAGCAAAAAAGAATGATGAGAAAAGAAGAAATGATAGAGGGTGCTCTTCAAGCAAAGGCAAAACGTTCAGGAGGAGGAAAAGACAGGAACAATTACAATAAGAAGAAAAAGACTTGCAACAACAACAACAAAAACAAGGATGAGATCTATCCAGCATGCCCACACTGCAAAAAGACAAATCATACACAAAGGAAGTGTTGGTGGAGGCCTGATGTCAAGTGCAGAAAATGTGGTAAGATTGGACACATGGAGAGGATTTGCAAGTCTCAACAACATGAAGAGGTAAATGCTTCTACCGAGCAACAT
This sequence comes from Murraya paniculata, assembly GCA_030449075.1. Classification (NCBI taxonomy): domain Eukaryota; kingdom Viridiplantae; phylum Streptophyta; class Magnoliopsida; order Sapindales; family Rutaceae; genus Murraya; species Murraya paniculata. The sequence goes on along the minus strand of JAEVFN010000012.1, from coordinate 3,272,079 downwards.
GAAGAGGAGCAAATTTTTGTTGCAACATGCTTCGCGACAAAAAACAGCTCTAGCGATTCCTGGTTGATTGTCAGTGGCTACACAAACCATATGACTAATGACCAAGAGCTCTTCAAAGAGCTTGATAAAACAATAATTTCCAAAGTTAAAATTGGAAATGATGAATTTATTTCAGCCAAAGGGAAAAGAACTGTGGCTATAGAAAGCTTAACAGGTTTGAAGTATATTACTGATGTTCTTATGTGCCTAATATTAACCAGAATTTGCTTAGTGTTGGCCAGCTGATTGAAAAGGGCTTCAAAGTTATATTTGAAGATAAATGGTGCTTGATCAAAGACGTGGAAGGTAGAGAGCAAATATAGAAGCCTGATTGGTTGCTTGATGTATGATCAAAGACGTGGAAGGTAGAGAGCAAATATAGAAGCCTGATTGGTTGCTTAATGTATCTTACAGCCACCAAACCAGACATAATATTCGCAGTAAGCTTGCTCTCAAGATTCATGCACTGCGCCAGTGAAGTACATTTTCAAGCTACAAAAAGGATTGTAAGATATATCAAGGGCGCAACAAATTATGGCATTGAATATTCTTACTGTTAGAATTTTAAGCTTCATGGCTTTTCTGATAGTGATTGGGCAGGCTCTGTTGATGATATGAGAAGTACAACAGGTTTTTGTTTCAGTTTTGGATCAGGAATTTTTTCATGGTCTTCAAAGAAGCAAGATGTGATAGCTCAAAGTACAGCAGAGGCAGAATATGTAGCAGCCAATGCTACGATAAATCAAGGAATTTGGATCAGAAAATTACTTGCAGATTTACATATGGAGCAAAATGAGCCAACACAGATTCATGTAGATAACCAAGCTGCAATTGCAATTTCAAATGATCTTGTTTTTCATGGCAAGACTAAGCATTTTAAGATCAAGTTGTATCACTTGAGAGAAGTACAAAAGGGTGGCGAAATTAAACTGTTTTATTGCAAAACTGAGGAACAAGTTGCAGATATCTTAACCAAGGCTCTACCTAAAGCTCGATTTGAGATGTTAAGAAGCAAATTGGGCCTTTGCAGCTACTAAGACAAGGAGGAGTGTTGGAAACGTGTCTTAGTTGCTTCAGTAACAGAGTTGCTAAATAATTGGTCAACAGACCAAGTCCTTAGGAATATTTGGTTAGATATGACTTGATATTAGGAAGATAGTTTGTTTTTTCTGTTATGTTTTTTCCAGCTCTATATAAGGAGTGTTGCAGTGAACATTTTGTAATGCACACAATTTCCAATAAAATTTCTCTTCCTTTCAGCTTTGTTCTTTGTGAAATACCAACACCCTTTACCACGTCCATTTTTTTGAGACGAGCCTCCGTTTTTCTGATCTTTCTTGCCGCTTCTATTCTGATCTGGATTATTAATCTTGGACTGAAAAGCTTGCTCTGCATGCTGACTTGAAGATCGATTGATTCTTTGCTCATGAGACCGCAACAATACTGAGAAATCTGAAAAAGTCATCTTGGACAGATCCCTTGATCCTTCAATGGCTGCTGTTGCATGATCAAACTTTGGAGGAAAACACTTTTTCATTCACTTTCTTATCTTCAATGGTGTCTCCGCAACCTTTAATCTGGTTCACAATCTCAGTTACTCTACTGCAAAAATCTTGAACTCCTTCAGAGTATTTCATTGATAAATTATCGACTCTTTCCACAAAGTTTGCAACTTGATGGTGACTGCCTTTTCGAAACCTTGAAATTCTTCTTTTAGAATTTCCCAAGTATTTTGGCCTTTTTGACACAAAAAATTCTGGGAAAAATTGACTTACTAACACCTTGTTGGATATATCAAAGTGCTGTGGCATTTCTCTGTATGTTTTCTTTGTACTGCTGCTGATGTGCTTGAGTTCAATCTGAAGAACTCCCAGATTCTGGTGGTTCAGCATATCCATCTTCAACAACAGCCCATAAATTTTGAGAGAGAAAAAAGGTTTCCATTTGATTACTCCAATATTCAAAATGTACTCCTTCAAATATTGGAACTTGACTGGGAGCATACGAAAAAGATGTGGGCAGGGTATTTGATGCCATTTTGAGGGTGTTTTTGAAAAGCTCTGATACCAAATTTGTTAGATGCAAGCGGAAGTGCAGAAGAAATTTTATTTAAGAACAGAGTTTGTTGTTGAAGAACTATTTATTCATTGCTTAATTTTCATCTATAATTTTTTAGTACAACTAGAGTTCATATTTATAAGCATTAGCAAACTCTGGAGATTATATTAATCATGCTTTAGATTTCCCAAGCCATATTGCAACCATAAATGCTATTCTTTAATTCATGTAGAAAACAAACCATAGAACTTTTCAAACTTCTTGCTCAATTTATTAGATTACTAATTACATCTCAACAGTCCGTTGATGGCAATATCTCCCTTCAAACATTATTGGAGGAACCAAGAATTAATATTGAGTGAAGTTGATCGTGTTCCGATATGCTTCACTACCATTGAGTTTGATTGCCTGTTTTGATATGTTTCAATCTGTGCTTCATCAATTGAGTTTGATTATGTTTTTCTGAGTGATTAGGCTTGCAAACATGTTTCCCCGATCTCCCATGCTTCAGTCTACATGCACGCAAATTCAGTCTTTAAGTTAGTTTTTATTCAGAAGCTTCCTATGCCGCAAGTTATTGATGGAGTTAATAAGAATTTGATCTATTCTGAAATAACAATCACCAATCAATATGTGACATCACAAGTACAACCGATTTAGGTGTTCGTCAAACTTGTACATTAGATGAATTTTTTTCCCAAATTGATTTCTACATTGAAAATAAAACTCGAGATATGTGTCATCTACATGAAGAAGAAAAGTTGCCAATATAAAAACTGCCCTCTGGCAAGAACTATATTGTTGCATTGGGTCAATTCCTACGGTGACAATGGGATTCAATTTCAAACAAAATAATATGTCCGGCAAGGACAATAGCAGAGTTGTTCAGAAAGCTTTTGCTCAAGTTTCCTAAAGTGCCATCTGTCATGCATGACACCTCCGATAAAAAAACATAGGTCTAGTAAGTACAGCTTCTTTTTACATTCTCAATCAATGGCTGGCTACAACCCTACAATAGGTTTTTTTAAGTTTAATGCCTGGAAAAATATACAGACCTTTTGTAATACCTTCACATGTTCTGATGATCATCATAATCTCAAAATTCGAACAGATAGGTATTATTGAAAGAACAGAGTACAATATGCAAGAAAGATTGATAGATAACAATTTATTGAACAAATCCGAGAAAATTTCTTATTATATAAAATCAACAGAGCCTGGAAAACTAAATACACCATACCACTGAGCTGGTCTATTGTTTGACAGGAAAATTTCTGTCCAAAGTGAAGAGGACTTTTCTAACTGCAAATTTGGGGATGAATAATAACTATTTATATCTCCACCTGAAACACAAAACATGTCACTTTCTCAGCAAATAACCATGTAGCAATATCTCATTCTAGTAAAATTTTAAATTGTTAAAATATTTATTATGTAATTTACCATTAACGACAACTAATAAATAAACAATTTGTATTTTTTATTTAACATTCAAAAAAAAAGAACAGGTAAGGCTTCCTAAAACTGTTTCTAATTGAGTTTTTTCAATAAGTTGTTCTGCAAAATTTATCAGCAAAAGCTGTTTATCTATTTTTAAATCCTAAAAAAGAATATTCAAAATATATATTTGGTGTATTTCAGGCTTTAGTAATAGTTTTCAAGTTTTTACCATGATTCATTGAATAGCACTTAGATTAAAATTCCTTCCTCTTCCCGAATACTACAATTCCTTCTTCCTTCCTTTCGCTTAGTTTTTGGATAGTAAAAACACAATGAAGTCATCTTAGTAGAATAATTTTCATAAGTAGTTTAGCGCATCTGTTGACCTAAGGAGTTATAAATTTTTGTTGGTCTCGATGATCAGGAAAAAAAAAGCATTTATTAAGAGTTATATGGGAAAAAATACTTTTAATCTCACTAGGTCTTCATGTTCAAGATTCATGTATGTCTTTATGCGAGAAGAAACTAAAAAATTTACAGCAATGGTTCATCAAGATAAGATTCAAGCTCAAGACACCAGCTTAAGTGCTCAAGACACAAAATTAGGTGATACTTTCTTTTTAATTTTCTTGTAAAGATAGTTTGTCTACATTTATACATCATTAGCAAATGCGAGATCAAAGTCTTTTATGCATTTTTTATTAAATTTTAATTACATTATGGTTTGGTTAAAAATTTGTTTTAAAATTACTTGAAGAAAATAAAATTCAATTTCTTTGATCAAAAATACTTTCTTTTAAGCACATATATACACATTTGTAATTATTTCCAAGCGTTAGTTCATTATGTAATTTAGAAAAATTTTAGATGCACTAAAATGCAAAAGCATTTAATAAGTTAACCGGTTAGCATAATAGGCCAACGTATTATGATCGTTCTTAGAAGCAAAATTTTAGAAGCTAAGCAAACCTCCTGTTATGAATAACCGACTGACCTAATAGTCCAGAATTTTGAACTTTGTGTCTAACAACAGCTTTTACTTAAATCTATATAAACTTATTTTTTAACCATTCGAACCATGGTTGATCATGAAAATTTGTCTATTGTCTCAACTTTGAAATGCTTTTGATTTCTCTTACTAACTTGTGCTTAGATTGGTATATATGCTCTTGTGAGGAGTTTATTGTTTGTAGAACTCATATCTTTCAAATTGAGTGAATGTTGGGAAATATTGGGATGAAGAATGTGTGGAATATACACTTATTTATAAATGAGTGTATTGACACTTTGAAGTCAATTGTAAATGTTTTAGCCTAATTTTGGACAACCCAATTAAAAGAAAGATAATGATTTAAAAAAGGAGTGATGTGAGGTTGCCTTGTTATATTTGAGGTGTTATTTTGCCAAGTAGAGGAGGTTAGATAGGTAGGTTGATTGCTTGGTAAAAGGGGTGAAGATGGGATGAAAATGAAGATGAAAAACCACTTAACTTGGGTAGTTTGAGTCTTGAAAAAGAGAACAAGGTGGAGCTTACGGTGGCCGGTGAAAACACTCCAATACTCAAATTAGATTTTGAATAATAAGTGGCCACCTCAAGCTCTAACAGACCTTGAAGCTCTCAGCAATGGAGAATATGCTCTGAGAAGAAGATTCATGTGTATTTTTTGAATGGACGAAAGTTGGTTACAGTTTGGGAGATACCCTTTAGCTTTTGTGAAGTGTGCCTGAGGGTCGTTTCGGTAATTTTGGACACGTGGCACTCAATTAATGGCTGTCCTCCCTTAGGTGATGATATTTAAGTAATTTACCTTGTAGTCCCTAGGTGGTGACATATATAGGCCTAGAAGGCAAGGAAACCTCCAACTACTTTTTTTGCCTCCAAAATGGGGCATGTCCTCCCCAGCCTGTGGTCCTATGGCATTTTAGGATGCTGCAAAGGGTAACTGACATGGCGTTCTTCAGTTGCTTAACCAAAGAATCTCTTTTTTCATTGGCTCCTCATTCTTTGCCACAAGGTGGATATTTTTTACTTCTCATATGTTGGCGTGCACTGTTCATGTGTGGGTTCTAACCATCAAAATCTGGTTTCTGATCCTCTAATATTTTATATTTTATCAAAATTTCCCTTTTCTTTGGTAACTTATCTCTCTATTCTTCGTGAGCTAACCCAATATCCTGGTCAAATGAAATAGCTTTATTTTGTTGACTTTTTTTGCCATATGTCATTAGGTCATTAGTCCACATTTGCACCCAAATTTTCCCCCAAACAGTAAATTCCAGAGCCTCGGGATATAAAGCTTATATTATGAAATCCTCACCTTAGGGACTATGACGTAGGCCAGTTGCCGAATTACATAAAAATTTGGTGTGTTTGTTTTTTTCTCTATCCTTATCTTTTAATTTATATGTTCTTGTAGTTATTGTTGATGTTATATGATGGTAGATTTTGGTGTTGAGTTGTTATGTTACAATAATATTATAACCTAGTTCACCACCCTCCCCCCTAAATCTTGGGTTGTTTGGCTAAAAATTTCAAAATCTAATTAAAATGTTTTTCGAATATGAATTCAAATTTGATGTGGAGACAAAAATGTTAGTTTAACATACTATTCACTGCTTTGGATGAGTGTCAAAAGTAATAATAGGTATTGTGTAATTTTTATTAAATTGTCCTTAATGGTAAATTTATATATGTGTATGTTAGTATTACAAAATTTTAGTAAAGTTGGTTATTAGGAAAAAAAAAGTAATTTTGGGATGCAAAATCTAGTTTAGGGTGTTCAAATTGTCACTCTATTTTAAATTTATAATATTAGTGTTTTCAGTAAAAGCATATTCAAAGGGAAATCAATTGGTATAACAAGCCATAAACATTTGTAAAATATTCTTTAGCGCTTTTTTCTTTTTTGTTTTCCCTTACATTCAAGAATTGGCTTACAACAAAGGAAAAGGAAAAAAAGGATACAAGAAAAGGTGTATAAATATCAACTTAATGTGCTAATGTTGTTAGTTGTTTTTACTCTTTACAGCCTTTTCCCTTGTTCACTTATTTATTTATTTATTTTCCTTCCTGAAACTTTTCCATCGAAAATTCAAGAGTTCCTTTTGTTGATTGAGTAGGAGAGAAAGCGAAAGAGGATCAAGAATTCCTCGTGACTAAATTTCGGGGAAAAAAAAAGTCAATAATGTTGTTGATCTTTACTAATACGAAGGATTTTGGTGTCCAGCAAATTGCATTCACAGCATCATCTCATTTCAAAAGCACTTCCAAGCAACAGAAAGCGATATAATACTAAGCACCTATCCAAAATCAGGCACCCATTTAGATAAAGACCCTTACATTTTCCGTTGCGAACTAATCACGCTATGCATTTGAGAATAGTTGTTTGATTACTCACTCTCCTTATTAACTTGTACCTTGCTTTGAGTTTGATCTATACGATCTGAATAATGAATCACCCAATCTTGAACCCTATTCACCATCAAGCATTTTTCAAACACATGTCCCTATACCTTGCTGTTAGGTTCCATTCTGACTTCTAATCGTCAAATTGTGTACATTAGTAAGAACCTTTTGGACCAACTCATCTTAGAAAGGCAATTCATACCAACAGTTATGAATTCGGAGCCAACTAAAGCAGATGAAGCTTTCGAGAGGGCGTGTCAGAGAATCGAGATGTTTGCACCCATTTGGGAACATGTATTGGTTTACTGGAAAGCCATCATAGAACAACCTCATAAGATAAATGAAGATCTCAATGAAGACATGACCTTTTACAATAAAAGATTCGTCAATTTCTTGGGATGTCTTTTTTCAAAAGATGAAGTGAACCAAGGTTTGGTATAAGAAATCTCCAAGTTATGCAGATTTGATTACATCAAAAATTTCAGTAAGAGAAAGCTGCTTGAAAGCCAATAGCATGATCAATGTTATTCTTATAATGTGGAAGCAATCGTTGCCTTGGAATGCAAGGAAGTGAGGACGGGGAAGTTGTGTACTCTCGCGGGGTTATGAGTGACTAGTCTGATACTTATAAGAAACGTATCGAGGGTTGTCATGCTAAATTATGCCAAGATCGTTTGGTTAAGAGCCCTAAATCGAAATGCAGCGAGATCATTGTCGACAGACTCAGTAGTGCTAGGATTGATCTCAACCCCTCTGTTGAACGTGAACCTGAGCTGGTTTGCTATGCGAATAATCTTGGCTTCATGAAGAAGGAATCCTTGCCCTAGGGCACTAAAGTTCTTGAAGCACTGTTTATTCATGGTTAATTAAGTCATTAATGTATTGACTGATTAATTCATCGGAATTTTGCCAACTTAAAATAATTTTTTTTATAATTTCATAATTCTTTTTTTTCCTTCAAATTGACATAGTTCGTTGTAAATGAAGCACATACTACATATAATGAAGCTCAGTACGTGTGTTGGCGAAGCCTAGTCAGCCGTGTTAGTTATTCATAAATGCGAGCTAAGCAAATGAAGTTAAACATGCTCTGCATGCAATTTAGTTTGTTAAGTTTTGTGTGCAGCTAGCTTTGTATAAATGCCGATGTAGTTATCATTTTTCATTAAAAAATAAACAAATCTGAGATTTAGAAGATTCCATTTCATTTTCTTAGCATCTAAATAGAGAGATTAAGTACATTTGAGCTTTTGTAACATGGTATTAGAGCCAGCCATGGCTAGCTCAAGTAATCAAAATACAACATCTCGCAATCTGACCACAAATAACACAAATCCACAAAATCAATAAACTCAAATCAATTTTTCTTTCACTATTCCTATCAAATTTGATAGATCAAACTACTTGCTCTAGAGATCTCAAGTTTTAGCTTCAATTAGAGGGAATCGATTAGAGGAGTTTATCATTGGAGAAAAACCGTCACCTGAGCAATATTTTCTTCTAGCTAGAGCCGATGGATCTACTTAACAAGTTGACAATCCGGAGTATGTCAAATGGAGATCACAAGATCACACTCTTCTTGAATTGTTTCTGTCATCAATAAGTGAAGGGACTCTAAGCCTCATTATAAGTTGGGTTAATTCATTTGATATTTAGAGAACACTAGAGAAAAAGTTTGGTGTGCAATCAAAGGCTAGAGTTTTTCAACTTAGGTATGAATTAAATACTCTTAGAAAAAAATTACCGAGTGTTGAAGATTATTGTATCAAAATTAAATTAGTAGCTGATAGACTTGCTAGAGCTGGAAGTCCAATTACAGAGAAATATCTTATGTTGACCATCCTCTATGGATGAGGACCTAGATATCGTGATATTGCTATTTTTATTATTGGTTCTCGCATGGAATTTGATGACGCATAAGCTTTGTTACTCACACGTGAAACTAGATTGGAGCAACAATAGGATGATAAGTGTAGGTAAGTGAATATATAACCTACAGAGAAGTGGGCTAATCCAACCAATTTTGCTTGCACAATGGAAAGGGCCAAAGGTTTATCTCTCCATCGAATGAGGTCGTTTTAGAAGATGAGGACATACTAGTGTTTTTAGTAATTGGGGAGGTAGAAATAATCCATTTGGCAGAGGAAGCATGAATTGTTCTCAAAGGCTGCTCAATGGAGGTTTTAATAATCAATATGTTAGAGGACAGTTATGTAGTCAGACCTCCAACGACCTTCATCCTTTTCTAGTTCATAAGAATCCAGTTCAGTTTACTAAGAGTGGATTCAATGGGATGAATGGATCTCAAGGAGCTACTATAGAGGAACTCATATACAAATTTGTTTACTTTAAAAATCTTAGTTAAAGATAATTACAAAATAATCCCATCAATTAAATTGTCAAATAAATTTAATTTATCACCATCAAATAATATTTAAGGCATGAACTTTGGAATTTGCCCATTGATCATTAGAATAAATGGTCAAATTAACGGATTTAGGGGTGTGGTGCAACGAGTCAAGACAACTCTGTGTGTACATGCGCTTGTGCGTATGCATGTGCATGTGCATGCGTGCACGCGCGTGCATGAGCGAGCGTGTGAGTGCGCGTGCACGTGTGTTTATGTCAGAAATTTTTTCAAAATGATGGCAAGGTCTTTTTAGAAAGGCCCAAGAGTACGCTAACATCACAAACTCTCAAATCGCCGTTCTTGTTTCCTCACCAGCCTGAAAAAATTTTAATTAAGGATAAATCAGTCATTAAGTTGCATGTTTGTTTACTTTTACATTTAAATTTTAAGTTGTCGATTTGGTTTTTGGTTTTGCTCTTAAGAGCTCCGTTAAAACTAGCTGTCAAATTAACAGAAATGAGAGCACAATAGAAATTATCGAAACATTTTGGGGCACGGTGAAAAATATTGAAACATTTGAGGGTAGGACAAAAATCTTTTTTATTATTATTTATTTTTATTTTATTGAAAAATGTTGACATATTTTTCTTGATTTCGATTTTGGATTTTCCTTTTCTTGCCATTTATCATCAAATTTTCAATGTTCCTCTTTTTTCCTTTCTTGTGGCAGCAAGCGTTATACATATAAGGCGGCAAAAAGATTTTTTTAGGGTTAATTTCACCCTGCCCCAATTGTTTTGGTAGTTTTCGTTGCACCCCTAAATGTTTTGACTCATTGCACAGTACCCCTAAATCCGTTAATTTGACAATTTATTCTAACCTTCAAAGGGCAAATTTAGAAGTTCATGCCTTAAATATTATTTGATGATAGTAAATTTCATTTATTTGACAATTTAATTGACGAGATTATTGTGTAATTGTATTTAATTAAGTTTTTTAAGGTAAATATCAATTATTGGATTAGCTTTTTATGCCATTTAATTCTTTCAATTCAAGATAAGGGGCATTTCTGACATTTAACTAAATTTCAAATAGCTCCAGCTAAAATTAGCTGTCAAATTAACAGAAATGGGGGGTAATAGAAATTATCAAAACCTTTGGGGGAGTGGTAAAAAATATTGAAACATTTGGCGTAGGACAAAAACCCATTATTATTATTATTATTTATTTTCATTGTATTAAAAAAAATTGAAATATTGGCATCACCAGTTTTGTTACCGTTGAAAGAAAAAAATAAAACAAAATCAACCACTTAAAATTTAAAATTAAAGGTAACCAAACATGTAACTTAATGACTGATTTATCTTTAATTAAATTTTTTCTAGCCAGTGAAAAAATTAGAACGGCAATTTGAGAGCCTGTGATGTTAGCTTATAATTGGATCTTTTGAAAAGACTTTGTTGTCATTTTGAGAAAGTAACCATTCTCGCTCTTTGCTTTTCTATTTTTTTTTTATTTTAATTTTGAGTTTTTCTTTTCGATCGGCACATTATCATTAAAATTTCAGAGTTTCCTGTCAGCGCCAGCATTTCTTATACAGACACACACATACATATATGTATACATATACATATACATATATAAGGCGGCAAAAAATACTTTTTTAGTGTTAATTCCGCCATGCACCCATCATCATCCAATAAATGACATAAGGCATGAATCCGTTAATTTAACCATTTATTCTAACAGTCAAAGGATAATTTCAAAAGTTCATGTTTTAAATATTATTTGATGGTGATAAATTAAATTTATTTAATAATTTAATTGACGGATTATTAAGTAATATCTTTAATTAAATTTTTTTGTGGTAAATATCAATCATTGGATTAGCTTTTTATGTCATTTAATACTTTCAATTCAAGATAGAGGGCGTGGTGCAATGAGTGGAATAATCAGTCACAATAATTGATGTTTAAGGCAATTATATATAATGCCTAGCGTTAACGGTAACAAAACTGCCAAAACATGGGTCACCGTCATTTGACCCCGTTATTGACAAATTCTTGAACGTTAACGGCGGCGCGGGCAGCAGCGGCCAAATGGGTGCCCATCACAATGAAGACGTGTGTGCCGCGGATTCTTGATGGTTCTGGAGGACAAGATGAAACGGTGTCTGAGTGCGGAGGATTTGGCGGCGGTGAAGGAGGAGTTGGAGGAAGTGAGAGTGAAGGTTTTGCAGAGACTTAAGCACATTGAAGAAGATGAATTTGTCACCTCTTTGCTCAATTGTTGATTCAATTTTGATCCGGGATGTTAATTATTAGGGTTTAATTTTGCTTCGACCAACGGATAGTTGATCAAATTACATTTTTTTCCTCCAGTTGGGTATATAGTTTAGATTAGGAGATTTTTAGGGTTTACAAAATGAATTTTTTCCGCATACAGATTTTGTAGTTGATTGTAATCATTCCTGGGCTTAAGGTTTAGTTGACAACTTCAAAGAAATGGGTTCCTGAATTCAATGTAATTAATTCACCATCGTTAATTTTAATGAGAAATTTTTTCCGAATTTATTCAATTAATTGTTGTTTAATCAATCTTTCTTGCATATCATATTTACTCTGTTCTTATGTTCTAATTCGTATATAGAAATCACAGAAAACGTACCAAAAACAGAAAAGAAGAGAGGTCAGAGAATAAATAAATGAATAAAGAGGATTTAGAAACATAGAAAATGTGTGCGGTCGCAAATACAATGGCAAATACAATGACTTTTCTATTTGAGACAACAATGCAGCTATCATCTGAGTAATAGGACAGCAGCTGCTGCTAACGTGTAAGTCGACTGGATATGAAAGCTTCCTGCTAAACATACATTGAACAATCGGTAACTGGTTAGCTAGTGGTTAAGGGTTTAACCGATAACTAGAACATTTGGATTTGAACCCCGATAACAATAACACAGGAGATGTGTGGTTTACATGAAGGGACAGGAGCAAAGGACAGCATTCCATTGTGTTAGGCCTACGGACCTACAATCGATTAGTGAGTAATGCAAATAAATGAACTCCAACTGACAATGCCATGTTATGGAAACCTATTTCTAGTTTAAGAAGATATCATAATTGTCATAGCTGAGAGGCCATGGGTATCGATCTTTTGATATCAGCTCCTAGAAATTGAAGCTTGGTGTCTAAATTCTCATAACCACGGCCAATATGACCAATGCCACTGATCTCAGTAGTTCCTTCTGCTGCCAATCCAGCTAATACCAGGGCAACCCCACCTCTCAGGTCAGCTGCACGAAGCTGAGAACCATGCAGGGTACTGACGATAGAATTTACAGGAATTAGCAAAATCAAATTTGAATTTTTTTATGATAATAATAAAATCTAAAATCTCACTATGGAAAGCAGTGTACCTTCGTGTCTCTCTCCCAAAAACTAGTGCAGTGCTCCCACAGACCTGAATTTTTGCTCCAAGATTCTGCAATTCTCTTACTGTTCAAATACGAGGATAAAAATTAGACAAAAATACAGTTAGTACAGATAATGAAACAAAAACACCACAATCTGCTCGTGGCAAAGCAAAAAGGAAGCAGATGTGGACGGTAATTTGAAAATAAAACCGTTGTTTTCCAGTTTCAGCTTTTGCGGAACATTAGGTGCCAGCTTTTGGAAGTATTTAAGATCACCACAAAACAGTGTAATCGCAGTGTGATTCCACATCATCAAAGCATGAAGAAAGAAACACATATACACAAAACAAATAAGAGATATTTTAATGGATCATGCTGCTTGAAAGAAATCTGCTTTGAAACAAACCAATGAGCTTATTTTCAAAGCCTTCAAGCAAAATGAAGAACATTCTCGGAAATATACACTCTGCACAGAATGTACTCTATTTGGGGAAATCGTTCTGGTAATAAAGATAAAATATAAATACAGAAAATGTTAAGGTAAAAATAATTATCCGTCAATAGCAATACCATGGCCCATGCGTTTTTCAAACACGGATTCCACCACTATACTTGAACCACTACATGTGGTGAGTAGTGCCATTGTTGGAGGTTGGAGATCTGTAGGAAACCCAGGAAATGGACTTGTCCTGACATCGAAACCTCGCAAATTTTCACAAACATTCTCAGGGATTGCTGAAACCTGGAATGCCAATCATTTATAATGCCTCAAGCAGCAAAAGAGTGGGAAAAAAAATGAAAAACAGAATAATGAGGAATTACCCTTACCTCCAACGTGTCATTGTTACACCTTGTAATTTTACAACCAGCAATTTTCAGTTTGTCTATCAGGCATGATAAGTGAGAAGGAGTGACAGGTGATATTGAGATGAGTGAGCGAGTAATTGCAGCAGCAAGCATAAAGGTGCCTGCTTCAATTCGATCTGGTGGCACATAACATTGACAGCCATGCAATTGGCATTTTCCCTTAATCAAAAGCTTGTCACTCCCAGCTCCATACACACATGCCCCACTGTCATTCAGAAAACGAGCAAGATCAATCACCTCTGGTTCCTGTGGTGAAATTTGGGAGAAGAATCCACTTAAATAATTCAATTAGTTCTGTCATATGAGAACACTAAATTGCCCCTTCTCTCAAAAACAAAAAGGCACAGTGAGATGTATCAGATCATACTTTGGCAACATTTGAAAGCACAGTTACTCCGTCGGCCATAGAAGCTGCCATCATAAGAGTTTCAGTTGCCCCAACACTAGGGAAATCAAGGTGGAAACTGCCCCCAACCAATCCCCTGCCATTTGCAGAATGTGCCAGCACTTTCCCATCCCTGTAATTTTGTAGAATTTACTAATTTCAGCCAATTCTTTACATATTCAGTCAAGTGGTATCTCCAGACAGTCACACACACACACAAATCAACGGTTAAAGTTCTTGCCATACCCTATTTTTTCTTGCCTGATTGCAGAGTCTTGACTTAAAATTGGTAAAGAAGCAGACAAGAACACCTTAAATGATGCCCCAATCAGTGCTGGCTGAAAAACTTTCATGATAAAATGCTTTGCCAAAGCGCTAGTCAACTTGACCTATGATCTAATTGGTGACCAATCTTCACAAAGTAGAATTGCGTTAATAAGTTGCCCTGCTCATTAACCATAACAATATCTATGTTTTTTGCCACAAACAAAAGAGGCATGATCCCTAAAAAATGCCTCTGAAGCCTAGTGTCATCACTAGTGATTATGCAAAAGTTAGCAATGCCCGGCATCTTTTCTGTGTTCGAGTGAGATAAAGTAGGCTTACATAACCTGTTCCTGCAAATCAGCAACTGCCAAGGAAATATCTTAAAGCTACCCATCCACACCAGAAAATCCAGTTCTATTCTAGCCATAGAAGATTAATATATATATATATATATATATATATATATATATATATATATATATATATATTAACGACAATGATGCTAGATCTCTTAAGGTCAGGCTAGAATCCTTCAATATGGTGAAAAGTTCACCTATTCATCAACCTCATGACATAAACCATTTTCTTATTTATCTACCAAGTATTGCTCTTCACTCTCAAATTTTACACTTTTATTTCCCCCAGGCAGTTTCTTACATTTCCCATTTGAATCCTATTACCTAATAATTCCTATAGTCACAAGTATTATACATCATACTGACATCATTCTTCAAACTGACCAGCTCTCCGCATACTAGTATTACAGAAAAATCCGATTCTCAAAATAATACAGTACCGGTTTAAAGTAAAGTATTAGAATCAATCTTATTGAGTACACAATATATGTTCAAACTAGCTTCTTTACCTACACATGTGATGGAAACAATTACATATTCCATGAAAAATAAATTAAAACAATCAAGATAATTTTCAATGAAAACATAACCCAATTAAAATAAAGGGAAAAAAAAAACCATAACTTATCTCAACAGCAGCCCCAAGAGCTCTTAGCCCACGAATGTACAAATCTACAGGTCTCTCTCCAATATCACACCCACCAGGCAACCCCACAACAGCTTCACCGAACCGGGCCAGCAGCGGCCCGATAACAAAAAACCCACCTCGAATTTTCCTCATTTCCTCCAAACATGGCTCAACACACCCAACACAATCAGTGTTAACAAAAATTTCCTTATTCCTATCGTTAAACTCAATCTTGGCGCCTAACGAGCGTAAAATTGAAAGCATTGCTTTGGTATCAGACAGGCCTGTGGGCACATTGTGGAGTAGACAAGAGTCTGAGCATAAAAGAGTAGCTGCGAGGAGACAAAGAGAAGAGTTCTTGGACCCGGAAATGGGAACATGCCCCGAAAGCTGTGTGGGTCCGGTGATGGTAAGAGTTTCGGGTTTCCGGATCTGGTGGGGGGTTGGAATTTGGGGGTTTTGGGTTTGTCGGAGTGGAAGAGAGAATGGTTTAAGGGGTTTTGCATAACACAAAGAGGTCGCCATTTTCTTGTCGAACAGAGAAAAGCAAGAGATGTTTAACAAACACTTGACCACTTCCCGCTTTAATTGTCACTGGATCGGGCTTTCGCCCATTGTCCAAGATTCCCCACTGCTGCCCCCGTGGGAGTCCGGGCCGATTCACTTTTTTTTCTCTTTGGCCTTCTAAGATGCCATGCCAATCAGTACGTAATTAAATATAAATAATATAAATAAAATATAAAATTTATAAATTTAACATAAAATTTATAAATCAACATTAATTATAAAATAAAATATAAATTTTAAAAGTTAAAGATAAAATTTGTAAATAAAAGATAAAATAAGTAAATTAATATAAAATTAATAAATTAATATATTATTAATAAATAAAACAAAAGCTTACAAATATCACATAAAATTAGTAAATCAACATTAAATATAAAGTAAAATATAAATTTTAAAAATAGAATATAAAACTTGTATGTGGAAGGTAAAACAAGTAAATTAATATAAAATTAGTAAAATTAATATGTTATTGATAAACAAAACAAAAACTTACAAATATAACATAAAACTAGTAAATCAACACTAACTGTAAAATAAAATATAAATTTTATAAATGAAACAAAAGACTTGTATATGGAAGGTAAAACAAGTAAATTAATATAAAATTAATAAAATTAATGTGTTACTAGTAAGCAAAACAAAAACTTACAAATATAATATAAAACTAGTAAATCAACACCAACAGTAGAATAGAACATAAATTTTGAAAATGGAACATGAGACTTAGAAAATGAAGGTAAAATAAGTAAATTACTATAAAACTGGTAAATTGATGTATTACTAGTAAATAAATCAAAAACTTATAAACATAACATAAAACTAGTAAATCAACATTAAATGTAAAATAAAATATAAATTTTAGAAGTGGAACATAAGACTTGTAAATAAAAATATAATACTAATAAATTATTGTATTACTGGTAAACAAAACAAAAGCTTATAAATGTAACATAGAACTAGTAAATCAACATTAATTGTAAAATAAAACATAAATTTCAGAAATGAAACATAAGACTTGTGAAAGAAAGATAAAACAAGTAAATTACTATAAAACTAGTGAATTGATATATTACTAGTAACTAAAATGAAAACTTACAAATGTAACATAAAATAAGTAGATCAATATTAAATGTAAAATAAAAGATAAACTTTGTAGATTATGCCAAAGACTTATGAATAAAAGTTAAAATGAGTAAATTAATATAAGAGTTACTATTAAAAAAAAAAGTTTACAGTTGTAAAATAAAATCTCATTATAATGTTTATAGCTTGTATATTTGTTGCCTTTTTTATTTAAATTGAATAATGTTAACTTTGCATTTATGTAATACATATGAAGTTTTATTAAAGATGAAATTTATTCTCAAAATCAGATTTTGAAAAAATATTATTTTAATATCTTTCATAGTTGTTGTAAGATGAGGGTATTTTGTGTCTTTCTGCACTTCCTTAACAATAATCCTAAATGGTCTCTAAGCACAAGTAAAAAGTTTGAAACTATGTGAAGTGTGCATAAGACTCAAAATTAGATATAATTTTATTGATATATCATATATGTGTCTAATAATATAAGAATTTTTTTATTTTCTTTTTGCTTGTTTCACATCAAAATAAATAATTGCACTTGATTAACTTGTATAATGAATAGATATTATTATAAAAAATGCGAAAAAAAGGGACACAAATGTCATAGGATAAATATAGAATTTATGGTTAAATCAATTCAATAAAATTTATTCCACTTTTTTTCAATACAATTTTTTGTTTAATTAATGAGTAACTTTTTCCATGTTCAATTAAAGAAAATATTTTTATAAATTTTTCATTAAAATTCTATAGAAACAATGTTAATTTTTTCAATAATTAATAATCTTGTATAAATTTACTAGTTTTATTTTACATTTACTAGTTTTATGTGTAATTTACAATATTTATGTCTATCGCGGTATTGATGCCGTAATTTTCATTACGGCATTATAGAATTTTCCTTTCTGTTTTCATAGTCTGATCAATTCTCGCTTTAACTCGTATTTTTTGTGTTGTGTGATCATTTTTTCGGAATTAATTATATTAGTTTATTAAATCAAAAAATAAATATCATATTATTTATGATAAAATTTTAAAATGTGGATTGTGTGATTATTTCTAAATGCAAAATAGGATCTATGATCACACAACACTTAAAATTTGGGTTTTGTGTTTATTTCCAAAGGCGAGTTCAGGTGGAGGTCTATAGCCACACAAATTTCTTTTAGGACATATTGACCTTATCTTAGGATAAAATGTGAGCTGTGAGATTATTTTTAGGCACAGAGAAGGTCTGTCCATCTGAAATTAAAGAGTCTTCTTGCTGGCTTTTTTTTTTTTTTTGTTACTTTGTTTTGTATTTGATATTTCTTGCTAGTGCCAAAAGATCTAAGTCTAGTTTAGTAATGTTGTAACTTTGAAATAATTGTTACCAGCCGTGCTATAGAAATAATTAATTGTGAAGAGAACCAGTTAAATGTTTGATAAAATTTATTTTTAAAAGTAGTCTGAATTTTAAATACAGTCATATATATTTAGTAAATCTTACTTTTAAACTGTGTAAAAATATAAATAACTAAATTGGATATAATGTTGAATAAAATATATTTAAAACATTTATAAATATGTACATCGAATATTTTTTATTGGGTCATATAATAATTGATAATTAAAATAAATATTTTATTTTATTAATTTTATTTTTTATTTTGTTATCACAATATAAGTAGTGATAATAATAGTCTCTATATTTCTTAATTAATAAGGATAATTTTAGATTTTTAAAATATATAAGAGAATATATATGAAATTGTGTTAATTATAAAAGTGATTCTGAAAATCAAATTTTTAATAGCTTCGTCTTTTTTATTTTTCAAAATCAACTAGGTAGGGTGATTTTGCCAAAAAGTGATTTCTAAAAAAATTTGTTTGACACCAAAGTTAGATTTAGTTTTTTCGAAGTCACTTTTGAGTCTCCAAAAAATAATCCCAAATAGGCCTCTAAATTCAGTTGATGCTTTGCTTAATTTAACAAAATTATATTTCTTAACTAAATGGATGTTATGAAAATCATTACGCATGGGTGATAATTTGAATTAGACAATTAGTGTTGGTTAAAATAAAGATTTATTATTAAAACCACTATAAATTTCCCATTTGGTTCATCATTATTAAAATTTTGAACGACATTGATGATAGATATCTCCCACTTCATTAGAGTTAAGAGTTTAGCTGTGGTGAGGTTGATTTTTTTATAAATATTTTAACTTAAAAATTCTAATAAACTATTGATTAGGGGTGTGATACATATTTAATATATTAAATATATCTTAATATAATTTCTATATCATTCATATTTTTAACGGTAGGGAATTGTACAAAGATACCCAACGGCTTATTCTAATTATAGAGAGATGAAGAAAATAAGAAATGCGCTAAAGGTGTTCATAAAGATATTTATGAGCCAAATTTACTCCTCCGAAAACATTTGAATAAAATAAATAATGTTGAGCGGGTCTTTCTCCCTCAGAACGTCAGAAGCCTTAAAAATAGAAAGGATCAGTAAATGCCGCTGAAAAATATAACCTCTATGCATGTACATTATTTTCATATAAAATGGCACCTCCTAGCAGCCACCACTCTTCAACATAGAAATGGCAAAATCAATGAAGCTTGTGGCCGTTGTTGCCACAGCTCTATGCTTCACCTCCCTCCTCAGCTTTGCCTTTGCCGCGGAAGATGCAAAGACCGTTGAAGGCTTGGTGTATTGTGACTCGTGCCGCGTCAAGTACAAGACCGAGCTCAGTGATTACATTGCAGGTAATTAACAATATTAGTGTACGTATCATTTTAGCTACAACATCATGTACAACTAGCAACAGCTGAAAGGTGGGCAAAAACCAAATCTATGTTTTAGCTTCGTATTTCACCAGGATTTGAAATTAGTGGCAAGCCACAGAAAGCTACTTGAAAACCGCTAGCATAATCGGTGCTATTCTTATAATGCAGGAGCAACTGTTGCCTTGGAATGCAAGGAAAGTGAGGACGGGAAAGTTGTGTACTCGCGCGAGGTTGTGAGTGACCAGTCCGGTACTTATAAGATACCTATCGAGGGTTGTCATGCTAAATTATGCCAAGTTCGTTTGGTCAAGAGCTCTATGCCCGAATGTAGCGAGATCGTTGCCGACGGACTCAGCAGTGCTAGGATTGATCTCACCCCCTCTGTTGGATCCGATCCTGAGCTGATTCGCTATGCCAATGATCTTGGCTTCATGAAGAAGGAATCCTTGCCCGAGTGCGCTAAAGTTCTTGAAGAAATGTTTATTCATGGTTAATTAAGTCATCAATGTATTGATTGATTAATTCATTGGATTTTGCCAACTTAAAAATAATTTTTTATAATTTCATAATTATAATTTTTTTCTTCAAATTAACATAGTTCGTGACATAAATAGTTTTGATACCGCCAAAGGAACACAATTTGATCACTGATTTAACTTAACTAGAAAAGCTTAGTTAAAAGGAGAATAGAATAAAGTTAACTTCGGTCCCCTATAAAAAATTACAATGTATTTTTTCGTTAATTTTGTTTAACAGTACTTAAAAAGAAAATACACAAAACGGATCAATACTAACTTGATGTAGAAATGGATGTGCCATTTTGACTTAATTATAAAAGGAATTAATACAATTATCAGCTTTGAATATGTCATCTCTTTATCTAATGTGCTAGGCATTTTCTTTTTTTTTTTTTTTTTTGGGACCAAACTAAATTAATTCATGGTGTCCTATTTGACACAATTCATGCCTTTATTTGAAGAGTCTCACTTTTTCTTAGCAAGAGTCACTGCAGAAATGTGTGGCCAGCCATTTATAGAAATTCCTGGAGATTATCTATGCATTTAGCCTCAGAGCGTTGCAACTCCAAACAAATTAAGGAGATAATTAATCTCCGCTGCCTCAGAGCAAGTAAAGCTTTAGGAGTCCATCGAGTGATCCCATCTGGGCGTGCAGTACGGTAAGTGATATGCTTCTCAATTCTCGGATGAAGCTCATTTTCGGGATGACAAACCCGGAGATTTTTTAAACTGCCAAATCTTAGCAAATGCCTTTCTACCTAGGCTGAACCTACACCATTTCCTTCGCGACGGAGTCGGCGGGACTACATTTCGAGCTGTAATAGGTAACTTCTTTATTATTATTATTTTTTTTAATCTCGAACGAAAATTATTCCTTTAATTATTTGTACAATTTTTTTTTTTGAAGTTCATTGTTCAAAAGAAATTCTAATCTCCACCACATAAAAAGATATATCTTGATTATCACCAAATAAAAAGATATATCTTATTGGGTTCTCTATTTTAGTTAATTAGTCAAATATCTCAATGTAATCTTCTTTAACTGACAAAATACTTAATCTTCTTTAATTAGTCAAATAATTTAATGTATCCTACATTAAATTAATTTTTTTTAAATTAAACTCCGCAATGTAAATGTGTGGGCCCGCTACTGACTATGAATCATTTGATCTCATTTAATAGTTCACTTTTATCCCAATACTGATACTGAAGTTTTAACCCACGACTATTGATAACTATGCTTCAGCTTTTTACATGTGCATGAAGCTATCTTCTTTTTCATTGTTGAATATGCTTTTCAACAATAACTGATGGTAAGGATAGAATTTTAATTTTTGGAATTTTAAATACATTTAAGTGAGCGGTAAAAAAAAAAGAAATCAATTATCTCTAATTAAATTAAAATTTTTTTAATCGAACCCTTTAATTTAAATATCTGGGTTCGCCATAGACTATGAACAATTTGATCTAATTTAATAGTTCACTTTTATCCCACTATTGATCCTGAAGTTTTAGCCCACCAAAATTGATAAGTATGCTTTAGCTTTTTACATGTGTGCGTAGCTATTTTCTTTTTCATTGTTTAATGTTCTTTCCAACGATAATTGATCGTAAGGGTAGAATTTGAATTTTTAAGGCTTAAAATGTGTCTAAGTGAATAGTTTAAAAAAATTAAGTATCTAAAATTAAATTAAATTTTTTTGAATTGAACCCCCTTAATTTAAATGTTTGGGTCCTCCGCTAACTATCCCAAATTAAATTAAAATTTTTTGAATTCAGAGCCCGTAATTTTAAGTGTCTAGATCTGCTATTGTCTTTGAATCATTTGAACTCATCCAATGGTTTACTTTTATCCCACTATTGATAAGCAAGTTTCAGCTTTTTACATGTGCGCAAAGCTATCTTCTTCTTCATTGTTGAATGTTCTTTCCAACGTTAATTGATGGTAAGGATAGAATTTGAATTTTTGAGACTTAAAATGTGATTAAGTGAATAGTAAAAAATAAGAAATTAAATATCCCAAATTAAATTAATTTTTTTAATTGAACCCCTTAATTTATATGTATGGGTTTGTCACGGACTATGAACCATTTGTTATCATTTAGTAATTTACTTTTATCCCACTATTGACACTGAAGCTTTAGCCTACCACCATTGATACCTATGTTTCAGCTTTTTACATGTGCATGAGGCTATCTTCTTTTTCATTATTGAATATGCTTTTCAACAATATTTGATGAGAAGGGTAAAATTTGAATTTTGGGGATTTTAAATGTGTTTAAGTGAGTGGTAAAAAAAAAAAAAAGAAATTAAGTATCTCGAATTAAATTACATATTTTTAATTGCGCCCGTTAATTTAAATGTGTGGATTCGCCACAGACTATGAACCATTTGATCTCATTTAATAGTTCACTTTTATCGCACTATTGATACTCAAGTTTTAGCCCACCAAAATTGATAAGTATGTTTTAGTACTTTACATGTGCGTGAAGCTATCTTCTTTTTTATTGTTGAATGTTCTTTCTAATGATAATTGATGCTAAGGGTAGAATTTGAATTTTTGAGGCTTTAAATTTGTTTAAGTGAACAGTTTAAAAAAATTAAGTATTTAAAATTAAATTAAAATTTTTTAATTGAACCCCCCAATTTAAATATCTGGGTTCTCCACTGACTACCCCAAATTAAATTAAAATTTTTTGAACTCAGTGCCCCTCAATTTAAGTGTCTGGGTTCGCTATTGACTTTGAATCATTTGGACTCATCCAATGGTTTACTTTTATCCCATTGTTGGTAATGAAGTTTTAGCCCACCAAAATTGATAAGTATGTTTCCGCAATTTACATGTGCGAGAAGCTATCTTCTTTTTCATGGTTGAATATTCTTTCCAATGATAGTTGATGGTAAAGATAGAATTTGAATTTTTGAGACTTTAAATGTGATTAAGTGAATAGTAAAAAAATTAAGTATTCTAAATTAAATTAAATTTTTTTTAATTGAACCCTTCAATTTAAATGTCTGGGTTCGCCACAAACTATAAATCATTTGATCTCATTTAATAGTTCACTTTTGTCCCAATATTGATACTGAAGTTTTAGACTAGCGCCATTAATAATTAAGGTTTCAGCTTTACACATTTGTATGAAGCTCTCTTATTTTTTATTATTGAATATGATTTTTAATAATAGTTGATGTTAAGTGTAGAATTTGAATTTTTGAGAATTTAAATTTATTTAAGTAAGTAGTAAAAAAAATTAAGTATTCGAAATTAATTAAATTTTTTGAATTAAGCCCCCTAATTTAAGTGCTTAGATCCACCACTGACTATGAACCATTTGATCTCATTCATTGGCCCACTTTTATTGTACTATTGATATTAAAGTTTTGGGTTAGCACAACTAATAACCACGTTTCAACTTTTTTCATGTGCATGAAGCTATCTTCTTTGTTATTATTGATTGTGCTTTTGAATGATAGTTGATGGTAACAGTAGAATTTGAATTTTTGAGACGTAAAATGTTTTTAAGTGAACAATAAAAAAATAAAAACGAATAGTGGAAAAATTAAGCATCTGAAGTTAGATTAAAATTTTTGAAATTAAACACTCTTTAATTTAATATATGGGTCTGCCATCGATTATGAACCATATTAATTTCATTCAATGGTTTTTTTTATCTCATTATTGATACTATAGTTTTAGTCTATACTATAGTTTTAGTCCAACACCATTGATAATTAAATTTTAACTTTTTACATGTGCATGAAGTTATCTTCTTTTTTATTATTAAAGTAAAGGTAGAATTTGAATTTTTGAGACTTTAAATGTGCTTAATTGAATAGTAAAAAAGAAAATAAATAAATATCCCAAATTAAATTAAATTTTTTGAATTATGTCCCATTATTATAAGTGTTTGGGTCTGCCACTGACTATGAACCATTTAATCTTATTCGAAGGTTCACTTTTATCCCACTATTGATATTACAGTTTTAGCTCAGCACCATTGATAACTACGTTTAAGCTTTTCACACGTGACATGAAGCTATCTTCTTTTTCATTATTGAATGTGCTTTTCAAGGATAGTTGATGGTAAGGGTAGAAATCAAACTTTTTTGGACTTTAAATTTGTTTAAGTAAATCGTAAACAAAAATTAAGTATCCCAAGTTAAATTAAAATTTTTTGACTTACGTCTCCACTAATTGTCCGCCATTGATTATAAACCATTTTATCTCATTTAACGGTTTACTTTTATTCGAATATTGGTACTGATATTTTAGTCCAGCACAATTGATAACTAAGTTTAAGCTTTTTACAAGTGTGTAAAGCTATCTTCTTTTTTATAACTGAATTTGCTTTTCAATGATACTTAATGGTAAGGGTGAAATTTAAATTTTTGAGATTTAAAATGTGCTCAAGTGAACAGTAAAAATAAATATCTAAATTAAATTAAAATTTGGGATACTTAATTAAACGTGATTAATTGAGCAGTTAAAAAAATTAGGTATCCCAAATTAAATTAAAATTTTTTGAATTAAGACCTTCCTAATTTAAGTGTTTGGGTCCGCCTCTATGAACCATTTGATCTCGTTCAATGGTTCTCTTTTATCCTACTATTGATATCGAAATTTTAGGCCAGCATCATTGATAACTACGTTTCAACTATTTACACGAAGCTATTTTCATTTTAGTTATTGAATGTGATTTGATCGTTGATGGTAAGGGTAGAACGTGAGTAATAATTAGTGTTCATGAAATTAATATCCGTACGGGTTCTCTTGCTAAAAATACTTATGGGATCATTTGGCTTAGCATAAGTTTTAGTTGAAGAAGAAGAAACAAATATAGCCCAATACTTGCAAAATGTTTCTTGTCCAAAATATGAGGAAGCTTCCACAGTTTTATCTACATTCCACTATTGCCTAAATCGTTTCAGTTCTGAATAAAAAAGTCCTTTCTCAGTTTCATTTTCAACGCTTTGCTCATTCCTTTACCGGTCCATTCTCTGCATTTTTTGTCTTTGATTACTGAGAATTAATCTATGTCCGTTTCCATTGGTTTTAGTACCAAAATTTTCCATGGAAAATTCTAAAAATCCTCCGGTTGCAACAGAAGAGGAAGCCAAAGAGGATCAAGAATTGTTCTTGACTCAGATTCAGAAAGTGAAATCAGGCACTTCCATGCAGAGGAAAGTGATATAATACTAGTCTCCTACCGAAATCAGGCACCGTTTGGCTCAAGACTATTACATTTTCCATTGTAAACCGTTCATGCTATGCAATTGAAAATAGCCCCTTGCTTACTACCTCCTCTCATCAACTTATACCTTTAGTTGAGTTAACCCTCTTTCGCAATAATAACCAATCTCCAGATCTTGAATCCTATTCGAGTTCGACAAGAAGGGTGTTTTCAACGCATGTCCCATATTCTACACTACCAACTTCCATTCTGAGTTGTCATTGTCGAATTGTGTACATTTGCAGACCAATTCATCTCAGAATGGCAATTCATATCGAGATGCAACAACTATCAACTTGATCTACATGAAGCTTTCGAGAGGGCTTGTAATGGAATCCAAAGTTTTGGACCCATTTGGGATCATGTATTGGGTTATTGGAAAGCCAGCGAAGAACAACCTACTAAGATACTGTTCTTGAAATATGAAGATCTCAAAGAAGATGTTACCTTTTACATTAAGAGAATGGCCGATTTCTTGGGATGCCCTTTCTCAGAAGATGAAGTCACCCAAGGTGTGGTACAGGAAATCGCCAAACTTTGCAGTTTTGATAACATCAAAAATTTGGAAGTCATAAAAACTGGTAGAGTGAAACAAACAGGGGTTAAAAATTCTCTCTTCGTAAGGAAAGGTGAAGTTGGAGATTGGAAAAATTATTTAACTCCGATGTTTCAACGTCTGCGGAAAATTGTGGAAGAAAAGTTGGTTGGTTCTGGGCTGACCTTTAAAACATCGTTGGAGGAACCACAGAAATAATATTGAGTGAAGTTGATCATGTTCCAATCTACCATTGTTGTTTATCATGTTTTGGGGTCAAGCTTGTTTTGATATGTCCCATCTTTGTTCCTTCATGTTCGTAAGCGAGTTTCGATTTTTTTTTCTTTTCTTTTCTTTTAATTTGTTGAATTCTGAATAAATCTACTGTGTTGATTATTTTGTGGTCGTGTTTTTCTCAGCGGTTACGTTTGCAAATATGTTCCTTCTCCTATCTGCCATGCTTCAATCTACTTGCGTTCAAATTCGATCCTGATTTATTTGATCTATCTTTGAAATATATCTTTGAAAACAATCATATAGTGCAGATAGTGCAGATATGAAATCATATCTGAAAACAATCATATTTGATCTATCTTTGAAAAGAATCATATATCTATCAAATGAATCTAATGATCCGTGCAGATAGTGCAAGTGCAACCATAATTCCCGTTCATCAAACATGTAAAACAGTGAAAATTTATTTACCAAATTGGTATCCAAATTGATAAAAAAAAGTCTACGGATTTGGTACAGTTATTCCTGTACATGTAGAAAAATTTTAATATGATAACGTGCATGCTATCCCGTATAATAACTATAATCGAGAATCCTGGATTGGAAACGTTCCTTCTCTCTCTCTATATATATTAGAGTTTCTTAGGTACGGATGCCTAAATAAAGATTTTATGTGAATCGTTACTACACCATCTGGCATTATAGTGTTTATGTTCAACTAACTATTATATCATGTGGTGTAATAACAAATCTGCATGAAGTTTACATTTAGGCATCCGCACTTGAGAATTTCTATGTATATTTATATACATTTATTTAGGAAAAATGATAGGTACAACCCTAAGGTTTAATGAAATGATAAAGCAGACACTAAACTTTTCTATAAGGAACATCAAGACCCCATTTTAATCACAATATCATTTGACTCTATTAACGAAAGGCAATTGACTCTAATGCTTTTAATAAATTGAGATGTTATATAGTATTACATAATTGTAATAATATACATATATTTAAAAAATAATTTCAATGTTTAAGAAAAATTTAATCTTTGACAATCGATTAGACTTATTTAAATTGATTAAAGTAAATTTTATAATAAATAGAAATATAATATTAAAATAAATGTATAAAATTTTAAATATCATATAAAACAATTTTAATATTATTAATAAAGGAAATGTACTTTAATAATTTTAAAATCTATTTAACCCAAAGGCTTGTTCAAAATCCTTATGATAAATACAAATATATATTAAATAAATATAGTAATTTATATTTTTACAATTATTTTAATATTATTAATCTATTACACTTATTAAACTGTTTATATTCTATTTGTATTCATTAAAAATTTTAAAATTAATTTTTAGTTAATAATTCAAAAAATATTATAGCCAAAACATAGTATCCTTTATTGAAAACTTTAGAATATCCATGACTGTTTCTCTAAATTTTGGAGGGTATAACTTTCCTTTTCCTATTATTTTTAAAAAGATAAAAATTATTTGAGATATCATATCTATCTTCGGAATAATTGAAAGCTGGCCAACGAGCCAAGTCTGTTTATTTTTATAAAAAGATAGAGGGGTTGGGTAGAGTTAGGCATTGGCTTAGTTCGATTTGGTACAAAATTGAGCCCAAAAAAAACGGAAATAAATTATGAACCGACAAATATCGATTTTTCAATTATATTTATTATGTATTTTTTTTACGTAATTTAATAAATTTAGGATATGAAATTGCATCTTATGTCCTCTTATATCATGCCAAGTGACATTATGTTATTATAAAAAAAAAGTATCTTTTTTTTTTTTTTGGAGTTTGGCATCAATTCAAATCCAAATAGAATTTTTAATTTTTTATTGTTTTATTTTATTTATGTATTTAGTAAAAAAGATCCAATTCAAAAATTAAAAAAAAAATGACCAACCAATTTTTTTTGGGAATTGATTCTCTTCTTGGGTTTGGTAAAGTACAAATTAATTTTTAATCCCCTACCTCCTTAATGATTTAAACTCAAGTGAGCAGTAAAATAAAATTACTTAGAAATTACTAGGAAGAATTTTTTGTAAACTAAAGGATTTATGTATACATGAATTTATATAAAACTTAGGGTCTTATTATCTTTTTCGCTATTGAAAAAAAAAAAATGCACAATCTATCAAAAAAATAATAATTTAGCAAGATCATTATACTTGAGATAATTTAGCAATTATTAATAAAATACTTATTTACCTATTGGCTGAAAGAAAGCAAAAAAGTTGATAAAAAGTCAGCAAGAACAATAATTGATTGATAAGACTTCTCACTGAGGATATATAAATGAGTCACGATATTTTTACCCCACAAATTTTATAAATTCACCCCACTTATAAAAATAATTATAAAAAAATTATTTTATTTTAAAAATTTCAAATAAAGAAGAATTTTAAAAAATTAATCAATTAAATCTTTTTTAAATTCTTAATTTATTTTTTGTGATTCTTAATTGATTTTTTATAAATTAATTTTTTTAATTATATTTGACAACTAAAATTGCTCTAGCTTAAATTTAAATTGGTTATTCTATCCTTAAAATGTAAAAGCACCAAAAATTTACTTTCACTTCAATATTTTTTTTATTTTATACAAAATTCATTATTTCTAAATAGTCAATTCCACTTTATTTCTATAATTATTTATCTTTAATTAAACTAACATAATGTCTTTATGAGTTAATGCTCATTTAAATTATTAAGCTGTTAAATTTATGTCATTTACATGTAAAATACTGAAAATTATTAGACTTCATTTAAAAAGTTAGATTATAAGTCACAAAATTAAGTATTTAAAGTATTAGATACAAAAACACATATTTCTTTAGGTAATTGAGTCATTTTATATCATAAAGATACAATAATTAAATAAAACTTAAATTAAAGTAACCTTAATAGTTAAAAAAACTAAGTTAAAAAATGTAAGAGTGATTTAATTGATTAATTATATAAATATTTTTGCTGATTTGTATTTATTAAAAATAATATACATTTATTGTAAATATTTTTTAAAAGTGGGGTGGGTTTACAAATACAATGGGGTGGAAATACCCCCACCCTGTATAAGTATAAGAAGATTGCTAATTTCTTCCATACTACCATTAATATATATCATTTACTCCCTTATGTTTATATAATAGTTAATAACTCTCTTGACAATATAATTTTATAATATTACTCTTATTTTCAAATAAACTTTTGTTCATATTTATTATAAATTAAATAAATAGAAATTAAGATAAAAAAATTAAAGTAATTTTTTGAAAAGAAAAAAATTAAAGTATTAAAAACAAGAAATATATGTTTTGATGTGAATAAAAAATAAATATTTTCTTGTACTTTTTTATTTTGTATATTTATTATAAGAAAATGCTTATAAAATAAAAAGTAAGAAAAATTTTTATTATTAATTTTTTATTTATATCAAAACATATATATTTTTTAAAACTTAGTTTTTTATTTTAATTTCCATTCATATGATGTATTTAATTTATAATAAATATAAATAAAAGTGTATTTAAAAATAAAATTAATATTATAAAATTATGCCGTTAAGGGGATTACCAACAATAAAGGTAAAATGATATATACTAATTATAGTATCGTAGAAATTGACAATCTGCTTATAAATATATAGTACAGAGCCTCTATGTCGTCCTCTGCTTTTTTTCTTTTGTAAACTTGTCGTAGCAATGTCCTGCTTATTTAATGCTAACATTTTGAGGATTAATTATTTCAACTTTTAGTTAGTTTAGTTTTAGAGAGAGAGAAGCGCCATAGTAACTCACGCCTCAAATTTTTGGGCGTGAGTTTGAAGTTTGAACTTCTACGGGGACTCATTTAAATTCTCTAATTATCTTAGAAAGCTTAGAAACCTAGATTATGATAGATTTTTCTGAATCCAAGTGAAAGTAGATATTTTAACTAAGTTCTGTCAGATTTTTGGGCTGCACGTTCTTGAATTCAAAAAAAATAAAAAATAAAAAGTCTATTGAGCATCAATATAATAATTACAAAGAGCATTGATATAATACTTACAAAGTAACTCCAACGCTTAAGTTAACAATTTGAATGAAAACTTAGAAAAAGAAAGAATTAAGTTAAATTAGTTAGGAAATCTTAAAAGAAAGTTAAATTATTTGAGGATAATAACTTAAAATTTGGCTACCTGATATGATCTAGAAGGATTTTCCCAAAAGACCCCTTCAGTCTTTTCTCCAAGCTGTTTTACTTTTACAGTTTCTATATTACTGTTAGAAATTTACAAACAAACGTTGATATTAGGCTAATCTTCAGGGTAACTTAAAAAATATTCACATGACGTGCACTAGATATATAGTGCAATTTTGTGTTATCCTTCAAAACCAAACCAAGCAATGTGTATGAAAGATGGAGTCGGCTTGGCAGATATTAGTTAAATCTTATTATATAAAATAGCAAAAATTATTCTTGAATTTAATGTCAAATTATAGCACAAATGTGTCATTGAAGTAATCATTAGAAAGCATTAGTTGAGAAATCGAATACAAACTAGTAGACCAAATTGTCAGCGAGAACAATGAGAGCTTGCAGAAGCTTTGTCAGCTGATTACTCATCGCACAACAAATGACAAAACTTGATGGCATTCTCACGTGAAGCACCAAGAACATGAAATACACACAGGATGGTGAGCATGCCAGCACCGAATTCAACACCAAGCTTCAGCTCTACCATGTGATGCTATGTAGCTAGCAGCAGATGATTTCACTGCTAGAAAAAAAAAAAGGCTTTTATGACAATTATTACCCGTCATCTACCCTATGACATGACAGTTGAGCGACCGTTATTGATTTCGATGTCAAAAAAATAAGATAACCATTTTTATATGTCATGTTATGAATGACATATTATTTATCACAATTCTATCATTGTTATTTTGATGAAAAATTTTCACATATAATTAATATCTATCATAAACACTTTCCATTCATGATTGTTATCTGTCAAATAAACATAAACATATTTAATTGAAATAATAAAATTATTTAATTATTTTAATTAGATCTAGCAGGAATAACTAAAATTTCTTTAAGATATATTTTTTCAGTAAATAAATTAACTTTTAATTATTTAGCAGAAATTATTGAAATTGGCTATATATATATATATATATATATATATATATATATATATATATATATATATATATATATATATATAAATTAAAAATTAAAAAATCCAAACTTCCATAATTGACATCTAAATCGATACCCACAATTTATTCATTACAGACAAACAATTCAGCTAAACAAAAATTTTTCCAGTTTAGTATACAGTCTCTAGTACAAAATAAACATCAAAATCAATTTCAAAAAATATTTCAACTTTTAAATGAATTTTCAAGCTTCAATATTGACCAAGCAACCATCAAACTACACATCCATTGGCATGCTTTTGTTTGGATTCTAGCTGCTGAAAGATCAACTATAGCAATTTCGATCCTTATGCAGTCTTTGAGGGCAAGCATTTCACTATTGGCAATTTTGGGAAGAAAAATGCATACAAAAGAGATTACACATTAACTCAAGCAGCGTTCATATTGCCCGGACTAACACTGCAAAAAAGATAAAAAGATAACGAAATTATTTACCTTAAATTGGGAAAAAAATATAAAGAGAAGTCAAATTTTCAATTTGTACCTTTCGTTACTCCCCTGCTATTGTAGATGATATTCCTAAAAGATAAAGCAAGCATTTTTTACACTAGAAATTCCATGGCCCACCATCATAAAAGGTAATGCAACAAACAGTTTCAACCATCTCTAATGCAAATTCCATGAGCATCATAAACTAAAAGAATAATAATACCTTTACTTTCTCACATCTAAGCCAAGTAGCACTTATAAATCTTCGAGAGCATAGAGCTAAAGCAGGTTCATACTTACTAAATTAAGTTAACAATAGTTATTAAGTGTAAGAAGTAAAATTCTTATCTATGATAAGCAACGAAAACAAATGCACTAGGGTGAGTTTTTCCACTTTCAAAATTTCATTGCTAATTCAACTATTAAGAGACTGAAACATACGGAATAAGAAACATATTCAACCCTCAATATATACCTAATAAGCCTTTGAGTCTTATTTAAAGAATATTATAATATTCCATAATTTCTAGGAATCAAAGTAAAATTATAATATCCTTTTAAGTAAGAGATACACTTATTCGAGTTGCTTATATGAGATAGGTTAGATTTTTATTTTGGTTATGTTTCTTTCTTGTCTAATCCCATTTTTCTCGTATTTCTTGTTCCACATCAATTGGTGATAAAGCTTCTTTATCATGTCAAAACCTTTCCAGCCAAGAACAAGGAGTTAAGGAACTATTTTGCACTAGCTATACAAATAATTATATTACAGTATTGCATACTGGATAGAAAAAAATAAAAATAACAATTAAGGCACCATTCGTACCTCCAAATCTAGCAGTTGAAGACATTAAGTAAAGGAATCTGCTAATAAAAAAGTTAGTTGGAGAAACTTGAAATGGATATTTAGTTTGATGCCAATTATATACATATCTAAAGAAGTAAACAATTATTAAGGAAAATAAAGTTGAAAAAAGAAAAGAAAAACCTTGCTGCGAGCATTTTGAAAGAGCTAAATAGCAATCTTCCTGTTAGCAGCAATTTGCCTAGCTCCTTTGAAGCATGCACAAGCACAACCCCAGCACCTGCAAAACTCATTGATATACTAAAAAGAAAAATAATTTATTAACCCAACAATATAGACCAAATGAAATTCTACAGTAAACATAACAAGTATTACCAGGTAGAATTCTCTTTCCATAGCATCCTTGACAACCTTTATAGCTTCGCAAGCTTGAGCTTGAGACTCACTTTTTAGCTTACATTAAACCAAATTCATTAACACATGATTTTTAAATGGCACGATATATATGTATAAGATGCCAGAATAAACACTTGTAAATGTACCCAAATTCCCAAACCTTAATTATGGTAGCCTTGGAAGGGAGCTCTTTAAGCCTGTTTTGAAATAACTCTACTTAATTGTGGATTTCAACTGGAACAAAAATAACAGGAACGTGTCAACTAAAATAAACAGGAAGGAAGCCTGGAAAATTGTAGAAAAAAATGTTAAGCCATGACAAACCTATTCACATATTTCTGTAATAGTTGCTGGCAACCAGCTCCACCAAGGATGTGGTTATACAATTACAACATAGATCATTTCCAGGCCATAATTTGGGCTTACCCCATTGCACTCATGAATCAAGATATAGACTTTGGTGTTTAAAGTCTTCAACTCCTTGTATAGCATGCACAAATTCAAGCAATTGATGTACAAATACTCGAAGCAACAAATTGACTTAATCAAGATATCAGATACAATGCAACTTCTCATGTATTCACCAAAACTTTAAAACTCCTTTTAACATAATCCCATTATCTTAGCAGAATGAAAAAGCGTATATAATGTAAAGGCAACAAATCATATTCAAGTAAACATGAACTCAAGATTCAAGCATGACTTGACAATTCCATCAAAATCCCAACCAAGCAAACTCAGCATGAAGACTCAATAAGGACAACACAAAGCAAACAAAAGAAACCCTTAGCGCTAATCATCAATTAACAACATTCTCAAGTATATACCTGCCTTATTTCAGTATAAGCACATATAAAATTCAGCGAAATTTCAATTTAACAAAATTACTACAATAAACAATTCACATAATGAATTAGACGAAATGAAACATATAGTTGAAGAGGAGGATTGTAAAATTAGACACGAATATGATGGAGAAAGACCTCACCAAAATCTCAATACCTTACAATTGGCATTAACGGTGCTAGTTATACAAAGCAAATTTCTTGGGGAATAAGGAGTAACGAAACTAAAAGAGAAAGAGACAATGGCTATCTAAGCTTTCTATATTTATAAAGATATTACAATTTTTATCTATGTTTTCTATATTTACAAAGATACGGAATCATTAATACTCCCCCTCAAGTTGGAGCGTGCAGATCGACAACACCCAACTTGCATATATGATAAAGAAAAAGATCACGACCAAGTGGTTTAGTGAAGACATCTACGATTTGCATAGTGTTGTGAATGTGCAAGGGAAGCAACAATTTGGATTGCACGCATTCTCACACAAAGTGACAATCTAACTCAATGTGTTTCGTACGCTCATGAAAGACAGGATTTTCAGCAATGTATAATGCCGATTGATTATCACAGTAAACAGGCATAGGAGCATAATATGATAACGTAAGATCAGCAAACAATACCTTAAGCCACTGTAACTCACATGAGAAGTCTGCCATGGAACGATACTCAACTTTAGTTGTAGAGCGAGAAACAACATTCTGCTAATTTGTTTTCCAAAAAAAGTACAATATCCAGTAACTGATCAATGAGAAACATAACAACTTCCCCAGTCAGCATCACAATACCGACAGATACGCAAATCACTAGTGGAAGACAACAATATACCATTTCCTGGAGATCATTTTAAATATCGTAGTACCCTTAAAGCTGCATCTATATGCACTGTGCATGGTTTATGCATGAAACAACTTAATACATGCACAGAAAAAACTATATCAGGTCTTGTAACTGTTAGATAAATCAACCTCCCAACAAGACGCCGATAACTTGAAGGATTGGATAAAGGATCCCCATCTATAGGTGAAAGACGCAAGTGTTGTTCTATTGGAAAAGGTGAAGAACGAGCATCAATTAGTCCAACATCTTTCAGAATGTCCAACGCATTTTTTAATACCCAAAAATATTTTAAAGTGCCCAAAGCTTTAATGTAGAATTTCTGTGCAAGGAAAGTTTTAACACTGTTAATTTCTACTAAATCATTCCCACCCACAATAATGTCATCTACATAAACCAATACAAAGGTGGAAGAAACACTATTGATTTTCATGAATAAAGAATAATCTACCTTGGATTGACAGAAACCTGCTTGCTGGATTACAGTAAAGAATTTGGAAAACTAATTTCGGGAAGCTTGTTTCAAACCATAAATGGACTTGTTGAGTTTGCAAAACAAATGCTCCCCCTGTTTGGAAAAACCCTAAGGAATTTGTATGTAAACTTTCTCTTCTAAATCACCTTGGAGGAAAGTATTACTTACATCTAATTGTTCTAAGATCCAACCATTAACAGCTGCACGAGAAAGTATAGCTCTTACTATCGCAAGTTTAGCCAGTAGAGAAGGCATCATGGTAATCAATACTTTATGTCTGTGTACAACCTTTTGCCACTAATCGTGCCTTGTAGCGCTCAATGCTACCATCTGCTCGATATTTTATTTTGTAAACCCATCGACTACCAATAGCCTTTTTACCTACTGGCAAATGAGTAAGCATCCAGGTGTTATTTTTCTCAAGAGCATGTATCTCATCCTCCATTGTCTTACGCCATTCAGGTAATTTAACTGCTTCATAAAAGGAATTGGGTTCTACTCTAGAGGTAATAGCAGATAAAAAGGATTTATGTGCTTGTGTGAAACGGTGATAAGAATGAAAATTTTGAAGAGGATATTTCTTACTTGGTAACAAAGAAACAAGATTGACAGGTGTAGAAGTATGAGTTGTCGAGGTGCAATAGTCTTGTAGATAATCTGGAGGTCATCGGTCTCATGAAGGCTGTGCAGTTGGTTGTTCTTGGGGTTTTATGGCTGAATGAGTGTCATGCGGTAGATCATATATTGTTTGAGATACTGGCCATGTGGGGTGATCTGAAGTAGTTTCAATGAAATGGGAATGGGTATTTTTTATAGATTGATCCGTGGCTGGTTGTTGTAGCTTACTCTCTTTAAGAACATTAGGTGTATCAATGCTTTGATTAGGAGAAAAAATATTATAAGACTTAAAAGAATCATTATCCAAGAATAAATTATCTCCAACATGTTTAGAAGGTGTTGAAATACTTGGCAATGTGACATCCTTAAAGGCAAAAATATGTTCATAAAAAATAACATCACGTGACACATGAATGGTTTTAGTTTCAATATCATATATACGATATCCCTTTTGTCCAAAAGGATACCCAATAAAAATGCCGGTCCTAGCACAGTGATCAAATTTATTCTTTATGCGTAAATTTTTTGCAAAACACAAACAACCAAAAACCTTTAATCAAGACAAATCAGGTGCTACACCAAAAAGCATTTCATGTGGGGATTTACCTTGCAATACTTTACTAAGCAACTTATTTATCAAATATACTGCTGTAAGGATGCATTCAACCCAGAATTTGATGGACAAATTGGCTTGAAAACGTAAACTTCACCCAACTTTAAGGAGATGGCGATGCTTACGCTCTACAACTCCATTTTATTGTGGTGTTCCTACACAACTTCTTTGATGAATAATACCTTTATCTAGAAAAAATTGTTGCAAACCTTTAACAAGGAACTTAGTCCAATTATCATAACGCACCATTTTATTGTCAAAAAATTGATTTTTAACCAAAGCATGAAAGGAACAAAGGTGCATTTTGGTTTCGGTTTTTGTTTTCATTAAATATAACCAAGGGCACCTTTTATAATCATCCACAATAGTTAAAAAATAGTAAGCACCTGAAGAACTAGGAGTAGAAAAAGGACCCCAAATGTCACAATGGATTAATTCAAAAGGAATTTTACTTTTAATACTACTAACAGAAAAAGGCATTCTAGCATGTTTAATATGAAAAATATCACAAACATAATTCTTATTAAAACTATAAAACTAATCAAAGGATTAGATTTAGAATATAATTCTAAATGGCTAAGAGAAGGGCGGCCAAGTCTCCAATGCCAAGTATCAATCTCACGGGTTGAAGCCATTTGAAAAGTAAAGGAAGATGCGGTAGGAAGTTGTATGTAAAAAAGGCCCTCACGAAGTCTACCCTTGCCAATCTTCTTCTTCTTCACGTACAGGTCCTAAAATTCACAAGAATCAGAAGAAAAGATGACTCGATATTTATTTGATTTGGTTAATTGACTAACTGATAATAGATTGAATTTAAAGCTTGAGATATAAAACACATTATCTAATAAAAAATCTAGGAAAAACGAAACCTTTCCTATATGAGTAACAAGGGTCATTGTGCCATCTGGTAATTGAACATGAAGAGGCATATGACATGATTTATATGAACTAAAGAAATCCAAAGAACAATACATATGCTTGGTAGCACCCGTATCTACTATCCAAGTATGGGAAAAGGAGGAATTAAGAGCTATACCTGCTATATGAGTTGTATGTAAACTATTTGGGGAGGACAACATAGCTAGAAGTTTTAGATATTGCTCTTAAGTAAAAATAGGTGCTTGTTGCTCTTCTTTGCTGGTTACAACTGCTGTTGTCTTGGGATTTCCTTTACTTCCTTGTCCATGTTTCCTCCAGTTTGGTGGATATCTATTCAACTCAAAGCACTTCAATTTTATATGTCCCAATTTCCCACAATATTCCCATGTCGGCCTACCTTGATTATTTCCAGAACTACCATTCAAATTTCTACCTCTATTATCAGCTGAAACATTGTTGCTCGATGTTCAGATATTAAGAAAATTTTATTGTAATGGCTGTCTATTTTGTGTAGCAAGTGCTGCTGCTCCTGGAGGTCCCTCTAGTGCATGAAGGTCTTGTTGTTTTTCTTCTTGCCTTACAAGTGAGTAAATTTTGTTCGCATTAGGAAAAGGATCCATCAACAAAATCTAACTTCTTGTTGCTGTATATATGTCATGCAGCCCTTGAAGGAATTCTTTCGCACGATCCAACTGTTGCAACTGATTCATAGTTTTTGCATTACCACAAACACATGGCTCTACAGGTTGTAATGAATTTAATTCATCCAAAAGTGCTTCTATTCTAGTAAAATAAAGGGAAACAGAAACATCACCTTGTCTTAAATTAGAGATGGCTTGTTTGAGTTCATAGATTTTTGGTGCATTAGTTTGTTGAAAACGTTCCTGCAAATCCTGCCATACTTCCCTAGTAGATTGTGCATACAACACACTTCCCACAAACTTACTCGAAATAGAGTTCAACACCCAAGATCCAACAAGATCATTACAACGTTGACATTTATCGCCATCATCATCATCTAGTTTGGTGATAGTCCTATCAACAAAATCGAGTTTGTTCTTCGCTCATAAAGCCATCGTCATCGCTCTTACCCATGTACCGTAGTTATCACTAGTGAGTAAAGGCAAGACTCAAACAGCTGTTGGACTATCTGAAGGATGTACCAGGAAGACATCATCCTCCTGTTTGTTAAGATTTTCAACTTTCTTTGACGATTGACCGTTAGCCATGGCTCTGATACCATGTAAAATTTGACATGAATTTGATGGAGAAAGACCTCACCAAAATCTCAATATCTTACAATTGGCATCAACGGTGCTAGTTATACAAAATAAATTCCTTGGGGAACAAGGAGTATCAAAACTAAAAGAGAAAGAGACCATGCCTATCTAAGCTTTATATATTTACAAAGATATTGCAATATTTATTTATGCTTTCCATATTACAAAGCTATGGAATCGTTAATAAAGATAGGGAAGAAGAGGAGAAGGCTAGAATTGCCCCCGAGAAGATCATTGATGGGAGTGTAAACAATAGTGATTGAAGAGACCAAAGTGGTCGAAACAATCTAGGACGTCAAGATTTCGTACACCTTGCAAATGAAACCCCATCGGAGCGAGTTCTCTCTGTAGCTGAGACTGGAGTAAAGTCTTTCTCCCTCTCTGCCTTCCAAATCTACCTCGAATTTGTCGTCATTTTTTCTCTTCACGTTCTCGTAGCCCAATATCTTTCAAGCAATTTTGATTTTTTAATTTAGATAAAGCAGATAATGAAAAGGAAATGGCAGTGTTTGAGTGATGCTGTTGAGTGAGAAACTAGCGTTTGTTGAACGACCAATAGCTTGCAACGACTGTTGAGTTTATCGACTTAGGGTTTCCATCAATTGCGATGCTATGAGGGCTTGGGATTTTTGTCTATTAAGAAATTTTGTGAGCCTTAGGCTTATTTGTAATGTAGAGTATGAGTGATTATAGTGAGGCTTAGGGTTAGGGTTCAAGTCCTTCAACGATTATAGGTGAGAGAAGAAGCAGTGGTGAGAGTGAGGGAGCAAAGCTTAAGGTTCAATTTTTTTACCACTTCTGAAAATTTGCTAAGTGTTGATATGTTAGCTTAATATATTTACAGCAACCAGACGACACCATTTTTGTTATTTTTTATTTTTAAAAAATAATTTAAATATTAACAATGGTAATTTTGTAATTAAACTAATAAATAATTTAAATTATCAATAAATGGCACTGTTTCATGTGTTATTAGTAATTCAAAATAAATTATATTTAATAAAAAAATCTAAAACATTATCATTTAAGAGTGGTACTTTTGTAATTAAATCTATTTATAAAATAAAACAATATTATGTGACATGTTGCTATCATAACTTCGTGTCGTATCTGTAACTGTCATGAATCTATCATTAAATAATGAGAGAAACATTATACGTCACGAAAGTATCATATTTTAATGATATTTTCATGACATAATGATATAGGTCATAAAATTTGTGTCATAAAAATACATTTTTTAGCAGTGTTTATGAGGAAAATCGGCTTTTTAGTTTTGTTTTTTAACCTAGTATCCAAGAAACCTAGACCCTATCGTTGACACATAAGCATCTAAACTTTTTGGACTCAAATGCAAATGTTAAATATTTGATGGGCCTTGGTACAAAGTAGCTTCAGTTGAAGGGATTTTAGTGATATTTCATGCTGACGTGGCAAAGTTCGTTATGATTCTATTATGCGCTTTCCAGAAATATCAAAATGAAAACAACACTTGAGGTGTTTTGTTAGTTACTCTTTTCGTATAAAATTTGTTTCTTTGTAGTCTATGCAATCTTTTCTTTAGATCTGGTCTTTATTTTGAATGTTTTGATCAATAAAGTGAGTAGATTTTTCCTTCATAATTTGGTTATGTGCCACTGTGCTCTTCAATATTGTTCTTGAATCTGGGTTCTGTTTTGTTGCTTTGATTCAATCTAATTGTGTCAAATTCACCAAGATTGTAAAGAATCAACTTGTTAAGCCTTCAAAGATTCAACTTCTACAAGTAATATAAAATTTTCAATCTATTATGGTTCATTCTGAATTTTTAGTTTCAATTTCTAGAACTTCCCATGGACCAAGAATTGTTTTGGACTGATCAGTTTCAGAAAGTGAAAATCCACTATGGTTTTTATCTTTATCAACACTAGACATTTTGGTGTCTGTTGATGGTGATATCTCCCTTCAAACATTATTGGTGGAACCAAGAATTAATATGTTGGGTCCATCTCATTTGGACAGTCCAAGGCTAAGTTCTATTAATTTGGATATTTAAGTAATTAAAAAAATTTAATGTGCAAAATGAACTTTTACATTGAAATTAAGTTTTAAAACGTGGCTATGTAAACATAAATAAGTGGAGGCGGCAGCAACTTTTGTGGAGAAGAAAAGGATGACAGAGAGAAGAGAGAACAATGACGCAATATTATATTTGGGGGCTTGGGTTTCAATATTTGATTGGACGATTGAAAGGTGAAATTAACTTTGTTTTCTCTCAAATTTTGAGAATAAGTTCCTGGCATCGCCTTCTACAATCCTAGTGGTCTTGATTTTTATTTTATCATCTCATTGGCTATTATTTGAGATATCTATTTATTAGAAAGATAGATATTAGGTTGTTACTGTAACATAAGAATATTGAGATTCTTGATATTGTTAGCCTCTAGTATTATCAAGAAAAAAATTTGTGCTGTCAATAATGTTGTTGATCTTTACTAATACGAAGAATTTTGGTGTCCAGCAGAATGCATTCACAACATTATCTCATTTTAAAAGCACTTCAAGCAATAGAAAGCGATATAATACAAAACACTTATCCAAAATCAGGCACCACTTGGATCAAGGCCCTGACATTTTCCATTGTGAACCAATCACGTTATGCATTTGAGAATAGTTGTTTGCTTACTCACTCTCCTCATCAAGTTGTACCTTGCTTTGAGTTTGATCTATATGATTTGAACAATCAATCACCCTATCTTGAATGCTATTCGACATCAAGGATTTTTCGAACGCATGTCCCTATACATTGTTATTAGGTTCCATTCTAATTTCTAATTGTCAAATTGTGTACAATTGTAAGAACCTTTTGAACCAACTCATCTCAAAATGGCAATTCATACCAAGAGTTATGAATTCAGAGCTAACTTAAGTAGATGAAGCTTTCAAGAGGGTGTCTTAGGGAATCTAGATGTTTGCACCAATTTGGGAATATGTATTGGTTTACTGGAAAGCTAGCATAAGACAACCTCATAAGATAAATGAAGATGTGACCTTTTACATTAAAATATTGGCCGATTTCTTGGGATGTCTTTTTTCAGAAGATGAAGTGAACCAAGTTGTGGTACAAGAAATCTCCAAGTTATGCAGATTTGATTACATCAAAACTTTGGAAGTGGTAGAAAGCTGCTTGAAAGACAATAGCATGATCAATGTTATTCTTATAATGCAACACCAACCATTCCAAGTGAGGACGGGGAAGTTGTGTACTCTTGCGGGGTTGTGAGTGACTAATCTAGTATTTATAAGAAACATATCGAGGGTTGTCATGCTAAATTATGCCAAG
This sequence comes from Murraya paniculata, assembly GCA_030449075.1. Classification (NCBI taxonomy): domain Eukaryota; kingdom Viridiplantae; phylum Streptophyta; class Magnoliopsida; order Sapindales; family Rutaceae; genus Murraya; species Murraya paniculata. Next base: position 3,230,180 of record JAEVFN010000012.1, on the reverse strand, counting down.
ATTGTTTGGTCGAGATCCCTAAATCGAAATGCAGCGAGATTATCGTCGACAGACTCAGTAGTGCTAGGATTGATCTCAACCCATCTATTGGACCTGATCCTAAGCCGATTCACTATGCGAATAATCTTGGCTTTATGAAGAAGGAATCCTTGCCTGAGTGCACTAAAGTTCTTAAGCACTGTTTATTCATGATTAATTAAGTCATTAATGTATTGATTAATTAATTCATCGAGATTTTGCCAATTTAAAATAATTTTTTAATAATTTCTTAATTCTTTTTTTTTCCTTCAAATTGACATAGTTCGTTGTAAAGGAAGCACATACTACATATAATGAAGCTCAACATGTGTGTTGGCAAAGCCTAGTCAACCATGTTAGTTATTCATATATGCCAGCTAAGCAAATGCAGTTAAACATGCTCTACATTCTATTTAGTTTGTTAAGTTTTATGTACGACTAGCTTTGTATAAATGCCGATGTAGTTATCATTTTTCATTTAAAAATAAACAAATCTAAGATTTAGAAGATTCCATTTCATTTTCTTAGCATCTAAATAGAGAGATTAAGTACATTTGAGCTTTTGTAACATTATATCAGAGCTAGCCATAGCTAGTTCAAGTAATCAAATACATCATCTCGCAATCTAACCACAAATAACACAAATCCACAAAATCAATAAACTCAAATCAATTTTTCTTTCACTACTCCTACCAGATTTGATGGATGAAACTACTTGCACTAGAGATCTCAAGTTTAGCTTCAATTAGAGGGAATCAATTGGAAGAGTTTATCATTGGAGAAAACCATCACCGTAGCAGTATTTTCTTCTAGCTAGAGCTGATGGATCTACTCAACAAGTTGACAATCCGGATTATCTCAAATAAAGATCGCAAGATCATACTTTTCTTAAATTGTTATTGTCATCAATAAGTGAAGGTATCCTAAGCCTTGTTATAAATTGCGTTAGTTCATTTGATATTTAGATAACACTAGAGAAAAAGTTTGGTGTGCAATCAAAGGCTAGAGTTTTTCCACTTAGGTATGAATTAAATACTCTTAGAAAAAAATCTTCGAGTGTTAAAAATTATTGTATCAAAATGAAATTAGTAGTTGATAGACTTTTCAGAGTTTGAAGTCCAATTACTAAGAAAGATCTTATGTTGATCATCATCAATGGATTATGAGGTTCTTGCATGGGGAGGTTCTTGCATGGAATTTGATGATGCATATGCTGTGTTACTCACACATGAAACTAGGTTTGAGCAAGAATAGGATTATAAGAGTATGTTTAATACCATAACACACACACACTATACACAATCTAGAGGCAATTTTAGAAGATGAGGACATATTAGTGTTTTTAGTAATTTGGGAGGTAGAAGTAATCCATTTGGCAGAGGAAGCATGAATTGCTCTCAAAGGCTACTTAATGGAGGTTTTAATAATCAATATGGTAGAGGACAGTCATATAGTCAAACCTCTAATGGCCTTCATCCTTTTTTAGTTCATAAGAATCTAGTTCAGTTAACTAAGAGTGGATTGAGTGGGATGCATAGGTCACAAGGAGCTACTATAGAGGAACTCATACATCAAATTTGTTTCAAATCTGGACACACAGCAGGTATTTACTAGCATAGGTTTGTTAAAGACTACGCACCTATGCCAAGGGATTTTGGAAAGTGTAAAGGAACAACAGCAGCTTACATTGCCAACTTTGAGTTATGAAGATTATGTCAACATCAACTACATGTCACCAGTTTATTTTCTTTCCTCTGAAATTGATTACTACTCTGAAATTGTTGCTAACATTTCTAGAGCAGCCTTGGTGGCCAACTTTGAAAGACCTGCTGATGATGGCTGGTACTTAAACAGTGGAGTAATTCATCATTTGACCAGTAACATGGAAAACATCCATATCAAGGAAAAGTTTAAAGTTACTAACCAACTTATTATTGGAAATGGCCAAGGTTTGTCTATCACTCATGTTGGACATGTTTTTCTATCATTTAGAGCTTCAAATTACTTATCTACCCACACTATAATTGCACTTAGACACATGTTACTTGTGCCTTCAATAATTAAAAACTTATTAAGTCTTCTAAGCTTACTTATGATAACCCTCGCTCTACTGAATTTTGTGGTAATTTCTGTTTTGTAAAGAACATGAAGGGACAAGTTCTTCTGCAGGACCTTGCTGAGAAAGGTCTCTACAAGCGGTTATTCGGACCTGCTCTATCTTTACATGAGTCTTATTTCTTTCAATTCCAGTTGAATAAACCTATGTCAATACTATCCTCTACAATTATATCTCCTATCTTTTATAAGCGTAATGCCTTTGCTAAAGCTTGTTTTCATTCAGTTTCAAATTCTTGTACTTTAAAACCTAATGCATTAGCTGATCCAACAATAACGATAAATTTTCTTAAGTTTTATAATCAGTTCAAACTTCTTGAATGGATATCTTGTCATCTAAAAAATCTTTGTGCGAAGCATGTTAATTAGACAAAGTTTATAAACAACATTTCTCTACAACTGAAACCAAACAAGTATTAGAACTGATCTATGCTAACTTGAAGAGGCCATCACCTACTATTTTTAAAATTGGATACAAATGTTAAATCAGCTTTGTTGATGATTATAACAAATATACTTGGATTTATCCCCTTAAGCTTAAATCCAAAGCCATTGATGTGTTCAAATTGTTTAAACTACAGGTTGAAAATCAGTTCAATACAACTTTCAAGATGTTGTAATTTGACTGGGGGAAGGGAGTATATAGTATTTACAGAGTTTCTTTCTAAATCAACATGGGATTATCTTTAGACACTATTATCCATATACTCATCATCAAAATGGTTTAGTTGAGAGAAAACATCGACATATAATTGAATTGACATTAACATTGTTAGCTTAAGCCAATCTCCTTTTCAAATTGTGGTGGATGTTGTTCATACAGTAGTATATTACATTAAAAGATTACCTACACCTCTCTTAAAGTTTTTATCTCCTTATGAGAAGTTGTTTTAACATAAACCAGACTATACCTTCCTCAAACGCTTTGGTTGTTTTTGTTATTTATATTTGAAAGATTACAACAAAGATAAGTTTTATTATCATATAAGCAAATATATCTTTGTTGGTTACAGTCCTTCTCACAGAGGTTACAAATGCTTAACTAGTACTAGTCATGTTCATATCCTTAGACATGTTTGTTATAAATCTATATTCCCTTACTCAACAACCAGTGCAATCTCTTTATCTGAAACCAATCAAGCATTTGAATTGTTAGTGTCAAGTTTTTGACAACAATAAGTTTATCATCTCTCTACATTATATTCTTTCCCTGACAGCACTTTTGCAAATACTAATGTAGCAAGCTTTGCAAGACCTGAGGAATTCCCTTTTGATTTTGTACATGCAGGTGTTCTACGTCAATAAGAATTATCAAATCATACATCACATGATTCATCTCTATTCCATATACCTCTTCTAATTTCAGAACAAACTCAGTCCCAAATTGAACCACAAATAGCCATATAATAGTATACAAATTAGAATCCAACTTTAAATTTACCTTCAAAACCCAGTCACAAAATAATTACAAGATCAAAGGTTGAAATTTTCAAACGAAGTTTATACAGCCATTTTAGCCAATAAAAAACCTAATACAGTTGAAGAAGCTTAGAATGATCACAACTAGCATCAAGCTATAAGAGATGAATATGAGGCATTGATAAGGAGTAAGACATGGTCACTAGTGCCACCTTCAGCTGGATAAAAGTTGTTGGTAACAAATGGGTATTTAGAATTAAGCAAAACACAGATGGTAGATCTTAAAGCCAAGCTAGTAGCAAAGGGATTTCAACAAACTAAATGCATGGATTTAGTAGAGTGTTTGCTTTGAAGGACTTGGGGGTGTTGTCATACTTTCTTAACATAGAAGTTTCCTAAGCTAAAGATAGTATTTATCTGTCTCAAAAGAAATACATCAATGATCTATTATCTAAGGCATATATGCTGAATTGTAAAGGCTGTGATAATCCAATAATCGCAAAAACAAAGCTATAGAAAGAAGTTAGAGGTTACTTGGGTCAATAAATTGAAGATGTATTTAGTTTTGACTAAACGAGAAGTAGCTTTTGTTGTGCATAAATTGAGTCAATATGTAGCAGCCCATACACTTTAATATGTAATGGCTCGTAAAAAGGTTCTTCTATACTTAAAGGAAACTCAAGATTATGGGTTGAAATTCTCAGCTGGAGGAGAATAAAGCTTATGGGTTATACTGATGCAGACTATGGCATGTGACATTGACAATAGAAAGTCAATAGGTGCATACGGCGTTTACTTGGGAAATAACCTAATATCCTGATCATATAAGAAGCAATTTGTGGTTACAAGGTCTAGCGCAAAAAGTGAATACAATGCTCTTGCCTTTGTAAGTGCAGAAATATCATGGATTCAGTCATTGTTCATTGTGCTCAAGATCAATTATGCTTCATTGCCTACAATATATGTGACAATATGAGTGCAGCAGAGCTAGCTAAGAACCTATTTACCATTTAAGGACCAAGCATATTGAATTAGATATGCATTTCATCAGAGATAAAGTATTGGCAAAAAAGTTGGAAATTAACTATATTCCAAGTGAAGAGCAGATTGTAGACATCTTGACAAAACCCTTGACATTCATTCACTACAAGTATTTCTGAGCCAAACTAAATGTGCATCCATGCCTCTTGAGTTTGAGGGGGGAATGTAAAGGAAGCATATATTGCATATAATGAAGTTGCTCAATCAGCACATGTGTTGGTGAAGCCTAGTCAGCAGTGTTAGTTACTCGAATATGCACTACAAGAAAAATGGCCTTTAGTGACACTTGTCTCGTGACACTTTATTAAAAAGTATCAGTACAAACTAATATATGGGCTATTTTCCATGTTTAACAGAAAAGTATCACTAAATATTAACACTATAGTGTCTGTAAAGTTAACATCATAGATCACTGACACAAAAGTATTAGTAAAAAAAAAAAACAAATGAAATTGTAATCTTGTTCCATTTAGAATTTGAACTGGGACCTCTAGAAGTCAAGCTTTTAAGTTTAAAGTAAAAACCGTGAAAACTTAGATGGTGACACTAAGGTATCAGTAAACAGAAAAGAAAAGTTAATCAAAATTTTTGAAATAATTTAGCAGGTTTGACTGGAATTTTTAACGGGTTTGACTATAATATTTTTGTTTACTTTATTAGCTTTAGTAAGAAACATTGTCGTTTCATTTATTTAAAAAAATAAAAAACACCAAAGGCACTGTTTTAATTTATCCTAACCTAATCGATGAAACCTTTTTTATTTTTCTAAGTGTTCACGCATTGCTCATCCTCTTCACTTTCAAACCTCTTTCTCTTCTCTCTGAAAGTTAAAACCCTTGTCTTTGCAACTGCCATTGATCAAGCGAGCACGCCGCCACAGTCAGCACATAACTGCAACCAAAGCTGAACCTAGGGTTTTTTATTTTCATGTAAATTTATAATTTCAATAACCTTTCTAACTTTCTCAACTTGTAATTCTTGTTTACTTCACATGCATGTTAATAATTTTCTCTTTTTCGTGTTAGAAACAATGGATTTTGTGTGGGTTTGTCAATTTTTGTTATTGACCAGAATTTAGAGAAAAAAAAAAGGAAAACCAAATAAAATAATATGAGATTTTTCTGTCTTTTGGGACTTTTGTAATATATACTGACTATGTGAAATAATTATTTTGTTTGGATACTTTAGACATTTGTTGCTCGAATTGAAATAATGATATGCCACTTTGAGTTCAGTGAAGTTGGGGACGTGATAATTTGAATACGTATGCTGGTGTATCGATACTTTATAGTAGTTGATGGAAATCGAGAAAGCTAATTGTTGCTTTGTTAAAGAAATCAAACGTTGTTTAATTCGAAACCCTAGATATGTCAAATTAAAAAGAAATATATCTTTTGTTGACTTGTGGAATTAATTTAGTAATTCTTTAAAGTTGTTGGAGTTTTTTATTGACTACAGAAGACAACTTATTTGTTAAAATATATTATATAGACTCTTTGAATTATATCGTAAAGAATTCAAATCACATTTGATCTAAATATTTATTTTTTTAACATCCCAAAAGCAATAATTTAGAACCTAGCACTAGTGGCAGGACGTGTACAACATAATGCAGACCATGTCTATAAGGTGGCATGTGAACCAACTATTTTGATTATGTCTTCCTTGATGTTTTTCGTTAGCTACCACACTGAATATTGATTTTCAGCACGTACAAATAGGATCCATGTTACATTACCTACTTTCGATTAGAATATTTAGTTTGTTATTGCTTTTTACTTTATCTTGCATATTTCTTTTAATTAAATTAGTTCTAATATCCAGCTGTTCATCACATGACTGAATAGGTTTAGTGTAGATCTCGTTGCTGAATACTCACTATAGTATTGGGTATAACAACTATCTTCATCTGGTAAGTCTCATAAATCACTCACTTTTTTAAGTTTTTAATTTTGTTATGTTATCAGTTTGACTTGTATCGAATTTTTTTAATTCGTTACATTGATAATTTTTGGTCTATTCTATTTTGAAATAAATTGTTTATTTATTTGACATAGATATAATTTTTGAGCACTTGACTAGTTTAAAAATTGTTGCATGCATATCTTTAATTTATTTATTATGTACTATAATAAGCTTTTCTGTCTTTTGTTTCTTTAATATGAAAGTGAAGCTTTGAAAAGTGTATGGCATGTTTTGTTGGCTTGCTGCACATGTATATGTATTTAGGTGACTTTTATCTTGGTTTTGTTTCTTCTGTAACAAAAAGACAAAACCATGTGGGGCAAATTTTCTTTTACATAAATGGGACCTTGTATTATTAAAATGAAAATTGTATCTTCATTAAGCTGATTGTACACAATATTTATAATGAAAAAAAAATTTGTTGAATATGCAATGACCCTTTATAGATGCTCTTGTACATTAACAGAACTTACCTTTTTGGTGTGCAAGTTTGTAATTTTTATTTAAGCATGAAAACTTTGAAGTAATTTGTGCAATTTAATCAAACATATTAGGCTAACATTATATAATAAATGAACAGGTAAAAACACGTGATATGGACATATCTTAGATATTTTGTCATAGATTGTCTAGCGAGTATCAGGATGGAGTTGAAGATTTCATAGAGTTTGCCATTCTTAATTATGAAAATAGAATGTTGATAAGATTTCCTTGTAACCCTTGTTGCAATACGGAATTTTTTACTACTGAGGTTGTGAAGCTATATTTGTTTAAAAAAGGTTTTCTTAAAAAATATACAATTTGGAATTGGCATGGTGAGGTGAATTGTGACTAGCTACAAAGCTAGCAGTTTAGATGTCAAGATTATAGTAATTTAGGTGACATAGTTCATGATGATTTTGAGCATTGTGATAAAGATCCTAGTTCTTTTAAAGATATGATTGAAGATGCTAAAAAGTCCTTATATTTTGGTTTAAAGCATTCAAAGCTATCTAGTTTAATGAATACATGTGAAAGGACGTTATGGGTGGTCTGACAATGGGTTTTCAGCTTTGTTAGAAGTCCTTAATGGTATATTACCAAATGATAATAGTTTGCCTCAGTCAATGTATAAGGCCAAAAAATTAATAAAAATATTGGGCTTAGATTATGAGAGAATATATGCATGTCCAAATGATTGTACTCTCTATTAGAATAAGTTCACAAATTTTAGTGAATGCCCAAGCTATGGAGCATCTAGGTGGCAAAGAAGAAAAGATGGCTCTACAAAATTTTTAAAAAAAGGTCCCTGAAAAGGTGTTATAGTATTTTCCCTTAATTCCTAGGTTGAAAAGAATGTTTAACATGACATGAAAATAAGAGAATTAGGGATGGAAAGCTTTGCCACCCTGCAGATTCATTAGCTTGGCACCTAATTGACAATAAATGGCCTGATTTTGCTCAAGGGCCAAGAAATCTTTGTCTGGTTCTATCAACTAATGAGATTAACCTACATAGCACACTTAGCACTACTTATAGTTGCTGGCCTGTTACGTTGATAACATATAATCTTCCTTCGTGGTTGTACATGAAGAGGAAGTTTATGATCCTGTCTCTACTGATCTCTGGCCCTAAATAGCCTGGAAACAATATAGATGTATATCTAGCACCTTAATTGAGGACTTAAAAACTTTATGAGAGGTAGGTGTTGATGTGTTTGATGTATATAAGAAAGAAACATTTAATTTGCAGGTTGTGTTGATGTGGACAATTAGTGACTTTCCAACATATGGGAATCTGTCTGGGTATACTGTTAAGGGATATTATGCTTGTCCAATATGTGGGATAAGCACATGTGCATGTTGGCCACCACATAGTCGGAAAATGTCTTATATGGGCCCCCGTCGGTTTCTTAAAAACCCTTCTAAACCTTTGTTTGATGAGGAAGTCTTAAACTTGGTGACTGAAATTGACAACAAATTATAAAAGAAAGTCCAGAAAAAACAAAAACATGGTGAGGTTGAGGGTGAGGATGAAGGAGATGGGGATAGGGCTTGATTGTTGTACAAAATTAAAAAAAAAAAATCAAATTTTTTTTAATTTAGAATATTGGAAACACTTGTTAGTTCGCCATCATCAACTAAATGTGATGCACATTGGGAAAAAATGTGTGTGAAAGCATCTATGGCACATTACTCATCAACCAAGGAAGACAAAAGATTGGATTAATGCTATAAAAGATCTTACACATTCAGATCTTGTAAAAAACCTAAATGCAACATCTATAGCATTAGTTCCTGCTGATCACACAAAAGTCCTACCCCCTGCCCCATACACTTCGAATAAGAATGAAAAAATATTAGATAGATCAATAACTTCATCATCTTTAATACTTTTCTTGTCTGCTAAGGAAACATCATATGTATTCTGGCACAAATCATCAGATTAAAACTTTAAATCAATAATAAATTGTACATTTTCTTTTGCAACATTAGGCACGTCTTCGATATGTGGAGAGACACAAACTTCTTTCATCTTTATTTATTTCACTTTAGACTTCTGGTTTGTGATAGGATTAGGGATCTCAAATTGGTGTCGAGGATGAGGTTGTCTTGATTGCTTCAATGCTTGGCTTCTTTCTCTTCTGATTTGCGATATAATTTGTGATTCAATTTGCTTCGTTACAAGAATTGCATGTTCTAAGGTGTATATAGTGTATAGGCATCTTGTCTTCAATATATAAATTGAGCCCCCTTCACAAATCTTGTAACTGTATCCTCTTCAGGTTCATAATAATATTTGCATCCATAAAATTGTTCAAACTCAGAAGCATAATCAGAAACTCATTTCACACCTTGTTGTGCCAAACAATAATCAAGAGGAATAAACTCATATCACAAAATATGTTTCATACGGTTCCATGATCAAATTTTGCACTTGCCTTAGTTAATTCAAGAAATTTACAACTCATTCCATCATTTTGAAACATTTATACTTAATCTACTGGCAGTAAACGATACTTGTTTTTCTTTACTTTTCTTTAAGAGTGCGCCAAGTTATAAACCAATGCTCAATTTTGTTCAATCAATCAAAATATTTGTTTGGATGAGTGTATGCAAATAATTCTAGTACATGATAAATAGGAGGGGAAAGATGGTAGTTTGTCATTTACAACTAAACTTTCACACAATGGTAAAACTGTAAATTAAAAAAATATTGGATAAAACTTATAAATAAGCAAAATATGTGTTATTGGCAATGATGATTGGAAAATTGGACAAAGATGGATCGATTTAGAAAATTTGAGGTCTGTGAGTGTGATGGTGCTGGCAGTTTAGCTTAAATCGTTGTGGATTAACCGTAAAATTTAATTGAAGTGGCGGGGGCTTATGGCTGGTCATGGCGGCTTATGGTCGGTGTTCTAGTGACGGGGATGGTCTAGTTTTGGTCGGTGGAGGCTGAGAATTCTTGTAGTCTTAGTGGTCGACGGTGAGGGTGACTGACGGCGGTGGTTCGAGTGGTGATGCCGTGGGTTTGAATGTTTTCGTGTGGCGGTTGTGATCGTATTTAAGGACGGTGATCAATCGGGTTTTATTGCATGGTGTCTGGGGATCACAACGGCAGTGACAATTGACGGAAAGTGGCGGTGATTTCGCAGCGGAGGATGGTGCAGGTCACGCGAATTTGGGTGATTTTCGTGGCGGTTACAGGCGGCGATTGAGGACCAAAGGTTGGAGTTTGGTCGGCGATGGCTAGCGAGATTGGTGGCTGTGTTTGCCGACGATGAACGGCCGGTGGAGAGGTGGCAGCGGTGGTTGCATGACGACGGCTAGGGTTTTCAATTTTGGGACTTTTCTTTTTTTTTTTATGTTTTGGTTGGTTTTTTCTTTTCAGAGGTGAATTTTTTTATAAATGAATGTGGGTATCCAGGAAAGCTGTGTGATTCACATAGAACTACTCTGATATAAATTGATGGAGCAGTGGCAACGAAAGCAAAAATTGATAGGAAAATTGAATATTATTCTGGTACTGGACTAGGCCAACGTGATTAGTTTACGCTCTAATTGAAGAGTAATTAGATATCGTTCTAATCCAAACGACTTAATGAGATTTTGAATAACGCGTTTAAGCGAGATTAGATAACACTCTAATTCTAATTATTTTACAAGACAAATTTTGATAGATAATCCCAGAGGTAATTATAAAAGAGGAGTTTTATTGAATTATTAAAATTGAAGTTACAATAATGAGACATCTCTATTTGTAATAAAGGAAACCCACTTCCCTAAGGTAAATCTATTTTCATAAGTTAATTTAGAAAAGAAAATTACACAATTATAATAAAAATAAAATACTAAATCACATACCATAATCAATTTTAATTAAAATAGAAAATAAAATTCTAAAATCTTAAAATACCTAAAATAATGTCCTACATCAGTCAACATGTACCTTTTCTTGAGTTTAATCTTTATCTCAACCATCAATCACCCAATCTTCAATGCTTTTCAGCACCAAGGTTTTTGCAACGCATGTCACGTATGCTTTACTACCAGGTTCCATTCTGAATTCTAACTGTCGAATTGTGAACCTTTCTAGGAGCCCACTGGACCAGTTCATCTCAGAATGGCTATTTATAGCAAGAACGCAGGATAAGGAGCCACTGACCTAGATGAAGCTTTTGAGAGGGCCTGTGATGGATTCCAGATTTTTGGACCCATTGGGGAACATGCGTTGGGTTACTGGAAAGCCAGTAAAGAACAATATGATAAGATATTGTTGGTGAAATATGAAGATCTCCAAGAAGATGTCCCCTTTTACATTAAAAGATTGGCCGATTTCTTCGGATGTCCTTTTTCGGAAGAGGAAGTGTATGGGTGTGGTGGAAGAAATCTTCAAGTTACGTAGCTTAGATTATATAAAAAATTTGGAAGTCACCATAAGTGGTAGAGCGCACGCAAATGGGGTTAAAAATTCTCATTTCTTAAGAAAAGATGAAGTTGGAGATTGGAAAAATTTTAACCCCCATCAATGTCAGAGCGTTTGGGGAAAATAATCGAAGAAAAGTTGGCCGGTTCTGGTCTTACCTTTAAAACTTCATTGGAGGAAAATTAGTATTGGGTGAAGTTTAATTACTATGTTTCAAGCTTGGTTTCATCAAGTTTTGAAGCGTGCATGTTTCCATCTGTTGCCTTCTTTCTTCTTTTTTCTTTTCTTTTTTTTTTCCCTCTCCATTGTTTGAATTCTGAATAATCTGCTGCTGTTCCTCCAAGTGGTTGTTTGATGCTTCTCCATTTGGCTTTCAATAAATTGCCTGGCAGTGAATGTATTGGTTGATTTGAATAATATATATATATATGTGATTTTATAAAAAATCATCCTACCTTACTTCGAAAGCTTCCCGTGGCGGGAAGTTATTGCTGATAAAAGAAAATTGGCATGTGATCTTGGCTGAAATAACATCACCAATTAACAGAATCTTCATTATAATATGATCAGGCATAAGAAGTACAACCATTTTAGGTATGTTCATCAAGGATTATGATCATCTCTTTGTTTTTTTCTTTTTTTTTCCTTTTTCTCCTCTCTTACCTCTCTTTACCTCTCCTTGTCTTTATAATCTAGTTTAAAAAAAAAAAAAAAAACAAACTGATTTAATCATAAATAAAGGGAAAAATAAATAAAAAAACTTAGCCTTAACCATTCACTAGATAAGAAAAAACAAACAGCAAAAAAGGATAAGAAGAGGATCCTTATCTGTTCATCAAACATGTAAATTAAATTAAGTTATTTACTAAATTGGGTTATAATTTTTTATTTTTTGACTAAATGAGGAGACTTTATTGAAATAAAAACAACAAATAAATAGGCAAAAGGAGAATAAGGAGCTAAACCCCTCAAAAAAAAAAATGTATGAACAAGAAAGATAAGAAAATGTATATAACCAAAATAAGGAAAAGCAAAAACTAATAGAACCTATAGTTTGGGAAGCGACATTCGCATCACAGCAGACGAAATTATGAATTGAGTCCAAAGGGGAGTCCCACCCACGAAAAAGAGCATAATGGAGGCTAATGTTTACCTAAGTATCTGCGGCCGTACTATTATCTCTATACGTGTGAGTAAAATAAAAGGTCATGTAGTGAATCAAGCGGTGACTATTAATCCAATTATTATGTAAAGATCACGAGGATGTTGTGCACGGAATGCGGAAATAAGCGTACCAAATAATTATAGCAAAATAAAAGGACATAAGAATTTAACGTGGTTCGACAATTATGCCTACATTTAACGTGGTTCGATAATTATACCTACGTTCACCAGAGCAAGAGAAAATAATTGTATTACTAACAATTATTAGAGTATAATATTTAAGTAAAGAAACCTCACTTTCCAGAACCCAAATACACTCTCACATACACTTGAAAGGAAAAAAAAAAAAACCTCTCAATTACTCACACTCTCCAATTGCTCACTCTTTCAACAATTCTTCACTTGAATTGCTTCTCTCAAATTTGGGATGCTATAGAATGAACAAATGCCCTCTATTCATAGGAGAGCTTCACCAAGCATGCAGCAAAAAGCCTTTCAAATTGGCACCAATTTCTTCATTCAGTGTCAACTTTTCCAAATTTTCAAATTTTGTGGCCACCGTTTCATTGATTTTTCAATTGGCTACCTTTCATTGATTTTTCCAACACATTTGTCTTTTTTAACAATTCTCCACCTCGGCAAAAATTTTACTAAAATCTGAGCCGACTGCTGGAGGATCATGACATTTGATTCCCAAAAGTGCCTGCATCTTTGTGACTGCCTATGTGCCCAAAATCTGGGATCAATCCAACCGTAGTTCAAAATTTTCGAAACTCAACACGTGTGAAGGATTTGAATTAATTTCAAGCAATGTTGAAACTTAACTCCAGAAATCACCTTTGTCAACATATCTAATGGATTATATTTGGTATTGATCTTTTTCAACAACACAACACCATTCTCGATAACATAATGATATTTCACATCTATGTGTTTTGTTCAAACATGATCTGTTTGGTTCTTCGCCAGGAATATCGCGCTTTGGTCATTACAGAAGATCTTATGTTCTCCTGGATTACTTGTAAATCACCTAACAAGCCTTTCAACTAAATAGCTTCCTTTACAGCCTCTATTGTTACCATGTACTGTGCTTCCGCGGTGGAAAGGGCAATTGTTGACTGTAGAATTGACCTCCAACTAATTGGACCCCCACCTAATGTGAATACATAGCCCGTTGTTGATCTTCCCTTGTCAAGGTCTCCAACGAAATTAGAATCACAATACACAACACATTATTGACCACTATCCTTTTTTAACAATAATCAAACATCGCCTGTCCCATACGGATATCAGAGAATCCACTTCACCATAAGCCAATGGTTTTTGCCTAGATTATACATGTATCAACTAAAAATACTCACGGCTTAAGATATATCGGGCCTTGTGCACACCACAACATACATAAAACTACCCATAGCACTAGCATATGGAACACGAGCCATATAATCACACTGCTCTTGAGAAGTAGGACAAAAAGAAGAGCTTAATTTGAAATGAAGAGCTAAAGGAGTATAAACTGGTTTAGTTTTGTCATTCGTGCTGAACCTTTCTAGCACCTTCTTCAAATAAGACTCTTGAGTCAACCATACGCTCTCATTCCTTTTGTTTCTACGAATCTCCATCCCAAGTATTCTCTGTGCATCAACCAATTCTTTCATCTTAAACTCAGAAGCCAGCTGCTTCTTTAATCTTTCAATCTCACCTCTATTCTTCGAAGCTATAAGCATATCGTCAACATAAAGTAATGGATAGATGAAAGCTCTATCTTGTAGTCTTCTAAAGTAAACATAGTGATCATGTTCACTGCTGGTGAATTTTTTCCCTTGTTTGAATTGATCAACACCACTGCCTTGGTGATTGTTTCAATCTGTATAAAGATTTAATCAATTTGCACACATGATTCTCCTTTCCAGCAACTTTAAAACTACAAGGCTGAGTCATATAGATTTCTTCCTCTATATCTCAATGAAAAAATGCCGTCTTAACATCTAATTGAGCCAACTATAACTCATATTCAGCTACCAAGGCAAGTAGGATACGAATGGAAGCATGTTTACAACTCGAGAGAACACTTCATTGTAGTCAATACCTTCCTCCTGAGCAAAACCTTTTGCTACGAGCCTTGCCTTGTATCGAAGAGTTGTTTGATTTGGAAAACCTTATTTCTTAGTGTAGACCCATTTATTGCCAATAGCCCTTTTCCTCTCAGGTAACTCTACAAGTTCCCAAGTTTCATTTTGAATGAATAGACTTCATTTCTTCTTCCATGGCTAACTTCCATTAGCTGTTTTCACTACTGTGTATAGCTTCGCTGAAAGTGGTGGGGACGTCATCATCAGTAACTAGAAGTGCATAAGCTATCGCCATGTCTTTAGTAAGCCATCTGGGTTTCTTTATCAGTCTTTTTAGTCTTTTTGCTGTGATAATATCATTTTCATCTTCTATATCTTCAGTTGTTTCTTCCTCATATAGCACATCATCAGAAACAACATTTTCTTTAACTTTTGGGGTTTACTCCAAAGTTAAATTCTTCTCTGATGTAAAACTAACTGATACATATAGAGTTGCATCAAATTCTACCCACTGCAATATCTCATTAGTCTTGTTCTCCACCTGCTGAGAACTTGAAGCCTCCAATATAGAAGATTCATCAAAAGTGATATCTTTACTATACATAAACTTTTTATCTTCGAGATCTCAAAATATGAAACCTTTAACTCCACCTTTGAATCCCACAAAAATAGTTTTTTTTGCACGAGGATCGAGCTTATCATTCTTTACATGATAATAAATTGGACACCTAAACACACGAATGGAGTCATAGTCTTGTGCATACTTTCTATACCACTTTTCTATAGGAGTTTTACCTCCAACTGCAGCAGAAGGTAACCGGTTTATTAAGTGACCTGCATAGCTCACAGCCTTAGCCCAAAATCTTTTATCTAAACCAATATTAGATAACATACACTATACTTTCTCTAGCAAAGTACAATTCATACGCTCAGCCACACCATTTTGTTGTAGAGCATGTCTCACTACAAAATGTCTTTTTATACCCTCACTCTGACATACTTGTAAGAATGGATCAGAAGTATATTCACCCCCATTATCAGAACGCAATAATTTGATCTTTCTAGCAGTTTGTGTCTCCACCAGTTTCTTCTATTTTACAAAAATCTCTAGGACCTCATCATTTGCTCACATGGTTACACATGTCTAGAGAAATCAACAATAAATGCCACTAAATAATGGCTTCCACCAATTGATTTAGTCTTAGTTGGTTCCCATACATCGCTATGAACATATTCAAGGATCTCACGAGTATCATGATTAGTCGTACCAAAATTGACCCTTTGTTTTCGTGCCTGCCACAAAATACTCACAGAATTTCAGTTTACAGGTGTTACTTTTCAAAAGTCCATCCTTCATTAGAGTTTGCAAAGACTTTTCTCCAGTATGTCTCAGTCATACATGCCATAGCTTGGTGGTGTCATTGTGCGCCTCAAAAACATTAGCTTCATCAGTTGTACCTCCCTTCAAATAGTACAAATTATTATGCCGGACTCCTTGTAGAATCACCGTAGCCCAATATATGAACTTTATTATGCCATCTTCAATGGTAACTTTGTGGCCTTTAGCTTTCGAAGCACCTACAGAAATTAGATTTTTCTTGGATGTATGAACATATCCAACTTCTTTCAATTCTTTGACTATCCCATCGAACATCTTTAGCTGAATTGTTCCTATCACCATTGTACAACAAGGTTGATCATTCCCTATCATAATTACACTAGATTCTACGTTAAGAAAATTTGTAAGCCACTCCCTTATGGGATGCAAATGATAGGTTGCTCTAGTATCAAGTATCCACTCGCTTGAATTAGCCACATATGTTGCAAGCGTAATGACTCTTTATCTTTACGTGCCATATTCGCTGCTACTAGTTTCTTCCCTTCTCTTTTCTGAGCCTTCAGACAATCTTTCTTCCAATGGCCCTTTTACTACAAAAGGCACACTCATCTCGAGCTATATTTCTGCTCCTCGATTTAGATCGAGAATTCTTTCCACCGCACTTCTTCTTTTTCTCTATCATCCTTTCTCTGGCTAACAAAGCTTCAGATGATGCTCTTTCATAATGTTTATCATCATTCCAAATTTTTAAATTGGTCAATGTCATGTAGACATCTTTAAAGATGATCACACTTTTACCATATAACAAAGCAAAATGGCTATATTCTTCTGAAAGTGAGTGCAGTAGAATCATAGCTTTGACTTTATCCTTAATACCTTCATCAAGATTCTGCAAGTAATCTTGAGACATGGTCGTGCATTGACACCCCGGGCTTTATTCTAAAGCCATATACCCAGCTTAGTGCGTGAAGGAGATTTTCAAGACTTTTCAATAGATATTTTTCCTCCAATGTATGCCACAAAGTCATCACAAACATCTCATCTTTCACCAGATATTTTACCTCCTTGGTCAAGCAAGATTTGATTTGACTATAGGCTTTCTTGTTCATACGATCCCAAGTTCTTTTGTCATATAAGTGTCTTTTATTTTTTTAGAACAATATTGAAATCAATTTGAATAAGGGCATCTAGCATCCATAAGGCAAATTCATCATTTTTTGCTAATCTTTCATGTGTGCGAATTGCATAAGTAATTGTGTTTTAGCGCCTCCACATGCAAAAGTTGATTTTCCCATCAAACTTTTCAACATCGATCTTCTGGCCTCCTATAACAGGTGATGAATGGCGATGTGACAAGTCTCACCTCCCACCTAAAATGTCTCCTGGAATATTCTGGGTAGATCTCTCCCCACTTGTGGAAGTTTCACCTTCTACCATTTTCTCAACAAAAGATTATATTTTGCAATCATCCATCCACTTACTTCAAGCATTTGAAGATTATCTTGGTTAACATAGTTAATTTGTATCTCCATCCACTTGTAGGTTTGCTCGTTGTTCAGACATATGAAAACCAATTATAAATAGGTTGGCTGAACAATCTCTAATCCAATTATACTAAAACATCTGAACCACAGATCCCCAAAAACCAATGCACAAAGAACTGTAAAAGACAAACTTTGTTCATTTTCTTCTCAGAAACTAGAGTTTGACAAATTAAATGCCATCAGAGACCCAAGTGTCTTCTGTTCCTTCCTTCCACATTCCTTATTTCTATCTAACTCTCAGATGATCGACTATATAGCTAGAGATGAGATTGCTAGCAGTGATCGAATCTTCCACCCGGTGAATGAGCAAGGCCATGTCAGACAAGTATTTATGATCGCAAATACAAATGACCTTGTAACGCTGATGTCATCTACTACCAAATATGCAATGATTTCCTTTAGCACTTTCATCTTTGTCCTACTTTCCAGATGTCTTTTGTCAAAGTTAGACTGTACTGTTGATCAAGCCCTATGGCCTAAAGTAAGAGAACCCAAATTTGGAAATACATCAAACAATATCCCCAGGTTAAGGTTTTCATTCCAGTAGGCTCAGCTGGTTTTAGCAATTCCACATTTAGCTTCTTAATTGTTTTACCAAAAGGAAATTTATTGATGAGGTTACTAAGACTTCAAGATTCAAGTTGTAAGTTCCTCAAATTTTGGAACTCTTGAAACCATAATCTCACTTGACACCGCAAGGGAACAGACAAAAATCATGCAGCAAAGGAGTTTCAAGTATAGGGGATTTTGATCTAACACATTTTAAGCATTTTCCACTTGAGAGATTAGTACGTATGGAAAAATACACCAGAAATGCCCTGGAATGAAGAAATGCCCTCTATTTATAGGAGAGCTTCACAAAACATGCAGCAAACAGCCTCCCAAACTGGCACCAATTTCTTCATTCGGTGCCAACTTTTCTAAATTTTTGAATTTTGAAGCCACCGTTCATTGACTTTTCAATCACCTTTCATTGACATTTCCAACACATTTGTGTTTTTCAATAGGGGAAGCTAAAGGAGTATGACTAAGTAAATTGGTGATAACTAGTAAAGAATCAATCTCCGGCCACAATTTAGACCAACCCCTAGCTGAAGCTATTTCAATAACTTTGATGACAGCCATAAAATAATTTCCCCAAAATATGCAGTTTGAATACCCAAAACCACCTAACAAAACACCATTTTTGATCTACACACAAAGGCCAAGACAAGCTACAAGACTTCGATTACCCCTAGAAAGACCACCAGAATTTACCTTTCCAGCAAAGAGCAAACACCCTTGGCATGCAAGGAACCAAGAGCAGTAAAATATTCAGCATCACCATCAAACTGGACAAACCTCGGTCAAAAATTTCTCGGTCACGATACAGTCATTGATAATGACTGTGAATTAAGTTGAACAAATTTGCTAAAATTTCTTATTTAATCAACAATTGTTTATTAATTACATAGAATTCAACCATATTAAATATTAAGAGTGAAGGTGAAGTTTATTTCTTTTTTCTAAATTTTGTCGTGGGCATTTCTTTTAATAGATTGTTAACAATTTTTATTTTCCTATATTTACGTGAATGTATGAAGGAGCGGATTTGATATGATTGTATCTTATTGATGCAACTTAAAGCTGGAGAAGATTTTTCTGACACAAGATCACAATAAATATTAATAGTGTCAATTATAACTAAATTGTGAAGGATGCTGGTGAATCAAACTCTGAAGGTTAAAACGACACGTTCTATATGTGGACATGATATGCTGGAGTCACCTAGAGAAGTACATGTTTCACTTATAATCAGCTAGCTTCAAAACGGCAACATTGACTTGTCATTTTGAACATTACTTAAGTAGTACATGTGAAAGTCATGTGAGCAGCCCTGACTGTGGTTGTTAATTCTGTTGTCCACATGTCAGCAAGCTGTGCATTCTGGGTATATGATTATTGTTACTGATGCGGGTATAAAGCGGAGTAAGAGGGCATCTAATGGAAGTAAGTTAGCTAGATAGAGAAGAAGGGAGAGAGAGTTGGTTCTACATAAGTTCTTTATAATCTCTTGCATTGCTCTGTAAACTTTCTCCATTGTTGATTAATAAAAGTCCAATCATAAAGCTTCTCCCATGGATGTAAGTTGCGCCATTTTTTTTTGCAGCAACTAAACCACGTAATCTCTTTATTCTTTCTTTTCTTGGTTGATTGTGACGTGTTTCTTTAAGCTTACTCTTGTTTCTTGATTGTGGTATTTTGGAGTTTACAAGCCAAGCTTTCCTGATTAATCTTGTGAGTACGCAACTTAGTTTGTCTCTATTCAAGATCCTGGGCAGTGGTTGGTCTTGTGAAGAAAGCGAAGTAGATCAATTCACTACAATTGTTATCAGAGCTTTGAGGGTTCTTGATCAAGACTCGAGTATGGCTACATCAAAGATTGATCTAAAGAAATTTAATGAGAAGAATGATTTCAATATGTGGAAGATTAAGATGGAAGCCTTGCTCATTACTCAAGGATTGGGAGATGCAATTGAACATGTGTCTAAAGAGGAAGGAAAAATGGCTTCATCATCCAAGACTCTAGAGGAATTAGCAAAAATTAATAAGAAGGCCAGGAGTACTATAATCTTGAACCTTGGGGATTCAGTTATCAGAGAGGTGGCTAAAGAGAAGACTGTGGTAGGGTTATGGGCAAAACTTGAAACTCTCTATATGATTAAATCCCTAGCAAACAGACTCTACATTAAAATGAGGATGTTTACACTTAGGATGATTGAAGGCTCATTTCTGGAGTAGCACATAGATGAATTCAATAAGGTATGTGATACCTTGGAAACAATTGATGAAGGTTTAAATGATGAAGGTAAAGCTCTTTTATTAATCAGTTCCTTACCAAAATCCTATGAGCATTTTGTTGATGCCTTAATGTACAGAAGGCAAACTTTGACTTTTGATGAAGTAAAAGCTGCACTTAATACAAGGGAATTACAAGGGAAACAATATGGTATGGAGAATAGAACTGGTGAAGGGCTAATAGTAAGGGGTAAATTTGACAAGAAAAAGAAATAAGGAAAATTAAAAAAAAAAAAAAAAACCATGACTTGAAAGTGTTTTCAATGTCACAAGGAAGGTCACCTAAAAAGGGACTGTCCTGAGAAAAGGAACAAGCCTAAAGATTCTAAAAACCAAAGTGGAGATACAGCTATTGTGGAAGAGAAAAAATATGAGTCTGCTGGTGTTTGTGTAGCAACAGATAATAATAAAAAAAGGTAAATGGATCTTAGATTCATGGTGTACATTTCATATGAGTCCTTTTATTGATTACTTTACTGAGTATCAAAAGTTTGATAGAGGTAGAGTAATGATGGGGAACAACGCCATGTGTAGAGTCATTGGTTTGGGAAATGTAAGACTTAGATTACATGATGGGATAGTGCTGGAGGTTAAACAAGTCAGACATGGACTTGATCTCAAAAGAAACTTAATTTCTTTAGGGATGTTTGATCAAATGGGTTATACTGTTAAGCTTGAATCAGGTAATCTGAGGGTGATGAATGGCTCTACTACTATCATACAAGGTACTAGAAGAAATGGTGTTTATGTACTGGATGGTGAAGTCATAGCTGGAGAATCTGGTGTCTCTATAAATAGCAATGTAGACAAAACTAAGCTATGACATCTTAAAATGGGTCATATGAGTGAAAGGGGACTCAAGGAGCTTGAAAAACATAGAGTATTAGGGGGAGACAAGATAGGAAATATAGGTTTCTGTGAAGACTGAGGACAGATAATGGATTAGAATTTTGTAACCAACAATTTAAGAGTTATTGTGCAAATGAGGGAATAGCTAGACATAGAACTGTGAGGTTAACCCCTCAACAAAATGGGCTGGCAGAGAGAATGAACAAGACATTGATGGAAAGGATAAGATGTATGCTTATTCAGACTAATGTCATGGGCTGCCCACACAAACCTCGAATGAAGGCTAACTTGGCGCGCGCGCACCGCCACACTCCGCAACAATCCGCCCAACGGCTAAATGTATACAAACGGTGGAGTGCGTTTAGCGCCGGGCCTCCTCACACACACTTGCCGACCCGTGATAAAGCCCGCATCTTAAGCCCGAGCGCCAAGTCATCAAAGCCCAACGGGCCAACATCCACCAAGGCTTGCTAGCTTAGCCCAAGCCTTGGCCCATCTTCTAAAAGTCTCTACACCCTTGTAGATAAGCCACTTGTGCAACTTGCCAACTTGTAAATGAGCCACCCACATCTATAAATAGGGGAAGACACTTAGCATTTTAAGCATCACCCACCAACAAGCAATTGTAAAGCTCTCTCTTGTAAACTCTCTCTTGAGTAATAAAAACTCTTCATTGGCTATATTGCTTTCTTCTCACTAACTTTCCTTTCAGCATTTCCGCTTAGCTAAGTTGAGAAACTCTCAAAGGCTTACTTAGCGACTTTGTGCTTGAAAGTTGCCTAAGTACCGCACAAGTTGCTGCACATCAAACTCATCCCGTGACACTAAGCTACCTAAGTCACTGTGGGCAGAGATACTGATGACAGCAACATATCTAGTAAACATAAGTCCTTCATCAGCCACAGGGTTGGAGACACCTTTTGAGATGTGGGGGGGAGGGGGTAAACCAGCTAACTATGGCAACCTAAAGGCTTTTGGATGTTCTGCTTATGTTCATATAAGTCAAGGGAAGCTTATACCTAGAGCATTAAAAGGGGTATTCATTGGGTATCCAGAAAGTGTGAATGGTACAAAATCTAGTGTATTGAGCTTAATCCTCCTAAATGCATAATAAGCAGAGATGTCATCTTTAATGAAAATGAATTAGCAGTGAAGGAAAAGCATGTTGAAGAAATAAATTCTGATACAAAAACTCCTAAGGTAATGGAGTTTGAGGTGGAGACATCTGGTCATAAAAGCACCAAAGAAGCTATAGATTCATAAGATGTTGATATTGATCCAGATAGCACAATGGGAACTCAACAATCAACACAGTCAGATTTATGTGCTCATGAACAAAGTTATCAACTCACCAGAAATAGGATGAGAAGAATTGTAAAGCCATCTAAGAGATTTGGTTATGCAGACATGATTGCTTTTGCTTTAGTTACTGCACAGGACATTGATGTTGAAGAACTTAAGACCTTTAAAGAGACTGTTCAAGGACCTTACAAGAACAATTGGCATAAGGCCATGGATGAGGAAATGGCTTCCCTGCATAAGAATAAAACTTAGGAATTGGTCAAAAGGCCTGTAAATAGGAGAGTGGTTGGATGCAAATGGATCTTCAAAGTGAAAGAAGGCTTGACTAAATCTAAACCTAAAATATTCAAGGCCAGGCTGATAGCAAAAAGGGATACATAGAAGAAAATGGTGGATTTCAAAGAAGTTTTTTCTCCTATTGTTAGACATGCATTTATAAGGGTAATTTTGGCCTTAACTGCAGTTGAAGACATGGAGCTTGATCAACTTGATGTCAAGCTGCCTTCTTACTTGGCAGACCCCAAGAGGAAATACTTATGGCCCAACCTAAAGGATATGAAGACCCTTTGAGGAAAGATCACGTTTGTTTGTTAAAGAAATTACAGTATGAGTTAAAACAGTCCCCAAGGCAATGGTACTTGAGGTTTGATGAATTCATGGTGACAAATGGATTCCATGGGTGCAATTATGACTGTTGTGTCTACTTCAAATTAATAAAGGGAGTATAGATGTACATTTGCTATTATATGTTGATGACATGCTACTGGCAAGTAAGGACAAGGAAGTTATTGATGAATTGAAGTTGTTGCTAAATTCTGAATTTGATATGAAGGACCTAGGGAGAGCTAAAAAAATATTAGGAATGGAGATAAAAAAGAATAGGAAAGATGGTATGTTGTTTCTGTCACAAGAAAATTATTTGAAGAAAGTGCTTGTTACATATCAAATGAGTAACTCCAAACCAGTTCAACACCCTTGATAGCACATTTTAGACTTAATTGTTCACAGTGCCCAACATTAGAAGAAAAGAACCATGAAATGGTTAAGATACCCTATGCAAATGCAGTAGGGTGTTTAATGTATGCAATGGTCTTAGCTAGGCCTGATATTGCACATGTCGTTAGTGTTGTTAGCCGGTTCATGACTTCACCTGGAAAGGAGCACTGGAAGGCTGTGAAATGGATTATGAAGTATCTTATTGGTACCTTGAACTGTGGGCTGGTATATGGCAGAAGCAGTGGAAAAGGTAATGGCTATTGGGTTATGTAGACTCATATTACACTGGAGATTTAGATAGGAGAAGGTCCCTGACTGGTTATGTGTTTATGCTCAATGGATGTATGATTAATTGGAAGGCTACATTGCAACATATAGTTGCTCTCTCAACTACTGAAGCTGAGTATACAGCAGCTACAGAAGCTGTAAAAGAAGCTTTGTGGCTTAAAGGGTTGGTATCAGAATGGGAAAAACACAGAGGTCAGTACCAGTCTTCTGTGATAGCTCTAGTGCTATACACTTAAGCAGGAATCCAGCACATCATGAGAAAATCAAACTATAGATAAACACAAGCCCTCCCGTGGATGTAAGTTGACATTTTTTTGGAGCAACTGAACCACGTAATCTCTCTATTCTTTCTTTTCTTGGTTGATTGTGACGTGTTTCTTTAAGCTTACTCTTGTTTCTTGATTGTGGTATTTCGGAGTTTACAAGTCAAGCTTTCTTGATTAATCTTGTGAGTATGCAACTTAGTTTGTCTCTATTCAAGATCCTGGGTAGTGATTGATCTTGTGAAGAAAGCGAAGCAGATCAATTCACTACATAAATTATATTTCTTTCAGTAATAGAGATAAACTTCGTACATGTGTAATAAAGAAAAGGTTGTTGAGATATCATATCCGTTGGAATAGTTGAATTAAAGCTGCCCAAGATGATACACGAACCAAATTTGACTAAATTGTGATTAACAAGCTTTAATGGTATATTATTTAAAAAATGGAGGTAAAAAACCAAAAGCTACCGACAATGAAAAGTGAGTTATCTTGGCCTTCTCTCATATTGAAAGGCCATGGAAAAAATAACAACATAAAAATCATCTTTATTCTTTGTCGAGATTGCAACTATGAAAAGCCGGGCAGCCGGCCCCGTTGTTTAGTATTAAGAATAGAGACAACATTAAGAATAGAGTTAAAAACGAAAAAAAAAACAAAAACTAAAAAACAAATTGATGCATAGGTGTATCTTGGAATACATTTTTTTTCATTGGCAAATTACTATTACTAAAGAAAAAAAAAAACTAAACTAAACTAAAAAGGGCATATTAAATTGTGTAAAACTATCCACCCTAGCCTGCTCAGACTCAAAGTTACCCTTTCTATGGAGCACTCAGAAAATCCCTCGGTTGAGCCAATAAGCAAGGAACATGATCATGATGATGATGATGAAGAACTACTCTTGAGCCAGCTTCCAAAAGCGCAACTCTGCAATGGCTTTGATGTTTATCAATACCAAGGATTTTGGTGTCCGTGTGTTTGTTTCCATGGCATAATCACTTCTCAAAAGCACTTCCAAGCAAAGCACAGCGACATAATGCTAACATCCTTTCCGAAATCAGGCACCACTTGGTTAAAGGCTCTCACATTTGCCATTGTAAACAGATCTCGTTATGGATTACGAAATCATCCTTTGCTCACCACAAATCCTCATCAGCTAGTGCCTTTCCTGGAGCTCAACGTTTACATGGAAAATCAACCATTACCTAATCTTGAACACTTATCTAAACCAAGGATTTTTTCAACGCACGCCCATATGCTTCACTTCCTCTTCCCATTCTTACTTCTAATTGTCGCATTGTTTACCTTTGTAGGAACCCTTTAGACCAATTCATCTCGGATTGGCAATTCATACCAAGACTTCGAGATTTGGAGCCATGTCGATTAGATGAAGCTTTCGAGAGGGCTTGTTGTGGCATCCAAAGTTTTGGACCCATTTGGGAACACGTGTTAGGTTACTGGAAAGCTAGTTTAGAACAACCTCACAAGTTATTTTTTTTTAAATATGAAGACCTCAAAGAGGATTTAACCTTTTGTATGAAGAGATTGGCTGATTTCTTGGGATGCCCTTTCTCCAAGGATGAAGAGACCAAAGGGGTGATTGAAGAGATATCAAAACTGTGTAGTTTTGATAACATCAAAGATTTGTAAGTGACCAAGTTTGGGAAACAACCTGATGGGACTAAAAATTTTCTCTTCTTTAGGAAAGGCGAAGTCGGAGATTGGAAAAATTATTTAACTCCTTCAATGTCAGAACATATGGTAAAAATGATGGAAGAAAAGTTTGCTGGCTCAGGTTTGACTTTTAAACTATCATAGGAATTGCAGGAAGTTAAAGTACATGTTTCGGGGAAGCACAGAAGCTTACTACCTATTGGTTGTATACTTCAGTCTCTGTTTTGTCAGTAGTATTAAACCTTGATTCTAATATATGTGTATGCTTCGAAAATGAATAATAAGGTGTTCGTCAATTCACGTCTTTGTGGAAAAGTATCAGAATATAAAATAAAAAAAAGAAAACCAAATGCATACGAGTTTGAATCCTGAATAGTATGTCTTTTGAAATCTATTATTACCTATCTCTTTTCACATAAAGTGCTTTGGGACTTGGATATATAACTATTTTCCAAGTTTTAAATGAAAGGGGGTATTCATACCCGAAATACTCGTAATATCTAGGCTAATGTATGTATTCACGTCAAGGATGTTATTATTTAGAATTTTGATTGAACTGCGGCACATTTAAAATCGAATATGATCAAGTGCGCAACTGTGTGTATAGCAATCTCCCGTTTGAGGGGCTGTGCTCTGGGCCTCAACCCGCAAATGGAAACTTGTCATGCGCGCAGTCAAGTTTTATAAGGTGTACGACTCCATGAATTTGATTACACCTTATTGAAAATGTAATACAATTTTAAAAATTTAGATAGCAATATGTAACAACCCAACTATGATATTTATTAATAAAAAATTTACTTACTACGATTGTCCTCGTCGAAGACTTTTCGATGGGATTTCATATGTTCAAAACAATATTAGATAGTTTCATTATCAATGAGGTCAAAAACATCTTTTCAACATACACAAGTTATCACTAAATTTATTCTTAAAATCTTGTAATAATAGCAAAAATATTCATATAATGCAAGATAAAGCGCAAACGTGAATACATGACAAAAATTCGAGATTTTGAAACTAAATCAAAGATCAATCAAAAAAATTGAAAATTAGAATTAACTAGAAATACGATTTAGGAATTAATGTTGAAAGACCATATAATTGAAGCAAAGTGCTTTTGATTTATGAGAAATCCATGCATTGCCCTAATTGACTGCTCCACTACCGCTGTGACAACAAACAATTCAAAGCACCGGAAAGAGACAAGAAAAACAAAAAGAGTAAAGTGCATGTCTTTTGTTTTATTTAATTTTTTTTTAATATCCATCATTTTTTTCTTTATTTTAAGTTTCTGAATGTTCTAATAGTTAATCAAATTATTAAGAATTAGACACTTAAAATAGGGGCCTCATGAAAATTTTTTAAATTAATTGGGGTACTTTCTTAAATAATAAATAAAAAATATTTTTTTTTGTTTAAAATCATACAAAAAGAGATTTTAAAAGTGAGTCCCGTGCCCCAACTGACCTATATTGGATCTGTCCGCAATTGATCTGATAGTGATGGCACGAGTTGAGACTTTTTAAAGCAACAAACTATTTTTCTCTCTCATTTATTCACCTTTAAAGAATGATAAATGATAAAATCAGATAGTTACAATCATGAGAGTATCTGACTATTTGTACTATTTATAAATGGATTAATCTCTCAAGCACAGATTTTTGGGAAAAAAAAAGTTTTTGATACGTTCTACTAGAATTTTCTTTTCAAAGTTAAAGTATATTTGTTGAATAATAATGGGTCAGGCGTAGGGCTATATTTCTTGCTCTAGGGGTAATGCTCATGAAGGTGATCTCTTTGGCCATTAAAGTGATTTGCCAAGTTGAAGAAGCTCTAAATTGTGGAATTTCGTACTCAAAATGAAGCAGGCATCCTTAAGGCATTGCTGCTCGGAGAGATATTGCAAGCCTCCCATTGAAGTTTATATGTTGATGACATTTTTATATTTTGCATGGGAGATATAAATTCTCTAAGGCATTTATATATGTACTTCTTAAAGGATTATAGAGAGGACTTTAGCTCAAAGGATAAACAAGGACAAAAGTCTTAGCTTTTTTGGAGGGTTAGGTACTTAAATGAGAGGTCATAGTGTGTGACGTCTTTTTTCTTTCGTTTAAAACGAATTTATGTAGGAATTTTATTGATATTTCAAAATACTAATATCCGATATTTTAGAGAAGTGAGAACAATTACTTTTATATTTGATTTGAAATTAGTCATGTATTTTATTTAATTAGAAAATAGAGTTGAATAAGTTAAATCCAGATATGATTTGGATTATATTATTTGAATTAGATTGTGAAACACATAGATGACTAATTCAAATTAAATAAGGCAAGTAAGTAACTAATTTAAACTGAATTAAAAAAAGGATTATAGAGTGTTTATCTATGTAAAGGAGATATAAAAGATCTTTTGATGTTTTACACTGTTGTTTAGAGTGCAACCTTACAACAATGACGTCGTTAAATCCTAGAGATCAATCTCCATTATTTGTGTTATTATTGCATCAAAAGATCTTCTTAGAGGAGCGGAAATTGGTCCTAAGGATATTGCATCGCGCATGCCTTGACGAATTTATGATTGCTGCCGAATAAACAGTGCCGCGAATAGTTCCGTTAATAGTATTGGATGAACAGTACCTATTATAAGTGACATGAACAATACCCGCATCTACTATTCATGGAGTTCAATTCTTCATATTAAAATTGTTGATTCAGCTGGTTTTGGAATTCACAGAAGCAACATTGACTCATATTTCTAACAATCTTAAGGCCAATAAGGTATGCCAAACCTATCACTTATGATATTACCTATAAAAATACTTCTAAGATTTGGGATTTAATAAAATATATAGATATATATGGTAGCAGATCTTAAATCTCAAAAGCATTTCATTAAGTGAATTTAATATTTTGAGCATGGTTAGATAAGAAACATTGGCTACCTAAGATTTTACAGGAAATTTATGCTAACAAAGAGTTATTGCAAAATTCGTAATAATCAACACAAATTGAGTTTGAATTTGAAATGTTTATGTGTTCTACTAGACATCCAAAGGAATCTTTTGAAACTTGTTTCAAAAAAATCATATAAAAATTCAATTTATAATGATTTTATGAGTCAAGTCTATTACGCTGAAAATTTCTGATTTCAACATAATGTATGAGTTGTGAAACTGTTTACCATACCCAGACTTCTTCAAAAAATTATAAAATTTTGACAATTGGTTTGTATATATATATCTAGTATATTTCTGGAAAGTTTCATGATTTTATGATTAAAGGATGAATTGTCTTAAATTTTTGAATTCAGTAAGGTCATAGCAAAAAGCTGTTTGATGGGTTTTGAGGTCCTAAAACAAAAATTGTTTTCAATTGTTTTAAATGGAACCCTATATGTTATCATACTCTATGTAAAATTTGAGATCTTTTCAATAGAGGAATAATTTATTAAAATTCATAGACTAAAGACTGTTATATTGAGGAACTAATAATGATACTATTTGAGTCTTGAAAATGTAATTTGATTGATAAATTGAGGAAAACATAATAGAAGAACCAATGAATTAAATTCCAAGGTAAATTCATTTGAGAATTATGCTCCTTATAATTATTTCAATCTCATTATTAAAGAAAAGGAAATTGTATTGTATTTAGAAAACCTGGGCACTATATTTGCCAACACAGCAATTAAGTTCAAGGAATAGAGATAACAAAATCTTCCATAAGTCAATTTGGCTAAAGGACATGACTTTATTATTATGATTGTCTTCGAGATAAGCATGGTTGATTATACTCTGGTTAAGGAAAGAGAAGAATTTGTTTTCCTTGATGACTTCTTGTCTATACCAGCCTTGAACAAGGAAAAGTTATTCTTAGACTTATTTTTGAGAAAATCCTCTCGTTCAGTAATATATGTCATGTTTATAGAATACGATACTATTTGAATTATATCTTTGTATTGAGAAAGATATAAATAAAACTGTCCTTTCGAAAGTGACAAAATTATATTGTCACACAATGAGCTATTTGTTGGGAAAGGGATTTTGTTCTAATTCTTTAAGATTATAGTTCTCACTATTGTTAAAAATGAAAGGCGAGTCGTCTTAACTTGAGCTATTGACTTTAGAACATGGGGGACATAGTCATGTGAATTATATTAATAAAATAAAAGAACTTGGTATACTATCTAATCTGAGGTTGTCAAATGACAAATGTAATATGTATGTGTAATCAAAATCCACAAAGAAGACATGTAAAGCAGTTTTGAGTAGAGAAACTGAATTTCTAAATTTAGTTCACAATGACCTTGGTGATTTAACATAAACCATAAATTGAGGAGGTGAATACAATTGAAACATATTTAACGCTTATTACGAGAATCATGGTATCATCTATAAAATGACACCTCCATATTTAGCATAATTAATTAATGTAGCTAGAAGGAAAATAGAACATTGAACAACATGGTATATATCATGGTACTAAGTTCTATAACACTGACGAAACTGTAGGGGAAGCTATGTTATTAGCTTGCCACATTCAAAATAGAATATTTCATAAGAAAACATAAAAGACACCCTATGAGTTATGAAGAGGCTACAAGTATAAATTATCATACCTCAATGTGTGGGGGTGCCTAGCGAAATTTCTTATACTTTATCCCAAAAGGACTAAGTTAACCTTAAACTGTTGAGTGTTGACTGTTTATTTATAAGGTATACTAGAATAGTGCTACTTGCATATTCTTAGTACTTCAAAATGAAGGACATCTATTAGGGCAGATAACATCATTAAGTCCAAGATTGTTGAATTCTTTGATTCTATTTTCTTAAGAAAGCTAAAACTATTTACTTACTCCTCAAAGAGTCAATTAAATGATCCTCCTAAGAGTTCAGACGTTGAACACAGGAGAGGTAAAAGAGTGAGAATAATCATTAGTTTTGGTAGAGACTTTTATGTTTTTCTTATTTAGAATGATCCTTAAACTTTTAAAAAAGCTATGGTTTCACGAGATGCATCTCGGTGAAGAGAGGCAATCAATAGTGAGTTAGATTTCGTCATGAGCAATCACAATCAATAGTGAGTTAGATTTCGTCATGAGCAATCATGTATGAGAATAAGTTGTTTGCCTTTAGATATAAAACTTATTAGGTGAAAATGAAATTTTCAAAGAGAACTAAAAGTAGATGGATCAATTGATAAACATAAGGCAAGATTAGTTGCCAAATAATTCTCATAAAAAAAAAGGACATAGACTATTTTGATAACTATGCTCTTTTTATGCGGATTGCATCTATTAGAGTTTTGATTTCATTAGTTGGAATTCAAAATTTACATACTTATTAAATGGATGTCAAAACTGCTTTTCTAAAAGTAAACTTGAATGTAAAAATCTACATAATTCAAGCAAAGGATTGTGTAGTTCCAAGTATTGAGCTAAAAGGTAAGCAAATTGGTTAGGTCATTATATGGCTTAAAAAAAGCACCAAAATAATGACATGAGAAGTTTGATAAAGTATTAGTATCAAATGAATATGCAAATGAGACTAAGAGAATGCTTGCTTCTAACTTTGATTTGGATAATATATAAGAAGTTGTTATAATGTTAGGCATCAAAATCACTAAGATTAGTGATAGTCTCATGTTGTCACAAGAACACTATGCTGAGAAGGTTTAGATATTATAATGGGAAATTGGTCACTAGACTGTATGATGCAAATATTCACCTTAAGAAAAATGTAGAACATAGTGTTGATAAATTAAGATATGTCCAAATCATTAGTTACCTAACATACTTGATTAATAGTACAAGTCTAATGTTGCCTATGATATAGGCAGATTGAGTAGTTATGCTCAAAATCCTAGTAAAGATCATTTGACTATCATAGATAATATTCATAAAATATTTGAAAGGCTTCATTGATTCTGGACTTAACTATAATGGCTTACATTTGTGTTAGAAAGGTATAGTAATGCGAATTCGATTTCAGGATAAGATGAAACCAAATCTCCTAGTGGTTATATATTTATCCTTGATGGAGGAGTTGTGTCTTGGAAATCTTCCAAACAAATGCATTTAGCTCGTTCTATCGTAGAACCCAAGCTAGTTGCTTAGAGAAACCAAGTATTGAGATTGAGTGGTTAAAAAACCTCTTAACAAATCTTCCCATTAACATTTATCTTTATATTTCTACGTGATTATATTGTGATTGTCACATTGGTATTGCCATGGGCAGAGAGATAAGATATATAATGGAAACAATAGTTACATTCATCTAAGATTTAATATTCTTGAGCAGCTGCTAAAATCAGAGTTTATGAGCCTAGATTATGATGTCAAAGTCAAATTAGGCCAATTCTCTGACCAAGCTACTAAACATGAAGTTAGTGGTAATTACGTCGAGAGGGATGAGACTTTTGTCTATAACAAAAGACAAAAGTGATGGCAACCCTACTAATGTGATTGGAGATCCCATGAAGCAGGTTTAGAAAGGTAATAATAAGTCACCTGTTATCTTATGGCACTATCGATCTATTTATTTGAGTCCTTCTTTAGGCGAGATGGTTGCCTATTATAGTGATTTAGATTGAGTAATTGAGCTCTTAATGAACTCAATAGCCCACATTTTTTGTATGGAGGTGTGCCAAAATTACATGACACACTTGATAGAGCTTCACCTATATGAGTGTGGAATTGGGTCGATTCCTATGAGAGTTAGACAGGCTTCTCTAGAGCACTCGTGAATTTAGGGGAACCTGACCATTCAAGTGCCAAATCGTATAACAACAAAAAACTAAGAGAGTTTAATGTGAGCTTCTAATCCTCTACCTCACACAAGAGGAATATTGGTTCATAAAAATTATAAGGTTCACCTACTTCCTATGAGACACAATTATTTGCTCATTGGCTTGTTCATAGCCCAAAAAGCACTAGTTTATATGCATTAAACTCTATGATGAAGGAAATCGAAGTACTTTGAAATATGTGAGAAATTTAGGAATTTTATTGGTATTTCAAAGTACTAATATCCCACATTAGATAGAAGTCAGAGCAATCACTTTTATATTTGATTTGAAACTAGTCATGTGCTTGATTTAATTACAAAATAGAGTTGAATAAGTCAAATCTAGATATGATTTAGATTATCTTATTTGAATTAAATTAAAAGACACATGGATGACTAATTCAAATTAAATAAGGAAAGTGAGTGACTAATTTAAATTGAATTAGAAAAAGGATTACAGAGGGTTTCTATATATAAAACAGACATAAAAGGCCCTTAATGTGCTATAACCTCTATTACCCTTCCTTCTATCTCATGTTTCCTCCATAATTTTTCTTTTGTTGTTCTACACTGCTGTTTGGAGTACAATCTCACAACAATAATGTTATTGAATTTTGGAGATCAATCCGCATTATTTATGTCCTTATTGTATCGAAAAATCTTCTTGGAGTAGAAATTAGTCTTAACGACAGTGCATTGTGCAAGCCTTGATGAATTTATGATTGCTACCGGAAGAACAGTGCCATGGATAGTGAAGAGTGAACAATGTCGTAAATAGTATCGGTTGAACAGTATCCGTAAACAGTATCCACAGCTACTATTCATGGAGTTCTATTCTTCATGTTGAATTATTAATTCGGCTGGTTTTGGAATTCACAAAAACAATATTAACTCATATTTCCAACAATTTATAGTGAATGTTTTATTTTGTTTCCACTGTTAGGCATTGTCCTAATTGAAACTGAATTCTAGCATTGTCTTAATTGAAACTCAAGAATTCAGCTATCCTAAGTATTGTATTAGAGCTTGATGTGACCTTGGATTCCAATATTTATTAGCATTAACGTGGCAATGTATTATTATCCTTGTTTTTAATTAGAATGGTAAAATCCCCCATAGTTTAGGGCCCCATGAAGGCCTACTCAAATTGGATGTATTTTGAATAATTTTTAGAGAATGAGATAAGGAATATGAAAAAAATAATTCTCAAATTCTTAATTAGGTGAGGTTTGATTTTGTACTCATTGCCCTCTACTCCATTCCCCCTTGTTTGTAAATATTTTTTATTTTCATTTAATTATTTTTGTTTTATCAATTGCAGTGTTAATTAATAATTTTTTTATTTTTATCTAATATAAATAGGCTATAATTATTATAAAAAAAAACCTATAATATAATTCTTATTTAACCTAAAACATTATTATATTTTCTTGTCTCTCTTAAGATGTCACTCTCTTTAAATATTTTATAATTTTGATATCATTTCAATATATTGTTTTAAATTTTTGAAGAATTTTTTAATAATTTAAATATTTTATAATATGTTGATAAATTTATTAAAGTGTCTAATTTTTAATTTACTAGAATTATATATCTATACTGACTATAAAATAAATAAATGGGGAATATAATAGAAATGTGGAAATCATTCCCTATATGAAGATTTTTCATCCCCATCCCACTAAATTTAATAGGGAATGACGGTGAAATGTTTAATAGAATAGGGAATGGGACAGGCCTCCTGACCCTATTGTCATCCCTATTTTTTATCTTTTAATGCAATTTGTTAATTTAGAAATACTAGTTACAATGGGGGTTGATGAGATAAAAAAATTTAAAAAAAAAATTATGTTGAGTGACTCTTAGGGATGGCAAAAAATTCGAGCTTGGCCCAGATCATCAAAGATTCGAAAGGTCCAAAACAGCACATTAAAAAATATGTATATGAATGTGAAAAATTAAAATCTGTCTGGACAAACCCCATTCCTAAGCTGAGGGCATGTCGAAATCCATTACGTCACTGGCCGGTAGCTGCCTCATAGCTCAATTGTCATTGATTGGCCCCCATATCCCAAACTGTCGAACGCTGTCTGCCACGCCTGAGCTAAGCACGCGTCATTGTCATAGTGCACCATCTACCTCACCTTGCTGAGCACACATAGCTGTTGTCGAATGCCGCTGAATCACTGGCTCACTACGATATCCTTTTGCTAATCTGGATATCCAGAAAATTAACCGCAATCCACATAGATATTACTGCATTTGAATCTATAAATTTTTTTCTTTTTGGATCCAAATGCGAATTTAAATTTCAAAAATTAATGTGAGTCCGGATCTTGATGGACCTACCTCCAGACCCGGATCCAAAATTTTACCATCCCTAACAACTCCATTTCAAAATTTTCCAAAAGAGAAAGCCAAAATGAGACAATTTAAAAGTTAAACCCAATGGCACCAATAATAATATTATCCTTTCACTTCACTAGTTTCCAATTCAGAATTTGCTCTAATTATTACTTTCGTTATTTTTGTTAACGTCTTTAAATTTAATATCCTCATCAACAACTTTTTGCTCTACAATATTTGAACTAATTATTTTCATCCTCTTTTTCTCATGAATGGACTTGAGAGAAACGAGTTTTATCTATAAGAAATGGAACACACAACATTTATTTAGAGAAGACATAATGAGTCTTATTTCTCAAAATCTATAAACTTGAAAAGAAAGAGAAACCTAAGAACAAAACAAAAACCAAAAACATTGCTATCCATTTCGCTTTTCATATCTGCCACTACCTAATATCCAATGTACTATTCATCTTTTTTCTCACTGAATGTTACCATCATGAAGTCATACCATAACTCACTCACTCACAACTCAATAATGAGAAAAAAAAAAGAACGACAAGATGAAACTAATAATAAATAAATGTAACAGTAGCAAAAACAGCAGTTTCAAGTTAGCCAAATCTTCGACCACCCATGGTTTGCTCTCATTAATTTTTCATATTGAATTCTTACGTACACTTTTAACTTGATTTGAAATAAGATTCACGCCAGTTTAAGCATAAGCAAGACCCAAATGTAAATATCAATACCCTATGTCATAAACACTTGAATATATGATAAAATTTTATAATTATCTCTACATAATATTTAAATTATAAATTAATTAGACAATATCACATGATAATGGTATCGCTGCTCACCATTAAATAAGCACTATTGCCAATTAAATCGTTATTCCTCCTTACAAAATTTTTCACATGTTAGTTGTTAACTGGCCCACTAGTGTCATTGTCGGCGATAAGTGGGATTCAATACTTAAGACCCAACTGTACCTTGCTCAATGTCCTCTCCCCTTTTTTCCCAATACATTTATTTCGGTGAGTGTGTTTCTATATTTGACCTTTTATTGTCATCACTCTTGAATTTCTTTCAAGTTATCATTATGATTATTAATTTTATAATCATTATCTTCATCATCATCTTATCCATACAATCAAATAATCCAAAAAAATGAAAAAATAGAAAGTAACCTTGTTTAATATTTTGCATTGTGCATGTGCAGGTCCAGGTCCAGCTTCACTGGAAAGGAATAACTTTCTTGAAACTCAGGTCTTGAATTTGCTCCAATTTCACCAATATGTGTACTTATCCATACAATCAAATAATCTAATAAAATGAAAAAGCAGAAAGTAAGCTTGTTTAATATTCTGCGTTGTGCAGGTCGAGGCCTAGCTTCGCTAGAAAGTGATAACTTCCTTAAAACTCAGGTCTTGAATTTGCTCCAATTTCACCTATTATTCAGATCCGATCCAACACAACCAGCCCATTTTAACACTTCATGTGTAGAACACATTTTATATCGATCAGCGATAAACTTGTCATGATTAAAAAAGTATTGGATAATAATTGCCAAGGGGAAAACGATCCACAAAATCAACCAATGAAATTAGCAAGTTCCAATTTCGAATTTAGATCAAAGTAGTCATTGTCAACAAGAAAACGTATGCATTTACAAAAAGTGGGGATTCAAGTCTAAGATAGACCAACTATTGCTTTTTTCCATGTCGTAATGAAAAGCCAACTCATAGGCAAATGTCGCATTCGATCCTTTGACATTTTTTCTCCTTGTAAAATAAAACTAATCACTTGTAAAATAAAATTAATCGCCTTATATTTGAATAACATATATATTTTTTTAAATCTGGCCGAAAAATTTAAAAGTTAGTATTTTGACATATATCTTTTACGTGGTGCATATATTTATTCTTCACAATTTAAAAATTTAACAAGTTGATTAGTTCGATATAATGAAAAATAATAATACTATCATTGTTTCTTAATTTAATTTTATAATAAAAGATATAATTATAACATCAACTCTCAAAATCAAGTAACAATCACTTACTACTGACAAAATTCAGTTGGTAAAATTTTGAAATTGAAAAAAAAAGGTATTGGAGTTCAAATCTTATACACATAAAATGGAAGGAAATATAAATTTAATCATCAGTCATGATATACTTCGATTAAAAAAAATTGGGTAACGGTTGATTAAAAATGAAAAAAAAAATTGCTTTCTTTAATCTTATTTTAATGATTTCTTCAAAAAAGAATTAGAAAAGCAATTGCAATGCTTTTTATAAGGATTTTGCTAAGTTGCAGCAGCTGTAAGTTACAGATGCTGCAATTTCGCGTGAACAGTAACTGCATGTGGTTACTGTTCACACGAAATTACAGCAGCTGTAACTTACAGCTGCTGCAACTTAGAGACTCCCTTTTTATAATTAGTAATGATATTTGTTTATAATAGTGACACAAAGGCGAACAGAAACATTGTTATTCTACAATAACAGCATAGCAATAAAAATAGTGCACTGCAAGGTGATGTCATCTCAGTAGCCCTCGTGTCACTATTAGAATTAGAGTTGATAAAATTTGACACGATTTAAATATTCGACACAAATACAATACGAATAAATAAGTATATATCATTAAATTTGATATAATTATTAAATGAGCCGAGTCCGAATCGACATTTTTTTTTTTTTTGTGTCAAGATAATGTTAAAGTTTTTTACTCATTTACTTAATTTATAACATGATTATATTTTTTATTCTAAATTAATTTATAGATTTTTGTTATCAAAACTCAAATATTGACATGATTCTCTTTTTTTTTTTTTTTTTAGAGAGACAAGATGAACGTATATATAGTGTTTTATTTATAAAATCTTATATAAATTTAAAATTTTAATAGTTTAAATATGTAAAATATTAGAAAGCATATATATTTTATAATTTCAATAAATATTATTTATATATCTAATGTATATATTATTAAAATTATATAAATATTAAGTAAAATATTAAATAATCTATTTATTTTTTATGTCGGATTAAAATCTTAATATTTTAACGTAATTATTAAAAGAATCATATTTAAATTTATTTAAATTTAACAAGACACAAAACAAAACTAGTACGACGTAGTTGCCAACTCTAAGTTTAGAACTAAATGCCATCCGTTAACGATCTAATGAAAAATGAATCTGAATGACCAAATCACATCACCAGGCAGACAAATTCAGCTAGCCGTTAAAATTTTACACAAACGGATAAAATAAATCACTAAAAACATACAATCAATCAAAATTCCACAAAACGACACAGTTTTCCAGCCGATACATCAAATCTGAATATAAATCTCAATCTGAACCACAAGTAACGGCTATATCTAGCGCGTCTGTAAAGAAACAGGTTTTACTTACACCGTACAACTATACAGTACTTTATATTACAGCACAGTACGATACGCATCGCGTCATGATTGTTTGCCTTTTATCGACTTTATGGCTTCCGATAATTGGAAAAAATTTACTTTCTTAGCTTACTCGTATAAAATTGAAGAGTGGTCCATAGTCAGTCACTCGCGGCCTGGAAAGTGTATCCACGCACTTCCAAAATCACTCTTTTTTTATTTTTTCTATTTAAATTTTTTCAGTCTCTCATCGTTTGTCAGCAGCATTCTAGAATATTTGATAATGACAATACCTTCCGTCATTTTCTCTCTTCTCCCCCTCCCCCCCTTCTTTTTTCTTTTTTGGGGTAATATTAGGGTAATAAATCAATTTTTTAATCAACACTTTACTATTATATTTTGAGCAAAAATAAAAATGAAAAAATAGTCTATACCCTTCCTTCCACAACTTAGACATAGACCAGAAAATTAATCAAAATTAATAAAATGTAACAATCACAACTTCGACGTAATCAAAAGATCAGAAAATTTACAAAGATTAATAAAATTTAATTATCTAACGGCACACAGAGATGCCCATAAAATATCGTAATCAGACACGTAGAATTCTTTTAAGGAATCTCACAACTGGATATTTGGAACTTGGTGGTGGGATTTTAGCATTTTCTTTTTCTTTTTAAAAAAAAAAGTGCACGTGTATATTTTGTCTTTTACGCAATCACGAACTTTCGCTGAATTCCCAACAGTGCCCCTAAGGGTACATCGAAGCTACAACACAATGACACTGACAGCATTCGTGATTTATTACAACGGCAGAACACGTGGCCAACGCTGACCAAGGTCCCACAAAACCAGAAAGGACGGTTACCTCCGCCACCGGCGTAGACTAGCACCGACCAGTTCACTTTTGGACCATTTGGTTTTCTTTTCTTCAACTTTCTTGTATATTTAGGTTAGGTGAGTCCGATGTGGGGCACTTAAATGCTCACATGTGATTTGAAATTAGAAGAGAAGCCCTTCAAAGTAAGTCATTTTTCCCCCACAACAAGGCAATAAAGAACTTCACTAGAAATCACTTCCAGCCAAAAAAGAGCTTATCAAAAGCACATTTTATAGAATATTAAAGTTAAACAAGGCATTAATTGCACTTTATGGAAAAAAAAATGATAACATTGTCATTACAAATGTTGACAGAAACAAATAGAGTGGGCTTTCAAGGCCAACCTGGCCCCTATCTAAAAAGGACAGTCAAGATGGAGAGAGAATAATGAATTGTGTCAACCACTCTTGTCCACTCCTTAATAAAAAGACCAACCCTTCATTAAACAATACATGTACTTATCTATCTGTACTAATATCAAGTCAGGTTTCTCATGCCATCACTAAATGAACAAACAGAAATATATATCTTGTGTTTAGGGTTTCTCAACAATGCCATGCTAACTGCAATGTAGATGGAAACTCAAAAAGTATATTCATTGAACATTATATCAATAACACAAACACTATAAACTGATAACATAATGAATGAAAATACGAGAACATAATGATCAGACATAATATTCAGATGGGAAAATGAAATCATGGTCTTGATTTGATAAGAGGATTCGACATACCATGCGTGCATTCAAGAATATGGTGAAGTGTAAAGCAAGGGTAAGAAAAAATGTGATTTTATTTTTTTTATTGATGGAAATGGTTGAGAAAAAAACATCAATATTAATAACAACATATTCATCCTTCTTTCACTAACCCAGGAACCAAGTATCCACCAGACATCCAATCTCCCTCGGGGCTTCCAATATTTTGTATATATATCATCACATATATACATGTACAGATCAATATTCTAAGAGCCTGCCAGTTCTCTCTCTCTCTCTCTCTCTCTCTCTCTCTCTCTCTCTCTCTCTCCCTATAAAATTCAGCTAAGGACCAAATTAAATCAAATTGTACATACTTTTCAATAGTTTCCCTTAATGGAGATGGGGAATGGGGATACAAGAACGAGGCTGGCCTACAACAAAATGGAAATGAAGTTCCAAAAAAGAAAAGCAAAACAATAAAAGAGATGGCAGAAAGAAGGTGGAACCACAGAGCAATGAGGAATGAATGAATAAATAAAAACTGCAAAAGGGACTAAGCTATCTCCCTGGGTTCCTCTGGCTAGTGAGATTATTATGTGGCTCTGATTTATGTCACAGTTATCTAGTACTAATTTTATGGCGGGAGAAATGACTGGGAGGGCAGTGGAAGAGTTTTCCCATCAAAATGGGGGTTTGGGTAGCGAGAAATCACTAAAAAGAAACGGTACAGTCTTGAGTTCTAAAAGCTGTAATGCCTCACTGAGTGTTCCAACATATCACGACTAGGACAGACAATTTCCTTCATTCGGCTACCATTTTTGTATATCTTGAATGTTGGTACAATCCTCACGTTCTCAGCATGTGCAACTCCCGGACTCTCATCAATGTCAACCTTTTAGTTAAACAGCACCAGATACAGGTAAGAGATTCACATTGTTTCTCATTTTCATACAGACAAGTAAAATTAAGTCAGCTAGATATTAAGTGAATTATTTACCTTGAGAAAATTTATGGATGGGTAGCGGCCACATAGTGTTTCGACATATGGAGATATTTGTTTGCAATGCAAGTTGGAAGCTGATTTGAAATGGACTACTGAGACACCTGCAATTATTTGAATACCATCTCAAAACTGTTCTTTTGAACACAGCTTAAAATGGGCAGATGAAGACAATTTGAATCTGAAAATGAAAATTGCAGGCAGAAGGCTTACCGGGTAAAGATACTGCAGCTCTGAACTGCTCAAGACTTGACACTTCCTCTACTTCACCACCAAACTTCATATTATAAACTTCTTCACCACGAGATTTCTTCAACGAAACCTGAGCATGAAAGAGGGATTCTGCAATTTCATTGTCATCTGGAAGTTCTCTCCTCAAAACCTCAAAATCTCTGACAGCATCTGCCCACCTTTCTAGCTGTTGTTTAAAGCAATTATCATTTCTTGTATTCTACAAGTATCAAAGGCAAAAAATAGAAGATAGCTCTTACAGAAAACTGTACCTTGCTGTTTGAGGCAGCTCGTCGAAGAAGTGCTTTTGTGTAATTGGGTTGAATAAGTAAAGCTTGGTTGCTGTCCTCAACAGACCGCTCCCACTGTCCCAGCTTGAACCAACAAGCTGCTCTATTGCAATACAGAACAGAGTTCGATGGATCAAACCTGAGGCCTTCGCCATATGCTTGGCAGGCTTCAGTGAACCTTTCAGATTTAAAGAGATCATTGCCACGGGCACGAGCTCTAGCAACCAACTTGACATTGTTAAGCAGTACTGCAACTTCAACATTCCGGGGATCAATTTGCGCAGCTCTTTCAGCAGCTGTAACTGCATTCTCAAACCTGCAAGACATCCATCATCTATTCTCACTCTCCCTTAGGTATCTGATTTCTGACGAAGCCTAGCATTTTAGAACTTACCTTCCCAGAGCCATCTCAATCTGAGCTCGGACAAAGAAGGTATAAGCTTCAGAAAGCATCCCAAAAAATCTAGTTTGTGAGCTAGAGACTGTGGATGGTTCTATTTTAGGAATGTTTGCTAGGCTTGACTCAGCATCTTCAAGTTGGTGAAGCTTCAAAAGGACTTCTACTCTACACATTAAGAGCTGTAATTTCAAATTGAACCAGTTAAGCCAACTGTTACCTTTTTATCTGCACCAAATTCACTAGGAAAACATTCAAGCTAGGGTTTTACCTGAGGAGAAGAGTCAGCTCCAGCTGCAATGGTTGCATCACATTCCCTCAGCACACTTTTCCAGTCACCAACCTTCCGGGCATCTGTGCATTTGCTGAGATGCTTCTCCACTACCTGCAACTTATGCACCTCAGTTTGATCTGTCTGCTGCCCAGGCAAACAAAGATGCCTCCGGGCATTTTCAACTTGCCCTAACCTGTGACAAAATGTAGTTAAAGATGCAGCCAAAACTTTTATGTGAATTTGATTTTGTGCAGCTTAGGGCTTGATGAAGAAATCAAGATTCAACTAGGCTAAACTAACAAAACAAGAAAAAGACTGAGATCAATGAACCCAAATCAGATAGAATACCCAAAGACTGAGACAATGGAGATTGCCATAAAAGATGAGAGATCATGAATCCGTAATGAGAACCAGAGTGACCAAAAAACGAAACCTTTTAAATAAGAAATCCAGGTAACCTTGTGCAGTCAAGCTACGAACAAAAGAAAAAAGGATTGAAAAGAAAACAGTAGATTAGATTGAGATCGCAGGTGTGAGTATTACAATAGCAAAAGACAAAAAGTGTCATTAGCTAACACCAACACATGAACCAGACCTAAAAATCCAATAAATAACCACTAAAATTTTTAGCCAAAGCACATCAACTATTAACAAAACTTCTATTAACCCACCAACAATGCCAAAGTTTCCACAAATCCAGCATCTTACCAATAAACTCAAAAGCAAAAGCCAAAACTAACTCCATTCAGCCATACACAACAACATAAAAAGGAACAAAGAACCATCCCTTTAATCACATTGACCCAGCAAATTATTTTCATCATACTTAACATCTAACGGAATAAGATAAGCAATATGACTAACCATTTTAGCTTAATTCAATGAAAATCACACATTCCCACAGATAAAAGCCACGCGTTATCAATATCAATACAATCAACAAATTATCCAAAAGTCCAGATTTACTTTGAACATCAACCATTCTCGCCAATGTAGCTCAAAACATCAATAAAACTGATCAAATGTAGATCAAAAGATCATCAAGATTACACAAGCGCCTCAAAAATCAAGCCAAAATTACTACAAAAGCAAGCTCAAAGCCCCTAACCAAAACCAACTTTTCTCACAGTCTTACCTTACAAGCAAAGAACCCAAACGTTGATGAGCCCTCCAATAATTAGGATCCAACCTCACCGCCTCCTCGCATTCCTTCACCGCCTCCCCAATTCTCCCCAACCCAGTGAGTGCCGCTGCTCTGTTACTCCTAAACGCTGCGTTTCCGGGGGCTAAAGATATTGCCTTATCATACATACTCAATGCCTCACCAAAACAACCCTTTCTATACAACTCATTCCCCGTTCTCTTCAACTCCTCGGCATCTCCGCCGCAGATTCCGCCTCTATTCCTATTCACATTTGCATTCTCCGGGCCCACAGCCAAACTTCCTCCGCTTTTGACGGAAGCGGCAGAACCTCCACCAACAATATGATTACTTCCTCCACGCATTATGCTTCCGTGACCGTAATGACCCATTCCGGATCCGAGCGTGTCGGTTCTGGAGCTCCGGATCGACGTTAACCCAATACCCGTTTTAAAAATTTTCCCAGAAGGACATATATTCCCCGTGGGAAGCACATTGGGCGGCGGCGAGCTGACAGAGCTCTGATGGCTGCTCTGACCAGAGTATATCAACGGGTGACCGTATACGGATACGGATCCAGAGTCTGATCTAGCGTGAGTCGGCTTCCGCGTCGGAGCAGTTGGGCTGGTTTCAGAAGACCCGGAGAGCTCACCGGAGTGGCTGTTCGGGCTAGAATCGTGCCTCTTGTTAACTGGGTTGAGTCTCGTTTGGCCCGAAACGGATCCGGATGAGCTAGAACTGGAGCTCGTCGTCGTTGTATTGGTCGTAGTAGTTGCAGTGAGTCCACTCGGGCGAGTTCGGAGCGGCGAAACGGGCGAACCCAGATTGAGTTCTCGAAAATCGGGCTTGTTGGCCTCGCAACTCAATGCGTCATCACACAAGGAAAGATTATGAAACCCTAACTCTGTAATGTTGGTGGTGG
Source organism: Murraya paniculata (assembly GCA_030449075.1). Taxonomy (NCBI): domain Eukaryota; kingdom Viridiplantae; phylum Streptophyta; class Magnoliopsida; order Sapindales; family Rutaceae; genus Murraya; species Murraya paniculata. Next base: position 3,185,985 of record JAEVFN010000012.1, on the reverse strand, counting down.
TGGTAGTAGTAGTATTATTATTTTTGCCAGAATGCGACATTTGGACTTTAGTTTTTTCTTTTTTTTTTTCGTTTTCCCAGTAACCAAACAAGAAAAACGAAAACAGGGGAGGCACTTATAATATCAATTATTCTTCAATCTTCTTCACCTCTCTCCTCTCTCTCTCAGCAGCAATGTGTGTAAATGGAACTCAACAGAAGCGAGTGTTGCTTTGAAGAAGACATGAGAAAGGAAAGAGAGAAAGAGATGGGGATCTCGTGATTAAAAAGAAGGAAGCAAAGAATGAATGTGAAACTTTGAGGGAGAGAGAGAGTTTTTTCTTTTTTAGAGAGAGAAAATGGGGTTTCTACACTGGGGAGAGGAAGAAAGAGAAAGAAGAAATGAAATGAAATGAAGGAGCTTTTTATTTTCTTATATATTTTATTTTATTTTTTCTCTTTTCATTCACCTGCTGCTTCACGAGACAGGTTTCAATGTTTCATTTCATTTCCCTTCTCTTCCCTCTCTCATTTTCTGATTCCTCTATTTGCTTTTGTTTTTTTATTAACACAATTTTAATTTTTAATGGTGATACAAATTAATTATTTTTCGTTTTTTTGTGATTTGCATTAAGAATGGCCACCGGTTGGGTTGCTTTGCTTGGACACTCCTCTCCCTATCTAATCTTCTCCCTTAGGACCCTTACTTAATTGTCTACAAAATTGGCTTTACTTGACGTACCGTATTTATGTGATTACAATGCCCACTCTCTATCTAAGCAAAATTGCACACACTCGCAGCTTTCGTTTTATTTTGCGTCAATTCTTAATTATATCTAGATTTTAGTTTTGACTATTTTGGTTTTGACTTTTTATGCAATTTTCCTTGTCACTATTGTATATTGCTACTAGAGAGTATTAAATTTAAAATGTTTTGAATTTACCTTCCCAATGATTTTATTAAATTCTTAATTGCAAAGACCATTTATGAAGTCTATTTCCATTTGGAATCCAATGCTCTTGATTAATATTTAATTTAATAATTATATGAACATATTCAGAACTATCACAAAAATATGGGATACTAAAAGCAAAAATGAACTAATATTGATTAGTAGATTGTTTCTCCTCCTTTGATGCATAAAAAGTACAAATTTATAAAAATAAAAATTCGTACTTTTTTTTCCTAGAAGAAGTAGAAAAATAGCAACTACATTATCACATGTCAAATTGAATGATTACAAAGCAAGTAAAATCGTGGATTAAAAAAAAAAATTGAACATAAGACCACCATTCCATTAATTATAAATCCCCATAATTGAAGTGAAAAACCACATTATCATTAGAGTCCAATGTTCTATTCAATTACTGTATGAAAAGATTTCATTAAAAGTGAAGAAATAATAATAGTTTATGTACCATTGTCTAAGATTTGCATAGAGAAGGTCTCATATCTAAAGCTCAATGGCTTTATTCAAGAACAAATTAACACTAAAATAAAAGCGATAATAACAAAATTATAAAATGAATATACAAGCGTGCACAAATCATTCTCATTGGGATAAAAAATGTCCTAAAATGTAAAACCAACTACAAAAACAGATCACCCTTATCAAAGAATTGATCATATACCCAACACAAAAATCATCGCTACAAGACCATCAGAGTTGTATGTCAACAAACATAATCATCTCCGGTACAATAATCCTCTCGAATTACACAAATATTATTGAGAGATCGCATATTTAAATAGGTATTCACATATGTAAATTAACAAATCCAATTTTAAGTGCAAGTTGATTTGACCAGCGTATGCGGAGAGAATTTAATTTTCAGCATACTATGCTTAAAAAGATGAACAAATAAAATTGCAATGCGAAGGAAATAGCCAAATATTTTATTTAAAACAATGTGATATGAATACTGGGCACAACAATTTCAACACAAAAAAAAAATGGTAAAGTGGACGCGCGAGAATGCGCGTGAAAGGAAGAAAAATTTGCACGATTTCTAATTTTCGCAGCAGTGAAAGTGATTAAATGGCGAAGTATGAACGGGAGAGTGAGTAGGTTAAAGAGATGTGCGCAGCGGAGTTCACGTTAGACTTTTCACCTCTGAATGAATAGTTACTGCGTTCGTCACGCTTTCGCGAAGCCACGTGTCAATCAAACAAGAGTTGATGAGTGTAGTAAATTTACCGTTTGGACACCGTCAACAGAAATCACTTGAAATGTTAATGACTCTTGTACTTTGTTATCCTACTCCAGTTGAAACCTACTGCTAGTTACTAAAAATTTGATTATATACTTTCAAAAAATCAAAAAAGTTTGTTCTCCTTTTTGTTTTTTTTTTAAATCAACATTATATGATATGTATGGATTAATCTCAGTCTTTAATATTAAATATCAGTGGTTGTTAGTTGTTACTATTATTAATATTAAATATGGCATTTGTATTTACTAATTAACGTATGACTTAATCTCTCTATTATCAAAATTATATTGTTATATGGCCTGAAAATTTGGTAACAATTTAAATAATATGGTTCCACAAAACTAAATTTTATGAGTAATTATATCTTACAACTTGGACACTTTAAGACAGTTAAATTTTACTATTTTTTTTTGTAATTTTTTGATGATTTTCAGACCATCCGATTGTTTGACCCAAACATATATCATTGAAACGTGCAAGTGATTTCATGCTGGAATAATAGTGTCTTTATTTAATAAAAATTTTTATGTGTACTACTATTTTTATTATCCTAGATTCCCGTACTTTCTAGTAATTTCACTTTCGTACGAAAGCTAGAGGGTAACACAAAATTAAAGCAGCCACCATTCGAAATCACCAACACTTAAAGCCTACCCTTTCTCGATTGGTTTCTCCAAGGTCCTAACTACCCTTCCTCTATGCCATTATTAACGAAAATGCTTCAAACAAAGTGAAAAACACAATCCGATTGCTTCAAAACAGCTCCAGAGTATTTTTGTTGTATATAAAATTTCGATAAAGTGAATTTAGAGTTCATTATTCAGGAAAAATATTCGTAAAACGTGATGTCAAATTACCCATTATTCACAAGAATGCAACAAATTTTGAAATAATTAATATTTAAATAAATTTTAATGGAATTGATGCATAAAATATTTTTTTGATATCTTAAATTTTAAATATCTCACACTGTCCGTAATATAATTTTATTAATAGAACCAACCAACAATTAACTATTACTTTATTAAAAAAAATTATTTATAAAATAACAATGAAGTATTCCATTCACATTTATGTTACAGAAGAGTTAGATTTTACGGTTTAGTATCAAAATACTATAAACCTCATTTACAAGAATTCTAGAAAAATGTCAACAACTTAACGCAAAAAAATGGGGAATGGCATTATAGCATATACGGCGTACAATGAGGGGTATTTTGGTGAATTGAAATGAACTCACGGCAGGAGTCGCTGGCCATGTGCAGGTACAGTGGTGTGCCAGCTGGCCCATTCAGAGGAAGCCTCAGAGTGACAGTGGCATCCAGCTAAGCGTTTAACGGCGAATGCCAAACGCCGTCAATCACTCCCCGGCATATTCCCACAAACGGTGAAGATTTCCCTTTAACGGACGTCAACGAGATTGTGACAGCAGAGGAGCAGACCGTCCTTCAGTTGTGGCAGCAGAAGTAGTGGAGAGAATGATGACCAGGCGATCGAATGCATCGGCCAGGTAAGCAAAAGCAACGGGCTGGGGCAGATTCATGCTGTGTTTTGCGGTGCACCGTAAACTTGGGTGTACGCAGCTAGAATATTCCACGTGGCTATCAGGTGGCAATTTCGCGATGTGATGTGGGCACGAATGGACCCGTTTTGTTTTTTCTTTTTGTTTTAATGGAATCTTTCGTCATCAGGGATAGTTTTGGTCTGAAAATGAAAGTGAGATCAGCCAAAACAGCAGTTGTTTGAATAATTTTTCACTGACCAAACAAGATTACAAAGAATTTAGAAATTCAATTGAAAAATCTTTCCAACTAAACTACCAAATCACGAATCTCTAATGAAAATTCGGTCATAATATGAGTCGTTTGATCAAGTACATCTGAAAATATGCGTAACAAAAAAATATTACAAACCATTCGATGTTAGTACGTCTCCGATAAGTGCACATTTTATTAAGAGTATCATACGGGCCGATTCTCGTTTCTGGTGAGTAATATGATCTGAATACTTCCACTACCATGTATGTGAAAAGAAAATGGCCTATCATTCGGATAGTGGATGGTGTTACACAGTTCAAAGGAAGCAATTAATTTAAAGGTGATATTATTAAGAGACCAAGCCTTCGGCCATTGGCATAGCATCTCTTTAACTTGAAAACAAATAGCGTAGATCCAATGGCTTTTGGAACCTCATAAGACCCCTTCAACGTTGCACAGTCAAGAACCAGTCACCTTGATCCACAACCCAAATAAAAAAATCTAAAATATGATGTTTAAAACTGGTCCAACAATATTTAATTTCTGACCAATCACCATCATGTTTTAAGGGCACGTAGTAAATGGAATCCAATAAAAATTTATTATTACAGCCATCGTTTTGTTCATGGCTTGCTTGAATTTTACGGTTGGTATCTTTTTGAATTCTTTGTGCGTATATATTACTGTAAACTTATATCACACTTAATTAAGTACCAACGTCATGATTCCTTTCTTATGTTGACCTCAACAACTTGATTTAAACTCTATGGGCAGTCTTTGTTTCATGCAATGCTGCGAATGTCTTATCCTGACTGTCTTGTAGCAAAAATCTTCCTTTCTTCTTCTTCTTCTTCTTTAAGCCGACTAGTCTTGCTCTTTCAAAATTTTGAATTATTAATTTATTGGCAATAGACCGAACTACTCAAGACGTTCCAGCTCACTCACTATTATTCTGAAGGCAATCAAAATTCTCCCTTGATCTGATTTTTTATCTAAGTAAATACACTCATACGATTGATAATTAATAATGAATAAATAAATTTTGACTATATATAAATAAAAGTGTATATGTGCTATCATCAGGATCATTATTCTTTTAAAGGACGATCGATCTAATCTTCGAAACATACTACGGCACCACGAGTCAATTATCCAATTAATTATTGTATTTTAAAAAAATTACTCAAAAGGGCTCTGTTGTATATATGTTTCTATTCAAATTTTATTTAATTATTCTTTATTTTTTACTTAGTGCATTTGACATTTAGTTGAATTTTAACTTATACAAGACATAATTATATTTTTTATCTTTGAAAAAGTTAGATTTAACAGCTACCGAAGTAATTAATGACAGACCCAACAGTATATTTTAAATAATTTTTTAAAATGCAGAGGATAATTAAAATTAATTAACTCAAAACTATTGAGAATAAAAAGCCATCACCCTTAATTTAAGGCACAGGGCATCCGATAAGAGAAAGGGCCTGCTGCCGGAACACTGGTGGGGTCTCGTATGCGAGTGAGAGTTGTTTGTTGCTATAAAATAATAAGGTCAAATTGCGTAGAAGCAAATACATGACGACCCATCAAACTTTTGTATGGGCAAGACACATTTCTTTTACCTTTAGGTATGCTGTTTAATTAAGTCTTAATTTCTTGCTTTTTCTTTTTTAATTATTTCAAAAGGTGAGAGGGGTTGGTAAAATTTAAGAGCAATTATAGGTATCCCAATATTTAAGTCCCAATTTAAGTTCTAACTGATATGATATTCATTCATTGAATGATGGTTAAGTAATTTTACTAATTATGAGATTCATCATTCAATAGACGAAGAACACATAATATTGAAACTCAAGTTAGGACTCAAATATTAGATCCCTAACATTATTAAAAATTTAATAAAGCTGCTTGAAAGTTCAATGCTAATATTTAGCTTGTAGACACGTAAAATTTTAATTTCTTTCAAAACAAGTAAACAAATATATCACGCAGGAGAACGATGGTGCTGAAGCGGTGGTGATGTCAGTGTCCCTCATAGTTCTTCACTGTTCAACAGCGATCGTGTTATGGATACTAGTGAATGTAGCCACACGTTGCACCAAATAACATGTACAGTGTAAAATTTTAACGCATGCAACTTAATATAGCACATTATAATCTAATCCAGTCAATTCAATTCTTATATACAGGAGTTAACTGAGGTGGATACCTTAATGGCTGACTCATGTCATTTCAAAGAAGGATATTAAAAGAAAAATGAAATAAAATAAATTAAAGGGAAAAAATTATTAGAGGGAAAGTAGAATGCTTTTTTCTTTGTAATTTTATTCTTTTGAAAAAGAACACTAAGAGGAGAATATGGACTATATATAGAGGACTTTTGTATTTCAAATGAAAAGTATAAAATAGTTTAATTCTAGCTATAAGCTACAGATTAGAAGAACTGGGGAGGGTTATTTCTTTTCCTTGGAAGAAGAACATAATCAATTTTTCTTTAAGCATTACATGGTCTAGGGAAAGTTCAGTGTACTATGCCAAAAGATCAAAATACGGTTAAATTAATTACAGCGCTTAGTTTCTATCAATTCGGCATTAATTTAATATTATAGTACTTGTAATTCAATGCATACATAGAAGCAAGGCATCTTTGCAATATATAAATCTCATATTCAATTTTTAGCATGTCCACTAATTGAGTGTTTGATTACTCACACATTAAGAGACACATAAACACAAACGGACACAAATTTTTAATTATATAATTAAAAGATTGATTTCTTTAATTTTTTGGTCGGTGATTTATATAAATTAATTACCGCACCAGCAAAGAACTTGTGTTTGACCCCATCTCCTCTCTTTTTTAATTGTTTATTTTTCGTTTTCAAATTTTATGTATTAAGATCAGAGTAAATTTATATCACATCAGTTTTTTTTTTATTTTATATTTTCATCTGACTAATGAATTTACGTCACATAGATTTATATAAAATAAATTTATGTAGGAATTTATAACTCTATCATTATTCTTAAAATCGATATTACGTACGTTATTCCCGTGGTAATTATAATTCTACAAGAAAGGCCAAAGAGTAGTTTAAGCTCTAATACTTCTCGGCTCCATTTTTTTTTTTCTCTTGGTGCAAGTGATATAATTAATAAATTAAGGGATTTGAATACAAAGCTCTTGGTGATCAACTAGACTTTTATTATATAATACTATGCGGAAACATAATTTGATTAAAAAAAAATTAAACTTATAGGGAAGACCCTTTAATAATATTTAAATCCCAATTTTTAAACATATGTTCATAACTAAAGTGCTCTTAACACTACACGAATGGATTTTCTACCAACTTAATTAATGTGTTAATTTGAGCTATCTGATCTTTTTGTTAGGTAAAATGGATATTAGTTATTATTAAAATAACTAGCAACAGAAACCTAATCCATATACTTAATTTTATAGATTGAAATCTTTATTCCAAGTGTCTTTCTAGAGCTTTATTTGTTTATTTAATAAACGATGATTGAAATATGGAAATTTTTGTTCTGGCAAAGGAGTTGGGTTAGGTAGAACCATTCATTTGGTAAAATATTTTCATAATTATTTGCTTTTTTTGATGTCTGATACACGCAGGAGACCATCATATGGAATGGATAGTTGGTGCGGTTATGAAGTTAGATTTGTTAATTCTAAGTGAGAATAGTGTAAAGTTAATTTATTAATCATTCAATTTTGGCTCAATATGAATTAAGGCTCATGAGTCAAAACCATGAATGCAAAATTATCACTGGAGAGAATTTAAAGAAGCCTGTATAGCTCTGCATGATTAATGTTGGATTCTGTCTGCCTTTCACAGCGACCAGACCAAATTACTCAATAATCAACAATATTGACTGCTATTTTGGCTACAACTTAAACCACATCATATTCTTTAGCTATCTGTAATTCACAAGCTCAAAGTTCTGTAAATTATTTGTCTTCACGATATAATTCTCTCCTCATCACATAAGTTTCTGACTAAACAGATAAAAAATTGTGATTTATTCTTAACAAAATGAAAATTAGTAAAGGAATCGTAATTTTGACTATGAATGGCGTATAATATACATGTGGGACAAAATTTGTAAAGCTTCAAATCGATTCGGTCAAGACTAGCTGTTTCGGACATTTATTGGCACTAACAATATTATGGTGAATTATCTTGTGCCATATTTTTGTGGAATGGGGAAAGGGCTCCCACTGAGGCTCAAATAGGTGCCCTCCACTGCCAACCCCTGGCCTAAAATAAGTTATAAAACTTATTATATAAATTTAAATTTTCAACTTCTAAAAAAAAAAATAATTTTTCTGATGTAACACCTATAGTTTTAAAATGTATCGTTTTATTCTCAATGACTGTATATTCTTTTTTTAATTTTAATTTTAATTTAAAAGTGTGTCCTTTTATAGTATCTGACCCTATAAATTTTCAATTCTGACTCTGCCTCTGCCTCTGCCGAACAATCACCTACCATTGAGTTACAAGCCCAATGACAACAACCAGATTATTATGAACACAACAAAAAAACCAACAGTAGATTAATTCATGGGCAAACAGAAAAACTAATTACCTTATTCTGAAACCCTACATAATATTTTCAGGCCGTCAGTGAGCATTATTGTAAGAGGTTATGGGAAGCAAGCATAAAGTGTTGCTCTTTGTATAAGTCAATAATCTTGAAATATTAGTTACCCCATGAGATCAATATGAGAAGTGCACAGAGCACATTTCATGGTACAAAAATACAATGATTAATTCTCTTTACAAAATGGGCATCGCGTGCCTCTTTCTCCTTATTTCCCTCAATCACCATGCTTATCTTACATATGAGAGAGAGTAAGAACTTGAACATGAACACTAACTTCAATAAAACAAAACCACTGCCCACAAGTTTAATTTATACCTTGGAAATAGATAAATAGTCTCCCGGAGTATATATGCCGACTCAAAATTTAACCCAAAATAACCAAACTTAATTTGTTGGGAGGGGTCTTTTTGTGGAGTCCGGTCCAGCCCCTACAGAAGAGGAAAAGAAATAATTGAAAAGAGGATAGACAAGCACAAGCTCGGCTAATCGAAAAATACAAAATGGAATGAGGTCACCGGACAAGTTTCCTGCCAAATGAATGAAACTCATCAGCCTTTCGTTAAACAATTCATGATCATCTCTCTCTTTCTCTGTGTCTATGAGGAATCCAAGGTGCTAACTTTATCAGACACCCAAAAAAGCTTAGCTCATATGTGCGCCACTTTTGCATGTTGTACCTGCGTGCATGTTCTAATTTTACATTATATTTCGCATCACAATGGACCCGTAAATAAAGTACCCACTTAAATTAATACCCATATTTTCTTCCCCAAAAAAAAAAAAAAAAAAAAATTCAATAACATTATACACTATTATATATGGCTCGTTCGGTGCTCGGACTGAATTTTGTAGGATTAGTTAAGATAAGATTGAAATAGATTGAATTAATATGCGTTTGACATGATTTGTCTAGTAGCAATAAGCGTTTATTTAATTTCAAATTTTTTTCAAAATTTTTATTATTGTTTGGTTGAATTTTGAGTAGAATTTTTTGGAATTAAACAAAAGTTTTTCGTCAATAAACTCTATTTGAAAAACTATACTAAATAGAGTTTTAAAATACATTCGCATTGTTTTTTGCTTCGTGGAATAAAATATTAGACTAGATTGTTTTTATAATTTTAGCAGAATTTAATTAAAAATAAATAAAAATTACATAATTATTTGGTATGATGGGATTTAAATTGATAGATTCTGGCAGACAGAGGCGGATCTCTCTTGAGACAAATTAGTGCAGTAAGATAGTAAATGACCTGCTAATCTTACAAAAATTACATAAAATTATATAAACTAATGTAAGATATTTAACTTTTAAGAAAGCATTTTTTTTTTAATGATTTAGCGCTACAAGTTTAATATTCTAACAATTTAACTCAATAATTAAATAATTTTTTCAACTTTAACCCTTAAAAATTTACTTTTATAAAATTTTGGCCGCGACAAATTTAATATTTTAACAATTTAACTGAATTTAACCCCCTAAAAATTTACTTTTATAAAGTTTGGCCCTCCAAAATTTTAGTCCTAACTCCACCCTGGCTGATGGAGAGAAAGTATGGAGAATGTTTAAGCTAAAAAATGAACTTCTTTTAGCATTTTATTTTCTTCATTTTTTTCAGAATTAATTTAAAAATTATAGCAATCCCTTACTTTTTTTTCATAAATTTTCTTGTACTTTTTCAATTAATTATGATTCAAAATTATTCAATTAATTGAATCATTAAAGGTAGTTATATTCCTAAAATCAAATAATTTCCAAGATAAAATGATAAGATCAACAAAAAAGTTGATACTCAAGGGGGTTTGAATGTGTTTTAAAACAACAAGGGGGTTTCGATTAGGTTTGTCAAACAACAAGGGGGTTTCGCTCTTTTCCCTCTTTTTTTTTTTTTTTTTTTTGTAACTGCTGTCAAATAGACCATGTATACATACATATATATATAAAATGTCACAGTTAAAATAAAGGAGTAATTTTCAGAATTTTCTAATAAAAGATCCCCTACTTTAATGAAGTAAGTGGTAAGATAAAAGATAAGAAAAATATACATTCGAATATAGTATAGTGTATTTTATAGTGTATTAGATTTATGTTTTCTTAAATTTTTAACTTATCCTTAACATATTAAAATAAGAGAATCCTTAACAGATAATGACTCTATAACATAAAACATAGTAATGTAAATTGTAACATACATGTCAATTGAAAGTAAATTGTAACAAATATGTAAAGTTGAATGAGGTTGTATGTTGATATGTATAGGAATGGGACCAAAACGCAAAATGTGGGGGTCCAAAACAAGCTGTGTGCAATGATGGAACACGAAAGCCTGGAGGAGTGGTTTTTGTTGCCCTATTCATGAGACATTGCAATCTATCAACTGATCCCTCCAAAATTGATCTGACACCCATCATTATTTCTGTCCCAAAATTTTCCTTAAAACTTTTCTGATCCGTACTTTTCTTTCCATTTGAGGTTCCTCACAAGCAGACATTCCAATTTTTGTAAGCTTTTTCTAGTTTCACTCACATGGCGTTTATCAAAAACTCTAAATTGTTTTCAATGGCTTTAATTTTAATCAATTTGCTAGAATTTAAATTGCATTGTCTTGGAATTTGAGAGGGATACATAGTATAGGAATTGTAAGGAATGACTAAAACGGTTTTCCCTTAAGTATTTGTTGTAATTGGAAAAGTACTAGAAGGAGATTGAAATTTCCCTCTTGCTTGATGAAATCGATCATTTTTCTTTTTTCTAATGTCTTCAAATCCATAAAACCACGAATTATGACTGTTGAACTGGATTCTATTAATAAATTCTCTGTCCATTGTCCTGCAGCTGCCCGTCTTCTGTTTTTTTTTTCAATGATAGATTTTCTAATCCGTCTCTCATTAGTTCTGCTTTTTTTTGAAAATATTCTAATGTAACTTGGAATTCCGATTCAGTGCTAAATTACAAATCATAATTTTATAAAAAAACTAGGCACAAAAATCAGATTAGCATTAAATCTAAATTTTGTGCGGCTGTTAATCTGCTGGAGGTGTTTTAATACTTTTAGGGATTTGTTAAAAAAATTTTTTCTAACTCTTCACCTTCCTTAAGTTGGTTAAAGACTGCACTCAAGGCAAGTTCGGCTCGTGCATTCCTCAAGGACTCAATATTAATTTTCCTCTCATAATTTTGATTTGGGTAGTGATATATCATATATTTTCTCAAATATTAGTGGGATTTTATGTAATTTCTTAGGTGCGGAGGTAGAAGTTTTGCCTTTAATTGATGCTGATTTCTGAGCTATTCTCGATAAACCTATAAGTTGTGCTGTAAATATATGAATTTAGACCCTCAATAGACCACATACTTTGTTGGCCTGTCCGTGGAGTTGCATACACCAGATATATAAGGAAATGGCATAGCCATATAATTAAAGTACAACTCAGCCTACCACTAAAACTAGCTGGCTAATATGTGAAATTTAAAAGAGACTGAAGTTAACACGCTGTGGCAATCAAGTGCTAGGCTTCTAGCTAGGAGCACAAGCTTGCATGCAGCCATTTCAAGGTAGCATAAGTTTTGGCTTTCAGTGTTGAATGGTATTGGTGTAAAAGAAGACAAAAGGCACGGGGCTGCTAGCAATCGCAGAAGATGAAGATGAAGTGAACAAATGAAATGGCTGTCACAAAAGCATGAATGGTGATGGGTAAGAAAAGGATTGATCATCTATACAATCAAAATGATGATGATGGTGATGAGGAGAAATGAGAAAAGGAAATAATGTCTGTTTATCATAATTTGATAGAAACCCCAAAGCTCTAGCCTCTTGCTTTTGTCGAAAAGGATCTTACGCTGCCAAAGTCTCCCTTAAAATCATGGTTTATCCTCCATTTTCATGTGGGCATCACGTGATTTCTTTCTGCTCTATGACAAAATTCCCCTTATCCATCACCAATCCAACACTATCTATTTAGATAGATAGATGAATGAGAGAGAATGCATTATTATTATTCACTATTAGAAGGCCGTCAACCAATAATGCCCATTTTTTGGTCATCTTGAAGAAAAAGTCTTACGTTAAAATTTATCATACAACTCTATACTTATGTGTACTCGTAGCTCCAGATATATTTGTAACCGTTGTGAGATTTTCTATGCAATGTCACCCCAAACTTTTAATTTGATACCTAGCTTAAATTCGATATTCAACTGTTGTGAGATTTCTCTTATATTGCATTCTCATATTTATATACTTTACCTTCAGAATTATTAACTCTTAGCTAAGGTGAGATTTCTGCTTGACCCCTCAATTTTTATATACTTGAGCCTGAAATTATATTTTCAAAACTTCTGGTCGAACTTTATAAATATTAGGTGCAAGAACTATTCTAAAAGTCTAGTTATGCGGGTCATGTTCAACTTTGGCTTGTCTTGATAGTGTAGATCAATACAATATTGATAGACTTTTAAAAGCTAATTGCCAAATGAAAAAATTTTACCAAAATAAATGTGATTGGTCACACTCTGCAACTCCATGATGATCCATGCATATATATCAAGCATGAGACTGACCTCCTTTTACACACTATACAGCTCTCAGTTTTCTACAAACATCTTTGATCTTTTTGAATGACTCAAAATTTTTGCAGCTAAAAGCGAAAATCAGGTTCTGCCCTTTCTGAATTTTTTGTTTTGAATCTGTAATACTGAAATGACAGCAAAAAAAACAAAGAAATCCCATAAAAAAATTATCAGAAAATAAACATACAAGTTAAAGACAAATGTACATGTCATAAAGCCTCAAGCCATGCACATTGAGGAAAATTCATCACCCCTTTCCCCTTCACCAGAATCAAAATTTATCTTTTTGCTAGATCTATTAATTTCTCTCTGTCTTAATTATTGGTCTCATGTGATGAACATGGCGGTGCTGAACCCATGATTATTGGGTTATATTATAAAACCTTAAAAATGTTTTTGTGTGTCCGTACTCTTACAGTCTTACACACTCACAGTCACTGCTGAGATAAATCAAACTTCGAGACATTCTAAGCTGCAGCTGTATTTCTTCATGACTCCCACATGCCATAGTCAGATACCATTGGAAATTGCAACCCTCGTGTTTAACTCTATTTTTTATCCGTTTTTATTGGATTTAATTAGCAATTTTTAATCAATCTGTGGGCAGATGAGATGAGATCAGACGTTTTAGTAAGGACATAAGGTTATATAAATATTGAATCATATATGAACTGAGTATTTTATTAGTCATTGCCGAGTCAATTTGCAATTATTTAGCTACTCAAATTTTGTTTTATTGGGAAATTGAAGTGTTAACCAGAAGTAAGACGGTGGCTGTTATTACAAGTGTGACAGTCTTCAGTTTTCTTATTGTTGTTAAAAATTTTATAGGTTATTCATTGAATAATTGGTGGCAATTTAGTTTGACATGCCTCGTTAAATTTGAGTACAGATAAACAAATTGAAATTAATTTATTACTTGTGTTGAGAATCTCAAATAAGAATTCAATCTGTTTACTAATTTTATTATCCATTTAAGACATTTTTATGACATTTTAAAAAAATAAATAAATTCTCTCATTTGAAATATGGAACATATAACATAGATCTATTTGATAAAAATTGAGTTAACAAAATATAATTATTCAAGTAGTTAATTGTATCGTAAATGAGTTTGAGCATTGGGATCTTTAAACTCGAATTCGACCCAATTAATTGCCAGCCCTAAATATAACAATTGAAAAGAGCGAAATTTTAGCAATCTTTCACTGAGGGGGAAGAAAAAGATTCCTATGCATTATGGATGATTGAGGGACAAATAATACACTGAATTAGGTGTGATTCTAACTTCTAAGCCAAAATTAGTGACTGTTTTTCATGTTTTAAGATGCTTTGCCATAATTTTACAAACACTCAAAATTTTCATTGAATGCGAAAATAAATACATGGGCAATCAATATGGGTTTTGAACGTATGGTGGTTGTTGCTATCGTTTTCTAATAAGTGCGTGCTCACATGGACTGTATGAATATGAATTATAGAACTCAAGCACAAGAAATTAACCTATTTTATTGGGAAGGAATATTCTTGTATACACAAATTATAAAATCTTGTCCATTGTTTAAAGTTTTAGGGACAAGCTTAATTCGAGAAGAATTAAAATGTGGTAAGGCTTGTCTTAATTAAATATTATTGTTGTGCCCTTAGTTAACGATTTATAAGTTTTTAGGTTAAGTGGCTTCTCTACCATGGTATCAGAGCAAAAAGCCTCAAATTCGATTCTCCAATGTGCAAATTTTTTCAACAATTTCTTTAATTTTTTTGCTCATTTTGGGCTCTTGTCTTTCAAACTATCTAGAGTTTCAATCTTAGTCTACATTTATACGACGAGGGCTATTGTTGGATCCTTATCTATTAACATAAATTTTTGGATCAAATGGTTTCTCTAATAGTGAGAAACTTCAATGTAAATAACAGTATGCTACGGCATACTTTTAAATGGCGTTAGGGGTACTCCGAAATGTTTAACTAATTTGATACAGCTTGCATTTGCAATTGCCAATGCTTGTATAAAAGCTGGCCAAGTGGCCATATATTTTTTTCTTCAAGTTTTCAATTAAATTGATATAACGGAATTAATTTCATAATCAGGTAAAGTCATAGCAATCTGTTAGAGATTCAATTCTTTTCAAATCCTAAAAAATTGAAAACTTCAACTCTACTTGAAAATTCCGACTCAAAAATTCTAACACAAAAATAGACGTTTAGTGCAAAACTTGACATTTTATCTATCTAGTAAGGATGTCCATGCTCTAATGGTAACAAACATTTATGTTCAATTATTAATTTACTTTTTGCAAAGATTTGTACAATCAATAGACTTGTCTTTCTTTAGAGTATTGGTTATAATAATTATTAAATGATTAAATATTTTTTTAAGATAGATTAAATATTAATCATTAGTGGGAGAGTATTTTTATTCTGAAGTTTACGTTGATGTTCCCATTTAGAGAAAGAAAAAAAAAAAAGTAATATCACTTTTGTTGGTGCAACCATTTTTTTATAATAAGATGGAAATCATAAAATGATTATTGAGCAATAAAATGGAAGAAAATGAATAATATATGGGCCAATTAGAAGGTGAATCATTTCGTAGGCCCATAATGGCATTAGCTTCCTTGACTTGAAGAACACTACTAATTTTTCCCACTATTGTGTCAATCATTTTAAGATCATAATAATCTCCTTAACTAAATAAAGTAAAAATAAACTTCACTTCAACTACACTCTTTTTAAGTTTTAAATTTATTAAAGCTTTATTTCAAATCACTCAAATCATTGCCCAAACTTTTAGGTTGGAATACACTGATTCCCACCAATGATTTCTTATTATTTGATTCTCAAATCATCATAATTGGACAATTTCTTATTATAAATCCCATTTGATCCAATACGTCCACTTTAGCTTAAAAATTGTGTGACAACTAAGAATCATATATAAAATATGAAATAAATTAGAATGCTCAAGGTGTTATCAATATTATTGATTCAATTGATAAGATTTCTTAAATTAATATAAACGAATTTAGAAGATAAATTTTAGTCTATACATTAAATTACTTTTCTTCAATTAAGTAATTGATTTTTTTTTTTCATTTTAATTCTCTCAAGAACACTGGGGAGTTGTTGTAATTAGAATATAACATCTTATGTTAACATTTTTGAGTTCACGAATGGTCATTTAAATCTTAAAACAAATTCTTTGAAGGATTTGTCATCAATATTTTACTTCTCCACCTCTTGGGAGAATTTGAGCTTGAATGAAAGCACTGGGATAGTATGACTAACAGACCTCCAATAGTATTTTATATAAAGCAATAATAGTGTGGATCTGATCTGAATGACAACAAATTTAATGCAAAATCTTGAGTTACTTAAAAATAAATCTAGCTTGGATTGTGTGTATGGTAGGAACCAACATGGCAAATGCAAATCCATAAGTAGAGGCATTCAAATATATCATAACAAAAATGACTTTTGTGTATGTCAACCACATGCATTGACAACTCTAGATTATGCTTAGTTAATCAGAACATGGGCAACCATAACATCAAATTCAATGAGAGAGAGAGAGAGAGAGAGAGAGATGTCTCACATGGGGGGTTTTGATGAAACCAAATTCTTTCAAGGGATTGGCTTTTGAGTTTGACCTACAGTCTGCAATTTCTTTCCTCTTTTTTTTTTTTTATAATTTTTCTCTGTTCCAATTGTCTGTCTCCAGTTCAAGTAGATCAATCCAGTGGGAAGTTAAAATATTCTGCGTTAGTTGTGTTAGGATTTGAGTTGGGCAGAGAACAAAGAGGGCAGGCATCAACTGATGCATCTCACATGTCTACTAAAAATACTTTAAAAGTATTTGTATTGGTTGGATAAGGCTTAAGACTTATAAATGAATTCCAATAAATTTTGATTAATTGATGAAAGTTTTTGAGCCTATAGCGACTCGAATCCCTGCCCTTACAGGGGTGAAGACAAATGGCTCACCACTTGGGCTACTGGCCCAAGTAGCTAGTTGGATAAGGCTTAAGAATATATGGTAAATAAATACTAGTCTAGCATCAGAAAACTAATAATTATCTTGATTTAGGTGTTACAATTTGTATATCAGCCGGAACTAATCTTTAACTGTATATTTAACCCAAATTCCCAATGTTCCAATCTTTGAGAACAAACTCATACTATTACATTTAAAAAAAAAGAAAAAAATGAAAAAAAAAATGCTGTTGTCTCCCATCTCAAGGCCTAAAATGTAGGCAAATCTGTCATTCTAAATAGCAATTGGCTCTTTTGTACCTAAAATCTGAAAGGCTTCACTTTTTTATGTTTTTGGGTAATACTGAAAAGCTTATACAATGAGAAGTCTACGGATATTTATAATCAAGAATCTTCTAGAATTAATTTAGTTTAATTCTATCATGACACAATTTTGACTAATATATTGGGGAGATGCATTTATCTGCTCACATTTATTGAAGAGATGTCCAGCCCTGCCTAATCATGAGAGAGGAATAGTACTCCAACATTGTGCCGGAACTCGAACCTGCACCCCTCAACCCCCTCATAGTCACAGGCGAGAACCGAGGTGAGGTGGTTATGAGTGGGCTTCTAGCCCACTGGTGGCTTCACCCTCTCGTGGCACCACGCGTTCCTTGCTAATGTTCAAGGTTTGGGCCCATATTGCATGTCTAGGGTTCACCAACGATTGGGATTTCATGGGCATTTGGGTCTGTGCATAAACTCAGTTGATGATTTATACCATTAAGCCATTTAGAAATCCTCATTGTTTTAAAACCCACCAAAGTAATGGGATACCGATGCTAAAGCTTTTGGTCAACAGAACAAGGAGTGTACAATGTACATATTCACTGAGTTACGAGCTTGTGATTGATTGATTACTATTATTATTATTATTATTATGGTTATTATTATTATTATTATTATGGTTATTATTATTATTATTATTATTATTATTATTATTTTGAAACAACTTTGTGATTGTTGGCTGGTATTGCGGAACTAGAAAGTAAACAAGTCTTGACAACAGACTGTTAAGATTGATCAGATATCTTCAAATCTTTTAAAGCTGAGAACAGCTTAGATCAACAAAAAATCCAAATCCTATGTAGGTTTCCAAATTGCTGTACTATTGGGAACTGACAACGTACTATTAAGAATGTTCAGACATTTTGAAATCTTTTAAAGCTGATAATCGCTTACATCAATAAAGAATCCAAATCCTGTATGCTATTGATTTAAATTTTAAACCCAGAATATGAGTAAACAAAAGCACTATGAGCTTTCACCACCCCAATGCTGCTTTGCAAAAATTCATATGGGCACGTACAATGAACATTTAGAACCGAGTAACTCTATGCACCATTATTTATTTGTAAACTACTAGACAAAAATTTTAACAGTGATAGTGTAATAAAATTTAGTTTTCAAGATTAACTATTTTGTTGAAAAGAATACAGTTTACATGGGTATTTAGAAGTCAACCACTGGTATTTGTAAAATCTACAACCTAATGAAAGAAACTGTAATGTATAACTCCCGCTCGGTAAAAGTAATCTCATGAAAAAATGATATGTTACAAGGACAAAAAGGGATTTGGGTGGAGTGGGGGAGGAAGTACGAGGGAATAAAATTGTAGACAGAATGGCTAAACAAAGTGTACCTGCTGGCAAAACAACAGCCTTTGAGAAACGGGGTACTTGTGCAAGTACCTTCGAAAATTTCAACAAAACTGGGAAAGATACTAGGAAAAATTTTCTAGTCATCAGACACCATTGTTGGGCTCTTTGAGCAGCTCTCCTGTTGATGAAGTTCCAGTAACCTCTTTTCCGGATTGCAAAGCCCTAGATAATGAGAGTAATGTCAGACTACCATTTCTATCCGCAAGTCCCTAGAATTCAGCATGAATATATATTCATATAAAAAGCATCTGGAAGATTAATGAAAATGATATAAATCCATTGACCATGCATGCAACATTTTGAAATGAGTCAATTATTGTATCAATAGCTTTTGAATGAAGCTGTTGTTAATGATGTAATAGATAAGCATATTTCAGACACTGAGAAAAGATGCACCTATTTTTATCATTTTCAGTTAGCCACTTTCTTCTGCAACAGTGTCTATCATGTGCATTTCGTTGGCAAGCATAAAGTTTTACCTGTAGTGATTGCCATATACAAATTGCTATCACTATTCTTTCATAAGGCCTTCAAAAATATTTATTCAACTAAAATGCTATTCACTCTGTTGAATAGCTAAACGATTTTGTTGAATTTCATATTCTAGTGCATAGGTCATTGTGAAGATGATCATCGTAAAAAATTTCTATGAGAAAGTAAAAAACCATACAGAGCTTAGAACTTAATCCCATTAACCATTTCACCTCTATGTTTGTTTGGTTCAGTTAAGCCACCAACCTGAACATTTGGGAATATCCCAGACAGCAATAAATGATGATGTACAATCCGGTTGACACAGTTCTTGGTTATTTTCGTGGTTGACATTCATTGCAAGCATCCATGAACCAATTGTAACATCCTCATTGCTGAACATCCGAAAGCTGTAATACAAACATGGAATTCGTCATATTCAAGGCAGAGACTTCAGAAGAACTACTTAGTTTTAATATCTAGAGCCATCTTAAGTTAAGAAAGGAGTTCTTCAAATGCCTCAGGACATGTATCATGTAAGATTCTTCAAATTCCTCGGGACAAGTATCATGTGAGAGGATTGTTTCCTGTTCATTTTCCAACTTCTAAAACTCCAAATTCCTCGGCAGCCAAAAAACTAATCTCCCATAATTTACGGATTTGATCCCATGCATTTTCTTTCTGGCAGGAACAAGGACGTATGTTGGCCATGGGCCATTGGCTTCATCCAGAAAGAGGAAAACTAGTCATTCTTAGATGCAAGCAACAGATTTCAGACGGGATTTTTTGTTTTTTTTAAAATGATCATCGATTAGAAGGTCAAACCTAGCACAACACGATCAGTAACTCACTAATTCAATGGAATTTCTCTGAAGAGATCAGCCATATCACAATTGTTGATAAATAGAGCAACATAAAGAAAAATGAGAAAAAAAGCGTTCGTTATAAACAGTGCATTTTGGGCCGTACGTCGTTGAGAAAGCAGACAAACCTGTTGTTCTTGAGAGCTACCAAACTTAAAACAACTTCAGCTGAAAGAGCGTATAAAGGTCCATAAGCATGAAGGAAGTACTCCTTCCCAAGTAAATTGGACTGTGGTTCATACCTGCATGGATTTGAGTAGATCTGATTAATTAATAACTACTCCAGTTTAGTATCATATTCAGAGACCATTAATCCTACATGAAGCCCTTGTAACAGCCTCATAATTACTAATCAGAAGTTCAAGAAAAAATGTTTCAGGGTTCATGATTCTGTCAGGATTATTTATCAACGTATCTAGACTATAGTTGGGCTACATAGCTTGTTGAGTTCAAGTCATAGTTTGCTGGTTGCAAAATACTCATCAAAATTAAATCTGCCACTGTTTCGGCCTTGATCTGAGTTTCATTCCTGGTAAGATATTTTTTGAATCCTAAAGTCTTATCCTAGGCCCAAAATTGTTTATATAACAATAACAATAGCCTAAGCTCTGCATCTAGGCGTCTCTTGGTATAATTAACCATTTTCTCTTTATTTTTAATATTGTATGAACGGAAACTAAAGCCCTTCCCCGAGACCTTCTGTATTATCTCAAGAGATTTAACCAATTGAACTAAGTAGCACAAGATAAAATTAGCTCATTTACACAAAATCTCTCTGAAACGCTACATAATAAAATGTATTACAATCCTTCACAAATAGTAAATATGCGGTTACTATCATACATTTGTGGAATAGCTAGTTCATATGGGTAATAGCTTTTATATCAGCAAGTGACTGAATCAATTTTAAATTCAAAGTCGTGATGACTACATATATTCATATATTCATTAAGAAGAGCTCCAATAAACTCCTTTTATAGCCAATTGCTTTGACCTGTTTGATTAAAGACATAAGACAACTGAACAGGCACATCCATTTCTTTTGTATTTATTATTTAACTACACCAAGGAATTTGCATCAATGGAAGGAGAAATAATCACCAGAAACACCAAGCAAGAAAGAAGCAAAGAAAAAGTTAAATAAATAATGTGCTAGAAATGAACAGCTTAGAACTAACCATTTGAGATGTGGATCAGTAAAAACTGGACCCTTCTTCATGCATCCAAGATAAGTCTGAGAGTGAGGACGTTCTTTTGCCAAAAGCAGCGACAAGCGATCTGTGAGTACATAAATAGAAAGCAATGTCATGAGAAAAAACTTCAAGTAAAAGAGAGACAAGAAACAAAATAACTTTTCTGAATCTATTCTTCTTCAGGTGCGATCATGTATCGAGTATAAATAACTTTTTTTGTAAATTTAATCACCTGGTCTCAAGTATATGTCATCATCAGCTTTGACATAAAACTCTGAATCATAGAGTGCATAAGCTGCTTTGAAGAATGCTAACCTGTAGTAAAGACCTCACATAAGAACGAATTTACCATTACTCTTTTCCTGAAGTAACATCAACAAATTTACTGTCACCACTAACGTTTTGTAGGGGAGCTTACTATACTCCTCCTCGATATCTAACAAAATGAAATCATCGTATTCGGCAACCTCCTTTCTGAGCTCTGCCATCTTGGACTGATCATTGGTTCTTCCAATAATAAACCTGAAAGCCAAACCAGTAGCTTCTTCCAACCTGCAAAGACATATTTCATCTGAATTAAATCTTTCTGGTAAAATGCAAGACATAACCATGCAATAAGTAACAAATCTACAAATGCTAATAACAATTTTAATATGCGTATGAACAACTAGTAGATTCAGAGTATAAGTACTAGAATATACAGTACATTCAAATTAGACTGATAATTTTGACAGTATAAAAATTCTAAACAATTAACAATTACTACATATTACCCAAAAAAAAAAAAAAATCAGATAATTACTAGAATATTCTTATCAATTTTTTCCTTTTACTACACCCAAATTAGTGGGATAGATAATTTGGATAGTCTAAAAATTTCTAAATAATTAGTGAGATAATTACAAGAATATTGAGCTCATAAAGTGTTTCTAAAAATTTCTAATACATATTTCATTTATTTAAAAAAAACCATAAATTAAATTAAACGAAAAGTGAGAAGATCCGTTACTGTTGGAGGCCTTGGTGATCAGAAGGCATCCACGTCATCCTTAACGATCTTCTCCGACCACTGGACCCGAAACCGGTTTGAATCCCGACAAAGCCCATGACTTTATGCCTCTTGATATTATTATTGTTATCATTAATATTATCGTTCGCTTGATTCCCACTAATTACATTACTGCCCTCGCCGCGGTTGTCCCAGACGACTCTGACCGATGTCGGGTTGAAGTTGGAGCAGCGGAGGGCGCCGCGGCTGGTGGAGAGAAAAGCGGAGATGCCGAAGACGAATCCGGCGATGCCGATGATGAGGCAGGAGAAGATCAGGACAGTCCATTTGCGAGGCGACGGCGACGCGGCTGATCGCGCGTGGAAGAATTTGGGAGATGAAGGCATTGTATTGTACCGCGGTATTTGGTTAAGTTAGTTTAGTTAGTTAAGTTGTTGGGTGAAGAAGAGAAGCAGAAGCAGAGAAGAAGAAGAAGAAGAAGAAGAAGGAATTTGAGCTCATTGTTTGAATCATTGAGTGTAAGAGAAGCTAAAATTAAAGCAACCGCTGTCGGTTTCCATAAAAGTGCTTTCAGTTTCTATATGCTTCAGTGATTTCTTTTAGAAACCAAACACTCGTTTGTGTTTTATTAATAATTAATTATAATTTCTTATATCTCGTTTTGATTTTTTAATCAAATAATAAATTAGGAAACCATTCTAGCCATTTTTAAGATTATTTTTACTAATGCTTAGAGCAGCTCTGAACTCAAAAGCATTATGAAAATTGAAAACACTATTATTACCCACTTTTTAAATTCTATGAATAATTTTTTTTTTTGAAAAAAATATTACCAATTGTGGATTTATGGTCAAGGCGATCATAATGAAACCCATTAGAGGGCTGATGAGAAAGAGACTTTCAACTTCAACCTCTCTGTCTTCCTCAACCAAGCACAATTCTAAAAATTTTAAGAAAAGCTTTTTATGAATTTTAAAATTTCATAATTTCTTTTTCTTTTTTATTTTTTTAAAGTAACACGTGAAAAGGCCACTTTTTTAAGAGACAAGATGTATTCCACTCTTGAGTAAGGGGTTCCGACGATGGTATCTGTACCCCGCAGCCTAAAGATAGTCAAATAATCAGAAAAGATAATAAAAATCAACAAAAGCGAACCATTCAACGGTGTCTAGACGGTAAGTTATAGCTCCGAAATCACAGCCCTGGAAAAAATTGGTCTTTTTGTCCCGTAATTTCCCGATTTGGATATTAATTTTTATTCTATCTCCGCTTGGTCTTATTTCTTTTAACTTCCATAATCCCCCAATGCTAGCAGGCAAAACTGAGCTGTCTAAAGTCTAAACAAGTTTTGCTTTTGAGCACAGTACAACTACCTACAGTTTCTAATATATATACATTTCATTTCTACTTTCTCATCTACACACAGCTTTCCTCCGTCTGTTTGTCCGAAAAAACCTGTGTCTGATCGCACATACATGGGGATGATTTGAGTTCAACATTACAAACCATTTCAGCTTTGCTTTCCCCTGAAGCAGAACCAGAACCCGGCTTTTCGCAGGACAGCTTTGAAAATTGTTCCTGCGTATGCCCATCTCCACGATCTACACTATCTGGTAGTTTCTTGCATTCAGAAAGCCTGTTTGGCATTTCAGCTCCAACTCCGTCATTGCTTTGATCAGACTGAGATTGTCGTAGGCCGTCTGAGGCTCCATTCACTGAATCCACGATAGGCTCTACTTTAGAAGAAGCACCTGGTTCAGTTAATTCATTCATTCCCAACTCTGCTGATGGATCATTGGAGAAGTTAAGCTTATGTTTTGAGAAAATTGAACAACAGAGAAGAAAAATGCATTCCTGTCAAAGAAGAGGTTACCTGATTGTGCGTCTGCTTTTTGATCTCCATACAAGGTCTTCTTAAGAAGTACTGTTCCAGGAAATACCATCAAGTTGACATTGTTTAGAGTTTTCTTTTCGTCTTTATCCACTGGCTTAAAGCCAAAACCCTCTGTCCATGTTTCAACTAAACTGGGAATAGCTGATATGATGAGCTTTTCCACCTTGAAGGATGTTAGCATCTAGAGGCACCATTGACCAGAAGGGAAATGCATAAGTCACAGATATAATTATTGAAAGGAAATCGCAATGCAATACAGCAGTATAGTGCAAGAATTTTAGTTGTGATGCTCCTCCAAAGCTCAGTGCTTAGAAAATTCAAAATGAAGGAAAAGACCAAAGATGGTAGTGTGAGTTTGGTTCTCTGTTTCGAAAACACTAATGTTTTTTCTCAATTAAGAAAGTATTAGGTTAGCTATATTGGGAAACAGTTTAGAAAAAAAAAAAATTCTCGATATGACCCAGTTTTCAGAAGCAAATGCTATTCTACAGTGTTCCCAGAACTGTGTTGCATGATCACAAAACGATTGTTTTCAGGTGTTGTTTGCTAATGTGAAAAGGAAAAAGAATGTAACTTCATGAATTGAGAAGAAAATAAAATTGTTCAAGTGTTATCATTCTTCACAATATGATTTTGAGAACAAAACAAAATGGTAGCAAAACATACGCATTTCATGCAAGGCTTATCGAACTAAATGTCAATATCATATAGCCATTACAAGGAAAGCTATCTTTTCAATAACAATTAGTCAAAAGTTTATCTTGCTGATAGAGTGACACGGCTGAAATGAGTTGAAAAATGAACCCAGGCAATGCAACAAAGAAATTCAACGAACAAATGCCTTCAAAATCAAGGAATATCACCTATTAAGGGTGAGATGAGGATAATTCAAGGATAATCAAATTTGTTTAGTTTGACAAAAGAATACAGCAAATTCCCATATAGACGGAGCATCTAAGCATGGTAATGTGATTATACCTCTTCTATAGCAGCCATAAGGCGTCTGCACATTCCTTTCCGACGGTAGCTGCTGCAGGTAGCAATTAGGGGCATCTCTGCAACTGATTTTCCATGCACTCTACAAACAAAAATATTTATCTTTTAGTTCCCAAAGATTATCCATTTATATATAATATACATATATATACTCGACAATTGCATGAAACAATGTCCAAGTAGATCATTTATCAAACTTATATTTCCAGAGCAATTTTATTCCTATAATTCAGGAAGCTAACTGCATAGAGCTCACATGCAGCATCCCATGAAGTTAAGGCCTACATAACTTCTTATGTCAAGCCATAAGGAGTCAAGTCAGTGTTTCATTTGGATCATTGGATCAATGGCTGAGAGTTGAAAGTATTATATGCAAGAATTGCACTGAATAACAACTAATCAAAATGCACTAATTCATCACGGGAAATCACGAGTATGATATGTTCTGGAGGCATGTTTTATTGTATTGAATGACCACATGCAAGAATCAACACTACCTGATTGATGCAACAGATTTTTTCACCGAGCGACAACTAATCAAAATGCACTAAGTCATCAAGGAAAATAATAAGTATGAAATGTTTTCGAGACATGTTTTATTATATTGAACCATTACATGCAAGAATCAACACTACCTGATTGATGCAACAGATATCAAAACATCATCTTTTTCCAAGACTACCGCATAAAATCCATGAAAGTTTAACCGTGCAAAATCTGACCTGCAAAGAAAGAACAAAAGCAACAAATTAACACAAAATTTGAACATTTTCTTTTGAGATCAGATTGCACTAAAGCACAAAAGAAGGATGATGTCTCACAGCAGGCAAAGAAAGCATGTTACATTGCACAAGGCATAACTAATCTCTTATCAGTGCTAACAACAACTTTAAGTACCAGGAACACTGACTTTTGCCTTTCCTAAGTAGCCTATTGTGTATAATGTAACCAAAGTCTTGCCTTTCTCCACCAACTTATGGATCAAGCAAGGTTTTTGGTTTAAGGAATCAATTCCAGACATCAGCAAACTATAAGATGTCCCATACAAAGATGTATGAGATTTGAGATAATGCCAAATTTAAGATAATGTCAAATCTGTAGGACTATACCCATGCAATGTATGTGGTACAATGTGCAATAATAATTTGTCTAAGTGCCAATCGAAATCTGTCATAAATAAAAGACCACAACCAAAAGAACTAAAGCAAGGCTTTTCCAAGCTCAAGGCTCTGTAGTTAGTTTTCTAGCAATAATCAGTTAGTTTTCTAGCAATAATTAAGTAATAGATAAAGTTCTGTAACTGTATTTATCAACAAAACTTGGAAGAGAAGTGTAACTGTATTTATCAACAAAACTTAGAAGAGAGGAATTTATAAACAGAGAAGGGTTAGCTGAGCTTCAGAAAGCAAAATATCCACAGCTCATAACAGTCTCCAAAAATGCAAAAATGAAGAGCCTTCTGCAGTTACACCCTCTTTGACCTGGACCACTGACTCCACACCTACAGAGCAATGGACCTAGGCAAATGCACCAAATCAGTTCAGGAAATTAGACTTCTTTGCTTCTTGCCATTACTAGCAAATAAAAGGAGAGGCATTGTCTTCGACAGAAGTATCTGTATGGTCTCTCCCTCTACAAATTTAAGACCCATAAAAGAACCCAACCTAAAGGCTCTTGCTCTACATGCTAATATAATAAAACAAAATTATTAGTGCAACAATTTACTAATCTGCGTAGCCTAATACGACATGTGATCCCTTTAATAGACCCTTCCACAATAATAATGATAATTACAACAGCAGCAGCAGCACAAGTGAAGCACCTACCACCAGTTATACAAGAGATGGGGTATCATATCTATTCCTGTTCTTGGGTCCACCATGGACAGAAAGCATTCCTCCATAATCGTGAGAGCAACAGCTAACTTTGAGTTGCATTCAGCCTTTAGGGCAAACCGCTGAGCAGAATGAACCTTTTGGTCTTCATGAATGCATCTAAGGAGTGTCCAAGAAAAGCCATCAGCAGTATGGTTAATGATCCCAATATGAGAATGAAGACCAGAATAAACCTGTTGTAGATACCAGAAATGCAAGTATTTGAATCACAATAAAAAGGTTGATAAGCTATAATATTTGTCATTTGAATAAAAAATAAGAAGGCAGATAAAATAACATAATTATCAACAATTCTGATGAAACAAGAGAAGAAACACCGCAGAAAAGGATTGATTACAGAAATTTTGCAAAACTTTAAGCTGTAACTTCCTTGAGGGATGTTTTAGTATATTAATGTTCACCAATTTTCTTTTCCATAATGTTGAGTGGCAGTTTGGCAATTTAGTTAGACTGACAAAATAGGGCCATGCTTTTTGGACTCTCCTGATAGTTAGAAGGTTACTAC
Source organism: Murraya paniculata (assembly GCA_030449075.1). Classification (NCBI taxonomy): domain Eukaryota; kingdom Viridiplantae; phylum Streptophyta; class Magnoliopsida; order Sapindales; family Rutaceae; genus Murraya; species Murraya paniculata. Next base: position 3,158,312 of record JAEVFN010000012.1, on the reverse strand, counting down.
AGTTACTTATATGGATCTTTTTGTTTTACCATTAGCTTCTTAGCTCTAGGCAGACTAGCTATAGAAATCTCTTACCGAAGGTTAATGAAGAAAAAATGAAATATCAGTAGCTGTGTTTGATGTCTGATGCTATCATTCTTTAGGCAGTGACATTCAAGAACCTTGGTTCTATCGCCCAAAAGTTTTTCAGGTGTCAACTAAGTTATCCTCTTCTTCATTCTCCATTTAATTCTCCACTTAAGGTTTTAATCTGTTTAAAGTGTCTACATAAAATCTGATTTCGAAGCTATTGTCTGCTTCAGACCATGATCTGAAGTATCCTAAGATAGAACAGTAAGAGAGGGCAAAAGATTAAAAGAATAGAAATAAATTGAGAAGGAATCAAATGTAATGCACTAAGCTACTAATTAACTAGACACACAAACCTCATAATACTAACCAAACTTACTTCGCATCAAAACAGCAACTTATTTACTGCTCGAGGAAGTATTAGCAACAATCCCTAGAAGTAATTAAGCCACCTAAAACATTTACATAAATCTTTCCTTCTTTCTTCATCTTCTTCTTCCTTTTTTTTTTTTTTTTTTTTTTTTTGAAGGGGAAGAAACAAACAGAACTTTTATTAGTAACATAAGATTCAAAGGATTTTCATAATTATTCATCATTAAATATGAAGGCTATGGACTTCTTGCAGAATTATGTTAAGAGAGGTATATGTGCAAATGTAACCATATGTTAAAACCTAACAATCAAGGAGTGGCCATAATATATGGTAAAATGCAACGAATTGAGTTATATGGTATTTGTAAGCAAAAGAAAATAAAGGTGAACAGAGTTTTTACAAAAAACCTACTGTTGAAAGAGTATTTCTAGACTGGTGCACCTAATATTTTCAGAAAAAATATTGAATTCTTCATCAAAATCTTCTGTACTGGTCTCCTTGGCTAGATATTCAAAACAGACAATGAAAGGAAGGATTTTGAATCCCACCTCTAGATTGTTGATATAAAAGTTTCTACAGTAAGGAAAGTTCTGAAATACGAATCTGTTTCAGTGAATCTAAATATGTGGAAAGCGTTACAACAGGTGCAACCGCTGTGGAAAAATCTCAAAAAAATGTAGAAGCAATCTAAATGCATGGGAACACATAGCATCTGTTTATTCCACCTCTAATACATTGAAATGCATCAATCTCTTGGCAGACAGCATGCAAGAACTATTTCCCCAGACCCACACAACTAAAAAGTACTTCCAGCCTTGTATCAGAATGAGAATCAAAATCTTTACATTTGCCTAGATCTGTATCCCCTTGGCTAGATATTAAAGACACAAAAGGCAGGATAAGAACTTAGTTTAAGGTTAGAAACAAGACTGGGCTTCAGTCGGGGATTGTTTAGAGCAGATCTACTCTGGTTGAGCATTATTGATAATGTAATGCAAATACCTCTGAAAAAGGTTATAGCTATTAAAACTATCAGGAGTAAACAGCTATCATCGTGGCTATTACAACTTAAGTACTGGTCAATGGATTGTGTAGATTTAAGGCTAAAGTCATTGTTTTACCTCATATAGAAGTACAAGGCATATTCACTGGCATTGTTGTACCAGATGAGGAGCAGAGATAGCCCATAGCCAGCCTCATCCAGTAACAACACTGCTAGGATTTCATAGGATATGCAGATCATGAACAGGAATTCAGAGTTTCTAAGAATGACCTGCTGGATAATTATTTTCCTTTTCTTTTTCGAGAAAAGAAAAATACCCTCTGCTCCAACCAGCTCCAATTGTTTCATTTGTAGGTGATAAAAGGTCAGGGGAGATTATCAGTTTTCTCAAGAAAAGTTTGGCAAAGCACTGACCCTCCCCTGCCCCAGCTTGTTGCCAACCTATGCATGAACAGATACTCATTCAAACAAAATGCAAGAAAAAATATGACAAACACTCATGCACCAAAAGCTGTACCCTGAAAGCCTAAAAGGTCTTGATTGCCATATTCAAGAGATACTCATGAAAAAAACTAAGAAAGAATTAGAAAGATTAACAACCAAGCAAAAGTACCTCCTGACAGCTTCGATGGCAAAACCAAGCTTCAGAAACCGCTGCAATGCTCATATCTTTCAGGCATTTGCCATGATCTGTTTACAAGCATTTTTAATTAATAATGTCAGGTACTTAAAAACTAATAGCCAAGAGAAAGCTTCATGGGGAAAAGTGAAAATGATAGGATATCCATACAACTCAGAACCACATTAGGTTATTATGTCTACTAAGAAGAAAAATATTTGGTAAATGATCATATACTACCTCCTGTCAGGGATAATGCATTCAACCTTATTTATTTCAATCCCTGGAACCCAGTGGACTCATTTTTGGCAAATGTCTATTTCCTTTCTTGAAATAATATTCAAAAAAAAAAGTAACCTTCTGCAAAAGTGGCTGCTTCCAACGCGTTTACTCTCTCAAAATAGTATACAGATAAAAATTACAAATGAAAATGTACAAAAAGGTCGAAAATATTTATATATCCAATTACAATTATTATATCTAGTCGGTTTCCTACAGAAAATCGCCTAAAATTTTTGCATGAATTGCTAGCTCTCCCATTATAATTTAAGTAGAAAGAAGAAAGTTTGGTTTTTATAAACCTATTTCCTTTTTAACTGTTTGCTTCCTGGCTAATGAACGGCAAGACCTGAATACGCGAATTAAAGCTGTTATTGATTTGCTTTCTCTGAAATTTCACTTGCTAAGATTTACTGTATTAGGCAAACTCTTTACAGTTTTCAATCCCCACTTTCTCATGGTATGAATTACATTCACTTTTAGCATTTATTATTAACTATCTTTGGTAAAAATATTACTTGGTCTCCCCTAGATCAAAATCCTGATATCGTCCTTGCTTCATTCTACAGCCTAAATGATATGCTGATTTGAAACATTAACTAAAACTCAAATCCAAATCACAGCTTCACTTATCTACGGAAAAATTTTGAGCTGCCACATTTTTAGAAACATATTACACAAGAAACACAAATAAAAGTAAGAAAAACGTGAGCAAATTGTATTCTCAACAAAAACTATAAGGTATTTGCTAGTTTCACAATTAAAATTTAATATTCAAGTCCAATTTAATTAGCTTACATCTTTCATTCACAGCAGCGATGTTCAAGCTCTCCACTAGATATGGAAACAATTTTAGCTATGCAAATAATCAAACTAAAAATGAGGACCAGAAATATTACATTTATGCTCGCATTGAGAACATTTTAAAGCATCAAAGGAACTTGACGCCTCTTTATCATTAACCAAATCCCCGCACATCCAACAGGTGCAGTTTGAGCAAAACCAACTGCCAGTGGGAAGATCCTGAAGTGTAATAATTAATAGAAAAAGTAGAGAATCAAGTTTAGTCCTAGCATCCAAAGCATGCAAAGAATCTAATGTTAATAAAATCATATAGTGAATAGATCCATGAAAGTAACAATAGTGAAAACAAAGACGATTTTTCAATGTAGTACTATAAAAAGAAAAGAAAAGACTGCAACTTCAATTTAAAAGTAATTCATCCTCTAGATTGCCAGGAGGGCAATTTGCGCAGGCATTTAAACCATAGCATCAGTTTTACACACTGTGGAGAAAAAAACAAGATCTAGGACAAGAACTAAATTTCAGCAATATGGAGTAGAGAAGATCAGGCAGTAAAGACTGCCAAAATATGAGCAAAGAACACACCTGGATAGACAAGCAAGCCTGATGAAAAGCAGAAGGGCAGTTATCACAACATATCAACTCACCACCGTCACCACAAATTCCACAAGAATCATCATTTTTATCATCTTCATCAGTTTCCACAGTTCCAGCTCTAGTCCCGTTCTTCCTGCTTTTATATTCATCTGACCATGCTTGCAGCTGACATAAAGTAAAGGGCTTACCAGATTCCATGACAAGATTTAAACAGGGCCGGTTTGGCTTGAAGCCAGCATGAATCTTGAACTGAGAAACTGAGAACACTAGGTTGCAACACTTGCAGATAATTCCATTACTGGTTACTAGACCATCTTTTATCACGGCATCATCCTTTGGGTTCCGATACTGGATCACGTCATTCAGAGATATGACACCAGCAAAAATCAACCAGGACAAAACAGTTCTTGTCCCTTCCGTGAACCACATGCCATGCTTAATCAGCTCACCCCCCTTAACCAATGTTTGGGGAAGCAACCTGCAACCTCCCTTTCGGTTCTTGGGATTCACCCTTGCTCTTAATTTGCGAGACTTTATTTTAGAATTAGATTTGGTGGTCTTTGGGCTGTAATCTTTGTTGTTTAAAATAGCTGAAACCAGCAAGTCATCATCTTTGATCCTGCATGTAACTGGTCTCTTTCGTCCATTCTTAGATCCATCACAACCACGATGAATTTTCTCAAACTTTGAGCCTCTTTTTGCAATCTGAAGCTGGCAAGAGCCAAGAGGAGAGGGTGTTTTCTGACTTCCTTGAACTTCTGCATTCACAAGAAACTGCTTCTGAGCTTCTTTTAGCTCTAATCGAACACCACTTGCATCAGCATCCTGCACCCCAGTCTTAATATCCAAAGTCAAACTCTGAATGTCACTTTGGTTGAGTGTGGTCAATCTCATTTCCGATATCTTTCTGGACTTCCTGCGTGTCTTCTTTTTCAGTCTAACATCTGCAGCAGAATAATCATCCTCTGTATTGATCTCTGAAGCTTTAATGCACTTCCTGCCCTCATCCGCACTTTGCCCAGACTGCTGTGGGACCCCTGAAGTTACAAATTCACATACAGAGGGGTCAAACTGAGGGCAAGCTCTATTCATGTCATCATAATGAACCACACCATTGTGTCTGCAGTTTGGACGGTAATCCAGAGATCCTTGCAAACGATTTTCCTCATTTTCAGTATCTTGGCCTTCATATATTTTTTCCTTTTCATTCCAAGATTGCATTGATATGTCTCCCACATCTTCCTTAGGTGCTTCCACATCATGCACAGAAGTTTTCTTATCAAAGCTTGGGGAATTCGGGTTGCTGTCCTGATGAGGGGAAGCAGTTCCAGACCCCTGAGGCAAATTGCTAAAATCTATAGGAGCAGCAGGAACACCATGTGAGCAACCACCTACCTGGACACAATTACTATCCAACCCACAAGGAGGTAAAGAAGTCATAGCACTGCTTTGTTTGTTCCCAGAGATTCCAAAGCACTCACTTTTTGTTGCATTGGTAGTATCTACCCCATACATGCCAACTTTATCAGCTGTACAAATAGATAAACCGGTTAAACATTTAGTCGCACTGTCATTTGTCTGTTTACCACTTTTTGAGAAACTCTGATTGCCGGATTGCCCATCACAGGAATGGTAGCTGCCTTCAGAGACTGTGAGAGCACTTTTAGTGGCCAGTGTAGCATCATCAAAACGAACCGGCAAATCTCTCTGGGAACAGTGGGTTTCAAAACAATCCACATTTTCCAAGGCCAAAATAGGATCAGTTTTTTCTCTTTTGTCAACTACAAAACTTCTTACTGCTTTAACCGCATCTCCCTTCCTCAGTGAACCAATCTTTCTGTCAATAAATATAACTAAGACAAAGGGATCTAAAAGACACCATCGACAAGCTAATTTATTAGCAAGATTTGACTTATTCATTACTTTCTCCATGTTTATCAAAGTATCAAACAGATCAGTGAGGAAGTGATTAATGTCAGTCCATTCCTTACCATCGTCTTCCGGCACCACATTATATCCATCAGCAAGTAAAGTTTCCCCACACACTCTCCAAACCTTGGGAAATTCACGAAATAACCTGCCCCCAGGCGATCTATAAATTGTATCCATATATTTCCTACTAGGTCTTTTACGCCTCTCAATAGCCCAGCCTGCTGCTGTCAGCAAGTTAAAAATATGATTTTGAAGAAGAGATCGAGGATCCGTCCTGGCATCTAGCTTGAAAGAAATATTAGATGCACCCAGCCCAACTGAAATGGATCCATCGACTCTTTCCAATGCACATTGAACAAATCCAGATTTCTCAGCAACAGTAACAGATGGACTTGCAACTGTAAGCCTGGTGGCAGAACTCTCCTGGGAAATAGGAGAAGCAATAGCTTTACCTACAATCGCTTCCTTCCCATCATGTCCATCCAAGCTCAGCAAACTTTGCTTTATAACATCCAGGTCACCCACAATACTACTCTCTAAATTTTGCTTTAACAGATAGTGACCAGATGTAACGCCCCGATTGGACGATTCAACTAAATGAAGCGCAACAGTTCGAAAAACAGAGTTTGTAGATGGACATGATGTACCAGCAGCATTTCCTTTCAATATATCTGTCGAGGTCAAAACCTGCCCTGGTTCAGGTTTGATGTAAGTTAGGTTGTCAACTGAAAACTTCATCCGCTTAGCACTCAAATTCTGGTCATTCCCACCTTCCAACGAGGATCTTTCAGGATCACATCTTGATCCGCAAGCACCTCCAGAATTCTCAGTTGCATTATGAGAATCCTCAACATATAAAATTTTAGAAGAAGCTTGACTTGTTATCGATGAGTTGTCACTGTTTGAACATAACGGTATATCGGAGATCTTACTGTCATCGCGTTCAAAGTTAATGACTCCAGTAACAAGACACCTCTTACTTGTGCCACCTGGATCATTTCTGAAGAAGACCTCTGAGAAAATTTGATGCTCATCGCGAGACCCCTCAAAATCATCATCACACACATCCTCAATAACTGCACTGAAGGACATATCCATCAACTGATAGCAATCCCACTAGCACTACAGTGTATAACTTTGATCTGCAAATAACTTCCACCAAGTAAAAGAGATTCACTAGTTAAATCTCATCTGCCGTCAATTTGGAGCAAGCAGCAGTACCAAAGTAGGTCAAGACACTTTAAGTGAACAATATTTTTCCATTTAAAACATCAAATGGATGCTATAACTCCTGCAAAGGAAGCAGGAAAACATTGAAGAAGGTGCACATATCACATCCTGTAGTCATAATATCGAGTAGACTATAAAGCCTGTAATCATAAGATTGAGTAGACTATAAAGTCTTAAGCTAGTTACCAAAATCATAACAATATTAAAGGAAAACATTAAGTTTGAAAGATGCAAATATGGAAAGGATCTCAATAAGCCTTTTATAATACAGTTTAGGAAACAACAACCAGTAATTAGTTATTGTAAATTCATTTAATGCAACAACCAGTAATTAGAGAGGGAGTTTCATGGGATCAAAAGCTGAGTTTCTCAGCAACTGCATTTCGTCATAACTAAATACAATGAGAAATAACCGATCTATTTATCTTTAATTTGAAAGCGAATACAAGACATCCATTGTATCTTCGGGAACATTTTAGTATATGGGCTAGAGGCCTAAAACAAATTGACAAAACTAAATATTTTATGTAGCATGCATGGTATTGCACACACAATATGCTCATCTTTTTTAATAATATGTGGGGATGATCTAACAAGGAAATAAGTGTATAAGTTAACCTAAGTTTTGAAATCATTTATCACAAAATGTACTAACAATGATATACTGAAAAGATATCCTCAAACTCCAATTCCTATCCAAAAGCTTTCTAAGTAATCCTATAAATCAAAACCCATGAATTACAATTGATTTGCAAGTGTTCTAGGATTCATACTACCATGAGTAAAGCAATATTAAACACACCTCACCAACACATCAGATCATCACACAATCTATGATTTTAAATATAAGATCTTTCAGCTGTAACAGGTGAATTTCCGTATATGTTGGCATAAAAGTGGAATAAATTACAAATAAGCATTAAACATTATTTCTTTAGTTTGACAACTGTCCTAATTGATCAACACACTAATAAACAAGGAAGTGAATGCAGATCTGGCATTCGAAGATGCAAACTAAACAAGGCTATGGCCAGTCATAGTTAATTGACTGTTATGCTGTGAGGAAGCCACTGGTCATCAAGAGGTCTAACCTTTGCATTTGGTTTGAGAAACAACCTCATGCAGCAAACTATTATGCGCCGACAACGGATGTAACTTACTGCAGTACCATCGCAAAAAAAAAAAAAAAAAAATCTTCTCTACCTCGCCCAGCCACTCAATACCTGCATCTACAGTGTCTTCTGAGCTTCACCTACCAATCTCCACACATTATCTGTCCACCGGTTGAGAAAAAAGAAAGACCTTAGAAGACTGACACTAGTATATTCTTCAAATAAAGTGGAGCTTAATTCATAATAAACGGAAGTGAATACACCTAAAAAAAATTGCTTTTTCACAATTAACCAAGAATACTAGGTATTACTTAATATGCATCATTCATAAAATTTATCTTTTTCTTCCCCCTGCAAATAAAATCTGTCAGCCCTAGGAGAACTAGTTGATGGTAAAAAAAATATCGTGTTGCTAATTAGGAAAGAGGAAGCTGCTACTTAAGCATTTCTTTTGCTTTAGGATTGAGACTTAATCAGAGATGGTAATCACACAAACAGACCCCACAGCAAGTTAAAATATGGCAATGCATGGCTGCAAACATAGAATGCAATCTTAGAAATTTGCATCGAAAAGATGTTGAAGGTGGTCATAAACAGATAATTTGGGTCCACTCTCTTAGACTAATATCTGCAACTGTATCCAATAGTACTGACAATCAATATAAATTTCTCAAACAAGGTGTAGCTACACTTAATTGGTTCAGCTGTATATCTCACAGGACGCAACAAAACATGTGCCATGTGACTCTTGATCTTACTGAAAGTAAATGCAGAAAATACAAGCGTTTCCAAATCACTATTTCCAAAAAATTTGGCAAATTAACACATGTTGAGCCACAATAACTAGCTATCTTAATTTGAAATATCAAACACGAAGCATACACAACCTTTCTCCTTAAGATACACACACACAGACACTACTGAACTATCTTCTATTGTGCTTGAACTGCAACATATAAAAAGACAAAATTACTCTATTTGAATTATAAGCTTATGGATGCAGGATTTTATAAGTTTATAGAATAAATATAATGCAGACCTAATTTTATTGTGCATTGAAAAAGTGTGGCATTATATAATTCCTTTAGCTGTTTCCTTTACGAGTAACAAATTTATTAAAAGTACAGGGTTATACCATTGTAGCGCACAATAGAATGCACACAATAGAGAATAAAAGAGAAACACTGAAAACTAGAAATGGAAAACAACCCAACATAAAAAGTATATACAACATTATATTGATATATATAATATATGGGACTATTAGGAAGCCCTCCAACAATACAATGTCTCATCTGTTTCTGATGTGCTTTTCTTTTTCTTTTGCCTTTTCAAACTTCTATGCATAATATGGGAAGAGAAAAACTTAAGCTTTTTTTTATTTGCCACCATTGTAGCAACCAAGCAGCATGACTGTAGTCGTAAACTCACCATTAAATGAAGATAACTTAATGAATGAATATCAAAATCCCACGAAAATTAAACAGTAAAGCGAATGAATATAAATTTTAAGAAAAATGAAAATAGTTAACTAACGGACTTATCTTATTTAGAAAACCGCATTTTCACAGTTTAGGCGATGAAAGTATGATCCCTATGTAAATGGTTCAATCTAATATAAAGCAACTGGCTCACCAGATTCCGTTTCTATTTCATTTTCCTAGTTATCATGCCATAACTATGCTCTAATGGAACAATGGAGCTTAAAGCTCACCAGTATAGAAATATTTTAAAAGTTTCGGGAAGGTCTAGACCCACTACATTGCCTCAGCGTAAACGCCCATGCAAAAGAGACAAAATCAGAAAATGTCTATTATGAACTATTCTTCTACAGATTGCATGCACGATAGAGTAGACCACGAGAAACCCTCCTCAGCTGACATCCCCCTCTTAAAAACCAGTATGTTGACTCAGTATGAACATCCACAAAATAAAGAAAAAAAGCTTAACACATGAGAACAAAGGCAGGAAAAACAGCATTTCTCAGCGATTCAAAATGCATCATGCACAATAAATTAGACTAAGAAACCCTCCCCTGCTTGCACGAAGTATGCAACTCTCTGGCATGGCCTCCACTACAAACACAAAACCCTTACTGCTTTATGCAGCATTCAAACAAACATAAATGAATATCTATCTAATAAACAGAAGTACATGCAAATGGACCAAATGAAGGAATTTTGAATGCATGATCTAACAGTAACATTTAAAAAAATAAATTGTTAAACCCAGTAGCATAAACTTTTAATCTGGGAATCTATCAATTAACAGTCACAAGAGTGTTTGCAGATTAAACAGCAATCAGAAATGTTGAAACATAAATATGCCCACAAATTCTCAGCATAAACCGTCCAGGCATTGAATCAAAAGAGCATGAAATCACGAAAACAGCAATCCAATTACCCAAAGAAACAAAAGAAACCGAAAAAACCACCCACTAACATATCACAGCAATTCATCAAACCCATTTCCAAAACATGCATGATAAAATCAAAAAAAAAACAAAAACAACACCAACCCAGGAACAAAAATTTCGCACATATCAAAACCCACATAACCAAATCCAAAATATTACATATAAAATAAAAAATTCAACATTAAAATAGCCAAAATTACGCCAAGAAAAAAAATGCATTAAATGAGCTCACCGTTGCAATGCACGTTGATTACAACATGCAAAACAGGATCAGTGAGAAAATGCTAATTGAATTAGGGTTTGAAAAGCTTAATGGGGTTGGTTTCAAAGAGAGAAAGAGAAAGAGAGATAGCAGGATATATTTTCTTTTGCTTCTTTGGCCTTTATCAGCTGAAAAACTGAGCAAAAGACCGAAGCCCCACCAGTAAGTAAAAAGGAAGGGTGGCTTCGTAAAACCCGAATTTCGCTCCCAGCTATTCCAGATGTCATGTACCTATCTTTCTCTCTCTAACGCCACTCTCTTTCTCTCTCACTCTCTCTCCACATCTCGTCTCTCATGCGAGTGTGCGTGTGTGGGTGCATATGTTGTAATAATAATATGTCATGCACATTTTACAATTTCTCTTTCTTCTCTCACTTTGGTTTAGTTAATGTTGTCTCTTTCTGATTCTCTTTGACTGCTTGTGTTTGTGTTCACACTCTATCCACTTTTGCATAAACCCCTCAACGCTGAAATGTGTTTTTTTTTTTTTGTTGTATTATAGTATTATACACAATGTTGTATTATAGTATTTATTATTTTGTTGTATTATAGTATATTTTAATGAGATTAAATTTCTTACTTGAGTTATTTATACACAATCAGGTAAGATTATGCTGTGTGTGTTCATTCTACACAATCCTCTCTCTCTCTCTCTCTCTTTCTATCTATACATATGCAGTATGCACACACCCCTCTCTAGCTTAAGATGACCTGTAGTTTCCTTTTTCTGTTAGTATTTTGTCAATGAAAGAACATTTGTAAAACTTTTATTAAACAACAAAACATACAATAAGGTTTAAGGTTTATAGTACTACAACTGCGGATATAGTAAGCAAAATCATACAAAAAAAATGACAATACACCTTAAAATAACGTAATGCAAGGAATTTACGAATATTTAGATGCTCCTCAAGAAGATTGTAATAAAATTATAAAACTTATAGTAGCTTCATTCAAATTTATTATCTTTTTTCAGTTTTTTTTAGGTAATTAAATTTACACAGATGAGGTTTTCAAAATGTAATTAATCCATCCCAATTTCATTTGTTTTTGTCATTCCTTTATTATTATCCTTTTTTTTCAAGAACAACAAAAGAGCATTTCTTAACAAGAGAGAAAATTAACACCCTTTTTCTATTTCGTATGTTATTTTAATATTGGATAGAGTGCCTATAATAGAGTCAAAAAGAAAGGATGCATACGAGATGGAAAGCCCTAGAAAGATGGCGGGAGAGTTTTAATGCAAAGAAACAAGAAAAAAGCTTTGATAGTTGTTTAATCTTACATATATATATATATATATATATATATATATATATATATATATATATATATATATATATATATATATATATATATATATATATATATATATATATATATATATATATTTGTTTAAATGTTTAGTCTTTTGTCTGGTCAATACAGCACATTGAATTATGTAAATGCGATGCATCGAAGGAATAATTTAATATTTTTCGTTTAAACTATCTTTGAAGAGTTGTTCTTCAATTACACACATTTAACTAATTGATAAGTTACAGAATCGATGAACAACGGCTATTTAAACAAGATTTAAAACATTTTCAATAACTTATATTTGCATCAATGGTTTTTATCGGTTTATTTACTCGTCAACAAATTACCATAACTGCACATCGCGCATTGTATAATACGTTATATTTTAGACGAAGCTCAAATTTAATTCCACACCTAAACTCATCATTAAGATTTATATTAAGTAATAATACGAGCGCTCATAATAACTTCACATGAACAGTGAACTAGCCAGTGGTATAAAAGTGAAGAAGAATAGAATAATGGAAAGGTTTGGGAAGTTCTCGCCGTTCAGCAGGCGAATATTCCCATGTTACATGGTCGCTCAGCTAATATCAATTTCTTATTAGTTAGATATTAACTGGTTTAGTTACATGATGTAGTATAAATGCCAAACTCTGAACACATTCTTAGTTGGTTAATTCAGTAAAATTTTCTCTCCTTTGCTCAACATTTTCTGATTTTCTCATCTTCCAAACACATTACCATAAGCTTAATGGGTTTTTGGGATAGTTCTTTTCCTTTTTTAGCGGGGGCAATTTTGTTAAGAAAATTTTACAATGAATCAATTTTTTAAGTTATCTTTTATAGTGGGGGCAAATAATGTGTTCCAACTCAATCTAAAATATTAACAAAATGATTTTGCCACTCTCTCAAGTCTCAAATCTCGTGCACGCCACTCTTTTCCCAATTGAAAGAACAGAGCCCTCTTAATCAGCTCTCATTTCTCACCCTTGATCAACCCAGCCTTCTTTTATTCCATCAAAATTTCATGGATCTGCCCCTACTTATAATCATATGAGAGTATAATAAATTTAAATATGTATGTTCGGATCATTTTTGGCATCCTTAAGCTGATTTTGTCTGTATTTTATAGTGTATTGTCAAAAGTTAATACTATAAACAATTTTGGAAAAAAGATGAAGAGGGCGTGGGCGTTTGGAGTAATTTTTTCTAAGGAAACTAATAAAACAACTAAACGATGTATCTATCTCTAAGATTTATTATTATTATTATTATTATTATTATTATTATTATAAACATAGTCCTAGTTGATAAAAGACTAGGACTATGTTTGGATGCTAATATTAAAGGTTGGATTGTACTAATTTTTAGGATAAAAATTGGCTAGCAAAACTAGTTGATTAGTCTAAAGTTTAATTCTAAAGTAATGGGACTATTAATCCTTAATTCTACTTGGTTTAAGTAGTATAAAATCTTCTTTATCACTCTTTTCATTTTTATTTAGATTAAAATTCATATAAATAAATATAAAGAATTAATTTCATAATTAATTTAAAACTGAAATTTTATGTTGTATTAAATATCCAAATTTTAATTCAATTATTTATTTATAATATAATTTAATATAATATTAAATACCAAAATTTTATTTAATAATTTATTTACAAAAATAATAAATATTAAATTCAACAGTTATTAATATGATTTAAAATAATTACACTATTAGCTATATTAAATTAAATTTAATATATTCTTGTCCGATACTATACTAAACAAATGATAATATTTTATATGGTGCATTCAATTTATTCTAATATAATTTAATCTAATCTTAAGAATTAGTTCAATCTAATCTTATGTGCTAAACAAGTAGGCTTGGCAAAAAAACCATGATCAGCCCAGGCCCTGGGACTTTAGCCCCAGCCCGCGGAATAAAATTATAGATATTGGCTTAAAAATATAAAGCTCATAAATGTTGAGCTCGGTTAAGGGAGTTAACGAAAAGCCCGAACTGAATAGATAATTAAAAAAAAACAATTCAAACTAAAAAAAAAAAAAGAAAACACAAAAATCAAAATCAAAATTAAAAAGAGTCAAAATGCAAACAAAAGAAAAGAGTCGAACTCAACCCTAACGCCTCACCCTCACGAGTCACACACACTCACATGTAGCCAATAGCCGCGCCGCACCTTCATTGCCTCACACTTAGGGGTAGGCATGGGTTCGGGTTTGGTTTTAAGTCAATCCAAACTAAATTATAAAAGTTTGGGCCAAACTCAAATCAATCCATATATTTTTAACATAACTTAAACCAGCTCATTTGGGTTTGGTTTGAATTTTATGATCAAAATAATTTTTATTTTGATAAATTTAATTAAATCAAAATTATAATAATTGTTAATTTTTATAATTATTAAATTAATGTTAAAATATAAAAAATATAGTGAATAAAAAATAATAAATAATAGATTTTACGATAACTTAATCCTTAAATTAAAAGACTCTCTTATGGCTTTTTCCTCTTGTTTTGAGTAGTTGCCAAATTGTCCAAGGAACTAGTACCATGACAACTTTGAGTTCTCATCCATCTAATGGTGCATTTACTGAATGAGAATCGAAATGGGTTGGAATCAGAATGGGCAGGAATGAAAATGGATTAGAATGAAAATGAAAAATGAAAATTAGAATAAATTGTTTACTTAAATTGTAGGAATCGGAATTAAAATGAGATTAATTTCCATTGATATGCTTACTTTGTCCTAGATTCGGAATAAACAATTCTAATTTACCAAAATACCCTTTATTAATTATTGTTCTTGATATTATTTAATAACAACAACAACAGTAATAATAATAATATAAATAATAATAGTAGTAGTAGTAGTAGTAATAATAATAATAATAATAATAATAATAATAATAATAATAATAATAATAATAATAATAATAATAATAATAATAATAATAATAATAATAATAATAATAATATAAATAACATAAATAATAATAATAGTAATAATTAATAATAATAATGGCAGTATTATTAAAAATGCCCTTTGTTAATTATTGTTCTTGATATTATTTAATAATAATAACAACAACAATAACAACAGTAATAATAAATATAAATAATAATAGTAATAATTAATAATAATAATAATATAAATAAATAATATAAATAATAATAATAGTAATAATTAATAATAATAATAATAATGACACTAATAAATAATAACAGCAACAACAATGACGATAACGATGATAATAATAATAATAATAATAATAATATCCATTCATTTTTTCTTTTTCAATTTATATGTTTGTATCATATGAATGGCATTTTCAAAAAATAAAAAATTTATTAGGGACATTTTTGTCATGGGGCGGGGGGAATGGGATTCTGATTCCCAGCCCCCCCCACCGGATTCACAAGCATATTAATGATTCCTTAATGCTGTGTGGGACCTACAATAACTATTCCCATTCCCATCTTTAATTTAACAAGTAAACATATTATTGATTTTGATTCCTCTATTTTAATTCCTATGTCCGGAAATGTAAACACACCATAAATTTAATTGAAAAAAAAAATCATATAACTTTGAGCCAATTCAAGAAAAAGTTTTAACAATTCAAAGCAAAAAGTTAATTTCACTAATACAAGAACAATTAATCACACAATATTATATCTCACAAGCCTAAGTTAAATCCAGTAATATCAAAGCATATTAGCATTTCTAAATCACATTGATTTTGTTGCATTCATGTTCATGTTCATGTTTCTTGCATTCATGTCCATTTATTTTATTTAATTTATTTTTCACTCACATGTCACCTTCAGTTTTAGGAATTTGTTCATAGCTCATGTGTAAACTATACCAAAACTATTATAAAATAGTTTCTTAAATAAAAATTCAAATTTAACTCATTTTCATGATTTATCCAACCGAATCCATTTTATTTGGTTTGGGTTTGAGTAAACCCATGAGTTGTGGGTTTATGCCCACCCCTAGTCACACCCAACCCACAATTGCAATCATTACCAACCATCGTTGAGTGACTGCAGCCACCACCGGACCAGCAGCACCAGCAACGCAATGCGGTAGCAGCAACTCAAACCCATGTGACGCAGCACAACAGCAGCAACCACTTGCACCCGCATGATGCAGCAACTGCAAACCTAGCGCCAATGTGACCTGAACTAGCGCCCATCGGATTCTAACCAGCAGCAAACCATCACCAACTCCACCCCAAGTAAGTTTTAAATTTTTTATTATAAAAATTATGAGAAATTATTGTACAAATTTGTCGAATATCTGTTAAATATTTGTCGAATATTGTACTATTGTAGAAATTAGTTGCTTAAGAATATTTGTCGAATATATGTTGAATTAATGTAGAAATTCTGTATTATAGAAATTTTTTATATGATATTAGAATTTAGACATTCTGTATTATTAGAATTTTTTTATATGATATTAAAATTTAGACATTCTGTATTATTAGAATTTTTTTATATGATATTAGAAAATGTTTTGTATTGTTATGTATCGTTAGAAATTCGCTGGTATAATGGAAAATTAGTTAACAGGGTTAATTGAATTTGATCAAAAGTACTGCAGATGATTTTAATAAGTAAAAAGAAAAAAAGTTTTGAAAGTCCTTAGCCAAAGTGAGCATCAACTATATAATTACTGCTAATTGGTTGAATCGTAACAAGATTAAAGTAATAAAAGAACAAAATGATGCTATGTTGCACCGACCCACCCACCATTCCAAAGCAGTGTATCATGTATTGATAATCATCTTTAAGGTTTTTAGTGTATTATATATTGGATATCTTTAATTTAAATTTTTTTTTTTTTAACTTATAGCTTTGTTAAAAAAATTATTTAAAAATTAATAAGTCTGGCTTAAGCCTGCCCCGTCCAAGTCTAGATGGGCTCTGTGAGGGCTTGAGCCTGTTATGTATTTTATGGGCCTGGATCTGCGATTAAAAAATCTAAATTAAGCCCACAAATTACCAAGCCCAAAACAAGTACATTTTTGAAAGTCATTTTATAACAGCTTTAAAAATGCATTTTTTTCAGTTACTTTTACAAAATGTGCTTTCTCCGATAGCACTGGTGAAATGCAAATTCTCACAAAACACGTGGTGTGGTGTGTTCAATTCGGCCTCAGCCCATTAAAACTACTACCATGAAAGCAAGCGATGCTCATTGGGCTTTCTTTTCTGGAGAAAACTTTTACACGTAGCCCACCATCGGCGCCCTAATTTGTCTTCACCTCTCTAAACCTCTCTCTCGGTGCTTAACCCCCGGCAGTTCCCAGCATTCATCTTCCTCTCACCGCCGGTGAGCCCCTCTGACCCTTTTTCTCACGCTTATTAATGAAGTAGAAGCACAAATAAAAACTAGTATCTATTTTTTCTATTTAAAGTGCTTTTGAATTAAGTACTTTTCTGGCCACATAAACTGAAATGAACTGTATATTTGTGTTTTCTAAAAAGTACCCAGATCATAAAAGAAAGGCCTTCATAATAATTTTGCTAAAAATCTGTTTTTGAACTTTTATTTTTATCTTTTTATGCTGTATTATAGTTGCTGAATAGGTTATATATAGAAGTTGAGTTAATTTTGTTTTGAATGAAAAATCAATGAGTACTTATGTGATTAATTAGTGAAATTTTGTTTGCATCATACAGTCAGCTATAATGCATTGGATGGCTTTTACTCAGCATGGTAGAAATGCTCTCCGGCAGATTACTAAAGAGAGCTCCGATCGCATGTTGCATCACCCATTACTATTCTCTTGTCAAGGAATCAGATACAGACGGTTGGAAGTGATTCTAACAACAGTGAGTAAATTGATCTTTTGTTTTCCCCTTTCCCCCGTTTGGATCTCCTGACTAATCAGCCAGTTTGAGTTTTAACTTGTGTATTAATGATTGGTTTTATATGTTCAGAAA
This sequence comes from Murraya paniculata, assembly GCA_030449075.1. Taxonomy (NCBI): domain Eukaryota; kingdom Viridiplantae; phylum Streptophyta; class Magnoliopsida; order Sapindales; family Rutaceae; genus Murraya; species Murraya paniculata. The sequence goes on along the minus strand of JAEVFN010000012.1, from coordinate 3,140,346 downwards.
GTTGATAAGCTTGGTAACGCTGGTGAGAGTGTGAAGGTTGCTCCAGGGTATTTCCGCAACCACTTGATGCCCAAATTGCTTGCTGTTCCAAATATCGAGAAGTTTGCTCATCTCATTAGAGAGCAGCGCAGGGTATTTATTTTTCATGATTTTTCTTGGTTGAATTTTTTTCTGTTTGGGTTGACAATGGTTAATTCTAGTGATACAGAAATTTGCTCATTTTCTTTAGATACTTTGTTTAGCCATTTTGTCAATTAATTTGACTCATGGCTTCAAATTATTGCTAAATTCTCGGTTTGGAAATATTTGTGATTTTTGAAGGGGCATTACAAGTTATTAATATTCGCTGTGCCTGTCACTTATTTTCGTCAGATTTACCAACCTGAGGAAGAGGAAGAGGTTAAAGTTATCAGGAAGTCTGAGGATAATACGAGTAGAGAATTTGAGAAGGCAGCTAGGCGCCTCGAGAATGCTCGACTGGTTTGTGGCCTATCTTTTAATTTCTTCATATTCGGGACAAATTGTCTTCAAGTGAACTGATGTGTTGCCTTTTCCTTTTTGAAGCTTGAATGATGTATTTGCTGCAGCTAGGAGTGAACCTCGTAATGAATATTAAATTATGCTCTTTGTTTTGATTTACTTTTCTATCTTAGCTTGCATGTGATTAGCAGAATGCTGGTCCTGCGAGTATAAAATGAACTCCTTAAATCAAATTCCTTCTTGAGGAGTTGGAGAAAGAAGTAAATACATGTAATCTTTCTTTCAGATATGGAGTATCTGATGGATGTTGTATTTTCTAGGTATTGAGGAGATTCCCCAATATTGAAAAATTACGTTCCCGTGCATCAAAAGATGATCCCATAGAATTGCGTTCACCTGTGACAAAAGAGGAACTTGTAGCTGAGGTATGGATTTTAATATTTCTTGGTTGTTCTTTATAGTTGTCTCTCATCATAATGGCAAAAGCAGTTTGTTCTGAATGACCTGTGTGGTCTACTATCAATCACTGCCGTTTCTATCATTTAGTACTATTGACTATGTGTGTATAGACATTTTGCTTTTACCATGTAATATCATATTTGATACATTTCTAATACATTGCATGGTGTCCATGGACTGGAATGATAAAATAAATTTCAAGCGTGTTTAAGTAGATGAAAACACTTGGTACGATTTAGAAGGATTTACTGATTAAATAATTTTCCAATTTGTTTGCCTGGAGGAATTGAACAGTTAATTGATTAAAGGATTGCAAGGTGGTTAAGCCCAGCTGGGGATGCTCCTGGGGATTGTCGATATTAACGATCATTATGAATGTGCAATTCTTGTATGTGAAATTGAACTTCCCTGCTGGCATGGTAAATATCTACTAGGGTGTCATTGTATGGTAGCCAATTGTGAGCAACAGATCCACATAGTAATATAGATTGAAATTTTGTGTCCTAATCCATGAAGATACAGATTATGGCAATATTATACAAGCACTGGGGGTTACCTTAAATATTCTGGACTTGTCATTGATAGAGTTTCTTTTCCCTAGTTATTGATATTTCTTTCAATTTTCAATTTTACTGATATCATTTATACAATTTTAGGTGGCAAGACAACTTTTGATTTCTATTGAGCCTGAAAACCTGCATCTACCATCACCTCTGTCTGCTTTTGGGGAATATGAGGTTCCTATGCGCCTACCCAAAGCCATCCCCCTACCGGAAGGAAAAGTCCAGTGGACTCTCAATGTTAAAGTCCGTGGCAAATAAACAGTTGTTTCATTTGTTTTGTTTTACTCGATTCGGGATCCAAATTCCATTGTAGAACAGTTTTTGGTTTTTCTTCATAGCATTCTGAAGATAATACAGTCAACATTGTTTGCAACTACAGCTAATTTGCAGTAGCATCAAACAATCAGAATTTTGCCTTTTTTGTGTATAAAATTTATTTTTGTTAATTGTGATATTACAGTTTGCTCACCAAGCATTACGAAGTTTAATATTTGGGTAAATGTTGGTTTAATTCATATATTTTAACTTCAGTGCATATTTAGCTTTGATATTTTAAAAAATACCGTAAGATACCCTTATTGTAAAATATGGTATACTCTTGCATTTATTTTTTCTTTATTTTTATAATAATACTCTTATAACAATATTCTCATAACAATATTTTTTACGTTAATTTTTAATCAAAAAAAGGTAACTAGCAAATTAACCAATAAATTAATTTGTTACTATTTTTATGTTAATTTTTAATCAATAAAAAAAGTTAATTAACAAATTAACCAATAAATTACTTATTAGTAAATTAAAAAATAAATATTAGTGTAAAACAACTCGTATTTTCCTTCCCTTACAGCAATCTTACTAATTATTATTTATAAATTAATTAATACAAGTTAGTTTAAAAGCAATGTTTAATATTCTTGTAATAATTTTACTAATAATTTTTTGTAAAAAATAATTTATTAAATTAATCCTAAAAGTAAAATAATAATAATTAATTTGTATTTTACTTTTAAGATTAATTTGATAAATTCAAATTTGTTTCATTAATATCTTCAAGAATATAGTTACAATGATTTTATTACAAGAGCAAAAAAAAAAAAATAGAATTATAATATAATTACCAGTAAGAATAATTTCAGTTTTTTTTAATATATAAAAATTAAACAGAAACTTAATTAAAAAAAAATAAATAAGTATTTATCTCTTGACATTTCAACCTAATGGTCATACAATCGTGGTGCGGTCCGGGATGCCCCGCCCATCTAGAAAGCCGTGTCACTCATATTCTTAAGCTGCTACTGCATAGCCACTTTGCGAGTTGCCACGAAGTTCCCGCATCATGGCATACGGATGGCTCTAGAAAACTAACTTTAAAAAATGGTATTAGTAAGCGTACGCCACGTCACTCCTCACTCTCTTCTTCGTCACTTTCCTCTCACTCAACATTTTTTCCCCAAACAAATTCCTTATTTGAAAAATCGCATTTTCTCCTTCACAGCCACAGCTACAATGTCTTCAACTTCCAAAAAGGTAATTTTTTTAATTTTATTTTTTGTTTAGTTTCTTTCTGTTGTCGTTTTGTTTCGTTTTTTGAATTTTCTGTGTCGTTTCTTTTTTCCTCCAAGGTTTTGGTGCCTGTTGCGAACGGGAGTGAGCCGATTGAGGCCGTGATAACGATCGATGTTTTGAGAAGGTCTGGAGCTGACGTCACAGTTGCGTCTGTGGAGAAACAGCATCGTGTCGACGCGTGTCATGGTGTCAAGATTGTCGCTGATGCTCTCGTGTCTGACTGCCGCGACGCCGTTTTTGATCTTATAGCTCTTCCCGTATGTATTGCAGCTCACCTCAGCTCATGTCAATTTATGTGGTGTTTGTATAATTATAGATGATTATTGCCGATACTGAATGTTAAGCTAAATAATTTGTTGTTAATTCATCTTCATTTAATTTTCGATTGAAAATGAAAAAATAATAATTTTGAGCAAAGAAAAATATAGAAAATGTTTATTTTGTTTTATTTTTATTTTTAATTTTTTGGGATTTCCTTTTTGCGGCTGTTATCATTCATTATATGGTCCTAGTTAAATATTTCAAGTTGTTGTAGTCAGTTAAATTCTTTTCGATATTTATTCTGGCATGTATGTTGTTCCTTTTCAATTTCTTTTGTTGCTGATTCTTTGATTATGTTATATCTTTTTTTGTTTCCCTTGTAGGGTGGCATGCCCGGTGCTACCAATCTGAAAGAATCTGAAGTATTAGAAAGCATTGTGAAGAAGCAGGCTTCAGATGGGCGTCTTTATGCTGCTGTCTGTGCTTCACCTGCTGTGGCATTAGGGTCTTGGGGCCTGCTGAAGGGTTTGAAGGTAAGAATTAGATAAGCCTTTTTGATGTTTTGTGTTCTTTTGGGAATTGCATTGATATTTGTGTTATACGTCAGTTTTGCTCTCACCGATGATTGTTAAGCTCTAATTTATGTGCTTATTCATTTTTTGTAGGCTACTTGTTATCCATCATTTATGGAGCAATTAGCTCCTGCTTGTGCGGCAACTGTTGAATCAAGAGTACAGCAGGATGGTAAAGTTATTACAAGTCGTGGACCTGGCACTACCATGGAGTTTGCTGTTGCACTTGTTGAGCAGTTGTATGGGAAAGGGAAAGCTGATGAAGTTTCTGGGCCACTGGTATTAACTTTTATAGATTATGTTGTTTAAAAAAATTATGAGTTATATAATTTCTGGAAATCCATTCTAATAGGTGAAATCCATTCTAATAGGTTCATTTTGTGTATCTAATTGGAAGGTTCAGATGCTAATATATTCAAAAAAATTTGTCCACGGGAAAATTGCATTAGTGATTCATTAGATGAAGGTGTATCTCTGCTGGTCCGTCTTAAGGTGGTGAAAATAATGTCTGATATAATTAATGGAGTCTTGGTATATGCATTTGTTGAGCTCCAATATCTCGACTGATCAAATTCCTATTGATGTACTTTCTTCCTCTCGGTATTTGTCTTTGAATTTTCTCTTCCTCATGCTTTTGTCTTTACTGTCACCTTCTGCCTAGGTAATGCGTGCAAATCATGGAGATGAATACGCTATTGCTGAATTCAATCCAATCCAGTGGACATTTGACAATTCTCCCCAGGTGAGATTGGACTTCTAGTTTCATGTATTTGTTTATCGTCTTCCGATGTTTTCAGGCATACCCATTTGGCAATACATAAAAATCTCTGATATCTTCTATACATATACATATAGATCATTAGTGTCAGTCATTTGTGAACATATTGGATGTAGCAGATTTATTGTTATGATATCTCTAATAAAATCTAAAGCTTGATGCAACTACAAAAGAAGCATGAGTGGTGTTGGACCCGCGGGGGGGGGTGTATGGGTGGGGAATAAAAAGTTGGGGGATGGGGGTTGGGTTGTGCGGCACATGAACAAAAGGGAAAGGGAATGACCGGGGTGAAAGTTCAGGCTATTGGCAAGCTGTAAAATGGGGACTTGATATTTCAAATTAGAGATAATTTCAAATGTTACAAATTCTTGGTGTAATTTTATGCTTCTTTTTGTTTCAGATTCTTGTGCCTATTGCGAATGGTTCGGAGGAGATGGAAGCTGTTATGATAATTGACGTTCTGCGACGAGCTAAAGCAAATGTTGTGGTTGCATCAGTTGAGGATGAACTAGAAATTCTGGCTTCTCGTCAAGTTAAATTAGTGGCAGATGTGCTCATTGATGAGGCAGCTAAACTTTCGTATGATTTAATTGTCTTGCCAGTAAGTGGGGGTTGCTTATCCTTGTTTCATAGTCTTTACCACATTATTGACTTACTACAATTTATCTATGCACAGGGTGGACTTGGTGGTGCTCAAGCATTTGCGAAGTCGGAGAAATTGGTGAATATGCTAAAGAAGCAAAAGGAATCAAATAGACCTTACGGTGCTATATGTGCATCTCCAGCATTAGTGTTGGAGCCCCATGGCTTACTCAAGGTATGACCATTTCTGCTTAAATATTTACTCTGGATTTGGATCACCTAATCTGAACTTGATGAAAGATTATGATCTTGTGTGATTTTATGAATGTCGTCTTGTCTCACGTAAGTCTGCAATGAATTAATTGAAGTTTGCTGACAAATAACAAACTCAAAAACTGCTTCTTCATTAGTTACATTACCCAAAGACTTACGATAGGCATCTAAAATTTTTTACCCCGAATTCCACCCCAAAAGATTTGGCATTTATTGAGTGGTTGGTAATTTTTTACAAGATCCAAGTAAACTAATTATATTATCTGACCAATCAGTTCATGAATGCTCCATTATTTAAGAAGAAAGTTTGAGATGTGTCACAAATTTTTATGCTGATTTATTTTGGCTTCATTCATGTAAATTTCCCCTCGTCAAACAAGTAGGTGTAACTGTTGAGTTCTATGGTGGCGAGTTGAACGGCGTGAGTTATAGTGATCCTACTATGGTGAAAAAATATGCTAGACGTTTATCATTCCTGTGTATTTGTTTTCTCCTTAAGACATGTTTAACTTCGGTTCAGGGTAAAAAAGCTACAGCTTTTCCTGCCATGTGCAACAAGCTGTCAGATCAGAGTGAAATTGGAAACAGGGTTGTGGTTGATGGCAACCTTATCACCAGCAGAGGACCAGGAACTTCCATGGAGTTTGCACTGGCAATTGTGGAGAAATTTCTTGGCCGCAACAAAGCACTAGAGCTTGCAAAGATAATGCTTTTCACTCGTACCTAAAGTTTTTACCGACACCGGACTACTATTAAACTAGAGTATTTATTTCTGTATTACTACTGCTTGTAGAGAGGTGAAATGGAAACTTGAATTCATGTTTGAATGTGGATTGGCTGTGCGGGTTGTACAACAGTGTGTTCATAAATAAATGAGTTCATAAAGAGGCATTTTAAATATTTGGAATAAGGTACTGTTTATTTTTTTTTATCTTTTTATCTGAAATCTGAATGAGTTTGAATTTAGCTGAAGTCTGAATAGATCTGAATTCAATATGTTTGATTAATATGTTTGTTTTTTATTTTTTTATATTTGAATATAAGTGGCATCTTGTTTGTTTTTATAAATAAAAAATATCTGAAATATAATTATTTGACATTTATGTTTTTATAAAAATTATTTATACTTGTTATAAATTTTAAGAGTTAAATACGTGCACATTATAATTAAAATTAAATATATGTAGAATTAGATAGTAACTGATTTTTAAATAAAAATATTATTACATTATTTCAAATGTAAAATTTAGTCAAATGTATTATACTAGTTAAAAAAGATAAAAATGTCTTAACAAAAGAAACTTAATGGGCAGTGCTTGAAGAATTTTAGTGTTAATAAAAAAAAGAACAAATAGAAAAAATAGTTGAACGTGAATTAAAAAGAGATAAAAAATGAATTAGGTTTTATCATCAGAAAATATGTATATTCAATAGGGATATTATTGGAATATAGTATTTATTTTTTATTCAGTCTTTTTTTCATTCAGATAAAAGTCACAGAACTTTAATTTTTCCATGCAAATGTAAATATCTGAAAATCAGATATAAGTTGTAAAAAACAAATAAGCAAATTTGAAAGAAACATTTGAAATTAATAAATTTGTAGACTTTAGACGTTTAACAAACAAACTCAATGTGAGTGCTGTTTAGTTCTGTTATCAATGTTCGGAGTTCAATTGTGATTAAGGTAGTATTTACTTCACGGATTAAAAAATTAAAATTCAGAATCGAAATTATTGACAGCGTTTATTTTATTAAACAAAAACGAGAATTATAATCGTAATTGTGGGGTCCACTTAAATTTGAAAATGAGGAATGAGAGATTGGTTTGCAAGCTAGATTTCTCATTTTATCCGTATTAAATTTTTTAATTTTTAAATTACTCTCAATTAACTCTTGTTATTTTTGCATTTTGGTCCCTATGAAATTTATGAAAAAATATTAAAAGATTTTGTATTATTTACAAATAAGACTTTTATTATTAATTAATTAATTAATAATAATAATAATAACAATAATTATTATTATTATTATTAAGGACTTTTTAATAATTTAAAAAATCTAATTCATTCCCATTTTAATTCTTAGAGTTTTAAAGTAAATAACTTATTTTGATTTACATTCTTTATTCTCATTCCAATTCATTTTTATTCTTGTTCATTATAATTCTAACTCATTCCAATTTTAGTTTAATAAATGCAGCACAAGAGCAATATAAGAATTTAAAATATGAACTAAAAGTTTGTTGTATTATATTCCACCTTTCTACAGAGTATCAAATAATAGCTCGATTTACAGGATAAGAAGGAAAAGAAAGACGAGCAGAGACTCAAAAAGAATTGACCACTTTGTTGGAACATAAATCTCTAGAATATTGAAATAGAACGCATACCATATCTAGTGATAAGTGTGTCTGTATTTGTCCAAAGGTACAAATTCGTATATTAGATTTCTCATTTCAATTTATGTTCTGCTCAAAGCAATGGCTTTTATTCCATAAGCACAAACAAGAAAGACTACACACAGAGTTAACAAACACAAATAGCAAACGTTGCATCAACTAGTTGCAGCTACATCATCCAGGAACTTCACTTTGATCTTCTTGAGCTTTGCCGCAGCGTCTGTCATGTTTATCCTCTTGTCAGGTGACTCCATACAACAACCCAATGCCAAATCCACGATGCGTAATAAACAATCCATTTTGGCAGAAAAAGCTTGCTCTTCTCGCACCAAATTTGCGTCAACAACTTCAGTCAATCCGTGAGGCAACGACTCCTTTACCCATCTCCTTAAACTCATTTCTCCTGTGAACATTTCATCGGTGGGCTTCTTTCTCGTGAAAGTTTCCATCAATAAAACACCATAACTGTAGACATCACATTTGGCTGACACAATTCCTTCTGAGCCATACTCTGCATTTTTCAATTTCGATGTATCAAGTAGATATGTCATTATAAAACAAATGATAAAACGAATAATCTTTTGATATTTAAGGTAACCAAACTTTGCCGTGCCTGAAAAATGAGCAAAAATTTTAATTACAATTGAAACTTTACCTGGTGCCATATAACCAATTGTAGCCACAGTCATGGTTTGTGTCACAGAATCTTCTCCTTCGCCTAAGAGTTTGGAAATGCCGAAGTCGCTCACATGTGCCACCATATTTTCATCCAAGAGAATGTTGGCAGGCTTCAAATCACAATGAATTACAGGTTCCGACGAATGACCATGATGGAGATATTCAAGAGCCGACCCCACATCTATCATTATGTTCAACCTCTCTAGGATATCTAGGAAATAGTTGTGAGAGTGCAACCACTTCTCAAGACTACCATTGGGCATGAACTCAAGTACCAATGCTTTAAATTCTGGATTAGAACAGCTGCCAAGGATCTTTAGGAGATTTCGATGGCGAACATTCCGTAAAACTTCACATTCAGAATCAAAACTCCTTAATGCTCTCTCTAGTTGCAGATTGAAAATCTTTATTGCAACATTAGACCCGTCGGAAATGGTTCCTTTATAAACTGATCCAAAACTACCTGTTCCAAGCCAGTTACATTCATTAAATTCATCAGTTGCTCGCCGAATGTCTAAGTACGTTGTTCTTCTCCATATTGCACGAGGCAAACAATCTTCATGATCTGATTTTTTTGTACTCGTATTTCGGCATCTTATGTACATAATGATGATAATCACTGCAAGTATAGCGGATACTATTGGAGGCAAAATATATTTAAGGACAAATAGAGGAATTTTCTTGGTTCTTTTATTGTTATCTTGCTTGCAAGATGGGACTTGAAGTCTAGGTGGACCACAGAGTGCATAATTCCCAAAAAACGATTGAGCTGAGAAGTTTTTAATAGACCCCTTAACAGGAATTTCCCCTTCTAGCCAATTATGAGACACATTAAATTGTTTGAGATGTGAAAGTGCCTCCAATGACTTAGGAATTTTTCCAGAGAGATTGTTGCAGGAGAGATCTAAGGATTCTAAGCTTATCAAACTGCCAACTGATTCAGGGATAGGTCCCTGAAATTGGTTACCAGCCAAGGATAGGTTTTCTAGGTCTTTGAGGGCACCAATAGTTGATGGAATATCACCTGATAATTGATTCCTTGATAAATCTAAAACTATCAAGACCTTTAACTTTTGTACATCCGAAGGGAGATGACCATTTAATGAATTTGACGACAAGTTTATCAGTAAGATGTACTCAAGGCTCCACAAGGTTGCTGGTATACTAGAAGTGAGCTTGTTGGAGCCTAAGTGGAGTTCTCTTAGAGATGTCAAATTCGCCAAGCATGGGGGTATATGTCCAGAGAGCTTATTTCCATTTAACCTTATTCTGTACATCAGCTCCAAGTGGCAAAGATCATAGGGAATGGATCCTTCCAAATTATTATCTTCAAGAGATAAACCTTGTAGCCGCTGAAGTCTTCCCATCGTTGTTGGAATAGTTCCATTCAAGTCATTGTTGTAGAGGTCTAAACGTGTCAAGCCGCGTAAATTACCAATATCTGGAGGAATGTTGCCCTTGAGTTTGCAATCGTATGCATAAAATCTTTGAAGAGAAGCAGAGAAATTCCCAATTACCGTTGGAAGGATGCCGCCTAATGGACTAGACGCTAAGTCTAAAATTGTTAAATTTCTGCAATTAGTCAAAGAAGAGAGAAAACTCCACTGATCTGCTGAAGATGATTCTGTCGTCAAGTTATTCACCGTGAGGTAGAGCGCGTTGAGATGTCTCAAGTTGCCAAATGTGTTTGGAATTTGGCCTGAGAATGAGTTAAGGCTCAGGTCTAGGCCAACGAGGTTAGACGCATTGGTGATGGAGTTGGGAATTGTTCCGATAAGATTATTTTCCCACAAGGTTAAATACTTTATGTTCGGAAGCGAGTGGCCAAACGTTGATGGTAAGTGGCCTGAGAGTTGATTGTCAATTAGATTGAGGATTATTAGGGTTGAAATATTGAAGATTGTGGGTGGAATGAGGCCACTTAAATTATTCACTCCAAGACGAAGATACTCCAAATTTTGTAGATTGCCAATCTCGGTTGGAATTTGACCTATCATAACGATTAACGCCGACATTGATGAGTTAATGAGCTTTTTACTTAACATAAATTTAATTTCATAATGCATTTGCCCACAACATATGGGTGTAATTAGTTTTATAATAATTTTGTTTGGGGGAGGGGGTGGGTGTTGATATTTCTACCTCATAATTTTTGTGAAACCCATCGCTTTGAGAAAATTATTGCAACAAGATTCTTAAGAAAATTTAAATAAATAAGAAGTTTGGAGAATTAATCAATTAAATTCATCTTAATCTATTTTTGAAAACTTATATTCTTTTATTATATTTAATAACTAAGGTTGCTTTAACATAAATTTAATATGACTAGTTTACTCTCGTAAGGTAAAAGTACTAAAATATCCACAAATTTACTTTAGCTTCAACTGAACTAACAAAATGTATTTGTGACATGTGGGGCAACAAAAATTATTAAATTTTATTTTAGAAATATTGTATTAGAAAACATAAAACAAAATGCCGAAATTATGTCCTAGCAACAATAGTACATGTGTTTTTTAAGGTAATTTGGTTATTCTTTATTATAAGAGTAAAGTAGTTAAATTAAACTTATTTTTAAAGCAACCATAAATGGCCAAAAATTGTTAAAAGCCCTAAGTCATAAAAGAAAAATATTATAAGAACAACTTTTTTAGTTAATTGTTCAGACTTATTGTTAATTTATAATTCTATAAGCTAATGCGAACTTATTATAACTATCCTGTCAAAATGAGGTGGGTTTGCAATAATAATGAGTGGAAATATCCCCAATCTATAAAATAAAAAGAATTTTGCAGCTATGTAAATGCAAATATGACGGACGTACCTTGTAGGTTGTTATAACCTATATTCAGATTCAAAAGGTTGCTCAAATTTCCTATCCCTGAAGGAATATTTCCATCAACATCGTTGTACTTTGCGTCTAACATCTCCAGCTTCGATAAATTGAAGAGAGAATTTGGGATTGGACCCATGAAACTGTTATTACGAAGACTCAACATTTGTAATTTGGATAAGACACCAATCCATGTTGGAATGCTTCCACTCAATTTATTGAGAGCGAAACTAATAAACCTGAGTCGGCGTAATTGCCCCAATTCATTAGGTAGATGGCCGTGAAAATTGTTGAGAGTAACATCAAGAGATACTAAGAATGAGAGATTTCCCAAGTGTGGGGGAATGGTGCCTCCAAGGCCCATATTTGAAAGATTCAAGGCCGTGACTCTTTGGTGGTGTAAACCACAAGAAATACCAACCCAGCTACATATGGGATAAGATATAGACCAATTATTTGCCAGGGCACTCTGATAATCAAAGACATGGGCTTTAAATGCTAGAAGAGCTGATTGATCTGTCGTTAAATCGTTTAAAGTTGTCATAGCTAAGCTAGCAATGAGATATTGTAACAACATAGAAGCAAAGAAGAATGATAAGCGCATATTGGTCGGAGATTGGTACAATAAGTCTTAAGTGGAGGAAATCAAAGACATGAGACATATGAATTTGAAAACAAGAACAGAAAATATATACAGGAGACCTGCAAATTGTCATATTCTGTCATTTAGCGAGTCGTCCAAGTGAACGCATTTATACTTGAACCGTAAATGACTTTACTTGCCAAAAAGAATAAGATGCTCAACATTGGCAACGTGTATGCATGCTGTCCATTTGTTCACACCATGCTAAGGCTTATGGCAACCACAATATGTCGCTTGACTTGGTCTAATAATTATCACTAAACAATTAATAATGCTATGGGTCGGTATGCGCCTTTAAAATAAGAATTTTTTTAACATACATTTGCTATAATATACAGCCCATATAAAGTTGTGTGAACAGTAACAAACACGTGGTTACTGTTCACCATTTTTTTACAAAGACTGTATGTTACGGCAAATGTATGTTAGGGGGCTCCTTAAAATAATTGTCGATGGTTGTGCTTTAAAAACAAAGGAAAAATATAGCTATATGCAACCGCCCAAACAATCTGCAAACGAAGGTTAAATTGACGAGTATAGATACACTTAGTAAAAGTCGGTCTAACAACGGGATGTACTCAGTAGTGGAGCGTGCTTAGCGCTGGGCCACCTCACACAATTGCCGGCCCGTGGTGCGCTCAGTAATGAGGCAGCCCGCATCTCAAGCCCAAGCGCCAAGTCATCAAAGTCCAACGAGCCAAAATCTCCAAAAGCTTGCTAGCTTGGCCCAAACCTTGGCCCATCTTCTAGAAATCTCTACACACTTGTATAGATAAGCCACTTGCCAACATGTGCAACTTGTCCCACTTGTAAATAAGCCTCTGGAATGGGCAACCCTCATCTATAAATAGGATATGGCACTTAGCATTTGAGCCATCACTCACCAATAAGCAAACTTGTAAAGTTCTCTTGTAAAAACTCTCTTGAGTAATAAAAATTTTTCTTTGGCCTATATTGCTTTCTTTTCTCTCAAGTTTTCTCTCAAGCTTTGTTGTTTAGCTAGATTGAGAAATCTTCAAGGCTTACTTAACAATTTTGTGCTAGAAAGTTGTCTAAGTGCCGCACGGATTGTTGCGCATTAAAATCATCCCGTGACATATAGCTTAGAATTTGATAAAATAATCATGTAGAATTTTAAATTTTTAATAATGGATATCAAAACCATGTTCTGTTAAATTTACAATTTATTTAAATGTCAAAAACTCATTTTTATCTTTTTTCTACAGTAGATGTCAATGCAAAATTTACTGTTATTCCCATATCATGTCATCACTTGCTTCTATACATGGAACAATATATTGACCCTTTTTCCAAAGTCTTAAATTGAATTAAAAAATTCTAATTAACCTAAAAAAAAAAAATCATTCAACCAGATATAAATCTTCTAATTAACCTAAAGATAGCTACACCCCCATATTAATTCCAGTTAAATAAATCTTCATTTTTGTCATGATTTTGGATCTCGAGCAGGGTGGATATATCCAACCAGATCCGCCTCGTTGGCATTCCAATATATTCTAGAATTGGAAGAGTATCAACGACTTAATATGTAATTTTAAATTTGTAACGTTTAATTCTAATCTGAGGATTCAAATGAATTTATGCGGATCTAAATGGGAACTGAAGATTGGCATGCATGCATGCATGCGTATATATACACAGAAAGAGAGAGAGAGAGAGTTAATATAACATTCTTCTTGATGAAGACTTTTTTGCCTTACGAATTAAAGAGAGTATCGTGTCGATGTTGGAGGCTACAAGGAAAATTGGTTACATTGCTGCTGAAGTGTTTAGTAGAAACTTTAGTGAGGCATCACATAATTTAAATCACTAGATTTAGCGCGCGCGCGCGCGTGTGTATATATATATATATATATATATATATATATATATATATTTACTTATTTTCCATATTGGATTTACAAGCATTTCGAGCAGGATAATGAATTTAAATTACTCGGAATTGTAAACCGCGTGGAAAGTGAAATTGCAAAGATGGTGAATGTTGATGTTTTGTTGTGCGTACAGACTCGTCCACCGGATAAGTCTGACCAGCAGTGACGAATTGAAAAGTCCACCAAAGCTTTTTGCATCTTCTCCTCCATGACCACCAATAGATTCTTCCACCATTTCAACATGAAAACATGGTCAGAATTGAATTATAGGATGTTTGTAAGTTTCCTTAATTTGTGAATTTGTGATGGCAAAAGTCAATGATGCATGTAACCAGCTGCCCGTGTAGAGTCCGTTTGACTTATAAATATTTGTCACTTTCACTCTTTTTCAAAACTCGAAAGCACGCTAAAGCGTAATCTTTAATGCATTTTGAATTCTTTTTTTTTTTTTTGAATATAATGAATTTTAAATTCAGTTCTGATATTTTGGGCTTACCTTCAAGTAATGTTTTACCACGCATGCATTTATATCATTGTACGGTCATCGATTACTTTTAAAGATCATAATCTTTAATAGAAAATTACTTCCCTTGAGAGTGAAAGCAGGGCAGCTACTGGCGTACTGCAATGCAGCTGCTATGTGCAGTAGTCAACTCTTGGAAAGAACTAGTTTTCTTAGATTGTAAAATGTAAATGGTCCCGTTCATGGCCGGGAGATTTTGAACAAAATTAATATGATAAATTCTTTGCAAGTGTTTTTCCTTGAAGTCTCATCTTTCATAATGTTTTTGAAATAAAGATATTACCATCTCTGGCTAAGTAGTTACTCTTGATTTGGACCACCTAATCTGAACTTGATGAAAGATTCTGATCTTGCGTGATTTTATGGATGTGGTCTTATCCATGCAAGTCAGTAATGAACTGATTAAAGTTTGCCGACAAATTATGAGCTCAAAAATTGCTGCTGCTTCATTAATCACATTACCCAAATTCAGTGCGGAACTTATAAGTTTTCCGAAAGTTTTATGCCCTTTTTTTCTATTTCTGTGCAGATGTTTTGCCCTAAGACATGTTTAACTTTGGTTCAAGGTAACGAAGCTACAGCTTTTCCTGCCGTTTGCAATAAGCTATTACATAAATCTTCATATATTTTTCATGATTTTGGATCTCGAGCAGGGTGCATATATCCAACAAGATCCACCTCATTGGCATCCCAATATATTTTAGAATTGGAAGAGTATCCATGAACGCTAATTGTAATTAAATTTGTAATGTTTAATTCTTATTTGAGGACTCAAATGAATTTATTCAGCAATACATCGTTAAATTACTATTCGATAGATTATTATTTTTAATTACAAAATAATTTTTGTTGGTCTCAATCTAAAGTCAACGTGGTAAGTTAATAATTCGATAGATTTATTAGATGATAATTTTTTTTGAAAAACCTTATTTTTCTATAGGATGCAATTGATATATAAATTAATAATTAATTAATTGAAAATTAAATACATAGCAATGACGCTTTGCATCTTCCACCAAAGCTTTTGCATCTTCTCCTGCAAGACCACCAATAGATTCTTCCACCATTTCAACGTCATGACATGATGATCAGAATTGAATTATAGGATGCTTGTATCTTCTATGGAATTTGTGAATTTGCGCTGGCAAAAAGTTAATGATGCACGGTAACTAGCTGACCCGTGTAGAGTCATTGAATTCTGATCTCTCTTGTTCAGCGATTTTGTTAATTAGTTGAATAACAAGTACGGAAAATGTTTAATTTGGGCCTTCTATTTTGATTATAGAATTGATTAACTAATAATTTTCATGAGAAAAATACTGATTTCCATAATATTATTCAAGCTTTTAAAAAGATTCAGAATTGAAAATCAAACTTTTTGTTTCTCTAATAACTATGCTTGTGCATTCAGTTTGTAGTTTATTTTTGGAAAGAAGAGGATTCGGTAGTTATGCGGTGCCTTAGTCATAACCATAGTATGTTAAAAGCTTGAATTTTTTTATTAGAAAATATATCGTTAACAATTAAATAAAAAAATAAGATTAACACATATCATAACTACAAACGATTATTTTTTTTTTTTCTAATAATAGTGTTCGGGATCCTAGCAATTGAATCTCAACTTGAGTTTAAGCTGTTATGTGTCATTTATATAGTAAATTTTATTATAGAGAAAATTAATATTATTCATACCATCTAATCGATAAATATCACATTAATAGAGATTCAAGTTAGGGCTTAATTGTTGGGATACTTAATATCACTCTCTTTATAAATGAAAGATAAAGGTTAATAATAAAAGCATTTGGAAACTGAGAACTTTATAAGAATTTGAATTTTTTTTAATCCCTTGTTAGGGATCATTTTGAGATTACGGTAACTGACAAAATAAACTGCTTCTTTTGTATGAATGAAATGAGATGCCAATTGAAAAAGTAACTTAGTATTTCATAAGTTGTGTTTGTTGTGGTTACTGTGAGCTTGAAAAGCAGAATACAACCTGAAAACATTTGAGATCATGTTTCTTTATTTAGTGACATCCTATTGATAAAAAATAACAATGAGGACATTTTGACCAGGAAATTATTCTCTTTATATATTTTATCATTTAAATAAATATAAGTACATTTAACATTCAAAAGAGATAAAAATATCTGATTCGTAATTACTGTCTTTCAGATGTAATGAATATGCTTTAAAAACTAAATTAATAACTTAATTATCTAAAAAATGATAAAAGTAAAAGAAATTAAAAAAAAAAGAGTAGTTATATCACGATTACTATCTCTAATGTTGGATAATAGGTAAGAACTCTAATTATTATTCTTTTTGTTCAAGCTTTTAATTAACACAAACGAGTTAGAATTTGATCCTTTCTAACTCCAGAACGAACTGATTTAGCATCGGTGTGGTACTTGCAATAGCACTCCAATGCTGAAGTCGATCGGAAATTGAAGGAATGACTAAGGAAAGAAATAGGAAAGGCATAGCTAGGTTGGGAAGTTGGCTATCTCTAATCTTCGATGAGAAACTAATTGCCGCCCTATTAAAATGAGTTCAGCAGAAATGCAAATACGGATATGGTTCAAGTAGAGGAGCTATGTGGAACATACCTTGTAGGTAATTATCGCCAAGATATAGAGCCCTTAGCAGCATTTTCTGGCAGCCGTCCAGTGAATTTATCATTATCCAACATCAAAGTATGAAGATTGCGAAGCCTTGATAAGTTGAAGAGAGAATTTGGGATGAGACCTGTGAAATTGTTATTATGAAGAATCAAGTTTTGGAGTTTGGATAAAACACCGATCCCGCGATGGAAAGCTCCCACTCAATTCATTATTAGTGAAATTCATTAATTTGAGCCGGATAACTACACCAATTTCTCTTTAATTGACTACTTCGATTGAGAATAACTAATTTTTATGTCAATTTCATTTTTTTATATCACCTTGATATTCATGAATTTTTCCATCTACTTGACGGTTCATAAGATAAGATTAAACTATAAATATTAACAAACTCGGATATTAATGTTAATCATGGTTCAAAAAGATATTTAAATTTGATATAATAAAGTGTATGACAAGTGAATAACGTCGGTTATGGCTGTAAATGAAGCACGTGATGGCACGGGAGGAACTCAATTAGATTAGATCAGAAACGTCAAGCTCAGGGAGCCGTTTTGGTCATCGCTTAAGTTGCACGCGTGGAGCACGTGCAAGAAGCAGTCACGGGCCGTTATTTTTGGCGGGAAAAAATCTGGGCAACTTGCGCGACACCAGAAAGGCAGAAACAACCTTTATGTGAAGGCTGATTAAATTAAAAGCAGAGGTTGTTGGGAAAGCCTAAAGAGAGTTAGAGAGAGAAAGTCATCTTGATTTGCTCTCCATAATGCCCTTGAGGCCCTGCAACCTTGTTCTCTTCAGATTGGTGAAGCCATTAATTTGATGTAGTCACCTCTGGTGCTGAACTACTATAAATCTTTGTGTTCTTTGTTTACTGATCTATCCATTGTTAATTTCCCGTTCAAATCAATGTTTGTGAATCTTGAGTATTTCTTGTCCAAGCATTGTGGTCTTGGGGTGTTAGATTCTAGGTCAATTTGGGATCAAATCACAACACCTATAAACATATCACCTGTCGGCTTCTTTTTTTCCACCAATAAATCGCCATAGCTATAGACATCGCATCTGGAAGGAATAATTCCCTGTATTCCGTAGTCTGAGTCTTCATTTTTCTTTTAAATTTCAACATATCAGAAAGATGTCTCTTTATGAAATAAATTGCTAATGAATAGCGTTTGGAATAAATTTTGCTTGTGTTTCAATAAAGGGCAAAGTTCGAAATGGACTTGAGACATTACCTGGCGTCATGTAAACAATTGTGGTAATTGTCATGGTTGTCGCATCATCATCCGATTAAGTGTTTACTCCCGATTTGGATCACCTAATCCGAACTTGATGAAAGATTATGGTCTTGTGTGATTTTATGAAGCCAGTAATGAATTAACTGAAGTTTGCTGACAAACTAGAAACTCAAAAACTGCTGCTGCTTCATTAATCACATTATCCAAATTCTGCTCAGAACACAGCATAAGTTTTCCAAAATTTTTATGCTTCTTTAATTTGGCTTCATGCATGAAATTTTTTTCCACCAAATTCCAAGTACATCCGGCGATATCAAATCTGAAGCACGTTCCTGTGCAGATATTTTCCCCTAAGACATGTTTAACTTTGGTTCAGGGGTAAGAAAGTGGAGCAAGCTATCAGATCAGAGTGAAACCGAAAGCAGGGTTGTGGTTGATGGCAACCGTATCACCAGCAGAGGGCCAGGAGCTTCCATGGAGTTTGCACTGGCAATCATGGAGAAGAATTTTGGCCGCAACAAAGCACTGGAGCTTGCAAAGATAATGCTTTTCACTCGTACCTAAAGTTTGTACCGAGACCTGACTACTATTAGACTAGAGTATTTATTTCTGTATGACTTACTTCTAGTAGAGAGGCGACATGGAAACTTGAATTCAAGTTTGAAAATGGATTCAAGGTGGGGTTTGTACAAGAGTTTGTTTATAAATAAATGAGTTCATAAAGTGTCATTTTAAATGTTCAGAGTCCAATTATGATCGAGAGTAATATAATTACCCTCGCTGGGAGTTAGAATGTGTCATATTATTTTGCACCTTTCTACAGAATCATTTGGAACTACATATATATGTATATAGACACACGCGCGCGAAAAATAGTAACTCGATTTACAGGATAAGAAGGAAAAGATAGGCACTAAGAGAGAAGCAGAGATTCAAAGATTTGACCACTTTGTTGGAACATCAATCTCCAAATATATTGAAATAAAACACGTACCATGCCTAGTATTAAGTCTGTATATGCAAGAAGATACAAATTCGAAGATTAGATTTCTCATTTCAATTTATGTTCTGCTCAAGGCAATGGCATTTATTCCACAAGCACAAACAAGAAAGAGTACGCACGAAGTTAACAAACACACATAGCAAACGTTGCATCAACTAGTTGCAGCAACATCATCCAGCAACTTCACTTTAATCTTCTTCAGCGTTGGTACAGCGTCTGTCATACGTATCCTCTCGTCAGGTGACTCCATACAACAACCAATGCCAAATCCACGATGCTTAATAACAATCCATTTTGGCAGAAAAAGCTTGCTCTTCTCGCACCAAATTTGCGTCAACAACTTCAGTCAATCCGTAAGGTAATGACTCCTTTACCCATCTCCCTAAACTCATTTCTCCCGTGAACATTTCATCGGTGGGCTTCTTTCTCGTGAAAGTTTCCATCAATAAAACACCATAACTGTAGACATCACATTTGGCTGACACAATTCCTTCTGAGCCATACTCTGCATTTTTCAATTTCAATGTATAAGTAGATATGTCATTACAAAACGAATGATAAAACGAATAATTTTTTTATAATTAAGGTAACCAAACTTTGCCCGTGCTTGAAAAAAGAGCAAAAGTTTTAATTACAATTGAAACTTTACCTGGTGCCATGTAACCGATTGTAGCCAGAGTCATGGTTTGTGTCACAGAATCTTCTCCTTCGCCTAAGAGTTTGGAAATGCCGAAGTCGCTCACATGTGCCACCATATTTTCATCCAAGAGAATGTTGGCAGGCTTCAAATCACAATGAATTACAGGTGCTGAGGAATGACCGTGATGGAGATATTCAAGAGCCGACCCCACATCTATCATTATGTTCAACCTCTCTAGGATATCTAGGAAATAGTTGTGAGAGTACAACCACTTCTCAAGACTACCATTGGGCATGAACTCAAGTACCAATGCTTTAAAATCTGGATTAGAACAGCTGCTAAGGATCTTTAGGAGATTTCGATGGCGAACATTCCGTAAAACTTCACATTCAGAATCAAAACTCCTAAATGCTCTCTCTAGTTGCAGGTTGAAAATCTTTATTGCAACATCAGTCCCATCAGAAAGGGTTCCTTTATAAACTGATCCAAAACTACCTGTACCAAGCAAGTTACATTCATTAAATTCATCAGTTGCTTGCCGAATGTCTAAGTACGTTGTTCTTCTCCATGTTGCACGAGGCAAAAAATCTTCATGATCCAAATGCTTTGTACTCTGATTTCGGCATCTTATGTACACAATGATGACAATCACTATAAGTACAGTGGATACTATCGAAGGCAAAATATATTGAAGGACAATTAGAGCAACTTTATTGGTTCTTTTTCTGCTTTCTTGCTTGCAAGGTGGTACCTGGAGTCTAGGTAGACCGCAGAGTGCATAATTCCCAAAAAATGATTGAGCTGAAAAGTCTTTAAAAGACCCCTTGACAGGAATTTCCCCTTCTAGCCTATTGTGAGATACATTAAACTGTTTGAGATGTGAAAGTGCCTCCAATGACTTAGGAATTTTTCCAGAGAGATTGTTATTAGAGAAATCTAAGGATTCTAAGCTTATCAAACTGCCAACTGATTCAGGAATAGGACCCTGAAATTGATTACCAGCCAAGGATAGAGTTTCTAGATTTATGAGGGCACCAATGGTTGATGGAATATCACTTGATAATTGATTCCTTGATAAATCTAAAACTACCAAGACCTTTAACTTTTGTATATTCGAAGCAAGAGGACCCTTTAATGAATTTGACGACAAGTTTATATGCAAGATGTGTTCAAGACTCCACAAAGATAATGGTAAACTAGAACTGAGCTTATTGGAGTGTAAGTAGAGGCTTCTTAGAGAAGTCAAACTCGCCAAGCATTGTGGTATAGTTCCGGAGAGCTTATTTCCACTTAAGTTTAATGTATTCAACCTCTCCAAATGGCAAAGATCATAAGGAATGTATCCTTGCAAATTATTCTGACGGAGATACAGGCCTTGTAGCTGCTGTAATGTTCCCACAGATGTTGGAATAGTTCCATTCAAGTCATTGAAGCGGAGGCTTAAGATGATCAAGCCACGTAAATTACCAATTTCTTTAGGAATGCTGCCCCGGAGTTTGCACTTATATGCATAAAATTGTTGAAGAGAAGCAGAGAAATTCCCAATTACCGGTGGAAGGATGCCACCTAATGGATTAGAAGCTAAAGCTAACTCTCGTAGATTTCTGCAATTGGTCAAAGAAGAGAGAAAACGCCACTGATCTGCTGAAGATGATTCTGTCGTCAAGTTATTCATCCCGAGGTGGAGGACTTCCAGATGTCTCAAGTTGCCAAATGTGTTTGGAATGTGACCTGAGAATGAGTTACTGTCCAACTCTAGGCCAATGAGTTTAGACGCATTGGTGATGGAGTTGGGAATTGTTCCGATAAGATTATTGTCCCACAAGGTTAAATACTTTATGTTCGGAAGCGAGTGGCCCATCGTTGATGGCAAGTGGCCTGAGAGTTGATTGCGAAGTAGATTGAGGACTCTTAGGGTTGAAACATTGAAGATCGCGGGCGGAATGAGGCCACTTAAATTATTCTCACAAAGACGAAGATACTCCAAATTTTGTAGATTGCCAATCTCGGTTGGAATTTGCCCTGTCAGAACGATTAACGCCAACATTGATAGTTATTGAGCTTTTTACTTACCATAAATTTAATTTCATAATGCGTGAAGGTCAAAATTTCCCACAAAATAGTGTGTTATTAGTTTTATAATAATTTTGTTTGGGGGAGGGGGTGGGTGTCGATATTTCTACCTCATAATTTTTGTAAAACTCACCCACTTTCACAAAATTATTGCAACAAGATTCTTAAAAAAATTTAAATAAAAAAAAAGTTTGTAGAATTAATCAATTAAATTCATCTTAATCTATTTTTGAAAACTTGTATTCTTTTATTATATTTAATAACTAAGGTTGCTTTAACATAAATTTTAATATGACTAGTTTACTCTCATAAGGCAAAAGTACTCAAATACCCACAAATTTACTTTAGCTTCAACAGAACTAGCAAAATGTATTTGTGACGTGGCGCAAAAAAAATTATTGAATTTTATTTTAGAAATATTGTATTAGAAAACATAAAACAAAATGCCGAAATTATGTCCTAGAAACAATAGTACATGTGTTTTTAAGGTAATTTGGTTATTCTTTATTATAAGAGTAAAGTAGTTAAATTAAACTTATTTTTAAAGCAACCACAAATGGCCAAAGATTGTTAAAAGCCCCAAGTCATAAAGAAAAATATTATAAGAACAACTTTTTTAGTTAATTGTTCAGACTTATTGTTAATTTATAATTCTATAAGCTAATCGTGAACTTATTGTAACTATCCTGTCAAAATGAGGGGGGTTTGCAATAATAATGAGTGGAAATATCCCAACCTATAAAACAAAAAGAATTTTGCAGCTATGCAAATGCAAATATGATGGACGTACCTTGTAGGTTGTTATAACCTATATTCAGATCCAAAAGGTTGCTCAAATTTCCTATCCCTGAAGGAATATTTCCATCAATAACGTTGAACATTGCGTCTAACATCTCCAGCTTCGATAAAGTTGAAGAGAGAATTTGGGATTGGACCCGTGAAACTGTTATTACGAAGACTCAACATTTGTAGTTTGGATAAGACACCAATCCATGTTGGAATGCTTCCACTCAAATTATTGAGAGTGAAACTAAGAAATCTGAGTCGGCGTAATTGCGCCAGTTCATTAGGCAGATGGCCATGAAAATTGTTCAGAGTAACATCAAGAGATACCAGGGATGAGAGATTTCCTAAGTGTGGGGGAATGGTACCTCCGAGACCCATATTTGAAAGATTCAAGGCCATGACCTTTTGATGGCGTGAATCACAAGAAATGCCAACCCAGCTGCATATTGGATAAGATATAGACCAATTATTTGCTAGGGCACTGCGATAATCAAATATATGGGCTTTGAATGCAAGAAGAGCTGATTGATCTGTTGTTAAATTGTTTAAAGTCGTCATAGCTAAGCTAGCTATGGAATATTGTAACAACAACATCGGAAGAAAGAAGAATGATAAGAGCATATCGTTCGTCTTTAATAGATAGAGCAATCTAATTGCTAGGTAAGGTTGACACAAGTTTTAAGTGAAGGAAATTAGCATATACTTATATGAGAGACATATGAATTTGAAAACAAGAAAATTAAAAATAAACAGGAGAGTGGAGACTTGCAAATAGTTGTATTTTACCATTGAGCGACTCGTCCAAATAAACGCATATAGACTTGTAAATTTTTTTACGCCGCCGTACTTGAAATGTAAATAAAGGGCTTATATTTAACTTACCAAAAAGAAGAAGATGCTAAACGTTGGCAACGCCGCACTTGGACCGTTGTATGCTTAGTCCATTGAGTAAATGAAAATAATTTGAATGTTTTGGTAAATTTTGCGAGATTCATGAGCCTTCGAAGTGAGCAATAAAGGAAATTAGATGGTTGTGGGTCCATTATCTACGTTGCGTCATCTACATGCTACATTAGGTGAAATTAAGGACTCGTCCACTAGAGTAAGACACCGTCTGCCTTAGGTTTCACACACGTTTTTTACACTCACTATTTTGTCCCTGAGTCAACTTACAGCAACTTGAATTAGTTTGTAAGAGTCTCTCATTTTCGTTGATTACGATTTGGGATCTGTGGCAAATAGAAAAGTTGTTTTGAAACACTTAACATCGCATATATATTGCTTGTAAATTTACAGTTCCTTGTTCACTAAATATGGTCTATGGGTGGATAGCTCTATCATTGAATTAAGGGCCGGTGACCCTCGACTTCTAACCACGATCCAGATTCGACTCATTGGGATCTCAATATATTTTAGAATTGGAAGAGTATCAATGAACGTGCAATTGTAAATTTTTAGCGTTTAATTCTAATTTGAGGACTGAATTTATCTAGCAATGCCTCGTTAATTTGATATTCGAAAAATTGTTAAACTTTATTTAAATAATAGGTTTTGTCGATAACTTGGGATCAATGTGGTAATTAACAATTCGATAAATTTATTAGATAATAATTTTTTTTTAAAAAAATCTTATCTTTCTGTTAGTCCCAATGATGATGCCTAAATCTAAAAAAATTGATAGTTAAGAGGACTGAGTTTTTAAATAACAAAAAATCTTATAAAAAGTCGAATGAATAAAACTAGGGTTCTGATACTCTTTTATACTAAAAGATCGTGAATTTATCAAAGTAAACAAGTCTAAAATATTATTTCAATAAAATTATTCTAATCTAAATAAGGAATAACAAAACAAGATTTTAATAAAATTATTCTAATATAAATAAGTAAAACAAAACAAATGGCACCCAAATCTGATATTAAAAATAAAAAATAAAAATCTTGATTGAAAGTAATAAAAAAAATAAGAAAATAATTTAAAACTATAAAATTTATCATGAAAAATTGGATTTTCTGGCTGAACCATGGGATGAAGCCATTTTGAGTTTCGGATGTCAAGTTGCAAGTTTCGAAATCGATACTTGTAACCTAAGTTACGATATCCCAAAAGTATGATGCTCATCCTATGAAACTATCCTATTTCACCTAAGTAATATATAAATAATAATTAATTAATTTAAAACCATATACATACGATATGTTAATGAAATGGTGCAAAACAGCATACTAGCAGTGACGCCTTGAAAAGTCCACCAAAGCATTTTCCATCTTCTCCTTCAAGGCCAGCAATATATTCTTCCACCATTTCATGGTCTTGATATGATGATCAGAATTGAATTCTAGGATGCTTATACGTTTCTTTTATCGGATTTGTGAATTTATACAGGCAAAAGGTTAATCATGCGTGTAACTAGCTGACCCGTGTAGGGTTCGTTTGACTCATAAATTTTTGTCGCTTTCACTCTTTTCAAAAGCATGTGAAATTAATCTTTGACAAATTTTAAATTCAATGTTGATATTTTGGGCTTCTCTTTAAATAATCTTTTACAATACGCGTGTATTTTTATCAGTGCTCGGTTATAGATTCAATTACTTTTAGGAGGTGTTGGTTGGAGGGACAGAATTGTGAAAGGCGTAGAATTCAAACTCCTTTGTCATTTCTTTTGTTTGGTTAGCGTCGATAGACCGGAATTTACTTTCGCAGGGAACTCAGCTTCTGGTTGTTTGAGATTCCTCTATTGCAATAGCAGAATTTAGCTTCCGTTGTTTTAAAAATATGAATGACCAACTTTCACCCTGACTTATCATACTCTCCCCAAATTCAACCATTATAGTATTATAGGTGGGCCGCATAAAACTTAGATTCTTCTACTGTCTTATTTACTAGTTTTTATTCTATTAAAATAGTTACAATTAGTGCAATATAAACATTTATCAATATAAATATTAGAAATAATTTATGAGTTTATGGTCTGGAGCTACCTTTTAATTCGTATTCAAGATTTTTTAAATTCATTTTAATACGAAGACATTGGATTTTATTTCTAATGTCAAGAGAGAGAGAGTGTGTGTGTGCGCTAATCTAGTCTAAGATACTATACTGACATTATACTATTAAACCGCATAGTTTAAAAGTTTTCCCAAACTTTAATAAAGTCTATGATCGTAGTCGAGAACACACACACACACTTTTCATACAATGTAGTAGCAACTAGCAATTGATAGCGCAAAAAAGATTAAAATTAAAAA
The DNA here is from genome assembly GCA_030449075.1 of Murraya paniculata. Taxonomy (NCBI): domain Eukaryota; kingdom Viridiplantae; phylum Streptophyta; class Magnoliopsida; order Sapindales; family Rutaceae; genus Murraya; species Murraya paniculata. The sequence continues at coordinate 3,114,223 of JAEVFN010000012.1, read as the reverse complement.
TAATAAATTATATTAAAATTAACAAATAAAATTATAATATAAATATAATATCAACTGATTATTTATTACCAATTTATTTAACAAATTAAATAAATTTAAAGTTTTAATTTTGTTAATTATATCTAATAGTATATATGGATAGTTTAACACTAAAGGGTAAAGTTATCCAAGTAAAAAATAAGTAAATTCTTCCCCATTAGAATTCCATGCCAAACCAAATAAAAGAATTGGAAACCACTCCTGTATCTTCCTCTCCAATCCTCTCATGTCATCTCCTTTCCTTTCATTTCCTCTCTGTTTTTTTTTTTTTTTTCCAAATAAAACACCACCTTAAAAGTGGATAAAATTACTTCTCTTCAAAGTGGAAGCAAGGCAAGTATTGCAATGAAGCTGCTATTTGTAGTACTTAATTCTTGGATAAAATTTACTAAAATATAGTCTTGTGAAAGAACAAGTTTTCTTAAATTGTAAATGGCCCAGTTTATGATTGGGAGATTTTGATCAAAATGAACACGATAAATTCTTTGCAAGTGTTTTTCCTCGAAGTATCATCTTTCATAATGTTTGTGAAATCAAGGTATTACCATCTCTGCTTAAATATTTACTCTTGATTTCGATCACCTAATCTGAATTTGATGAAAGGTTATGATCTTGTGCGATTTTATGAATGTGGTCTTATCTCATGTAAGTCAGTAATAAATTAATTAAAGTTTGCTGACAAATTACAAACTGAAAAACTGCTGCTACCTCATTAATCACATTACCCAAATTCAGTGCACTTGTCATAAGTTTTCCGACAATTATACGATAAAAAGTCATTTTATCAACAGTTTGTTTATAAATAAATGAGTGGTAAGAGTCATTCTAAGTATTTGCAAAAATCGGGGAGTGATTTCTAGTTCTGGTTTCTATGTTCGTAGTTCAATTGTGATTGATAGTAATATAATTACCCTCACTGGAAATTTTAATTATAAAGATGAATTAAGAATTTGTTATAATATATTCCACCTTTCTATACCTTCATCTGATTCATCTGGAAGAATAACATATGAAAAAAATAATAACAATAAGTGGACTTACAGGGTAAGAAAGAAAAAAAAGACGCTAAGAGAGAAGCAGAGATTCAAAGACTTCACCACTTTGTTGGAGGAACAATTACATTAATCTCCAGAATGTTGAAATAAAACACAAACCATATCTAGTGTTAAGTAGATACAAATTCGAAGATTAGATTTCTAATTTCAATTTATGTTCTGTTCAAAGCATTGGCTTTTATTCCACAAACGCAAACAAAAAAGACCGCGCACAAGGCTAACAGACACACAGAGCAAGCATGGCGTTAACTAGTTGCATCAACATCATCCAGCAACTTCACTTTAATCTTCTTGAGCTTTGCTGCAGCGTCTGTCACATGTATCCTCTCGTCAGGTGACTCCATGCAACAATCCAACGCCAAATGCATGATGCTTAATAAACAATCGAGTTTGGCAGAAAAAACTTGCTCTTTTCTTACCAAATTTGCATCAACAACATCAGTCAATGCATGAGGTAATGAGTCCTTTATCCAGTTTCTTAAACTTATTTCCCCGTTAAACATTTCATCTGTGGGCTTCTTTCTCGTGAAAGTTTCCATCAATAAAACACCATAACTATAGACATCACATTTGGCTGAAATGATTCCTTCTGATCCATACTCTGCATTTTTTGGTTTCAATATATCAAATAGGCATGAAATTATGAAACAAATGATAAACAAATAATATTTTGATTATCAAGGTGGCCCAAACTTTGACTGTGCTTGAAAAAAGAGCAAAATTTGAAATTATAATTGAAACCTTACCTGGTGCCATGTAACCAATTGTAGCCATTGTCATGGTTTGGGTCACAGAATCTTCTCCATCACCTAAGAGTTTGGAAATGCCAAAGTCGCTCACATGTGCCACCATATTTTCATCCAAGAGAATGTTGGCAGGCTTCAAATCACAATGAATTACAGGTGCTGAGGAATGACCATGATGGAGATATTCAAGAGCCGACCCCACATCTATCATTATGTTCAACCTCTCTAGGATATCTAGGAAATAGTTGTGAGAATACAACCACTTCTCCAGACTACCATTAGGCATGAACTCAAGTACCAATGCTTTAAAATCTGGATTACAGCAGCTGCTCACGATCTTGATGAGATTTCGGTGACGAACGTTCCGCAGTACTTCACATTCAGAATCAAAACTCCTAAAAGCTCTCTGTAGATGCAGATTGAAAACCTTTATAGCAACAATAGTCCCATCATAAAGTGTGCCTTTATACACTGATCCGAAGCTACCCGTACCTAACAAGTTACATTCGTTAAATCCATCAGTTGCTAGTTGAATATCACGATAGGATATTCTTCTCCATGTTGTCAGAGAGAACAAATCTTCCTGATCTGGAATTCTTGTTTTCCTATTTCGACATCTTATGAAAAAGATGATAACAATTGTTATTAGTACACTGGATATAATCGACGGCAAGGTATATTTCAGGACAAGCAGAGTAGCTTTCTTGGATCCATTGCTATCATCTTCTTTGCAAGGTGGGACTTGAAGTCTTGGTGGACCGCAGAGTGCATAATTCCCCAAAAACGATCGAGCCGAAATGTTTTTAAAAGGTCCTTTGATAGGAATTCGCCCTTCTAGCCTATTGTAGGACACATTAAGTTGTTTGAGATATGAGAGTGCCTCCATTGACTTTGGAATTTCTCCAGAGAGATTGTTGCTAGAGAGATCCAAAGATTCCAACCCTATCAAACTACCAAATGATTCAGGGATCGGACCATAAAATTGGTTTCTAGCCAAGGATAAAGTTGCTAGATCTTTCAGACCACCAATGCTTTCTGGTATATCGCCTGATAATTGATTTTTTGATAAATCTAACTCTACTAAGACCTTCAAGTTTTGTATATCTGAAGGTAGAGGACCACTTAGAGAATTTGTAGACAAGTTTACATACAAGATGTACTCAAGACTCCACAAGGATGATGGGATACTAGAAGTGAGCGTGTTGGAGCTTAAAAAGAGTGATCTTAGAGAAGTCAGACTCCCTAGGCATTGCGGTATATGTCCGAAGAGCTTATTTTCATCTAAAACTAAACTAGTCAACCGGTCTAAGCGGCAAAGATCACTGGGAATGTATCCTTGCAAATTATTGGCATCGAGATGTAAAACTTGTAGTGTCTTTAACGTTCCCACTGATGTTGGAATAGTTCCATCCAACTCGTTATTGAAGAGACTTAAAAGTATCAAGCCACGTAAATTACCAATCTCTTGAGGAATGCTGCCCTTAAGTTCGCAATCATGGGCAAACATTTTCTGAAGCGACTCAGAGAAATTCCCAATTAATGGTGGAAGGATGCTGCGCAATGGATTAGAACCTAAGCCTAAAAATGCCAGCATCCTGCAGGAAGTCAAAGAAGGAAGAAAACTCCACCCACCAGCAGATGATTCAGTCGTCAAGTAATTATTCGCCAGGTTGAGCAGGCTAAGGAGTCTCAAGTTGCCAAATGTGTTTGGAATAAGACCAGAGAAAGAGTTGTGGCTCAAGTCTAGGACACTGAGTTTAGAAGCGTTGGTGATGGAGTTGGGAACTGTCCCGCTAAGTTTATTCTTCGCCAAAATTAACCACTCCACGTTTGGAAGCGATTGGCCGATCGTTGATAGTAAAAGGCCTGAGAAGTGGTTATCAGAGAGACTGATTCTTGTTATGGTTGAAATATTGAAGATTGTGGGTGGAATAGAACCAGTTAAGTTATTGGTGTGAAGAGCTAAAGAGTCCAGATTTTGTAGATTGCCCATCTCAGTTGGAATTTCACCTACCAGAATAAATGCCCACATCCTATTAACAGTTATTGAGCAGAAAGTACAAGCAGAGTAATATATATGTTCAAATGCATGAAAGTTGCAGGTTTCGTTTAACACCAAGCATATGAATTATGATCTCCCTAGTTCAGCGATTTTGTGATTTTGTTAATTAGTTGAAAAAATATGTATATATGATGGAGAAGGTTTAAAATGGGCCTTCTATTTTCATTATTGAATAAATTAACTATTAGTTTTCATGAGTAAAATACTTATTTCCATAAAATTATTCAAGCTTTTAAAAAGATTCAGAATTAAAATTCAAACTTTTATACTGTAATAACTTTGCTACCAGGTTCAATTAGTAGTTTGTTTGAGGAAAGAAGATTAGAATAGGCTGTACGGTAGTTATGCGGTACTTTTCAGAACCTTAGTATGGTAAATGTTTGACGTTTTGGTTAGAAAGTATATCATTAACAATTTTGTTCTCTAATTGAATAGAGAAAGAGGGGAGAAAAAGAAAAAAAATGATGAACACATCGTAACTACAAACGATTATCATTTTCTATTAATAATGTTAGCGGATTCTAACAATTGAACCTCAAAGTCATTATATAGTGAAATTTACAACGGACAAAATTAATATTTTACATACTGTCTAATTAATTAATGTCACATTAGCTGAGACTTAAAGTAGGGCTTAATTGTTGGGATACCTAACATTACTCTCTTTCTAAATATAAGATTAATGTTAATAATAAAAGCATTTGGAAACTGGGTTGAATCCCTTGTTAAGGATCAAATTGGAATTGCGGTGGCTGATGAAGCTACTTTTTGTTGTATAGATTAAATAAGATGTCGATTAAAAAAATAACTTAGTGTTTCGAAAACTGCGTTGTTATGGTTACTGTAAGTTTGTAAAGCAGAATATATACATTTCGTAAATTTGATTACGAAAGTGTTGTTCTATTATATAATGACAAAAATAGACATAAGTTTTAGATTGCATTTTATTTATATATTAGGATTTGTAGAAAAACAAGACTTAATTATTTTTTTGTTAAAATTTTAAGGTTATAATAGGAACTTTAAAAGTGCGTGGTAGCTTATTTAATAAACTGCTTATAAAATATAATTTCATACTACTTTTAAAAATTTGAAAAGGACACGTACACCCAAGTCTGGGAAAATAGTCATGTAGATAGTAAATTTTTAATAAGAGACACCAAAATTTCTTTTTGACTATAATACCCTTTAGCTCTATTAACTCAAAAAAATTGACTCCAATGATTTATAATAAATAGAAATATAAAATTAAAATAAATACAACAATATATACATTTTAAAATAATTTCAATATTTTAAAAAATATTTTAATACTTTACAATCTTATATTATATTAAACTAAATTTTATTATAAATAGAATCATAATGTTTATTTTAATATATAAAAAATTTGAATTATTTTCAATATTATATAAAATAATTTTATTATTACTAATGCATTAGATATATTTTATGAATCGTAAAATCTATTTAACCCAAGGATTTATTTAAAATTTTATAATAAAAACAAATATATTATTAAAATAAATATAATAATTTACATTTTAAAAATTAATTATATATTAAAAATATTCAAATATTATTAATCTGCTTGGCAAATTAAACTATTCAATTATATTTGTATTTATTAAAAAATTTTAAAGTTAATATTTTTAATTACTATCTTCGAAGTGTTTTATAGTCAAAAGAGGATTTTAGTGTCCATTATTAAAAATTTGAAGCCCTACATAATTATTTCTCCAAATTTTATGAGTGTAGGTGCCCTTATTCTTTAAAAATTACTGTTAAAATGGACAAATTTATCAGAAATGCAAATGCAGATATGCTTCAAGTAGAGGAGCTAGGTGGAAAATACCTTGTAGGTAATTATCACCAAGATATAGAGCGCTTAGCTTACTCCAATTTCCAATATTTTCTGGCAGCCGTCCAGTGAATTTATTATTTTCCAATATCAAAGTATGAAGATTGCGAAATATTGACAAGTTGTAGAGAGAATTTGGGATGAGACCACTGAAATTGTTCTTAGAAAGACTCAAACTTTGGAGCCTGGATAAAACACCGATCCACGATGGAAAGCTTCCACCAAATTTATTGTTAGCGAAATTTATGAATTTGAGTCGGTGTAATTGCGCTAACTCATCAGGCGTATGGCCATAGAAATTGTTATAACTAATATCCAAATGCACTAGGAATGAGAGATTTCCCAAGTGTGGAGGAATGGTGCCTTCTAGACCCATCGCTGAAAGATTTAAGGCTATGACTCTATGATGGCGGGAACTACAAGATATGCCCACCCAACTGCATATTGGGTAAGACGTGGACCAATTATGTGTCAGAACATTATGGGGATCAGTGACATGGGCTTTGAATGCAAGAAGAGTTGATTGATCGCTTCTTATGTCTCTTGAAGACGCAGCAGAGCTGGCCATGAAATAACATAAGAACAACATTGGTACGAAGTAGAAGTACCCCATATTTGTCTTTTTAATATATACAGCAAGCTAAGTATACTTGCAAAGTAAGATGGATATAATTTTTAACGAGAGATCATACTTATACAAGAGATTCATGAGCCTTCGAAGTGACCAGTAAAGCAAATTACATGGTGGTGGGTCAATTTTCTATGTTGCGTGATCTACTTGCTATTGCGACAGTCTCTACTTTAAGTGAAATTAATGACTCGTCCACTATAGTAAGGTACCGTCCGCTTTGGGATGGTGGTGGGTCAATTTTGTCCGAGTCAACTTACAGTGATTTGAATTATTTTTAAGAGTATTTTCGTTGATTACGATTTGGAATCGATGACATTCACGAATGTAGTCAATTTACAGTTCCTTATTCACTATATATGGTGGCTTACATGTAAACACACATTCCCCTCTCATACATTTTTTTTCTAAATTTTCTCCATTTTCCGCGGCTCCGATGTCAACCTTACACAGTTCAATTTGTATATTCAGGTCGTCATTGTTTCTAACAAGCATAGAGAAATAGACCATATTAATTCCTACTCAATAAATCTTCATCTTTGACATGACCTTGGATCTCAAGCAGGGTGGATATATATCCTAGCAGATCCGAATCATTGCCATCCCAATATATTTTAGAATTGGAAGAGTATCAGCGACTGTGTAATTGTAAATTTGTGATGTGTAATTCTAATTTGAGGACTCAAATGAATTTATTTTAATATTCCACAAATTGTTAACTTTAGTTGAATAATAGGTTTTGTCGGTTGTGACTTGAATCAACGTGGTAATTAATAATTTGAAAATTTTATTAGAGGCTAACAGAGAAGCAGAGATATCTAGCATTCTGTGTGTGTGTGTGTGTGAGAGAGAGAGAGAGAAGTAAAAATTCGAAAATTAGATTTCTCATTTCATTTTATATTCTGCTCAAAGCAAGGGCTTTTATTCCACAAGATGAAAGATTCAATGCTGTGACTCGATGATGGTGAGCACGACAAGAAATACCAACCCAGCTGCATGCAGAGCATAAAACTGACAATTATTTATTAGGACACTATAAGGATTAGTGATATGGGTTTTAAACGCAAGAAGAGCTGATTGATCTGTTGTTATGTTTTTTTACGGTTTTCATAGCTAAGCTAGACATGAAACAGTGTAACAACAACACTGGAACAAAGTAGAATAAGCGCATATTGGTCTTTTTAATAGATAGAGAGCAACCTAATTGCTAATAAGTAAGATTGATACAATTTTAAAATGAATAAAATTTAAAATAGCATTACTTATCCAAGAGACACGGCTTTCAAAAGATAAATTAATAAATAGACAGACTTACAAGTCTTCCAAGTAAACGCATATGCAAATGCTTGTCAATTGTCACTCGCTGTTGTTTCCGACATGAGTTTGCAAGTGAACGCATATAGCACTTAATTTCTAACCATACATATATACGGCATTTTTTTTTTAAAATTAAGAGGACGACCTTGACTTTCTGTGAAACCACACATTTGACTTTCATTACTATTGTTCCAAATTTTCATCATTTTCAGGCCCCACGGCCCGTTAATATCTTCACAAAACTTCCACAATAATGATAGAGAAAATATGTAAATTACCAAGTCCACCTATCGGCACAGCCAAGCTTCAATAATTTTTCACAACTACATTTTGCTCCTAATTCAAAACAATTTTGCGTCGGGGTCCATATCCGTATATAGGATAAATGCTCATTTAACCTCAATAAATTAATGCAACTATATATCCTCTTAGTCCCTATGTTAAATAATAATGCTATATTTATTTAGTTTAAATGCTCGGTTGAGAATGTGTCAACTATATATTTATCCTCTTACGAATGTGTCACCAATCATTTAATACTGTGTATAATGTTAACTTTTTTTATTATTAATTATTAATTTATTATTTACAATCTACTCAATAAATGACGGATAAAAACCAAATTACGGTGTATGTTGACTTGAATATATAAAGTAGGGGTGGCAAAACGAATAATCAAATCGTAAACGAATTGAGTCAAAATTCTGCTGATTCGAATTCAATTTGTTTATTAAACGAATTGAAATTTTATGATTCAGATTCGATTCGTTTATTAAATGACTATTCGGTTCGATTCGTTTAATTTGTTTAGTATAATTAATAAACTAATCGAATCAAATCTGCATTCGTTTACTATTCGTATATCCTATAATGAATCCATAACGCATCAATTTTAATATGAATTCGTTCACAAAAATATAATTAATAAACTAAAATTAAGCAAAGTAAAATATAAAAAGACTACAAATTTAACATCGTACCAAATACAAACTTATTATCATACATAGTCATAGATAAATAAGTAATTTAATTAAATGAATAGATCATATTCAATTCATTTATGATACATTTATTAAACGAATCTTAAACGAATCATTGTCCTCAAACCCGGATTCTATTCCTTTAATAAACAAATTGAATTTACCTATTATTAAACGAATCAATTTTTTCAAACCCAAATCCACTTAATACACATCGAATCGAATCGAATTGAATAAACGAATCCTAACCTAGATTGCCACCCCTAATATAAAGTGGCGAATCAACACTCTATTTTTCATAGTTGCTTACAAAAATCGAAGAAAAAGAAAAACAAAACAAGAGCGTGTACATCACGCACCACTGAATTTGATTTACGCTCTTCCTTTGAAATTAGAAAGGGTAATTTTCAGTTTCATCCCCTGAGGTTTGGGGTCCCTTCACTTAGATAGAATGTATAAGGGTATCTCCACTTTGCACCCCTACCGTTAGTGTAAAGTTAAGTTGACTGTTAATTGACTGAGTAAATAACTAAAATACTCTTGCATCAGTAAAACAACATTCTAGACATGTAGTGAGCACTAGATCATTCACAAATTTGGCGCCAAATTATATAAAGATCTCAATAAAACCCATGAGAAAATTTACTTTTTATTTGTTGTATTACCACCCAAAAAAAAAAAGAAAAAGAATTCATCTCTGCCAATATTACCATTGAATTAAATGGCTATATTGGCAGAGGTAATGGCTATAAATTCATCTCCTCTTAAGGTAGTATTAAGAACCAATGTGGTGTACAACTTTCAGCACAAACAAAAGCAAATTAACACAACTCACTTTGGCAATATTTAGAAACAATTCTATGTGCATTTTCAGCATAAAAAAGGCTAAGGAATACAGCTTATTTATAGCAAATTGAAGAAGCAATTTTGATTGCATTTTCAGCACAAAGAACTGGGAACATAGCTTGTTCACAACAATTTCCAGCAACAATTTGATGTTAAATTTCAGCACAAACAGAAGCTAAGGGATACAGCTCATTATGGTAATAATTCAATTTGCAATTTGTGTATTCATTTCAGCACAGACAGAAGCTAAGGAACATAGTTGATTGATAGTAATTTCATCTCAACATTCTCACTCATCATCCATCTCAATCTCTACTCTGAATCATCACCATAGTTATCTCATAAGCTACTGAACAAACACCTGAATTCAATGGACTCTTATAGCTCAAACACTTCAAGCAGATCAAATTCATTTTATCAGCCATCATGGAGGAATTGTATTAATGGCAAGCTCATCAGATATTCAAACAAGATATGCAAGTGTCATATGAGAGCAGATTTAAGGGTTTTTGAATCTGATGACAACCCACACATGCTGTATTATCGATGTGCGAAGAAGGAAGGGTGTGGATATTTCAGGTGGTGGGTACCAGAAAGGACTGATTTCAACAATGGAGCTGTTTTTGAAAGGGGTGTGGCAACAATTGTGGATCATGAACTGTTAAACATACTTAGAAGTATACTTAGAAGTGAGATGAAGGAGCTGAAAGACATGGTAAAGAACTTCATACAACTAGCGAAAGGCTCTTCTGCAATCAAGATATTTATGATCCTAAATGTAGTGTTTTTCATGTTCAACTGTGTGATGTATCTAATGGTAACAGATTAGACCTAGTGTATTATGAATTCAACCAAGTCTTTTATTGTGCCTAAGGGTTTTATGCCTACAAAAGTAAAAATAGCTACTTATAGAGATGATAGAATAAAATTTCCTCACCCAATAATAGCCTCTAATACATCACAACTACTTATAATCAATTTAGAGAAAGTAACTTGTAATCGTAATCCTAATGCATCCTAATCCTTGATAAATTGTAGCATATATATCAATAATTTGGGTTTAATAGGATGAAATTTTCAATTCATTACAGTTGTATATAATTAGTTCAGCTTAAGCAAGCTTGTACTCCTAATCAAAACACAACATATCGGGAACTTCAGTACATAAACATAGACTAATATTTCCAATAGCTTATTTCAATAACCAAGCACAAGCTGAAATTCCAGCCACCAATACAAAGCAAAATAAACAAGCCAAATAACAACTAACCACAGACATCAACCATCAAATTAAGTTTCATTCCAGAGCAATTTGTGCAAATAGAATCAAGCTGTACATTCATCAACTACATCAACTACATCAACTCACAAATCTCATTTAGCTAACCAAATTTTAACCAATAGCACAAGCAAAATCAGAACCAAACATCTGAAATTCCAACCACATAAATAAAGCAAAATAAACCAATATAATACAACTAAACACAAACATGAATGTGCGAAATTAATTTTCATTCCAGCAGTAATTTGTTTAGATAGAACAATCAAGTTGTACATTCATATTGTAACAACAAAACATGCCTGTATATACTAGAAACTAACTACTAACAGTTTGCTTTTGTTAACAGTTAGAAAGGCAACAGAGCCCTATCAACTTAATGTGTTTAGTAGTATGTAACATCATTCAAAATATACAAAAAACTCATATTTGAGTAACAAAAGATGATACACCATCTTGATGTAATGCTTACAGTTAAAGGTGTCATATCATCTAATCCCTCCAAAAACTTAGTAATATGGGATTACTTAGGCTTATGCTGTTACATGCTATCATGTTGTTTGCTGCTGGTGCCATATGTATTCTAATTACAGTAGACCAGGCTGCCCTGTATAACATTAATAGTTTTATTTTTATTAGTTTCAACTAAAATTAACTATAACAAAGTCATGTGATTAAAGGTCTATGCATATTTATTCTGGAAAAAAAAAAAAGATAAAAGCCAAACCATCATGATGGGTAGCCTGCGCAGATCCATGAGCTTCAACAGACTTAGTGCCTGAAATTTGATTCTTGTCTTCCCTCTTGCTTGAGCTCTGACTTTTGTGTTTTTTGGAGCTTGAACTATGACCTCTTTCATAATTACTGCTTAATCTTTGTCTCATATCCTATAATAAAAGAAGTTAGTTTTTATTAATGATATTCTAGTTTACTACAAATGCCCAAATATTTATTTTCTGTTAAGAATACTATAAAAGTTTGAGTTTATAACCTGGATTGATGACAAATCCAACTTGTTCACTGATTTGGATCCCTTAGTAGCTTTACAAGTCCTGATGTTGTGTCCCCATTTATCACAATTTGAGCATTTAAGACTAGAACTTCTTCGAAAAGTCTTATCCTCACCAACCTCTCTCCTTCTCTTGGTCTGTGGTCTACCAGGTGCCTTTACAACAATGGGTGGAAGCATATTGTCATGTAAAAGTGGAGGCCACTTGCTTTCATCAGGGACAAGATATAGCTGGTACTTGTAAGTATTTAAGAATGCATCTTTTTTCAGCAGAGGATGCACATATTCGCTGACATTATACCTCATGGCATCAATGCAACACAAAGCATGTGGACAAGGCAAACCAGATACATCCCATTCCCCACCATCACAATGCTTTTGCCTTAAATCGATAATAGTTCTACTAGAAGTATCTTTTATAACTTCAAATGTGTCATTGTGACCAAATATAATAGAGAATGACCTAAATTCTTCATTTCCAATAACTATTCTCCTCCTAACTAGTGGTGGCAGCTCATCCTGCCAAGTAATAACTTGCTGATCTTTTCTACTTATTTCCTCAAGCATCCTAACTATTGGCATCCCTCTATAGTTGTTGATCCAGTTATTGAAGGATTCGGTCATGTTATTAGTGACATGAGAACACTTGGTATGGGTGGGGAATATGTATTTGGCCCAACAGCCAACTGGAATTTGCATCAGCCAATGGTGTGTCGTGGAACTAATACTATACAACTCTGACATATGATTGTGGAAATCAACTGAGTTGGATGCTCTACATGCTTTCCAAAATGAAAACTTCAATAATAATCCAGGAAATTTCTCCTTAAAGTTGGCATATATATGTCTACAGTAATATCTTTTCAAAGAAGCAGGAAATACCCTATCTAATGCCTTTAAAATACCCTTATGCCTATCACTCATAAAACATAAGCCCTCATCCCCATTGCACCCTATCTATTCATATAATCTCTCCATAAAAAACACCCATGAATCCGTGTTTTCACCCTCCACGACACACAAGGCAAGTGGATAGATGCCATAATTAGCATCAATGCTAACAGCAGTCAAGAGTACACCCTTGTACAGACTCTTAAGATGACAACCATAAACTCCTATGAATTGTCTATAGCCCTCAAAGAACCCTCTCCTATTAGCATCAAACATGACAAAAAACCTTCTAAAATGTGGGTGCTGTCCATCACCTAAGTATTTTCTATCTAGATCAACAGTTGAACTAGGATTAGAATCTAAAATTGCATGCATATACCTGAACAGCTTCGAGAAACTTGCCTTGTGGTCCTGCCCCAACAGCTCTAATGCTTTGTTCTTTGCTCTATACAGCCGTGTGTTACAACACATGATCCCATAGTGCTTGAACAATTCAGCAGCTATGACGTCAATGGTAACTTGATTGTTTGCTTTGACTAAATGAAGGAATGTTGCAGCAATCCATGTGGAGTTAGCTTCATGGTTATCATTGTTTCTCTCACATGTATGCTCAGAACAGTAAGTTTTCACTTGAAAATGTCTTTTGTTCCAATTAGAGCTGGCATGTATCCTCCATGAACATCCTGGAGCAGCGCACTTCAATGTAACCCTCGATTTCTCATTCTTTACCCTCTGAAGCCTGAACCTATTTTGAATTGCAAATGCCTTCACAATTGTCCTGAACTCATTAATGTCTTTATAGAGATGACCAGGCTTTAAGATGATTTTCTTTCCGTCTTTACTAAATACAAAGCCCCCTGAGTTTTGCTCATATCTATTACAAGCTACCATGACACCATCACCAGCCTCGCCATCCGATTCAGCCCCACTGTCATCTGCTGACTCATAATCATCCAACCCAGCATCCCATACAATATCAACATCATTTGCAGGGTTAAAATCACCCTCATGTGATCTTGTATCAGGTTCATCTTCATACTGTCCAACATCTGGTATATTAGCATCAGCATCTGGCATTACAGGCTTATTCACTTCCCCAAAATCCAACCACTCAGACTGATCATCCAGATGTACAGCAAATTGATCCTCATGTGATATAGCGTGTTCATTAATCTCTACAATACCAGCTTGATTTGATCTTCAAAATCAGAACATCAAGTGACAGAGACAATGTAAGCATCAGTTTTACTTAATAGTGTATAAAAATAAAGCTTAATTGTCAAATCCCAGAAACAAACCTACATTTTGAAGCTTAGCACTCTGCATACTGATCAATTACTCACAAAAATAGAACATTAGGTTCATAATTTATAAGCTAAAACAAATCCATGCAACTGTAAACTCAAACAGTTAAAATACGCTTTACAGTGAGTATTTAGTCAACATAACAACTAAAGCATCATTCATTAACAAAACTTAACTGAAGTCGGACATTCAATAACAACACTATTATCTTTAAAATCAGTGCAAAAATATTTTTGGAGCCAATTTCAGCAATAGTTTTACTTCATTAAGTATATAAAAAAAGAAAAAAAATAGGCTCAAACTCCCAATTCTATCCACAGACCAACATTATCATGCTCAGTAATCTGCACACTTAATAATTACTCAGAAAAATAGAGCATCAAGTGCAGTTAGTTTAAATAAATACATACATTTTTCATATTATCGCTCTAAATCTTGCTTGAAATATCCATCTTCAACAAGATGTTAACCAACCTAACAATTGTTTATGCAATGAATATTAACAATTTAGAGAACAAAACATATAACCCAACTAAAATTAGTCATGCCAAGTGCTTAATTCTAGCAGCAGTCAGCCTCCAAAATCAATATCAAACGAAACAATAACCAACTAAAACAACAATTTTTATCATGCATTTTCATGATTTGAAGAAAAAAAAAAAGAAACACATGCACCAACTCTGCAGACCCACATCAACATTATTGTTCAACCTCAGCTTCACTATTAGCTCATCACAACACCGTAAAAGGTAAAATAAGTACAACAAACAAGGGAAGTTTTAGTTACCTGGCATGCGGCTCCATTGCGAGTGGGTAGATTCTTGGTTGTCGTCGGTGTTTGCTCATGGCCATCGAATTAGTTTGAACTCTTACATAAGTTCTTGTCAAACTTGATTCCGACTGCTTCCCCAACATCTCATTCATCACAGCAATGAGTTTGCTCAATGCATTTCTTAGGAGTTGTACTGGAGATCTAACTTTGTGTTTTCAATTTGTGAAGATAAAAATTAAACAAATCATTGTTTTTGATTTGGTGTAAAATCCGTTGAACATTAACATGCTTTTGTTATTACCCAACGGACATAACAATGTTTCAGAAATGTTTCAGTTTCCAAAGTGCAAAAATTCAAAATGTTTTTAATATTTAATCAATTTATCATGCAATTACTTAAATGCCCTCACATACTGAATACATACTAAACTTTACACTAACGGTAGGGGTGCAAAGTGGAAATACTCTTATACATTCTATCTAAGTGAAAGGACCCCAAACATCAGGGATGACACTCAAAATTACCCAAATTAGAAACGACGCAAATTTAATGCTTGTCAATTGTCATATGGTTCCTAATCCACCCACTATGGCGACCTCGTAGCGTGAATTAATGGCTTATGGCCCTTTATTTCCAAGTAACCATGGCTTATTTATTTATTTATCATTATTATTTTTTTAACAAAATAATGAGGACCTTGACTAGTAAGCCCTCGGACTTTACTCCTGCATATTGCTTTATTTCTTATATAGTTTGGATATATAGTTTATACCGTAAATATTGCATTACCTTTATCATTTGTTAAATGGAAACTGGAGTATTTATTTCTGTATTACTACTAGTAGGGAGAGGAAATAGAAACTTGAATTCATGTTTGAATATGGATTCGCTTTGTGGGTTTGTACAACATTTTGCTTTTAAATAAATGAGTTCACAAAGAGTCATTTGAAGCATTTGGGAAAAACGTGAGTGATATCCAGTTCTGTTTTCAATGTTCAAACATCCAATTGCGATAACTGTAGACATCACATTTGGCTACTTCACCCATCTCCTTAAACTCATTTCTCCGGTGAACATTTCTTCGGTGGGCTTCTTTCTCGTGAAAGTTTCCATCAATAAAATACCACAACTGTAGACATCACGTTTGGCTAAAACAATTCCCACTGATCCATACTCTGCATTTTTTAGTTTCAATTAATCAAACAGACATATATGCCATTATGAAACAAATACCACACAAATAATCTATTCATAATAATGGACCCAGATTTTGCATCTGCTTTGAAAAAGCACATAATTTGAAACCTTTACCTGGCGCCGTATACCCAATTGTAGCCATTGTCGTAGTTTGTATCACACAATCATCTTCCTCACCTAAAAGTTTGGAAATGCCAAAGTCACTCACATGCGTCGTCATATTTTCATCCAAGAGAATGTTGTTAGGTTTCAAGACCGCAGGTGATAATGAATGACTGTGATGGAGATATTCTAGTGCCAATGCCACATCTATCATTATATTCAATTTTTGCAAGATATCTAGGAAATAATTGTACGAATACAACCACTTCTCAAGACTGCCGTTCTGCATGAACTCCAACATCGAGGCTGTGAAATCTATAATGCAATAGCTGCAGAAGATTTTTACGAGGTTTCAATGGCGAGCATTCCACAATATTTCACATTCAGAATCAAAATTCTTGAATGCTGTCCCTAGCTGCAGATTGAAGATCTTTATTGCAACATTAGTCCCGTCCAAAAGTGTCCCTTTACATACTAATCCGAAACTGCCTCTACCAAGCAAGTTGCATTCATTAAATCCATCAGTTGCCCGATGTTCTTATCCATGTTGCAAAAGATAACACATCTTCCTGATTCGGAACTTAAGTATTGCGTTTTTGACGTCTCATGAAGAAGATAATAACAATTGGCATTAGTACAACGAATATAATCACAGCCAAAATAAATTTCAGAACAAGTGGAGCTTTCTTGAATCCTTTGCCTTTATCTTCCTTGCAAGGTGGGAGTTGGAGTCTTGGTGGACCGTAGAATTCCCTAAAAACGATTGAGGTGAGAGGTTTGTAAAAAGCCCATTGATAGGAATTTCTCCTTCTAGCCTATTGTAAGACACGTTAAATTGTTTGAGATGTCAAAGTGCTTTCAAGACTTGGGAATTGTTGTAGACCGATTGTTGCTAGAGACATCTAATGATTCTATGCTTATTAAACTTGCGAATGATTCTGGGACAGGACCATTGAATTGATTACCTGCCAGGGACAAAGTCGCTAGATTTTTTAGATTACCAATTGTTATCGGAATAGCACCTGATAACTGATTTCTTGATAAATATATTTCAGAACAAGTACGATAGCTTTCTTGGAGCCTTCGCCATTATCTTCCTTGCAAGGTGGGACTTGGAATATTGATGGACCACAGAGTGCGTAATTCCCAAAATACGCCCTTTGATAGAAATTTCTCCTTCTAGTCTATAATAATACAAGTTAAGTTGTTTGAGATGTGAAAGTGCCTCCAATGACTTGGAATTTTTCCTAAGAGATTGTTGCTAGAGACATCTAACGATTCCAAGCTTATTAAACTTCCAAATGATTCTGGGATAGTACCATTAAATTGATTACCAGCCAAGGACAGCTAAATCTTTGAAGCCACTAATGGCTATCGGAATATCACCTGATACATGATTTCTTGATAATGATAATTCTAAATCTATATAGACCTTCAAGTTTTGTATATTTGAAGGAAGAGGATGATGGAGGATGTTAATTTAGGTTAATTTAGGATTCTAGAATATTTATTGTTTTAGGATTTTCTGTTTTAATTGGAGTCTATTTATGGTATGTGATTCAGTATTTTATTTTTATTATACTTTTGATTTAGTTTTCTTTCTTAGGTAACTTAGGGAAGTAGGTTTCCTCTATTATAAACACAGAGGTCTTATAATTATTTTCATAACTTCATATTCAATTATTCAATAAAGCCCCTTCTTTATAATTCCCTCTAAAATTATCGATCAAAATCCCTGTTGTAGAGTCGTTTGGATTAGAGCGTCATCTAATCTCGCTTTACATGTTATTAAAAATCTCATTAAGTTGTTTGTATTATAATAATATCTTGGATTAGAGCGTCATCTAATCTCGCTTTATGAGTCATTTGAATTAGAATGATATCTAGTCACGCTTCGATTAGAGCGTAACTTAATCGCATTGATTTGATCCAATACTAGAACGATATCTAGTGTTTTCTACCCTATCAATTTTTGCTTCCGCTACGCTCGCTCCATCAGAGGACCACTTAATGAATTTGATGACAAGTTTATGTGCAAGATGTACTCAAGACTCCAAAAGGATGATGGTATACTAGAAGTGAGCTTGTTGGAGCCTAAATGGAGTTGTCTTAGACATGTCAAACTTGCCAAGCACGTAGGCATAGCTTCGGAAAGATTATTTCCATCTAAAAATAATTGACTCAACCTCTCCAAGTGGCAAAGATCGTAGGGAATGGATCCTTGTAAATCCTTATCATAAAGAGATAGTCCTTGTAGCTGCTGAAATCTTCCCACAGTAGTTGGAATTGTTCCATTCAAGTCATTGTCGCCGAGTTTTAAAAACATCAAACCACTTAAATTTCCAGTTTCTTGGGGGATACTCCCCTTGAGTTCACATTTGATTGCTTCAAATTTTTGAAAAGAAGCAGAGAAATTCCCAATGAATGGTGGAAGGATGCACGTAAAGGATTACTATTTATGGCTAGAATTGTTAGGTTTCCGCAACTAGTTAAAGAAGAGAGAAAATTCCATTGATGTGCAGGAGATGATTCAGTTGTCAAGGAATTAAACATTAGGTTGAGAACTCTGAGGAACCTAAAGTTACCAAAAGTGTGTGGAATATGGCCAGAGAGTAAATTTGAGCTCAAGTCTAAGCCAATGAGTTTAGAAGCATTGGTGATGGAATTGGGAATTGTTCCGATAAGATTATTGGTCGACAAGGTTAAAAACAAACGAGTGGCCAAGTGTTAACGGTAGGTGGCCTGAGAGTTGATTTTCAACTAGATTAACGAGTCTTGTGGCTGAAATATTGAAGATCGTGGGTGGAACGGGACCACTTAAGTAATTCATACCAAGATTTAGACGCCCCAGTTTTTGTAGATTGCCAGTCGCCGTTGGCGTATCACCTGCCAAAATGCCAGCTTTGAATTGAAAGTTACTGAGGGTTAGTTTGGTATTGTTTTTCGAATGATGTTTTTTATTTATTTAGAGATATGATTAGTTTTTGGTGAATTTGAAATTTTCATTTGGTAGGTTATCTTTAAAATAGTATTTAAAAATGAAAAAATGAAACTGTGTCTAGTTGTTTATCTGAAAATATAAAGACAACAAAAGAGGATGAGAAAAAAAATTTTAAAAGAGCTTTAGTAGAGCCCACAAGAATATCACAACGATAATTTTAATAGAAATTATATTTTAATAAGAACATTATACAAATATATTGATGAGGAGGAATTTTTATTTAAAATGAAATTTCATTTTTCATTTTTAATTTTTAATTTTTTATTTAAAGTACAGTCATTTATGAAAATTTAAAATTATAATGGAACAATTAGTGTAACTACTAACTACCCTGCAACATTTACCAAATTTTTTTAGCAAACGTTGATTTTTCAGTAAAAATATAATTCAAGTTGAAAAGAGATTTTAAAAAAGTATGATACAAAGAGTTTTTCCTAATAACATGTTACTGTACTTTTATTAGTGATAGTAAAAATTCTCCATTGTGATTTAATAGTATTGATCAAGTGAGTCTCCGTAGAATTATATTTTAAATATATCAATACAATCGTAGCATATTAAAAGAAAAATGGGAAAAAAAAAATTGAGAGGACAATCACTCAATCAGATGTCTCAGACACTCAGTCCAATTTCTGCTCTGCTCAAAACAAGGACTCCTATATAATCTTATTGCACAAGCACAAGACAGAGCACAAACAAAGTTAACAAACACACAGAAGAAATTTACATTAATTAGCTGTGAACCTCACTTTAATCTTCTTGAGCCTTGCAGCGGCATCTGTCATACATATTCTTTGGTCTGGTGACTCGATGCAACAGTCCAATGCCAAATGCATGACGCTTAATAAACAATCCATTTCGGCAGAAAATGTTTGCTCTTGCCGCAGCAAATTTGCATCAACAACTTCTATCAATCTATGAGGTAATGACTCCTTTACCCATTTCATTAAACTCATTTCTCCCGTAAACATATCATCTGTGGGCTTCTTTCTTGTGAAAGTTTCCATCAATATAACACCATAGCTATAGACATCGCATCTGGAAGAAACAATTCCCTCTGTCCCGTATTCTGCATAATTTCAATCAAGCAGAAATATCTCATTGTGAAAGAAATTGCAAATGAATAATCTTCGAAAAATTAGACTTGAAACATTACCTGGTGCCATGTAACCAATTGTGGCAATTGTCATGGTTTGTGTCACAGAATCATCTCCTTCACCAAAGAGTTTAGAAATACCAAAGTCGCTCACATGTGCAACCATATCTTCATCTAAGAGAATGTTACTGGGCTTCAAATCACAGTGAACAACGGGCGTTGAATGACCATAATGGAGATATTCAAGTGCCATGGCTACATCTATCATTATATTCAATCTACCTAAGATATCTAGAAAATAGTTGTCCGAATACAGCCACCTCTCAAGGCTACCATTGGGCATGAGCTCCAACACCAAGGCTCTAAAATCATCATTACAGCAGCTACTAAAGATTTTTATGAGATTTCGATGCCGAACATTCCGTAGTACTTCACATTCCGAATCAAAACTCCTGAACGCTCGGTCTAGCAGCAGATTGAAAACTTTTATTGCAACATTAGTCCCATCAGAAAATGTCCCTTTATACACTGATCCAAAGCTGCCTCTACCAAGCAAATTGCATTCATTAAATCCGTCTGTTGCCCGTTGAATATCCAGATACGATGTTCTTCTCCATGCTGCGAGAGGTAACAAATCTTCCTTAACTCCATTGTTTGCAATCTTTTTTCGGCAGCTTATGAAGACAACGACGATGGCCACAATTATTCCAGTGGATATTACTGGAGGCAAAACATATTTCAAGAAACTTAGATTAGCTTTCTTCCATCCTTTTGTTTTATTTGCCCTGCAAGGTCGGACTTGGAGTTTTGTTGGACCACAGAGTGCATAATTCCATGAAAATGATTGAGGAGAGAAGTATTTGAAAGGCCCCTTGGTAGGAATTTCCCCTTCTAACTTATTGTGAGACACATTAAGTTGTTTGAGAAATGAAAGTGCCTCCAATGACTTAGGAATTTCTCCAGAGAGACTGTTACATGAGAGATCCAAGGACTCCAAACCTGTCAAACTGCCAAATGTTTGAGGAATAGGCCCTTCAAATTGATTATTAGCCAAGGACAAGGTAACGAGATCTTTGAGGCTACCAATGGTTATTGGAATATCACCAGATAACTGATTCCTTGATAAATCTAAATTTATCAAGACCTTCAAATTTTGTATATTTGAAGGGAGAGAACCACTTAACGAATTTGAAGACAGGTTTATTGCCAAGAGATACTCAAGACTCCAAAAAGATGATGGTATACTAGAACTGAACTTGTTGGAGCCTAAGTTGAGTTCCCTTAGCGATATCAAATTTGCCAAACAATGTGGTATAGGGCCAGAGAGCTTATTTTCGTTTAACCTTATTCCGTTTAACCTCTCCAAGTGGCAAAGATCATAGGGAATGGATCCTTCCAAATTATTACCAAAAAGGGACAACCCTTGTAACTGCTGCAATCTTCCTACCCTTGATGGAATAGTTCCATTCAAGTCATTGTTGAACAGGCTTAGAACTATCAAGCCGTGTAAATTACCGATTTCTTGAGGAATGTTGCCTGTGAGTTTACAATCGTATGCATAAAAGTTTTGAACAGAAGCAGAGAAATTTCCAATTATTGGTGGAAGGATGCCACGTAATGGATTAGAAGCTAGGGCTAAAGTTGTTAGATTTCTGCAATTAGTCAAAGAAGAGAGAAAACTCCACTCCGTAGTGGGTGAATCGGTCGTCAAGTAATTATTTGCCAGGTTTAACACGCTAAGGAATCTCAAGTTACCAAAAGTGTTTGGAATAAGGCCAGAGAAAGAATTGAAGCTCAAATCGAGGCCGATGAGTTTAGAAGCATTTGTAATGGAGTTGGGAATTGTCCCAGTAAGTTTATTCTTCCCCAAACTAAACTGTCTTATATTAGGAAGCGAGTAGCTGACCTTTGGTGGTAGATCTAGATGGCCTGAGAGTTGATTGCCAAATAGATTAATGACGGTTATGGTTGAAATATTGAAGATCGAGGGTTGAATAGGACCACTTAAGTTATTCATTCCAAGAACAAGAATCTCCAAATTTTGTAGATTGCCAATCTCGATTGGAATTTCACCTGAAATGATGCACACATTGAGGGATTATTGGACTTATCATTTTTCAAACAGAACTGATTTCATACAAAAAGTTCGTTGCTCCTAAAATATAGTTTGGCCCGGATTTTATAAAATCTAACTTTCAACTATGATCGGAGTTGTCTAACATGGTAAATAACTCTATATCAATGTACAACTCTGATCATAGTTCAAATTTAGATTTCGTAAAATTTTGACATCCAGATCTAAACATGATTATAGATATATAGAGAGAGAAATGATTTAGTGGATGATAATAGCTATTATATAATGAGTAAAATTGTCACATAGGACAATTCAAATTGCCACGAGCTAAAAATTGAAGAGTGATGATATTTGACATCTTCATTTTATCTCATCACTTTTATTTCTCAATTAACCTCATTAAAAATTATAAAATAATTTCTCTGTTTCAACATACCTCATATAATCCGAATTTACATTTTGATCCCTTATTATCCCCAATCTACTCCTAACTAATGGATTCAAGTGATGTTCTTAACTTCATATTTTAATCAACACAAGCTAGACCTAGAAAATGACAAAGTATAGTCCATATAGCATTAACGTGGTTAGGGAGCTTGGTTCTGAGTAATAACTCAATAACTGACTTGCATAATTTTATGGCTTTTTTTGCACTGAAGATTAGTTTTCCTAACGCTTAAGTAGGTCCATTGATACAGACAATTCATTTTTTTTTTTCAGTGGAAAGCAGCGAAGAGTTTCTTATGTTCCCTTTCTCTTGAAAAGGTCGGAAAAATGGAGCTTGTTTTAATACTGTATTTGTAGGGAGCAGGAACCATGTTAATTTAGGGTTTAAACTTTTAACAAGCAAAGAATCCGAGAATGGTAGTTATAATATACAAATTATCGTTGTTTTGGGAATTGGAAGGGGCGTTTCGTGAGACATATTTATAAGGACAAAATAAGAATTAACGTAAAAATGTGTTGGGAAATATGGCTTATTTTTCAATAAGGATTTCCTAGAATATTTTCTTTTTAGTAGGATTCCTATTTAAGGAATAAGTAACTTCCCTTTTGAGACTTAACTTATTTAAGGAGGAATACTACTAGTATAAAAAAAGGAATACTTCTTCTACAAAAAATAATCACTATATATAGGAAGGTTAGGTTCACTTATTTGTATAACATAGCAATCAACTCTCTGCAATTAGACAGTTTTTAGTATAATAGACACGGTAGATCTATTGAGAGATTGGGTATTACTAAGATTTTATGTGTGAGGAAAAATATTAGAGTGATTGTAATGATTTTTCACACAGTGAATTTTTCTCTCGTTGTCCTTGGCGGCCGTGGTTTTTCTCCAGTATAATAGTTTTTCACGTAAATTCTTATGTTGTTTGATTGGTTTTATTCTCTATTTATTTTTTTGCTTACTATTTGTTTGATATTTTTGCTTGCAATATCTTGAGTGGAATTAAAATTTCTAACAAAATGATTAGCAAGAGGATGAGATTATTTTAACTCACCAAGCTACTCACTGAAAACACCTTTGAAAATAATTTATGATTATTAAAATAACACTACAGCCAACTACAATTTTGCACACTAAAATGTAAGGAACAGTAAATCTGAAAATTTTTATTAGTAACCTTTAGGAGTTCCATTTTTGTTCATCCGAAAAGTTGAATCAAGAGTTATTTATTTAGATATAAACAACCAAAAAAAATGTGAATGTATAGTTTATCGAGCTGAAAAGTATGATTATTAGGTTTTTTAAGGTATTCATTATTTGTTTTGAAAAATATATATATATTGTGCAATATTTTTATGAGTGCAGTGAGAAATAACCGAACTAACATTATCTAAGTGAAAAAAAATGAAAAAAAAAAATCTATGACAAATACTCTTAAAGATTTCTCAAGTATCCTTGATGTGACTGAAATAGTTGAGATTAAAGTGGAAAATAGTAGTCAAATTTTATTTAGATGTTTAAAAAATCAATTGATAAAAATAAATTAAGAAACTTTAATACTGTTAAAGTATACACACAAACTCCAATATTATTAAACTCCAGTATTTTAAGTTGAAATAAATTAAATCGGGTATTAATAATTTGAACATATATATTTTTTCCAAAAATACTTTTGGTAATTTAATTTTACATTTTAAATTTTTCTCCAAAGTAAATAATTAAAAGTATTGTTTACATTTCATGTAATTTATCTAAACAATGTTTTACTTTTCAATTTAATAAATCTAAACATCTAATAAAGATATATTGCGTATTTAGTTGGATTTGTTGAGTAAAATTTAAACTTCTATAATTTAAAGGTGAGTTTACTTGGTAAATGTGATTAATTAGTAGTTTTGTGAATTTAAATAACCTCACACCTTAATAAAATGATTGGTGGGAGCTGATAAGATAAATTGAAGCACGGGCATTTACCAACCATAAATTATATTAGATCGAATTGATCCCACACAACCGCCTTAAGATTGAATTCTTTAGCATCAGCCACTAGGGCTGGATTTTCACCATCTCAGTTTTTGGCTATTTTTCCACCAAATATAGAAAAAGAAATCAGCGAATATGCATGCAATTGAAAATAAATATGCTTTAAAGAGAGGAAGTGGAATTGGAATGTACCTTGAAGGTTGTTATAAGCGAGATTCACATTCACAAGGCTACTCAAATTCCCTATACTTTGAGGAATATTTCCAACAATAATATTGAACATTGAATCCAGCTTCTCCAGCCTCGATAAGTTGCAAAAAGAATTGGGGATGGGACCTGTGAAACTGTTATTACGAAGATTCAATAATTGGAGTTTGGATAAGACACCAATCCATGATGGAAAGCTGCCACTCAATTCATTATAATCTAAATTAATGAATTTGAGTCGGCGTAATTGCCCCAGTTCACTAGGCAGATGGCCATGAAAATTGTTCTTACTAATATCAAGAGATATTAGGAATGAGAAATTTCCCAAGTGTGGTGGAATGGTACCTCCGAGACTCATATCTGAAAGATTCAAGGTTCTAACTCTTTGATGGCGTGCACCACAAGAAATACCAACCCAACTGCATATTGGGTGAGAAATCGACCAATTATTTGCCAAGATACTTCGAGGATCGGTGACATGGGCTTTGAATACAAGAAGGGCAAACTGATCCGTTGTTAAGTTTTGTACAATCATAGCTAAGCCAGCCATTGAATATTGTAACAATAACATAGGAAAAATATAGAATAACCGCATATTGATCTTAATAAGTGCTTAGCAAAATAAGTGCCAAGTGAGATTGAAATAAATTTTAAAGAGAAGAAAAGCATATAGCATACTTACACAAGAGATAGAAGCTGATAGAAGCTGCCAAGTCAATGTTTATTCTTGTCAATTATATTCACTATGCCGACCTTGTAAGTTGTAACCATGGATTTATTATTTTATTGACTTTTTCTTTTCCATTCCCGAAGAAGAAAAAAATAAAATAAAACAACTTTGACTCACTAGCTAGTTGCTTGTAAAATAATTAACCACACATTTCGCTTCTATGAATTTTCTTCTAAATTTCACTAAAGTAGAGAACAGTTTTTGTGGCCGAAAAATAATCTCAGAGAATGAAGAGTTTTGATCGCAAATAATCCTTTTGCGGCTGAAACATGTCTACTTGCAGCCAAATACTAATAGTTGCAATAAGTGCCCATTTGGCTTACAAGAATTTTCTTCCAAATTTTCTCCATTTGCAGGTGCCCGCTGTCAATGTCTTCACCAACTTTCTACAATAAGAAAGGAGACAAGAATGCCAAGACTTACCGACGCGAGCAACTCTCGATGATGAAGCTGAAGTCAAAAATTAATTTGAACTAAAAATCTTTTATGGATGATAAAAGTTGAAAAAGCCTTTAAGCTTTACCTCTTTTTATACTAATCAGAAATTCTAATGACGTAATGTCTAAAATAGCCCCGAACTCCTCATGTATCAGGATTTCAGATTTTATTGCCCAATAAAAAGCTAGAAATTAACTAACAGAAACATGAAGCAAGAAATGGAAGTTAAATCATTAGTTCTCTAGAAAAAAAAAATTGTAAATAACCTTACTAATGGTGTTACGAAACAACTTCTAATGGTGTTTTGGGGACTAAAATATCGACAAAAAGGTGTATAATATGCCTTAATCTGACATCATTAATCACTCCAAGATACATCACGTACAAATTTACCTCTAACAACCTTGTCTTACATTAATTACTTTAAGATTTAGAAAAAATCTCTCAGCTTTTTCCTAAAAAATTGGCACCCGTGTCATAATTATTATTGCCGAAAAGTTTTTCTAAGGCATAAGAATTTTCTTTCAATTCATAACTTATTTTCGTTAAATTAAATGAAAGATATAAACAGAAAACTTCGATTGCAGCCATATATATTCAGGTGCATTCATTTTCATATTTGACAAACCTCGAGACCTCATTGTCGTTATCTTTCTTTACGACTCAAAACTTGAGTGATATTTTACAAGGACTAGGTGGAGAATTTAAAAAAAAAAAAAAATTCACTGGGCACTAGTTGTTACAGTATGGCTTCAGCTCTAAGCCTCTAAGCATGAATGCTCTTGATATCTACAGTC
Organism: Murraya paniculata; assembly: GCA_030449075.1. NCBI lineage: Eukaryota > Viridiplantae > Streptophyta > Magnoliopsida > Sapindales > Rutaceae > Murraya > Murraya paniculata. The sequence goes on along the minus strand of JAEVFN010000012.1, from coordinate 3,087,353 downwards.
ACTTGAATTCGAGTTATAATAAATATATAATATAAAAACTAGCGTCTAATTATGGGCGAACTTTTTCATCTCCAGCTTGATCTATAGGCCGTTTCCTTTACCATTTGACTTTATTGATTTCAAAAGTCAATAAAATCTGCGTAGAAATTGTAAAGGAAACGGCCTATAGATGTACGTGGAAAAATTGCGGAGCGCTTGTCAAAGTTTCAATTATAGATGTACGAAAAATAAGAGAAAGAGAATATGGACAAAAGCATAAAAGACAAAAGTATTTGCATTAATTAATTTTTGCTTATATACTTTTGCCATTATTCTATTTATTTGTTGCTATGTTTTTAATCACCACTTTCGTACAACTATCAGAACCGTGTGCCTCCCTAGCAATCCAAGCCACTTTTCAACAGTCGTAGAATATGAGCCTTGCCCCTTTTCTCTCTAAAAACCAGTTCAAAAAACTTCAAATCGTCAATTTTTATATCTAATTTCTCTTTTTATTCTTTCTCTACGTCCATAGTTTATCATTTAGTCCCCGTACTTTTCAAGGAGAAAAGCCACTGCCCTTCAAGATTTGCTCAAATATACACACGGACCGTGGTTTTTTTTTTTTTTGAAAAAATGATCATAGAAATTTCTTTTTATATTGTTATGTTGAGACATTATGATCCAAGATCATAATTTTTCAAAAAAAAAAAAATTGGTGTAATCATTTTTTTAAATAAAGGAAATTAATGTGTGTTATGTATATTTAAAAGGGAGATTGTCAGTTTTCTTCATACCGAAAACAATAAATATCATTTACTCATGTCATTTACTCATGTCAGTATAATTTTATAATATTATCCTTATTTTTAAATACAATTTTGTTTATATTTATTATAAATTAAATGAATTATATAAATTAAAATTAAAATAAAAAGTTTTAAGTACTGAAAATTAAAAATATATGTTTCGGTGATAATAAAACAATTTAAAAATAAGATATTTTCTTATATTTTTATTATTATTTTAATATTTTTATTACAATAAATATATATTTTATATTCTAAAAATAAATTATCAAGTAAATGACTTATTTAACCTCCTTTTTTTTAAATTTTTTGTGCTAGAGAGATTTTTGATATTGTAAAAATAATAAAGAAGTAAGTAATACATATTGATTTAAATAGAGAGAAATAGATAATGATATTATAAAAATAATAAAAAATAAGTAATATATATTAATTTCAGTAGTCACAAACTGTCAATCTCATAATTTAAACAAACTTTAGAGATTTTGACGATTTCTTTCCCTATTTCTAAAATTTATATTGAACCAAGAGCCAAGGGTGAAGGGGCCGTGGAGCGAGCATATCCAAGATATACAGAGACCCTATCAAAGTCCAGTTTCTTTTTTGGCAAAATGGCCATAATCTATTAATCTGGGACCAATAAGAAAGAGGTTTTACTGGGTTTTTATTTTATTTTATTTTCATAACATAAACACTAAGGAAGTATATATTTTTTAGTTATTTTATCATAAGACAAATAATTGAAGTTATTCACTAAAGAAGTATGATTCAAATCAAATTATCATAAATGTGCCAATAAACAATCAAATCAAGGCTAGACTAAACCCATCAATGATAAATCTTAAATTTTGATCAATCAAGGCTATTACTTAAGCAATAATTAAAAAAATGAAAAAAAAAGACTATGAAATATTTCTTTTATTTTTCTAAATTTCCTCCAATAGTTTCATTCTATTAACAGATGATTAAATTGTCAGATCTTTAGAAATTTTTAGATAACCCTTTGAAAAAATTCAATGCAAGAAACCCTTCAAGCGAAATCCTAACAAAGATTTCATATTCATATAACTAAATTGTGAGATCTTTAGAATCAAAGTTGTTATTCAAGAACAGAACCCAGTTTTGGTATTGCCAACTCCAGTTTTTTTTTTTTTTTTTGAAGTCCCGTAATAGGTTGCATGTTTGTCATTTCATTAGGCAAAATGGGAGAGTACAAGAATCTCCAGTTCGAAAAGGAAACGCATCAACCTCAATTCATTGTGTAAACAACATATAAAGAAAGAACCGAGCAAATTCTACTTCTTGCTTGCTCTACTTGATGTACTGAGACAGCCACTTAAATCCATCTCCATAACCCCTTTTGCGGACAATGCTGCACATGAATACCTCGAGAGGACGAACGTTTGAGTCAACCAGATTCACCTTACCCTTGCCAGTGGTGAAGTTGGTCAGTCCAAGGTGATATCGTAACTCATCTTCTGATGCGGCATATGGGATATCAATTTTGTTGCCCAAAATGAGGAATGGAACATTGGCCAAGGATTCATCTGAAAGAAGAGCATCGAGCTCCCCTTTCGACTCAGCAAACCTCTCCTTGTCATACGCATCTACCAGGTACACAACCGCATCAACCTTGGCGTAGTAATCTTTCCAAACTCTACGAGCAATTTGATGCCCTCCCAAATCAAAAGCCTTAAACTTGATTTTCCCAATACTCAGTTCCTCCGAAGTAGGATGTTGTGTCGGCTGATGTTGAACTAATCTCTCATCTTTCAACATGTGAAGCAGCGTCGTTTTACCGGCATTATCGAGGCCGAGAAACAAGATCTTGGCCTCTTTTTGCCAGAGCCCAAGAGATGCAAGAATCCCATGTATTGCCAACTCCAGGTTCAATTTTAAAGTGTTTGTTACATTTAATAATTCAACAATTGATTTATGATTTTGTGTTATCATGTGAAGATTGCTATATTGATTTTGTGTTATCAGATGCTGATGGAGAGACATAATTTGTTTATTACTTGGCAGATGGGTGTTGATGCTTCAAGGAGATAGAGAGACATAATCTTATGTGGAAATGACTGGACAGATTAAGTAGAAAATTATTATATTGGGAGACAGATGCACTACTTGGATTGATTAATAGTTTGATTCTGGAAAAAAATATAATACGTAACATTGATAGAAGTCTATCATGTTTCCTGGTCCAATTTGTGCTCTGCCCTGCCCAAACAAGGGAGAGCACAGAGTTAATTAAGGAAGAAAGAAATACAGAGGCTTGAGAGGAAGAGAGATAGAGAGTGGGATATTAAATGGCTTGATGCGTTTATTATTGAATTCAGAGCTGGCCTTTTAAAGGCATACAACACAAATATCCAACTAAAAATAAGAAACAAGAATACCAAAATATAAGGAGATAATGCAGCACTAAGTGCCACGATTCCAGCGTCTACTTTATTCAATTCTATTCTAAAGCAACACAAACCACTAACAGCTAATTTGCTCTTCCTGACTTTGTCTTACTTAATTCCAAAAAAGCAACAGCGCAGTAATAGCGGATAGCACGTATCAGTTACATTAATTACTTGGAGCAACATCATCCAGAAACGTTACTTTAATCTTCATGAGCTTTGCAGCAGGCAACTTTCATAGACACACCCTGCTCTGGTGACTCCGTGCAATAATTTAATGCCAAATGCGTGATGCTTAATGAACAATCCACTTTGGCAGAAAAAGCTTGCTCATCTTGCACTAAATTTGCATCAACAACTTCAGTCAATCCATGAGGTAATGATTCCTTTACCCAGTTCTCTAAACTCATTTTCCCGGCAAACATTTCATCCGTGGGCTTATTTTCCGTGGAAGTTTCCGCCAATAAAACACCATAGACATCACATTTGCTCTGCATTTTTTTAATTTCAATTTATCAAACAGTTCTAACATTATGAAACAAATAATCTTCTCATGATAATGGACCCAAACTCTAGATATACTTGATAAAAGAACATAATTTGAAATTAGATCTCGAACATTACCTGGTGCCATATAATCAATTGTAGTCATTGTCATGGTTTGTATCACTAAATCATCTCCTCCACTTAAAGAGTTTGGAAATGCCAAATTTACTCATGTGTGCAACCATATGTTCATTCAAGAGAATGTTGTTGGGCTTTAACTCCCTGCGAGCCAGAGGTGTCGAATGACCATCATGGAGATATTCAAGAGCTAGCACGCATCTATCATCATATTCAATCTTTTTATGATATCTAGAAAGTAGTTGTGAGAATACGACCACTTCTCAAGACTACCATTGGGCATGAACTCTAACACCAAGGCCTTAAAATCCATATTACAACAGCTACTAATAATCTTTATGAGATTTTAATAATGAACATTTCATAATATTTTACATTCAGAACCGAAACTCTTAAATGCTCTCTCTAGCTACAAATTGAAAACCTTATGCAACATTAGCTCCATAAGAAAGTATCCCTTTGTATATTGATCCAAACTACCTATACTAAACAAGTTGCATTCTTTAAATTCATCAAATGCCTATTGAATTTTAAGATATGAAGTTCTTTTCCATGTTGCCAGAGATTACAAATATTCTTGACCTGTAATTGTTGTAACCTTATTTTGACATCTTATAAAGAAGATGATGACAATTGCTATTAGTACAATGGATATTATTATTGGAGCCAAAACATGTAGAAGAAAAAATAGCTTTCTTAGATCCATTTCTGTTATTTTTCTTGCAAGGTGGGACTTGTAGACTTGGTGAGCCACAGATGTAGTCTTGGTGAATCATCGAGTGCTTAATTCCAGATAAACGACCGCACTGAAAAGTTTATAGAAGGCCCCTTGGTAGGAATTTCTCCTTCTAGTCTATTGTGAGATACCTTAAAATGCCTCTAATGAGTTGGGAATTTTTCTAGAGATATTATTGCTGGAGATCCAAGGATTCCAAGCTTATTATACTACAAAATTATTCAGGATAGGACCTTGAAATTGATTACTAGCTAATGATAAAGTCGCTAAATCTTTGATGCCACCAATGTTTTTGGCATGCCACCTGATAATTGATTACTTGATCTAAATCTACCAAGACCTTCAAGTTTTGTATATTCCAAGGGAGAGCCATTTAATAAATTTGACGAAAAATTTATCTTCAAGATATAGAGAAGACACAACAAGGATGACTGGTATACTAGACCTGAGCTTGTTGGAGCCTAAGGTGAGTTCTGTTAGAGATATTAAAATTGCCAAGATTTGTGTTATACGTCTGGAGAGCTTTTTTTCACTTAGCAGTAATCCATTCAACCTCTCTAAGTGAAAAAGATCAGAGGGAATGGATCCTTGCAAGTCATTACTAGAGAGACCTAAACATTATAGCAGCTGTAATTTTCTCATTATTGTTGAGTAGATCCATTCAAGTCATTGTTGAAGAGGCTTAATATTGGATCATTAATCCAACGTAGGGCTTTTATGTGAATAATTATGTGCTACTAACTATCATATAAAATTAAACCCAATAAAAAGTTATCTATTAAGGTTTTCCTTAACTTGAAGCTTTAATGTATCGAATAGAGTGTGAACATTTAATCTACAAAGACTTAAGGGTAATTCAACTTGTAAGATAGACTAAAATAGAAATACCAAAAGATAACGGGGATATTACCTCTATATAACGATTATAGTTCAAGATCACATGCTACGTTCTATTCTAACGGCTATGATTCAAGATCACACGTTACGTTCTATTTTTTTCTGACATCTCATCATCAGAGAGAGTTTAGAGAAAAAGTTAAAGGATTCTCTAGTAAAATGTGTGGCTTTAGAAGGAAAACTGCACAACTTTAGAAAGCAGTTGGTCATTATAAATTTCGGTATGCTTCTGCACATTGATTATTGATTCTTGGTGGTACAATATGAGTACTCCTAGAATTTAAGGCAAATGTTATTTTCTAGCACTTAAAACCATCAAGCCACATAAATTACTAATTTCTTGAGAAACACTGCCCTTGATTTTGCAATTGTATGCATAAAATTTTTAAAGAGAAAAAGAGAAATTCCCAATTAATGGTAGAAGGATGCCACATAATGGATTATTTAACCTAAGGTCAAAAATGTTAAATCTCTATAATTAGTGAAGGAAGAAAGAAAACTCCACTCTTCCTGCAGCGGAAGTTTAATGCTTTAATATTCTATTGATTCTAAAAAATACCAAAATAAAATAACGAACTAAATTCACGTTGATTCTAAAGAATATCGTAAACCTAGAGGCTAAGACTTGTTGATTTCGCAGAATGCCAACTAAACTCAAAAACCCAAACAGAGCTTTGAAAACTGAAAATATTATTGAACTATAATCTACCTTCAAATGCTATAGAAAATGGTTATTCATATTAGTAGTGATTATCCTAAACCATAAAAAAAAAAAGCAAAAAAATACCTAAGCTAGTAAGAAAATAATAATAAACTTGTAGACAATAAGGAAACAAATCCAAGTATGATAAGGATTCTTAATCTGCATTATTCCCCCCAGTATGGGGAGAATTCACTCTCGAATTTGGATTGTCAATAACAGTATCTTCATCATAATCACCTCTGAAAGGAATAAGATACTTGACATTAAATATATATGTGGTGCAAATATGTCTAGGAAGCTTCAGTCTATAGGCATTAGGATTTATCTTCTTTATAATCTCCAAGGTCCAATTTTCCTAGTATAAGACCTGTTATACTCTCCAACTGAGAATCTATATTTGGTTAAGACATCCCATACAAGATCTCCCATATGAAATTCTAAAGCTCAATGCCCTTTGTCAACCTCAATTTTATAGTCTTCAGTGGTCTTCTTTAGAGACTATTGTACAGCTGTATGAATTTTTTGAAGCTGCTTAATAAAGTTTTCTATCTTGCTACTTTTGTAAACTAAATCTGGAACTAAGGCTAAGGCATTGGGAGTTCATGGATTTATCTGTGTAATTCACCTGAAAATGACTCAAACCAGTATTATGCTTAATTGAACGATTATAAGCAAACTCAACTTGGTGTAACTTTTGATCACATGTCTTTAGGTTATCGACAACTAGACTACATAGATGGTTTTCTAAAAACCATTGACAACTTCAGTTTAACCAGTTGTCTGTAGGTGATAAGCACTTCCGAAGTTCAAGCTTGGTCAACTTCCATAATATCTTCCAAAAATGGCTAAGAATTTGTGTATCATGGTTAGATACAATAGAACTTGGTAAACCATGCAATCCATAGAATTCCTTAAAGAATAGGCGAGTGTTGAGTGCTGGAAAATACATATTTACAAAGGATAGAATTGTCATTTTATGCTTTAAGTCCCACTAACATTTCTATTTTTATGTATTTATGTTACTTAAACTTTAATTCATGTGTCTTGTTATAATTTAAGTGTTTTATGTATTTTAGGTGTATTTTATCTATTTCATGGATAACGAGAGGTCGGACGGCAAAACGGATAGCCATTTTTTAGCTCAGAATATCTGAAAATCTTAGGAAAGGACATGAAGGCCAGTACCGTATATGTGAACAGTAACGTATACATGAACAAGTATCGTATGCGTGAACAGTGCTGTAGTTCTAGAATCTTGGTGGGGCCCACCTGACACGGCTTTGACCGACTGACGTTGTGTTGACCGATGACGTGGCATCATCCTATTCGACCGAAAAATGCTGACGCGGCTTTCACCAGATGATGTGTCATTGACTAATGATGTGGCGATATATTATTGGACCAAATGGTTGATTTTTTGTTGACTGATGATGTGACAGCATATTAGTAGACCGAAAAATGTATGTACGATACATGCACAAACACGGAATAATCAATTCAATCAAAGCTTGCCACGTGGAGCAATCCTGAGGGTCCAAATTATTTTTATCTGATGGCCATGATTTATTCAGTGAATCTATAAATAGGGGGGCTACCCCCCCTAATTTGACACCCCTGAATTCATTTCTGAGCTCTGATTTCTGTAATTCACTCTCTATACTGTATTTTAATAAAATTCTTATTTTACCCCTAGTTCAAAAATGAATAGCTAATTTATTTTCAAGCTTGGGTTGAAGGTGAAGCCTTAACATGATCCATGGGCTTAATTTGGTAAGTTTACTTTATCTTTCTCTGATTTATTGAGGTTGTTTTGACTTATTGTTGACAAATAATAATAATTTTGTCTAAATTTTGCACTGGTATTCCGGCTCCCTAGTGCAAGATTATTACTGTTTTGCATGATGAGCACTTTATACTTTATTAATTAGAGAAAAACGTCCCCTCTAGTATTAGTGGTCCATCTTGACTCGGTGTTGACAGAGAATAAATCAGAGTTATTTAGTGGACAGTCTTACCACATTGTCGACAGTAGAATTATTATCACCTGGCACAGTGTGTACTTGATACCCAGTTAACATAAGATTATTTCACCTGACACAATGAGCACTTGATACCCTATTTATTAGAGATAGACCTATGAGGAGTGGAAATACCCCCTTATAGATTAATTGGAATTTAAAAAGGAATATTAAGCCCATGGTGAAATGTTGAGTGTGAATCCAAAGACTCAAGCACTTATTTTATATTGTTTCATCTTTAATTTGTTCAAACTATCTTTTTAATTTAAATCCTGCCCAAAAAATCACATCTTACCAATTCACATACAAACTCAGAAGATTAACCCTACACACGATTAAATCTACCTCCTCGTGGGATCGACACTCATCACCATAAATCTATACTGCAATAGATTCATGCGCTTGCGAGTAACATTCAAAGCGTATGTATTCTTTTTGCATGCAATAAAGTGAGACATTTTTTTAAAACCAATCAACAATGACAAATATTGAATCCACACCCCTCTGAGTGCAGGGTAATTCCAAACAAAGTCCATATTGATGGTAGCCCAAAGTTGTATTGGAATTGGTAGTGCCATATATAATCCTGCATTAGTTGCATTACCCTTGGAAACCTGACAGATGCGACAAATCTCGACATAAGTTTGACATCACGACTTATAGTAGGCCACAAATAAGTGTTGGCTATTAAAGCTAGAGTTTTATCATGACACGAATGCCCTTTGTTATGTAGTTCTGCAATGATCTTTAGTCTCAAACTTAAGTAAAGAACATATAATAATTATTTTTGAAAAGGAATCCACCATGCAAATGATAGTCTGAGTGAAACCCTACAGTAATGTCTTCGAATAAAGGACCAAAGAAAAGGTCAATAGCATATAACTTTGAAACGTGTCAAATTTTAGAACTTAATTATCCATTTTTGTCAACAAGGCAGATCATCCACTAAGTCATCTACTACCCTATTGGATTCATCAAAAGTATGCTTTGTTTTAAAAGTACACTACTAAAAAAATGCTAGCCATATGGCATTTCGGTGAGAAAGCTTATCGTGACTATTAAAATGTTTCAATACGGCATGACTAGTATAAAATAGAATCTCTATGAATCAGATATTGATGCCAATGCTTTAATACTTGGACCATAGTATAAAAAATATAAAGTGTCGTAACGTGTCTTGATACTATTTAACTTCTCACTAAAATAAGCTATGGGCTTGCTAGCGAAGAACAGCTCCAATGCTTATTTTGGACGCATCACAATGTACCTAAAAAGTAAGAGAAAAATCTAATATGACAAGTACTGAGGCAGTAGTCAATTTTCCTTTGATAATTCCAAATGCCTTAGTAGCTACTTCTATCCAAGAAAATTGTCTTGATTCCATGCAATCTATGATTGGTGCCATGTTAGTACTGAAATGAGGAATGAATCGCCAGTAAAAAGATATCAATCCGTGGATACTTTTGATGGCAAATAAAGTAGTAGATTGTGGCCATTCTCAAATAGCATCTACTTTCGATTGATCAACAGATATACCAGCATTTAGCACCACATATTCTAAAAATAATACTTTTTCTGTCAAGAAAATACACTTGTTTATTGTAGTGTATAAACTTGTTGTCCTTAAAGCTGAAAGTACTGCTTCACATGTTGTAGATGTAATTCGTTGTATATTATCACAATAAACAACCACAAACTTTCCAATGAAAAGATGAATAACTTGATTCATAACTCGCATGAAAGCACTCGGAGCATTAGATAAGCCAAATGACATTTCTAACCAGTCATATAACCATTCGCGAGCCTTAAAGGTTGTTTTCCATTCATCTTTAAGCTGTTGTCGAATCTAATGGTAGCCACTCTTCAAATCAAGTTTAGTATTACCCCACTAATATGATCCAATAAGTCATCTAATTGAGAATTGGAAAACAATATCAAACTGTAATTTTATTAATAAACTATCCACGCACATTCTCCAAGAACCATTTTCTTTGGAGTCAACAAAGTAGAGACCGCATAGGGACTAATGCTTTCATGAAAAAATTCATATCCTAGTAACTCTTCTGTAACTGCCTGAATCTATAACCATACGTCATACTTTTCTCCCAACTGTGCAAGTAGCCTGAAAAATATTTTGACATAATTACTTATCTTTGTCTTGTTCTTTAAGAGTGAAGAATGCTCGATTCACTATCAACATTAGCCCAATGTTGCCACGTTCTTCAATAGATTATACACTACCATTAGTATTAAAAGTTGGCTCTTCAACAAATTCTTCAATTTCTTCCTCTTGGTACTCTCCACTTTACTCAGTGCCCATGACTAAGCTTTTACTATACTTTTCTCTAATTTTACACTCTGCTGTTTGGTGTCCATTTTTTCCGAAATTAAAGCAGCATAATCTTGAGCCCGAGTTATGGATCATGCTGTTTTGCGGAATTGAAAAGTTGGGCTTGAACTATTGTAAACAATACTTCAAGAACTTTAAAAGTTTGAGTCACTAATATGCTAACTAAATCGTTTCTCTAACTATAAAGCTTGTTGGTGTGCCTCAAAGACTAAGTATGGATCAAGTAAATTCAATTGGTTTTGAAACTATCATCAATGTAGTGAGAAAATCCTCGTTCTTCTATCTATCTATATTAACTCATTACATGCTACCAACCAATGAAATTCTATGGTGTAATCGTCTACTCATTGATTACCTTGTCTTAAATTCTATAACTGTTGTTATAACAGTTTAGCATAATTGTGAGGTAAGAATGCACCATGCAAGTGCTTCTTCAACTTTTCCCAAGAGTCAATCTTCTTTTTGCCTTGTCTCATCCTTGTAAACTTTGTTTATTGCCACCAAGATGCTACCCTTCCACGGAACTAAGTTGCTGCAAACGACACTAGTTTATTATGAAGAACTTCCTTGTATGCAAATTATGAAGAACTTCCTTGTATGCAAAAACTTCCTCAATGGCATTAATTCAATCCAATAATTCTTCTGGTTGGCCATTTCTTTACAACGCAAGAATGTCAATTCTCAATCCAGAATCTCATATTCCATCATCGATAGACTCAATTCTATGTCGACTCTCAGAGAATGAGCTAGCAAAACTTTCACTTGATTTGTCTTCACGTTTTGGTGTATAATGACGTTCAACAGGCAATCTCTGTTATTTGTGCGGCTAACATATCAATCCTAGTTGCCATGCCAGCCATAGGTTCATCTCTAGGAACATCATCCTGATTGTAAGTTATTGCATGAGGGGCAAAACACCCACGGGATTTTCTTGAAGGCATTTTCCAAATTTGGTTTTAAAAGGATTGGGACTAAACTAAAAATTGAGTAAAAATTTAGGCAAAATGGTAATTACGTAAAAATTTTAGGTTATCGGTGATGGTGGTCGGAAATTAGTTAAGGATGGATAAATCTAAAAGATTTTGTGTCGATGAGTATGACAGTGGTGGTGATTTGTCTAAAAGGTGGTGTTTTTGCCAGAAAGTGGAGATAATGTGGCGATTTTGTGTTGGTTTCGATTTCTGGCGATCGGTTTATTGGTCAATGGTGGGGAATGGTGAGAAAGGTCAAGCTAGTAGAGAGGAGTTGACTGATGGTGGTGGTGCTGGCTAAATTATGGCTGAAATCAGTGATCGGTCAATATTGGCATCACACAGATTTTGGCACATTCTGGCAATTTCAACTATAGAATGGTGGCGTGCAAGGCTTTGGTGGCCGACTTCCTATGATTGTGATAGCGGTGACAGATCATCAAAATGGCAATAGGAAAGAATGCCGACAGTTGTTGACGGTAGCTGCTGTGTTGGCCTCAGTTTTGCTAGATTTTTTTTTTATTTTTTAAAATAAAGTGCAATTTAAAAAAAAAAGAGAGAAAAGTTAGGCGGTTGAGGACAGCTATGACCCAAGTTTTTCTGCTCTTGTATCAAACTGATGTAATCAAAGTTTAATGTTCTAATATTACGTTGATTCTAGAAAATACCAAAATAAATTAACGAACTAAATTCAAGTTGATTTCAAAAAATACCGTGAGCCTATAGGCTAAGACTCATTGTTTCCGCAAAATACCGAGAATTAATTAAACTTAAAAACTCACATAGAGCTCTAAAAACTGAAAATATTATTGAACTCTAATATGCCTTCAAAGGCTACAGGAGAGACTATTTTATAAGAGTAATGATACAACCACAAACTCTTGTATAAACTAAATTTATACAAACTGATTTGGTATTAATTCATTGGTTAAAAGAAAATATAAAATAATGAAAACAAATCATGTAAACCAAGTAATATTTAATTCAACTAATTAAATTATGGCACATCAGTTTGTACAAAATAAATTTATACAAAAGTTTGTGGCTATATCATTACTCATTTGATATTAGTAGTAATTATTCTAAATCATTAACAAAAAGGAAAACAAATTCTTAAACTAGAAAGAAATTAACAAGAAACTTGTAGAAGAAACTAATCCAAGTACGATAAGGATTCCTAATCTACATCAACTATATTGTAGATCATTCTGTCGTCAAGTATTTAAACCTAAGAAGAGCTCATTGAGCAATCTCAAGTTGCCAAAAGGGTTTGAAATAAGGCCAGAGAATGAGTTTGAGCTCAAGTCAAAGCCAATGAGTCTAGAAGCACTGGTGATGGAATTGGGAATTGTTCCCATAAGTTTATTAATCTCCACGGTTAAAAACTCCAAGTTCGGAAGCAAGTGGCCAAGTGTTGATGTTAGATAGCCTGTGAATTGATTACCAACGAGGTTAACGAGTGTTATGGTTGAAATGTTGAATATAACGGGTGGAATGAGACCACTTTAATTTATTGCGACCAAGAACTAGAGTCTTTACCTTTTGTAGGTTTCCAATCTCGGTTGGAATTTCACCTACCATAATTTCAATTTTCTTATTGAATTGAAAGAGTCAAAAATACATGCAATGGAAGATGGTAAAATTCTTGCCTTGCTTCGTTTGGGAAAAAAATTAATCATAGCAAAAACGAATTACTTTTAAGGAATAATCAATTTGTGAATTCACACAACTTGGCTTTGGCTAACAATTATTAAAAATATAGGGAAAATAGCCACCTAAATCTCCAAAATCTGAAAAAAATGATCACAAAGACCTTCAAGTTTTAAATAGAGGACATGAGGACCTTCTTTTAACTATAATATCCTTTAATTCTATAAACTCATAATAATTGACTTTAAAATTTTGTAACAAATAGAAATATGGCATTAAAATAAATGTAATAATATCTACATTTTAAAATAGTTTTAATATTTAAAAAATATTTTTATATTTTAAAATAAATTAACCTATTTTATTATAATTAAAGTAATTGTTAATAGTAAATAAAAACGTCATTGATCTTGATTGAAGTGATGCTGCTTTTATCTTCTTCTTTTTAATCAAATACTTAATAATATCATGAAGAAGAGAAGAAGAAGAAGAAACAGTCTATCGAAACAACTATGGCCGCGTAAACTTGTACATACAAACTATGAAAGCTATTTGCTAGTCCATTCCCAATTCCATGCACAGCCATTTTTATTAGTATATTTTGGGATATTATCATTTTCCTATATAAACTTTTCTGATATATTACTTTATCATTAAAGCTTTCTGACAATTTTTTTTCTACTTAATTCAATTTTTATCCTTTTTACACCAAATTATCGCTAACTTTGTTAAGAAATTGTCAATTTCACAATGATGTTTTAATAATTTCAGTATATTAAGCCAAAAGTACTATAATATTTACAATTTCACCAGTTAATTATTTTTAGACATTAAAAATAATCAATTCTATATAATTAATTCTATAATTTAAAAATTATTGCTTTGTGTATAATTAATTCTATAAATAAATTAAAATCAAAATTATTTTGAATATTATTAAAAAATAATTTTAATATTAATAAGGATATATTTTGTTAATTGTACAATCTATTTAACCCAAAGATTTCTTTTTAAATCTCTATAATAAATGCAGATATATTATTAAAATAAATTCCATAATCTAAAATTTTAATATTATTTTTAATGTTAAAAATCATTTAGTATTATTAGTGTACTAGATAGGTTATATTATTTATATTAAAATTGTATTAATTAAAAAACTTTAAGGTCAATTTTTTAATTACTAAATCAAAGGGTGTTATAGTAAAAAAATAGTCTTGGTGTCCCTTTTTAAAAAAATTGAGTCTTTGTGACTATTTCCCTCAAACGTTAGTGGTGCAGGTATCCTTTTTCCAAAAATATAAATTGAAATATATAGAAAAGTTCGTGGGTTTGTCCACAATTTAGTATTTTCACATATAAATAATTTTAAATATAACTTTCACAATTTTACAATCATAGATTAGAATTTATCCAAAGATTAAAACTAAAATTGTTATTAATTTTTTAATTAATAAACCAAGAGCACCAAAGAAACTTTATCGTCATTATGATAATATATTATTATTCTTGTTACTTTCTCTTACTTGCTACTGTTTTATCTCTCCTAGTATTACTGTGCTTTATAAATTATTAAAGAGAGAAGAGAGAAAAATAGTAGTAAAATTAATGATCCATCTCATCTAACGAGCATCACCCTTCAATGATTTTTAAGTTGATGGTTGCAAAATTGTGTTTAAAATTTTGTTATTTTCAAAACGAATTCTTTTGCATCAGCTACAGCTAGCCATAGCAAGCAGGATTTTGAACGACATATTGAAAATGAATTCTGCAGACATCAATGCAAATTGCTAATAAATATATCTACTTCAAAAAGATGGAGTGGAAGTTGAACGCACCTTGAAGTTCGTTTTAACAGATTGAGATACATAAGCTTAAGAGTTGACTTTAAATATAGGCAAATAAAGTGATAATTTAAAACTCTGTATTTTTGGAAGTTTTTTTTTTATTTCTTTAATAGTTCTCTAATTAATAACAGCGCTGATATATACCCCGAGTCCAAACCCGAGTCAAGCCCTGAAGATTGTGAAAAACGACTCTATTTTGAGAATTAATTTTTTTTTATTTTAAAATTAAACGCCTGTTGTTTCATTTCTTTTTCTATTTTCATTTTCGTTCCTTTTTCTTCCCAACTACAGAGCATTGTTATCTTCCTTCATAGCCCCCTCTAATTCCTCCAAATCTGCATCTGAAAACGATGCATCACAGAGACTCTGCTTCTGCAAACAATAAATCAAGTAAATGAATGCGCTAAAATCATGTAGCTTGGCTGATTTGTTCAAAATCTGCTTTTGCTTTTACTTTTGCATCATTTTCAGAAGCAAAGTCTAAGGTTGGGATGTGTTTTAATAATCCTGATGGAGAATATTACAAAGCTTATGGGTAATTAGAATTTTGGTCCCTGAACACAATCATACTATGAGTCTGAAATTATCCTATTGCTCCATTATTTCAATCTGTTTTTTTATTTCAATCTGTTTTTTTCACATGAGAGAGTTGAACACAACAATACCACAATACCACAATACCCAGATCTGCAAAAGAGAGAGAAGTTGGTGGTCTTCTTAAGGTCAACAGAGTATCAAGAAGTTGAGAAGCTACACAATCGACAAGCTAAAGATTTGAGGAGGTTTTCTTTTTCAGTTAAAACATATCCATAGATAATATTCTCAAATCACGGATTTTTTCCTTTTCCAAAACCAGGAGAGAGGTTGTGGGGACTGTGGCCAGAAAGAATTATTTTTTTTAAATAATAACTTTTTCTTTGGCTAAAACGGTACGTTTTTAGGGTGTCGTGGTTTGACTCAGGGAGGTAGCATTTTCCAATTAATAAAGATCTTTTTGAAAATTAATAATATTGTTTAACCATTAATTCATTCATTATTACTCTTTGTAAGAAAAAAAATTAAATTATTTTCTAAATAATATAATTATTTAACGATAGAATCTTTGATTTCTAATTGCTGTTAAAAATCCTATAATCTCAAAAATCCTTATATGAAAAATTTCTTGCCCTTTTCTCTCCAGAAAAAGTTATTACATTCATTGGTTCATTTAAAAAGGGAAAAATTAGTTTCTTAAAATTTAAAATCCACATCTATTATCTTATCATTAATTCATCATCTCTATTTTTTATGTACTACCATTCTAAATATTCTATTTGAAAATAGATTTTTAAAAAAAAAGATATCTTCTTGACCTTTTTTTTAGGTTTTATTTTTTAAAATTTTTAGGATCCTTTTTATTATTGCTGACATTCAAGAATTAAAGATTTTTTTTATGTTTCTTTGAGTATTAAAATTATAGAATAAAAAGATGTTTCATTTAACAAAAAAAATCACCCAAGCCTCTAAATACTCCAAACCCGGCCCTAATAAACTTACTCAAATTTCCTATGCTTGAAGGAATATTTCCTTTAATAATGTTGGACTTCGAGTCCAACAACGCTAGCTTCGACAAGTTGAAGTGAGAATTTGGGATGGGACTGGTGAAATTGGTATTACGAAGACTCAACGCTTAGAGTTTGGATAAGACATCCATTCAAGATGAAAAGTTTCCACTTAATTTGTATTTAGTGAAACTCAAGAATCGGAAACGGCACAATTGCCACAATTCGTTTGGCGGATGACTATAGAAATTGTTACGACTAATATCAAGACACATTAAGAATGAGAGATTTCTTAAGTGTGGAGGAACTGTGCCTTCAAGACCCACAACTGACAAATTGAAGGCCGTAACTCTATGATGATCAGCAAACAGCAACTAACCACAAATAGGGGCGAGTCCATTTGTTAGCCAGAACGGGCTGCAGCCCGTCTAATATTTAGAAAATTTTTTCAATTTTATTTACAGAAATACCATTATACATAACTGCTGCTGTTATCTTTGCAAGTTTGCCATTCCATATAAACTTAAAAACAGGTCGTGTACACTAATCCAAAATCTAATAATTCGTCAAACTCACTAAAGGTGCTTTTGTTCGAAGATAAAATTTAAAATTCAATCTTAATGACTCATTAAAATAGGAGAAGCGATGAGAGGAAAAGATATTGAAGGGGATTCTCATTCTTGTTTCCTACCTTCAATATTTTTTTTCTTTTTTTTTTGAACTTAATAATCAATTTTTCTTTTCAGCCCATCGTACTTAATTCAAGTACTTTTCCAAATATAAACTTAATTGTCATTTGTTAAGATTGACCAGTCTTCTCCCCCAACTCAATTAACCTCTAGTTCTGCAAGGAATCTCGAGGGCCGGTCTGTTATTGAGTTCATTTTCGATGGCTTGTATTGACATAAACTCATAACATTTCTAAGTAAACGGCTAAACGCATGTGCTTGTCAATTCTCATTGTTATTATATTTCCTTGTGTTCCCCACTATGTATATGGCGACTTTGTAACGTAAATCAAGGGCTTATGCCTTGTGTTACGGCACTTTGCCCTTTTTTTTCTCCGGAAGAATAAGGAGAAAAACAAGCAAAACAAGACGACCTTGACTCACCAGTAAGCATACATCTCATTAATAGATTAAGGGCAATTCCTCAATTATATTTAGTATAATTTAAAACTGATAAAAATAAATAACAAGCGAGTTAAGCGGAATCGATATCTTATTTTCACTTTATTTTATTAATTGTAAGTTATTAAATGTAATTTAAATGAGACCCAATTAAAGTTGCTATCAATGTCTTCACAATACCCACCTCAAACTGTTCCCCTGTTTCACCCAATTTTCTTGCCAAAATGCCTCCTCCTCCTCCCATACCGTCTGATCAAATCTTCGATCCAATGTCATTCTATTATCAAAAACTTCAATCCCCATATCGTAGTCGGCACTTGCGGTTACGTTTGTTTATTTATGATTTTAAAGCATAGAGTTTAATAATACGGTGATTATGCCATTAAACCATATGGCTTAATAACTTTCACGATTATTACACTATTAAACCGTTTAATAATTTTCTTAGACTTTAACAAATACAAGATTTTGGATTGTAATATATATAACCGCGACTATCAAGCGGATTAATTGCATTCAAGAAATAGTAGTTCACTTGAAACATTTATTAAACACCTTGTAAGCCAAACATAAGTTAGGTTCTATTTGGTATTGAGGTCTTATAGATTTTAAACTACAACTGCTGTGGAAAAAAATATAATTATGTAATAAAAGTTAATAATATATAGTAAAATATAATTTTTTAAATAATAATTTTAATAAAAATAATACATATAATATAGGTTTTTCATTATAGTACTGTGAGATCAAATTAACTTAATTTTTAAACTACAATAATTAACTTCTATAGTTAAAGTCCACACATAAAGTCCCATCGGCCAAGAAGGGAATTTTTCTATTGATTTTTAACTTTCTTCTAACTTTACCTCCAAACATTTAAGTGTCGCACCTTATATAGTTGCCCACCTTTAATACCAAATAAGGCCTTAGCTTCTGCGTTGCTATGTTCGATTCCAGTTGAGCCAAACATAATGATCAATACCAAACAGTCTCATAATACTGTATTATCTCTTGATGTTACCACTTTTACAATCACAGCATCCCAAACCACAAAACAAATTAGGAGGGAAAGTGGCAGTCTCTCTAAATTTGGCACTCTTTCTAATGATATTTTCTACATGTTTTGTTTGGGCAACCAGAAAAGACTACGGTGTTGATGTATTGCAAACTTTTCAAATAGACTTTTTACTACTAATAAAGTTTTTACTCAAATATTTTCAGTTATTTGTTCGTCCATGAAATCTTTTATAAAAATTACAAAATTATTTTAATAAATAATTTTTTTTTAAAATAGGTAAGGAAAGCAATCTCCAAACATGCATGCAATTGCAAATATATGCTTCAAAAGAGAAGGTGGAAGCGGAACATACCTTGCAGGTTGTTATCAGCAAAATTCAGATGCACAAGCTTACTCAAATTTCCAATCTTAGAAGGAACATTTCCGTTAATAATATTGAACCTTGAGTCCAATCTCACCAAACTTGATAAGTTGAAGAGAGAATTAGGGATAGGACCTGTAAAACTGTTATTACTGAGACTCAACACTTGAAGTTTGGAAAAGAAGAGCTTTAGATGCAAGAAGAGCTGATTCATCCGTTGTTAAGTTTCTTACGGCTGCCATAGCTAAGCCACCATGAAACAGTGTAACAATAACATAGGAAAAAAGTACGAAAAGCGCATATTGGTTCTTCTAAGCTAATCAAGGGGAAGGGAGATAGATATAAATAATTTTAAAGCAAGGGTGCAGGGAACACGCACTACCCGAGTAATGAGCTGATTCCATGAGTTGACATCGGTCTTCATTTTCATTCTCATCCGTATTGCCAAATGAACATTCTAAATTACAAGAAGTTTAACTCCAAGTTCATTTTTGTTAAATTACGTGGTAGATAATTCACATTGCATCATTATATTTTGATTCAATACCCAAATTCAATCATATACTCTATGAAGAGTAACGATAGAGCTATCAGTTTTTGTACAAATTAATGTGTCATATTTACGTTTGGATAAATAAGAACATCTGATAATTCACTTGAATTTTAACCAGTGGGTCTATGTCTCAATCACTACTCATTTGGAAACATTATATCCTGTCTTTATCACTAGTTTTATTTGTGCCGTTATGTTTCTACTCTTAAGCTGATTGATGCAAACCACTCCCGATCGGGGTGGTTTGAGTGTATTATAGTCTTCAAACTAAAATTTTAGTTTCGCCACTTAATCAAACCAGTCCAAACCAAACTTTAGATGCTGAGCAAATATGGTGATGATGGTATTTGGCTTTAAGTTAAACTGACTTTCTCCTAGAAAACCAAAAATAAAACTGCTTATCTTTTAGAGTGATGCTATTAGCACCTCTCTAAAACTATTATAAAACACTAGTCTCGCATTTATAATTTAGCTTAATTCAAATGACAGCTGAACTCATTATACTACAATTTTCTGGCGCTCCACCCCATATATCATAAATTCTTCACAAATTACAGAGATTGGGGTTTTACGATTTGTGTGGATTGGAAGTTGAGCGTTGTGTAGGTGATATTCTAGTTACAAGGACGTGTGGGGTTTAGTTAAACTTGTCCTTTTATGTAATTTTCCTTTTTAATGACTAACCTGTAAGTACAGAAATGGGCTTCGTAAGGATATTGAAGGGGTTGTCATAGCCCTACTCCATTTCCTATTGAGGAGAGTCAGGAGATGAGAGATTTGGAAGGATCACTTTCTTTAAACATTGAGCTTTGATGGGCATAGGTTGATTTCTCTATCTTTGCTGGGCTCGATCACCCCGGCCTTTTGATTAAAGCCCAATGCTTTACTTGTTGACTCAACCAATCATTGTTTCTTTTCAAGTCACTAGGCTTGTTCAATATTATTTCTGAATTTATATTTTTTAAAAACATAAATGAGAATGAAAATAATATTTTGTAGTTATTATATTTCGAATTTAAATATGTGTCTAGTATTATTTCTGTATCATGTATTTTAAAACTCAAAACAGTAATATGCGTTCGGTAGATATAATTAGAAATGATAAAAACAAAGTATATGTGTTCAGTATTGCCATTTTCAAAAATAATTTTTACTAAACATTTAAGTCGTATTTGTTGTTAGAAAAAATTGTTTAATTAATACATATACAAACATACCATAAATAATTTAAACAAAATAATTATCAAAATAAAGCTTTAGTATTAGCATTAATAAAAAAGGTTTTCCCATAAAAAAAAGTTTTATATTATTATTATTTTTTCACTATAATTAAGATATAAATTACAACATCTATAATTTAAACAAAATAATTATAAAAAATTACATAGTAAACATCATGCATTACGTGTGTAATGATGTCACATAGAAGTTGTAATTCTATCTTTTGTAGCATTTATCTCTGCAACACTTACTGAAGATAAATCAATATTAGTAAGTGACCTATTAGTGTCTCCTTCTTCATTGGTAATCATATTTTGCACATCAAAATCCTCAAATAACCTATCACTTCAATTTTCTTGTCGAATAGAATTATGTAAAATGTAACATGCAATTGGAATTAGATGTTGCTTACGTAAACTATACAATATACTGCGAAGATAGATTTTACTTTAATATATTCAACCCAAACAGCTTCCGATGATGTGATTGTATTTGAAATAGGATCCCAACCAAACCCAATATGAGCTATTACGTCAAAAAAATCTCGATGTTTTTTGCGCACCTATTAAACTTGAACTTAAGTTGCCATACATTGAATCTTTTTGGGAATTGTTCAAATAACTCATCACTTATACTAGTCCAAATTTTCTTAGTGAAAGTTGATGATTGTAAATCACCCTTTTTAAGATGGTTGTACACTATACGAATAAAAGCGGTTTTAGTTCGGCTAGACCAATCAACCTTATCCTCACCATCAACATCATGTGCAACCATATCTTGTTACTAAAAAATTAGAAAAAATAACATATATCAAATATTAATGAAATTAAAGAAACTACTTCCACACATACATAGCCTAAACTCTTGGAATTAATCAAATTCAACATAGTACCAAAGCCATTTCAGCAATGTGTCATTGATTAAAAATTGAACAAATTAAAATCCAATATATTCTACTACAAATTAACCAATTCAAATTAAGGGCAAGCTCTTGTCAAAATTGTTTTAACTCAATTTTTTTAGGGCACAACAAAAAATTTACAATCAATGCTATTGTATTATAATCAATTAATCAATTTGGTAAAATGGGTTTTTATTTTTTGTTCTCACTTCCACAAGCTACAGGCTGTTTAAGTGAATTCCATCAAAAACAAAGTTTTGAAAAGTCTCTATTTCTCTTTAGTAAGAAAAGCCGAATTTGCCTGACTCATTTTCTCTCTAATAAAACAACATTTTTTGAGTAACAGACAACAAACTCAATGTCCTATTTCATGCAACAAAAGTATGAACAAATAATCAATTCCAAAATTTTGGCATGAACTGAGAGAATCCACAATATAACATGCTCTAAAGAATAATTACTCAAGATTATTCAAATAATTACTCAAAAAAGTTACTCTTTTATTTTCTCAAATAAAACAAATACTAGCAAGAGACAGAGCCAAGAGAGCAGCAGCAGTCTAGGCAGTCAAGATGCAGTAGTAGCTACTACGTGGAGACGGAGCAACAGAAGCCACGACGAAGATAGAGCTGCAACAGTGGCTAAGATGAAGTTGTAGCAATGGCAGGGACAAAGGACAACAACTGGCACACTGAGAGAGAGTAAATCGGGAGAGAGTGTTGTTGGATGAAGATAGGGGGAGAGAGAGAGAGAGAGCGTTGTTGGATAAAGATCTGTCGTAACCAAATCGAGAAAGCTGATGGTGGAGAGAAAGCCATTGACGAAGAGGTAAGAACATGAGATAAGTTCACGAGCTTGTGGTTTTGTTTTTTAATTTATTTTTGAGTTCTGTCTTGTAATATTTAGAGAACATGTTTAACATGTTTTTATAATTGTAGTTATAAAAGTGAATTTGAATTTTTTATTCTGTAATTTATTTTTTAAATTCAGTCCACGGAACATGTATTATATCTACATTATGAAAATGAAAATGAAAACAGTGGGTGAAAAATGGTACCGAACAAGCCCTTAGGGTTTGGCAAATTCTTCTATTCGGACCGTAATTTGTAAGTAAAGTTTGAGCCTAATTTGGATATTTTAAAAATATAGTCGAGTCGGGGTAAGTCCGGCCCAACAGACTCGAGCTCAGGCACGGCGGACTTCCTTTGCCATCCCTAATTTCACTTTTCTTTTTTTCTTTTTTTTTGCATTCTAATATGATTAACGTCAACTACTATAGTTAATTTGTAATGATGTGTCATTTTTCGTGAAATCACATGTTGTTACCTACTTCTTCTCAATACTAGCTGAGGTAAGAATAACAGATGGAGGTCATATATGCACACACACACACACACAATAAATAAGAAAATGATGAAATGGGGCTGAACAATGGGATTTTCTGAAATCTTGCACTGATGCATAAGTCAGTAGGCTGATTCGGTGAATTTGTGCTGTTGATGGTTGTGATTGGAATCATCTTTATTAGCTTAACCTCCCCTCTCTAGATTTTAGACTCGTGGCCTCCCTTCCTTTGACTGATTCAATTACGCACGTGAGGAGTAATATATCTTGCCTGGGATCCTTCCCTGAAATAAGCTATTACATACCAGATACCGCATGAGTCTCCAATTGTTGACCACTCATATGACGACCACATGGAAAACCCACCGATGCTATTTTTATTTTATCCACTATGAAAATGTGTCACGGATACTTGGACAGATCTAGTTTCTCACCAAATACGTTGTAATTAGCAATTACGCACGCGTTATTGGTGATATAAATATCAATAATTAATTGTTGATAAATTAGTGTTCAAATGCATCATAAGATGCTCTCGACAACGATGCAATATTTTGGGTACAATGAAACCAAAGAGAAATTTTAAAGCAACTCTCAAGGGCCCGAGTGTTTACAGTTCAAAATCATGGGATTGGATAATTTTGGAGTAAAATAATTCTTATCATGTCTTTGCTACCAAAAAGCAGAAGTGTGATAAGAAATGATGGGTCCGCCGCTTAATCTTAAATAGTGATAAAATTCTATTTTAAGCTAAAATTTCATCTCAAGCCACCCAGGCTTTGGTTGGGTGGTTAGGATTGCTGCCCTCTATAAATATGAGGACAGTAATTTAAATTTTCATAAATAAAATATTAAGATAGTAGTTTGAATTTTTATAAATTTATTTTAATAATTATTTTTTGAATGAAAGTAGTTTTTTTTTTTTATCTAAGTGTAAATAGAGTAAATATCCCTCGAATATTAGAGAGGTTTAAAAATCTAAATAGTACTTCATAAAAATTGATGTCTAATTCTAATAATAATCTAATTTATAAATATCAACTAGAATTTCATATAATATGAGTTGTAATTTAAGTAATAGCCTCGTATTATATAAAAAAAAAAAAAACTAAAATTTCATCTCACAACTATTCACGGGATTAAGAGATAAAAATCTCTAGTCTCTTTCTTGCTCTGAACTCTTCACTAAAATCAATTGCAGGATATTATGACTTCAAGGATATGAGTCCCTGCATTGATGTTCATACTATTTTTTTCATTTTAATGAGTTTTTCCAATTTTTGGTGTATATAATTAATTTAAGCTAAATAAAAAATTTAATTGAAGATAATTTTAATAAAATTAAATATATAAGAAATAATTCATAGCCGATTCCATAGCATATCAAACATAATACAAAATTATTTATAATATAATTCAATATCGTACTAAACATAACATATTATTATATATATAATTAAGTATTATCCAATTCAATTATGTCACATTCAATCTTATCTAATCCAAAACACTAAACAAGTTCTAAGACATTCCCCTTACTTAAATCATTGTGTACCGATTATGTTTTTACTGTTTTTAAATTGATTTGGCTCAATTTAATTTGTAGGATATCTAGTGAACTCAGTTTCTACTATATGGCAAGCACGAGACACACAATAGAATTATAATATTTTTAACCTGTGGATTAACCCTCATTTCTCTACCTATCGATAATTATTAAAAAAAAATATATTATCTTATTAGAAAATGAAACCAATAATAACAGCTCTCTTTGTCTCACTCTTTCAACCCTGTGACCGTCCATTTTTCTGAACTGTAGTGTCTTTCCCAGTTCCCACTTCAACTTCGCACTTCACAAATTCAACTCTCCACTTTTCAGCACACCAAAATCGGCTTTGAAACAGATATAACTTCTTTTTTTTTTTGGGTTAAAGAAATCATCAATGCATTCACCTTAACATCATCTTCAATGGCCTCCATCTCCCTCCAACCCCACCCTTCAACTTTACCATTCTACCCCTCAATCTCGACCCCATCAAACTCCAGTCTCCTCCATATCAACTTCCGCTACAGAACCTTGAAACCCACTTGCTGTCTCTCCATTCGTCAATCAAATGACTCAAGAACCGACACCAACGTCGAAAACGACAACACTCTCCGTATAGTTTTTGCTGCCGGAGGAACCGGCGGCCACATATACCCAGCTGTGGCCATAGCCGATGAGCTCAAAATCATCAACCCCACAACTCAAGTCCTCTTCATTGGATCACAGAACAGCATGGAATCCGCTTCTGTCCCGTCCGCAGGCTATGATTTCGTCTCGGTCTCTACAACTGTTCCTCTGTTTCGCCCCATTTTCTCCCCACAAAACCTCCTCCTTCCTTACCGTTTGATCAAATCTTTGATCCAATGCCATTCCATTATCAAAAACTTCAATCCCCATATCGTAGTTGGCACTGGCGGATACGTTTCGTTCCCCATTTGTTTGTCAGCGGCTTTGCGAGGAATCAAACTTGTTATTCAAGAACAGAACTCAGTTCCCGGTATTGCCAACTGGGTTCTTTCATTTTTCGCTCATAAAGTGTTTGTTGCGTTCAATTCAACAATTGAGTGTTTCCCAAGAAAGGATAAGTGTGTAGCGTGTGGGAACCCTGTGAGATTGTCTTTAAGGACTTATGTGTCGAAGGTGGTGGCAAGGTTGAATTTTTTTCCGAGGTTGAAGAAGGAGGACGAGGTGAATGCGAAGATGGTGTTGGTTTTGGGAGGGTCCCTGGGTGCTAATGCTGTGAATATTGCTATGCTGAATTTGTATTATCAGATGCTGATGGAGAAACACAATTTGTTTATTATGTGGCAGACGGGTGTTGAGGCCTTCAATGAGATGGAAAGCCTTGTTAGGAACCATCCACGTTTGCTTTTGACACCGTAAGTTATTAGTCTCTGGCACTTTACTGTTTTCTCGGTCTGTATTTTGTTACATGTTGGGATTCATATTGTTTGTGTTGTATTTTGATTGTGAATAATCTCGTGTGGTGCAGTACCTTGATTTGATAAATAATTTGATTCAGCGAAAAATAAAATACATGACATGACATTGCTAGAGAGGATTGGAAAGTTAATGAATTAGTGAGCTAGATTATGCTTTACCTTTTGTTATTTGAGGATAATATCAGCAGTCTTTCCAGCGCAAAGGTAGAGGAAATTGATCCTTTTTACCCTGGAAGAAATGTTAAATAGCCATTTTGATTGTGAATTATTGTGTAGGTTATTTCTTAGTCATTTTTTTCCCCGTAATCTTGGACACGCTGATCCCACATTCTGCCATTTGGGTTCCATTATGCAAAAAGAGAGACTTGTCAGTTCTAGTGTAAAGAAAGAGGGTCGGCCTGATTGCTAAAATAGTGATTGCTCACATGAGGGCAATATGCCAACTGAGCAACCTTTTGCCCATTTTCTTATGCAGTAAAGTTTTCGTCCCTACAAGTCAAAAGAACGGCCCCCTGGCCTATGATTTTTATATGACTGAGGTAACGATCATTTATTCCCCCAAGCTATAATTTGGTGGAGTGAGTATCTTTCTTTAGGAAGATAAGAAAGATCTGGTGATATTTTTGTGGATTACTCTAGAGTCTAGAGCCATATGGTGGGTGTAGAAGATATAATGCTGACTTTGTGTCTTTGACTGTAGGACCTTCCAATCTATTACACCAATGGAGATTCTCAATTAAGGAAGAAAATAAGTCTTTTCTAACTATAGGAATTTCACAATAAAGCAGTACAGCTACGTTGTTGTGATGAAGGATGGTGGATGACCTTTCTAACAGTGCACTGTTTGGCCAATCTCAAACTCTGACTTTTTACTTACCGCTGACAGTAAATTGCTTCAAACATCGTATTCCCCAACAAGAAGCTTTTTGCACAATATTCCTGGTTTTCCCTGGACAGTACTTGAACTCAAGAAGGTGATCACTGTTGATGAAATTGCTGTGGACATAATGAATGTGGCAAAAGCCCTCACTATAGCAGAGTTCTACCGATGAGGTTCAACAATGTTAATGTTGAAAGAACTGATCCCAAAATCAATGCACATTTGCTACTTTAATTAGCCTAGGTTTATTTTGTTTTATTTTTATTAATCCATTTGTTTTTTAACTTTCACCTCATGTTCCTGAACCATGTTATATTTTCTCAATTTCATTTTGAACTTTAGACTTCCAGTTTTTGAAATTAGTTTTCCTTTCCCCTACCACCCCCCCCCCCCTCCTTCTTCCCCTTTTCTAGTTATTTTCAGCGGCTTTTATGTAGTAGTCACATTCTGTGTTCATTTTATCTGGTTTGTATTTCCTTTGTTATTGACATACCTATGCAATTATTTATTGAAGGTTCTTGCATTCTATGGATTTGGCATATGCAGCTGCAGACCTCATTGTGTCAAGGGCTGGTGCAATGACTTGTTATGAGATCTTGGCTACAGGAAAACCTGCAATTCTGGTAATTGGGGCAACAAATATTTTCTCCTCTCTAATAATATAAATCTGAGTTAGGAGCTCTTGGTTATGATATACTAGTTTAATCGTGTATTTTTTGATAAATTTTTACTTCTGGTTTGGTTGTACTTCAACTCGTTGTCTTTAAAATACTTTCCAGTTTAGTTTTAACCAACACCCCCCCTCCCCGCGGGAACTACAAATATGATTAGCTATCTTGAATGATCAAATAACAAAAAGTCCTTCTTTTAATTTGTAGATACCATCACCAAATGTTGCAGAAGGACATCAATTTAAAAATGCATCCTTAATGGCAGATGTAGCGGGTTCAAGAGTTATTATTGAAGATGAACTTGATTCAATTACCCTTGGAATGACTATTGAAGAGATACTAGGTATGCTGTATATGTTGCTTACACTGGTAATTACTGTATATTGATACTTTATATCCTGCTTCTGTATCTAAATATGATTAAGATTGAATAAATTCCTAGAAATTTAGGCTGGTAGAGGTGCGTTAGGATTTTCTATTTGCATAAAATAGGAAATGGTTTATATGATATTCTTGTTAACTGATTTGCTACAGTTTCAGTTACCTGTTTTAGTGACAGCATCTTATGATAACAAAATTGTATCTTTATTGTATAAAGATTTGACGCTGTCATGATTAGTATGCGATAAATGTGTATAGCTTTTGTGAAATCTTTCAGTATACACCTTGGTGAGGCTTCTAAAATGTTTTGTCATCTTCATTTCCCTGCTTTTGATCATTAACGTGCTGTTATAATCTTTCTTATGTTTTTATGACACTGTATCTGATTGAGGTATGCTCATTAAAACAACATATCGGGTCACAGATTAAACACAAAAAATAAAGAAATAATAATAGACCTCAGGAGAAGCACATTTCTTGCAAGAGTTGGCATCAATCTTTTTTTTTTGTGTGTGTGTCTTATCTCTATTCTGTTTCACAACAATAACATTCTTTTCATTTTCTTCTTATCTAAGATGTGTTATTGGTGATCTCCTATTCTAGAAAGGGAGGACATGAAAATTAAGCTCCACTTTTGTCAAAAAGTTACAAATTATTGAATATTATATTTTCTTTTACAGTTTCACCTATTTTTTCGGTGACAGGCAATGAGGATCTAATGGCAGAAATGTCTGAAAGAGCTCTGAAAGCTGCGAAGCCAGGTGCCTCTGCAGATATTGCACAACACATTCTTTCTCTTAATGAATCATCGCAACCAAAGAAAAGCAACAAAATATAGTTGACGGATGAAGTTTTTGATGCGTGAAAATTGATCCAGATCTTGGGAATCATCACTGGTACACACCACCAATTATACCCGTGTTCATGGCCGTACAATTCCGCACATGCTGTTCATGAGGCAAGGATCGGAGCATTATCTCTTCTTCCACTAACTTGAGAACTGATTTTGACAAGCAGTTTTCACACAACTAGTAAGAAAAAGTAGTTTGGTTAGAAAGATTTTCCGACATTCAAATACTAGGAAAGACACTGTAATTACTTCATTTCTTTGTGTGTGGAATAAAGGTGAGAGATTCATTTTCTGTCTTGTAATCATCTAATATGTATAATCTACATTTCGATTTGGTTCGGGCCCCTTGTGATCTGTATCAACTTTCTGGCCCTCAGAAAGATTGTTGTAAGAAGCAGCTGTATTGGCTAAGAATAGAATCCCATTAACATCGCTACATAACAATCTTTAGCATCTTTGTTGGCGGCTGCTCATTCATATTGACTTTGCAAAGAATATGATTGATCTGATAATATTTTTGAAAAAAAAAATTGAAATAGCATAAACCTCTCTAAAGTTAAAATATTCGACAAAATTGCAGTTTATTTTTAAAAGAAATTTAGATCTTGTTACTGAGTTGAATATTGAATTATGCTCACATTTTCTGTTATGAGTGTATTTATAATAATGTACTATTAAAGTTTAATTAAAAAGTTCAGCTCGTGCCTTTCAATTCGTTGATTTTTCAAAAATGCTTGTAAGATTCTTGACTTTGTAAACTTATCACTAAAATTTGATTTGGCAGCACTCGTCAGCAGAAATCGTGCGTTGCGTATGATAATTTTTTCTCAAATGGATAATGGCGAGGAAGTAAAAAAAGGGCCCCACTTAATCCCCAATTAATAACTGTTACTTACACGTCACGCCAGCACGTGCCGAATATAAACCATTGGAAAAAAAAATAAACGGAAAACAGAAAAATCTTTTCACTCTTCAAAGTGGAAGCAAAATTGGAAAAACCGAAAACAACTAAATCAAAATGTTCATCCTCGGATGCCAAAATGGCGCCGTTCTTCACATTAATAATCCGGCGCGCTCCAACCCTTGCCGTCGGGTCCGGGTACGAGTCCGAGTCGTTCCATTCAAACCATTGTACACGCATGGTGGTGGCGTGACAGAGAAGAAAACCAGCAATGTCGTCACGAAGAAGCATAAGAACAAGATCTGTACGGCCGACGAGCTCCATTACGTCGCCGTTTCGAACTCTGATTGGCGGCTCGCTCTGTGGCGGTACCTTCCTTCGCCGGCGGCTCCGCAGCGGAATCACCCGCTGTTGCTTCTGTCAGGAATTGGAACTAACGCCATTGGCTATGATCTTTCTCCTGAGGTCCCTGCTTCTCTTTTAAGTGTCTATTTATTTCCTTTTTTTTATAAAATTTTCGTTCTTTCCCTTTTTTTCCCTTTTTGGCATCATATTTGATATTGGGTGCAGTGGCTTTTAATCAATGGCTTCTGAAATAATAGAATTAGTTGCAATCAAGAACAAGTTAAGCAGAAGCGCAACAAGTACAAACAAAGAAAAGAGTTTCACACGGCTTCAATTTGAAAAATTGCACTCAAATAAGCAGTGGTCTGTTTATTTCTGCGGGGAAAATGAGATTTTATTTATTCATTTTTTAAAAATATGATAATTATCTGTGCAATATGAAGATCAGAAAAGATTTCAGAGGTGAGAGTAGGGTGTTATCGCCTGAATGAGAATAAAAGCTTCTGTGCTAGGATCAAAGCTTTTCTATCTTCTTTCATGTATGAAGAGTGAGAGGACGTTGCTAGTCATGTCTTCGTCTACTTTCAATATAATCCAGGGCTTTCTCTTGTTAGGAAATTGATTTTGCATGTTATTGTTTTCAGTACTCGTTTGCGCGCTATATGTCTGGCCAAGGATTTGATACATGGATTCTTGAAGTTCGAGGTGCTGGGCTGAGTGCACACAGGGTGGAGTTCGGAGAAGGTAAGGAGCCTACTTTACGGTACATGAGACCGGACTTATCCTGCTGCAAAAATGTTGAACAAATGGATTTTCGTTAATGCAGATTCTATGATCACTTCCGCCAATGGGAAAAGGACAGGGAGGGCCTCTCTATCCAAGGAATTGCAATCGAAGTCTCAGTTAATGGAAACTGCTATGCAATCATCTCAAAGACTTTCAGGCTTTTTGAATGAAGGTTTGTGGCTTAATTAATTGGATATTTTATTATTCCATCTCGGTGAAATTTAAATGAGGGTTCTGACTAAAAGGTGGATAGCCAGATGCACTGCAGGTTTTTGACTTTCAAGAGAGGCTTTCAACATCACTAGAGGGTTTCCAGAGACAACTAGACCTGATTGTAAAGAATGATTGGGACTTTGATCACTACCTGGAAGAGGATGTGCCTGCTGTGGTGAGGTGACAATTCTTTGGTATAAATGAAAATATCTAATGATTTATCTCTGAGATAATTTTCAAAATTTCATCTTTTGTCATATTTTTTACTTAACATTATTGAATCACTGGTGATAAATAAACTGATTACCAACTATTATTTCCATCATCTAAGATGGAATATATAGGAAATCTAAGCAAACCGAAGGATGGCAAGTTGCTTGCGGTTGGTCACTCCATGGGGGGCATCTTGCTATATGCCATGCTTTCGCGTTGTGGTAAGATATCAAATTATAATTGTTTTTTTGCTATTATTACGTTATTTAATGTTTGTTAACGAAACTATCTGCATGCTACTGAAGCAGAATACTTCTGGAGCATTATTTTTTATACTTTTTTGAGTTGATGTTGACATAACTTCTGGCTTTGATTTTTGTCATTTAACCGGAGTGTAGAGCATCTAGTTTATTGTTTCTTTCCCATTTTCTCATGATTGAAATTAAATTAGATGGGATCAAAAGGGGACTTCAAAATTTTGTTGAAATCTGGAACTCATGAAGATTTCTTGAATTTAAAAGAGAAATAAAATGAAAGGGACAGAAAGAGAAGTACTAATAATGCTAATTGCTTTCCAAATTTTGTTGTTTATGGTTATCATTAACATAATTGAAGGATATAATTTCAATGTTTTAACTCTCTTAATCTATGTATATGAAACCTCAGACAAAACAGTATGACTGAAGTCTAAGGTCATTTTGGAAGTCATTCACACAATTTATGTTGGTCTTTCACACTATTTAAGGAGATAATTGAAATGTTTTAACTTTTTTAATATATGTACATAAAAAATAAGCAATAAAAAAACTCAGAACAAAAGAGTGTGATTGACGATCAGGTCATTTTGGAAGTCATTGAAGATACTGCATTGAGTTCTGAAGTCGACAGTATGTATGGGCATTTAAATATAGAAAAATTGTCCAATTTCTCAAGCGAGGAAGTAAGATTCTTGAAAGCTTGAGGAAACTTGAATTGTTTTATTAACTAAAAGCTTTAGAAGTACAACTGCCAATGAACGAAGCTGCTTGTGCATTTTCTATGATAGAGTTCAAATACCTGTTTTAGCTTTAGGTTTCAAACCTATTGCTTAATAAGCGAAGTCAGTAGGTAGGTATTTGGCCATTGTATTAATGTATTGAAGTTATTTCCTGGATTTGATTTCTTCAGGGTCATAAATATTTTCAAACTTTGTATACTTGGCTGTATAGTATATACTGAATGAACATTGTGTTAATATGAATGAACATTGAATTAATATGTTCGCTTTAAGCTCAACAAAGTCAAACAAATATTAATCACTTGAGAGTTTGGTTCCATGGTTGAATAATTATTATTCACGTCTTCTGAACTGTGTCAATTTTAAAGGTTTCGAAGGAAAGGATTCTGGATTTGCATCAGTCACTACTTTGGCATCATCGCTTGACTACAGACCTTCAAACTCGTTACTCAGATTGCTCTTACCTCTGGTAAGTACTGCAGAAAATTGATTGGTTTAAACAGCCTTCTGAGTTGTATGACCAATATTTCACATCTGAGTAAATAAAATACAAGGAGCTGATGTTGATTCATTCTGCTGAACAGTCGGACCCTATACAGGCCCTAAAGGTTCCAGTTATCCCCCTTGGGACTTTGCTTGCTGCAATTCATCCTTTCGCATCTCGTCCTCCCTATGTCTTGTATTGGTTAAAACTTCTAATATCTGCACCAGATATGATGCATCCTGAATTATTTGAAAAGCTTATTTTCAACAACTTTGGTTAGTACAAAAACAATTTATTTTCCACAAATTGCTTCAGCATAAAACTTTAAGATAATTAAGTTCTCAATAGTGCACGAACTAACTTAGAAAAAAAGAAATTTCTTTTCAGGCTTCTGGCTAAAACTGCAGTATTTCCTGTGCTTTTTTATTATTTTTTTTTCCAAGGAATTATTTGTATGACATTATGATGTTTTTCACAGGCAACATACCCACTAAGCTTCTCTCCCAGCTAACAACAGTCTTCCAAGAGGGTGGATTATGCGACCGGAGTGGAACTTTCTTCTACAAGGATCATATAGGCAAAAGCAATGTCCCCGTGCTGGCCCTTGCTGCCGACCAAGATCTAATTTGTCCAACTGAAGCTGTCTACGGTACATATTAGACATGATATTTACATAAACCTATGCTCTTCACTTACCCGTGAATGACTTTTTCTCCTTTTTTCCCCCCCTCTTTAATGTTCCCCTTTTCTTGTTTTCTTTCTCACTATGATACATCAATCGAGCAGAAACTGTGAAGCTCATTCCCGAGCATCTGGTCAGTTTCAAAGTTTTTGGAGAACCTAAAGGTCCACATTATGCTCACTATGATTTAGTGGGAAGTCATTTGGTATGAACCAAATCGTATGCCTATATTCAATAGTTCATGCGGATAACAACCTTTTTTCATTCTGTTTCTGTTTCTTTCCCTTCTTTTTTTGCAGGCAGCAGATCAAGTGTATCCATGTATAATTGAATTTCTCACACGTCATGATACAACATAATCTCTAACTACTTCCCTCTTTTTTATCTACGAAAGTAAGAGGCCGAGGAAAAGAAGACCTCCATGGCAGAAGTTCTCATTCTTTGCCAGTACATACATAGTTTGTTACATGAACTTCGGCTGTATACATTTGTATATGAAATAGCACCACAGTCTAACGGTATAGCAAATAAAACAGAAAAAGAAAAAATGGCAGCTAAATTCCCATTTGCACTACATATACGAACTTTGGACGCTTGCATTGTAATTTGTAATGTCAATTCTAGTCTGAACAATTGTTGTCTGAAGTGTATTATATTTATTATATCCAGTTCTCTTTTTCAATTAAGGCATAGTTTACTTACTGAAGCTCTAAAATTGCCTAAGGCTGGATTTCTCAATCCTGTTGGTTTATTATTACTACCAAACACACAATTAAGGACCAATGGAATTCAATCATTAATCAGACAGTAAACAGTTGGAGCAACAGAAATATAATCATATACTAATGTAAATGCCTAAATGGACAGTATGACAATAATTTTCAATCAATTCCATTCTCATAAACTCAAATAATTTCAATCACGTCATATTACCAGGTTGCCAAAATTGGCCCATCATCAAGAGGCAAATAGAGGTTGAAGCTTCACACAAAAGAATGAAGAATTCTTGCTTATGTATTTAAAATAAGAATCTATACATCGGGTAGAGGGATAAAATCATTCATTTGAAGACCACCTGCACTGAACGAGATGCAAGAAATCATCGGCTCACCACTGCAGCCTTGCAGACAGGGCAAGCGTTTTTCTGGGAAAGCCATTGTTTTATGCATTGAATGTGAAAGCCATGTCCACAATCTAGCTTCCCCATCTCATCATCTGCTTCATATTCCTCCTGCACAATAATGAGGCAAGTATAACCATACAATGAGTCATTAATAGCCAAACAAATAAAACTTCAAAGGAAATGCTCAGATGCATTTACAATTTTACCTGACAGATGGTGCATTTCTTATCAACGTGCAAGGGCAAATGAGATGATAGATCATTTATAATTGAGTTCTTAAGTTTTCTAAGGCACCGGCCTATCTCATCTTCTTTCAGTCCAGTACTCACATAACCAATTCTGTCACCCAGTTCAAGCAGTTCCTGCATAGAGCATCCGGAACAAGAAAATTCTAATGATGACATGGGTATTTTGTCATGCTATAAAGATAATAGTAAAAGAGGTTGAAGATGGATGCATTCTGCAGGGAAAAACAGCGTACCTCATACGACATGTTGTCAATATCAAGCCTCCAGTCACTATAGTGATCATGAGAGTCTAATCTTCCCCCCATCAGCAAACTATTCTGGAGCATCATTATCTGCATCCGGCAAGCACCAACTTAACGATGCATCTTAAAGACCAACAACCATATATTCATACTTCATGTGAAGGCTGGCGGAAACCACCAGTTTGCTGAATTGCTAGCATTATTTTTCCATATTTCAATGCAATTAATAATATATCCACATTTTAGTTCTCACTATATAACGTTAAAGCTCACTCTAAACTTTTCCTTTTTGGTTGTTTTTTGAAAACAATAAAGAATATTTATTGTCCTTTTTAATAATTTTATGCACAAGATGTACAAGATATATTTTGATAAACTGAACAAAAGGGAATCCAAAAACCCATCCTTCATTTCCCTCTCAATTTCTTCTCATTTACCATATAACTCCTCATAATTCACCCAGTTGAAGACTAACTCAAAAAATGGATTTGAGCATAGACAATCCATACCTCATTGAAAGAGAGGGCCAACTTTCACTCATGAAAGGGCAACAAATGATCATCTTTCAATTCCTCAAAATCTACATCATTCCTTCAGTAATCCATGATTACAGATATGAAGTGTCCATTCAAGCATTAATGTAATATCATTCATCACTGCCACTTCCACAGCCCTAATAGAAGTTTCAATGAAAAAGTATCAACCAATGCTGAGTACTCATCCAAGCCTGTTCTGTTTCGGAAGACCAATGGCCATGGGGGGATATATCACACCTCACCGTAAGACAAGAAACTAAGGGCATCTCTATGACTTAACAGTCAAAATTGTCTAAATTGAGAATCTGGAATTCATATTTTATTATATCCTACTTGTAAGAACTAAATTCTGCTTTCTACTGCAAATGGAAACACTTCCACATTTAAGTATCAATGACTTGCGCAAACACAACACCTAGCCAATTAACATGCAATCCACAAGGGCTTTTCTTTCTCAAGAATTGAAGTTCTCTGTAGCTTCAAGGTAAAAGACCATTTATTTGGGAACAAAATTTTTACAAATTACCAACCTCTTTAGAAATAAGAAGTAACAGGCAACACATGGTTAAAGACCACATAAAATGGAAAGGTACACAACCACCAATTCATATACACAGATCATATAAAAAAGAGTCATTAATGACAATAAATTAAGAATCAAAATTATGTTGCAACATACTGTATTAGATCAATAGAACAGTGTAGATAGAATCAACAAAATACCCACCTCAGCAAGGCCATCAGGAGAAGGATGTCGGACATGACGATAGTACCTAGGTCCAAATACATCCAATTCAGGTCGTGCCAATGCAAAGGGAGAGTCAAAATCCGGAAAAGGAAAGTCAGAGTTCACCGTCCGCCTTGTCAAACAACGCTGCCAAGATTTATGGTGCAGGGTAAAGCTTTTTGAAACAAACTTAAGTAAACAAGCAAGCTGTCAAGATTCAACTGTAAACTGATAAAACAAAAGCACACATAAATGTAGAATCAAAAAGAGCGTCTTTCCCCAATTAAAATGATAATAAAAAGCACCCATCAAGAGGTCCATATTGCCAACTCTTAATTCATATGGGTCCACAAAGGGACCATTTAATCGAACTAAAGGATTTGCATTAGTGACAAAGTAAAACCATCCCTGCACGCATTTAGAAATTAAAAAAAATGTTGCTTCAGCTTCCCAAAGGCAATGACATACTTACGTTGATGCACCAAGCATATATTTAATATACCCAATAAATCAGAAACCAAATTAAAAACATCCAAACATAAAGGCCCCTGATGCAGAAGAAAAATTAAGTGTAGATAAATGAAACAATAGTAGCGTTAGGGTTCTAGTGAGAAAAATAATTAACCAAGTATTTATGGTGGTTTAATACAGTCCTAATTCTAATATAACTATAATCTCAATAACAAAACAAAAAATTTAAGATAAGCTAGAACCCTAACCAGTGGAAACATATTAGGGTTTACTGTAATCGCCCCTCCATAACAATAATCGAAATTTTCTTTTTTTTTTTTTTTATTCACATATGTGACTCAGCATCCATTAAAAAATAAGGTAATTTCTTAAAATGCAATCTTGATGAGAAAAGAAACATAATTGTTGTAAATCATCCACAAAATCTTAAAAATTAACAGCAGTAATGAAAATAAAATAAAATTCTAGAATTAAAAGTTCAAAAGTCAAGAAATTGGATAAGCAGGATTCTATATACAATCAGCATTAAAATGAAAAATGATTGAAACCAAGATCAAGAGCCAAATTAGCAACTAATATAAGAAGCAAAAAAAAAAAAATCTTGTATCATCACAAGGACCTAAATTCAGCATCCACCGCCCACAAGAAAAAAAGAGAAGAAAAGAATGCAGATGGGGAAATTACCTCTCTGTCCCTCTCTCTTTCTCTTTCTCTATCTCTTTCTCTTTCCCTCTGATGATGATTATCAATCTTTCCTCTTCCAGGAACAACGTTCCTTCTGGTTGTAACAACACAATCTACAGAACCAACCACTGCATCTGAAGCTGAAAACCCAATTCCAGGGCCACACCACACATCCTGACCAACCCCACATGAACTCAAACTATTATTATTATTATTATTATTACTACTGCTGCTGCTAATAATATTGTTGTGGTTGTTGTTGTTGCTGCTGTAATCGTTGTTACAGTTACTGTTACTACTACTGCTCTTCTTGTTGCTGTTCTTGTGTTTCTTTTTCTTCACTTTCTTGGCATCCCAGTCAGCCGAGGACCGTATCACCGCCGGCAAAGACACCTGCTGTGAAGCAGCCGCCGTGCAGCCAAATCCCCTGAACGTGTTGTTCAGTTTCTTCTTTGGGGTTAATTTGGCTGCTGCTGCCTCTTGTTGTTGTTGCTGTTGTTGACTCATTTCGTTTCTGGGTCTCTCTTTTATTTGCTCTGCTACTGAATTTGAAGACTCTGCAACAAGAACCGGCATTTTATTGGAGAGAAAATAAAGAAAGAACAGATTTTTTATTTAGCTTTGAGGGGTTTCTTTTTCTATTTTCTGAAAAGAATTTTTATTAATAATTTATTATTTAAGTTTGGATATGTTAGGTGAGTAATGAGTTTTGATTTTTGTCTTTTAACTGAAAATTGCAGAATTTTTTATTATTTATTCTAAGACTTTTTCTTGCAAGTGCTTTGGAATCTGTAAATTAACTTTTACTTTTTGGTCTCTTCTTTACTGCTTTTTTAAGCTATGTTTAGATGCTCACTTAATTAAATGCTTATTATGCTTCTGCTTAACTGCTTATGCTAATATACCCAAACAAAAGAAGAAAGACTTTAATTATTTAATTAAATGCTTTGCATTACAAAATTTCGATTCAAATCTATGAATTGAGAAGGGATTTGATTTACATGTCTGTGATATTTGTTATAAATTGAATTGTGAAATGAATTTCATGAATGAAAAAAAGCTACATTTGTTGGTAAGTGCAGTGGGTGCTGCATGAAAAGACCCCACAAAAGAAATTATAAGGTCAAAAATCAATTTTTGTGTTGGAATTACCACCACTGTAAAGTGCTAAGAAAATGGCATTCCATTAGGCCAAAAACAGTAGCAATCATGTGGGGGCAAAAGCAAAATACCAAGCTTTACATTTGACTCAAGGGATGTCTTCAATGAAAAGCATCCAATTAATTATGGTTGGTGGGGTCTCTGTTCAGTCATTTTGCCCTATTCTGTGCGCCCTTTAAGAATCATTTTATTTGGTAAAGTTTGTTTATTATTGATAGTTCATCTTCAGTTCTCCATGTTGTACGTTTTAGTTGAGATTGTGAATTTGTGATACGCACAACGCAATGCTAATTAGTGCAATTGATAGTAGTAATTGCATCAATTGCCCCTGTTTTTTGACCATTAATGTCCGTTAAAGTCAAATTTAATACTATTGAAATTCTCGTTACATAATTTACATAGTCCTGTAAATATCACCGGTGTTTGAGTTGTTATGTGTCAAAAAATTCAATGGGAGCTAATTTATTTTCTAGTCTTAGGTTATACCATTTTATAGTTTAATACACTGGGTCGATGCGTCAAACATAAAAGCTCACAAGGTTAATTCATACTTAAAAGCTAATTCAAATGCGGATGGTTATCTAAATTTTATATAATTAAACCGAGATTTATTATTAGTCGACGTGAAATTTATATTTTAAACTCTTGTTACGTGCGGTTCAGTCTTTTTGTCTAATTCTTATCATGTGGTAAGATAGTATGAGAATTTTAAAATCTCATATCGACTAATAATGTACTTACTTGGTGATTTGTTGACTCTAATGAACCCTCTCTCTATAAACTGATTTTTACCGATTAGTTCTACATCATGGATCTGTAATAACTAGCATCAAAGCTTACACTTTTCGTAGAGATTACCATCTTTGTGCAAACCTGTTCTCATGACCTTGATGTGTCACCTAATCCAAGATATGAATCATCGACAAGTTAACTAAGTCTCCTCCCCCACCCCCCACCCCCTTCTGATAGTTTACTTTGTGGTTTATTAACCAACCCATCAAAGGGTTTAAGCAATAGGGTAAAGTTTTTCTTTATTTGTATTCACATTGCACCAACGAACACATACATTAATTCTGATCAACATTTTTTTTATCTTATAAATTTTGATTTCTAAATCTCATACTCAAATTAGATTAACCCTGTGACTCAAGGTCAGGTTTCGGCCTCTGTGGCTTTCGTTGCAACTGTTGCTCCAGGGATGAGTGTTTCTGTGGGTCAGCCGATTCGGCCTTCTTCGGGAGGTCCGCCTGCCGCTGCTATTCACTCCCCGGCTATGGGTATTCACTCTCCTCCTCCAAATCACCCATCTCAATCAGACGAGGAGTTTAGCTCCGCAGACAATCCATAAGTACTTTGCTTCTGAGCCTGAAGGTATCGAGGGGCATCATCGTGACTTCAGTGTTGCTGGCCCGCACTCTCGTTCTAGGAAAAGTCGTAAGCACCGCAAGCGACGTTCTGGGCGTTCGCATTGATAATTTCACATTTATATTTCCGTTACACTGTAATTAGCTTCCATTTCCATTTGTTCTTTATTTTTTTTTTCTTAGAGGTTTTAGTTTATGTCCCTCTCCATATGTATTTTTCATTTTATTTTAATAATCTACAGGTAAGGAAGTCCCGCCTAATCCCCCACCCTTAGCTGGTAAATAAAAAAAAAATTAGATTAATTATCCAAACATATTTACAATATTTTTGAAGTTTTTCCATCATGTCCTTTGTATGACCGCGAGAATGACTATCAAGCACATTTGTTGGGTTAATGGGCTCATTGTGAAGAAATTATTTTATACTCCCTTTCAGCAAACATGATTCAAACAAAGTAAATTAAGAACATCAGAACCTTTCGACTTGCTAAACCTAGTGAGATGTGGTGGCTCCAAGTCGTCCAGAAAACTCTGCGAAATGTTTCAGAAAGAACAAAAATAAAAAGCCAAACATCGAAAAATTAAATAATTACGGTTAGAAAAGAGCAAATATATGAGGACAAGATACCGATTTCTATTTTTTTATTTTTTTATTTTAAAAAATTCAAGCACACACTTAACTTGAAGTCTCGAAGTTTGCAGAAGAAGATAAAAAATTGTCAAGCAATAAATAGAATAATAATTTGTCACATGAGAAAGAGTGTTTGTTAATTAACTAACAGACTTTTTTAATGTTTCTTTTGACTAAAAGCCATTAATTAAGCTGCATAAACTATTGCTCCAATGCGTTAATGGCCTGTAACATCCTAGTTAGTTATGGTGATGAATGCATGGAAATCACACTGACCCAGTTTTGTTATATTATTTTTTTCAGGTAATGTTCCATCAATATATTTTTTTTAATCCACTTGATCAATTAATGTCATTGTAACCGAAACTTTGGGTTAAAAAAAATGCATTTTTATT
The DNA here is from genome assembly GCA_030449075.1 of Murraya paniculata. Lineage (NCBI taxonomy): Eukaryota > Viridiplantae > Streptophyta > Magnoliopsida > Sapindales > Rutaceae > Murraya > Murraya paniculata. Next base: position 3,046,319 of record JAEVFN010000012.1, on the reverse strand, counting down.
TCTGTTTTCACTCGTTCATTCACATATATATAGAGGCTAACGTCTTAAAAAGGTGAATAAAGAATTAATGATTAACAAATTAGTATAATGGATTGATTCAAGGGCTGCGACTACGGTGAATGAAGTTATTGTTTCTTATAATTTAAGTACCGTCAAATGATCATATTTTATTGACTTTTGATCATTTAATTGTACTATTGAGATATTATAATCGAACCCTCATTTAAGAATAATTTTATTGAGATACGGACATTTGAATCGAATACGTAACAAAATTATTATAGCGTATGATATTTATTTGTGAATGAATCATCTCCATGTGAAAGATGTATTTCACAATATTTATTTATTTAACTAATTTTGTCTATAAAATGATGGAATTGTGATATCATTTGGGGGCTACGTATAAAACATGTTTAGCTAGATTCGGTGGCCAAGTTGCGTAGGATTTGCTCGGCACATCTTTTTTTTCCTTTTTTCTTTCAGTGAATTGACTTTGTTAAATTCAATTATTAATAAGGTAGTGGATAAGGACTTGGAAATTTTATTTGAAGCTGCTCTATAGCTTAATCATAGAGGTGGGTGAGGAGTAAAATGCCTCATCTAATTTATGGTACTTTAAATAACGTGACTACGCATTTCCAATTGATATTGTAAACATTGATTTTTCTTTTTTTAATTAACATGACCTAGCCCAGCCTTATTTTTTTCCCCTTACAAATCAACTTAAATATGGCAAACACAGAGAACACTTTTAAGTAACATCCCCGTGGGTAACTAAATTTCTTCATACATACGAGGAAAGGGTTCCTTCGTTTGAGCAATTTGACCATAAAATTAAAATTTATTAATAATATAACTTTTGAGAGCAATCACCACATTATGATGACTTTAGTTTTTATTGATTTTTTTTTTGTAATTAACCCAAACAAAAAAAAAAAAAAACAGAGGAATCTGATTTGTATTTTTGACTTCGCTCCCATTATTTCTACTTATTCCCATTATTTTTCTTGATTTTACATTTGTTTGTGTAAAGAAATTGAATTAGTGCAAACGACAAAGCCACCGAGAATTTTAGCAAATTCATTTGAGATATAATTAAATATTGTCGGTGCTACGTGGTCAACATGTTAGCACTTCACTGTATACATTATAAAATCTACCAATTTTAAGTTACAAAAATAACATCTTTGTAGTAAATTATTATTTGGTCGAGTGGTGAATATCTCTTGGTATCATTTTAAAAATTGATGATTTGAGTTTTCTTGTATTCATTAATCATTATAAATTTTTTTTTCCTTTTTAAATATTCGATCGCATGAACAATATAATTGATCTAAGAGGTTTGAGTTGATTCTGAATATCAATATCAGAAGATTATAATATAACTCAACGAAGATAATTTGAGAAACTTTGATAGATTTTAAATTGATTATAAATGTTGATAGATTTTAGTGGAAGAAAAAAAATAACAGATTTCATGCATTTCAAATTGTAAATATACATCAGATAATCATAACCTAATTAAATATTTGTATCAAAATGGATAAGCTATAATAAATCCATGTATAAAATCTTTTGGCCCCTAAAATGGGTACATCAATTATAGTGTGGAATGTGCTTGGGAGGACAGAGAATGAGCCACCCATTTACAAATTATTTCACTCAATTAAATTAAAAGCTTAGATTTGTCTTGGAGGAGGCAAAATAATGAAGGCTAAAACTTTATCCCATAATACCTGCCTCAATTGCATAAATTAATGGTTCATGAATTAACTTGTTTGGGTCCCAATGTCAAGATTTTACACTCAATGGGATGATTGTCTCTTTAGGAAATCGTAAAATCAGCTGTCAACAGCGAGCCAATGAAATGAAAGCAGAGAGTTCCCGTTCAGCCCGGCACAATTATTCTCATTGGATTATCCCATTAACTCAATTATTTTGGAATTTGAAAAAATTTCAGTGCATTAATTTCATAGAAATTATTATTATTTGTGTTTCGTTTTTTTTGGGCTGCCGGTGAGGCTTTCCAGCTGCCCACAGCATATCCTTTCTGTATTTTTAAATAAATAGACTATTGAATGCGCTAGGACAATAATGCAAGTCCCTGCTGAAAAAATTTAAAGAGCTAGTCTTTTCAAAATTTATCTAAAAGAAGTATTATTGATCGAGTGGACGATAATTTTATAAATATTTGAAATCATTATGTTACCCTTCACATTGATGAATATCAAATAATGCAGCTTAGATATTTGGACTAATTACATTTACAATAGGGATCAACTAAATAATTATCCTCATAGTTTGTGTTTTGTCTAGATTTCAGCCCTCCCAACTAACATATTCCGGATTTTTAAATTTTTAAAGATGAACAATTTTTACCCCTTATTATTTTTAATTTTATTTTTTTCAATGATATATTACAATCAAAGATCTATTAAAAGTTATATTTATACGAATTGTAATATCGTTGCAGGACCGATACATGTGTCGCATGATGAATATTCTTTCTAGTGGAAGCATAAATTTGTGACGAATTAAAATAGGAACCATGATAAGAAGTGAGAAAATAATGTTTTGAGAACTGGCATCACGAAAGCAACAAACAAACGGTGGATGGGTTTAGAATTGGGAAGGAGCTGTCCAGAAACAGTGAGTTGATAGCAAATATTCATAAATTTGGAATTGCGAAGAACATGCAACGCATATAATTTAAAGACTAAAAAAATGAGTTAATAGTGCATATGGCCCCCAAAAATGTTTAATGGCGCTCGTGATACCTTAGGACAAACGGAAAATCAAATTAATTAATGGCTTCATAAGACAAAAGAGTCAAGAGAGGATTCTAACAAATGAAAATGATTTACTGCCAATTTGCCTTAGTCATTATGGTGAGTGTCTAGTAGTTTCCAAGTAACAACCAAAAGAATTGCTGGGTGATTGAAGGATGTGACAGTAGCCGATTGATTGTTCGAGCCACACCATGTGCAACTAATACATCCATTTGGTAATATGTTAATATTATTACTTAATCAAAGAGTTTAATTTCTTAGAGCTAGTATAGCTAGCAACGTCCCTTCAAGCATAAAAGATTGGACTTATTCATGTGTCGCGGCCTCAGTTTTGATTTAATTAAGGAAAAAAATTTGTCATCAGTGCGTGAAAGAGAGTGAGAGCATTATTATTCGATACTGTTTGTTTAAAATGATTAGATTTACATAAGAGTCTGCAAAAGTATTTTGATTGCGACTTAAAAAGCAAGCAAGGCGTTACCATCGATTGCGGATGAATTAACGGGGGAGAGAGCTGGCAGCGGGTGTGCAAATCCTGAGAAAAGATGTCCATTATTTCTAAATAAAGGAGAGGCTGCGAAATGAACTGTAATTTGGCATGTATCCAATCAAATAAACTTTGTATGTACAGATCATGATGGGTAATGATATTAGTGGGTGAAATTTTTAACACTTTCATTCGACGTATTTTAATTAATCTAGAATGTTGAACTTAAGATAGTGTTTGATCAAAGAGAAAGACAGAGAGAAAATAAAGAGGAAATTAGAGAGAATATTTTTATAAATTAGTGGAATATTTAGGAATGTACGAGAATGGTACTTTTTTTTATTGAATGTTCTTAAAATGACCATAAATAGAAGCATGTTTAGTAAGAAATTAGTGGTAAATACCCAATTTCCCTTTCGAAACTTTTCTTAAGATGGAGGATCAATCTCACAGCTTTTTTGAAAAATTATATTTAAGTCGTCACGTGCTTGTTAAGTATATATTTTCATGCGATCTCTCCTGCCAGATTCCTTGAAAAGGGCTCGTAGTAATATATAATAAACCATGGGCAAGCAGCATTTAATTGTTCTTTATTCACTATTAAGAAATAATATCCACACACGCTTCAACGTTATTTACATTAGGTTTAGTTTGGTTTTTTTAGGTAAAACCAAAATGAATCTAATCAATTTGAAGGAACTTGTACTGAACTGGACCTAAAATATGGTTCATTTCAGCTTTGTTCGACTTGTAAATTTGTCTTCCTTTTTTTTTTTTCAAATCGAACCAATAATTGAACTTAGAGAATTTTAAATTCAATCGAGTTTAATTTCAGTTTATAATCTTAAATAAGTTTATTCAATTGATCTCAATCCGACAAAAAAAAAAAACCAAATCGAATCAATTCAGATATGTTTTAATATGTTATAAGCTTTTTAAATCGGCTGTTGTTATGAATCGAATAGAGTTCACCTGGTTCGGTTCGGTTCGGTTTGGTTAGGTTAAAATCAATAGCACATTTCTCTCTTTCCCGATTCTGTCAACTGATTCAAGGTACCAAATAAGTAAGATCCATCTATGAAAAAGAAACAAAAATTGTTTACAACACACACATATATATGTACTTGCTTCGGACAACGATTATTGTTTCAAGTTAAATCCAACCAACTTAATAATCCAACACATGCATAAATAAGCTATTGGTTTTTTCTCCAATTTGCTTCGGTCCCATGTCCAGCTAACTTAATAATCCAACTACGGTTGCTGGGTAAGCATCGAGTATTGCATGGGGATTGCCATACTCCCCATTCAATGCCTTGAAAAAGTTAAATTAAAGTTCCCCACGTAAAAATTGCAGTAAGATATCGGTTTTTAAAAACTCACTTGAGAGCCCAAATCTGAATTCAGAGGAAAAAGTCTTCAGTAGCGAACCCAAAATCAAAAGCTCTGAACAACAGAAATTGCAAATCATATTATAAAATTAAAGTCCGGTTTCAGAAAATTCCAATTTGGAAATCTCATTTCATAGGATTAAATAAAATTAAAACCAGAGAAAGTGAAAAACATAGAGAGAAACCAACCTTAAGCGGCATGTGGTTGACTGATGGCAAGCGACGGATGGATTGAATTAGTAAATAATTGAACCGAGAGCTGACCCAAATATAAAAAACCGAATCAAAATAATTCGAGTTGGGTTGGCCGACGGTTCAACTCAAAAATTTATTTTCTGTCCACTCTTACCATAGACGATGCGATAAATTCACATTACCTTTATTTAGGATGGAAAAAAAGCCCAGGCTAGCCCGGCCCGCATCGTGAGGCCATGGATATGACCCAAAAGTTTTAAAGCCCGTTTCCTGGGTCAGGGTTTATGAAAAATGCATGAATTTTACCTGGACTTTATAATTTGTAACTATAATTTATAGAATTTATAATTTTGAAGCATTATTTGTAGTTCATTATGTTGTCTTGCTAGTATTTTATGTGTTGACCTACTAATCTATTATATATTGGATAATCATCTTTAATTTAAGTTTTTTTTAAGTTTTAGCTTTATTAAAAATTTATTTAAAAAATTAATTGAAGCCCAAGTCCAGCAGGCCCGACTCGTCTAAGTTTGAACAAAGTTTTAGAGGACTTGAGCCTAATACTAATAACATAGGCTTGGGTCTTGACTTAAAAAAGTCTGACTAATGCCCACAATTTGCCCACCCTACCTTTAACAACGAATTGGCTATGGGCTTATGATTGTGAAGGTGCATGTGACATGAGGCATTATAAAATCCTCTTGGGTTGGGCTATTATTCCCCAAATCCATAGGAGACCCGAGAACCTTGTTTATCGGATGTATCCGAAGAGGTACCCAACAACCTGAATAGAAAGGAAAAGTGAAAAATTGGAAGATGGTGGCGACCATGAACGTGATGAACATGAACCGGGCGGTGTTGTATGCTCGCAATTTTCTTAAGAACACAAACCCTAGTTGTTGTTTAGTCAAATTCACCGCTTTCACCCAACCCAGACCCAGGTTCTACGCATCCGAGTCTGATTCTTCAAAGCTGCCCAATACCCAAAATAATAGTGGCTCCATCGGTGTTGAGGATGTCAGCAGCCAAGGTAAAAGCTTTTGTTTTGAATCCAGTAATTGAGCCTGCGAAAAAAATGAATTAGTATATGATGATTTCTGGTTATCTTTGATTTGGGCTTTTGATTTCTGTTAATTTAAGTTAATTTGTTGGGTTAGTTTGTTCAGCTGTGCTTATGAGTTATTAGTTAATTACAAAATTAAATTTAATTAACTGCAGAGCTGAAAAGGAGAATAGAGAAGTATTTAGAGGGTGATGAAGATGCCGTACCATCAATCTTTGAAGCCATTTTGAGTAGAAAGTTGTCTGGGAAGCACGATCAAAGTGACGGTGAATTGATGGAAGAGCTTCAAAGTAGAACCAAGACTTCAGACAAGGATGCTAATGAAGAAGATGAGTTTGATTCTGAGTCTGACTCATGAACACATCATCCTCACCCCATTTGTATTCTTTGATCAATGTATTTTAGTACGTAGTTAATTAGTAAACTAATTTTTAAAACTATTACATTTGGGATTTCCCTGTAATTGATTTTTGTGTCTTGTCCTCGTTCATCTTCAATTTTGCCTGATGATGTAGAAACATACCCAAGTTTCAAACTTTTGTTTACTTGTTTGTTGTGGTTGAGATAATTTGGGATGGCAAGTGTCAATTGTACATTGACAAAATATTACGAGGGTTTTTGGATACGATAATATTAGAGCCACGAACAGTTATCCTATACAATTTTTGTGTTTCTGTATTTCTATTTTTATTTTTATTATTTAAGATTAGTATAGGGCTATATGGACTTAAACCGTAGACTTGCTTGATAAAACAGATCGAACTAATTCTTATCAAAATGATTCGAACTTTTTCAAAGACCGACCGTGTATTTTTTTTCTTATTTTTTGGCATTGGACTCTTTTATTAACTAATAGAAATACCAGTTAGTCTATCATATTTTTTTCTTGACAAAAAAATAAGGAAATGGCTCCATGTGCTCTAATTTGATATTTGGATTCAGATATTGGAGCACTCCTAAAGTGCTTCCAATAAGTTTTATCTTGATGTAGGGATGCTTATGGCCTAGATAAACCTAAACGAAATTAAGCATCTATCATCTTAATTACAATTAATATTGATTGAAAATTGATAACAATTTTTTAAAAAAATTATATGGGCCAATGATAAGTCTACTTATGGCCTAGATCAACTTAAATGAAATGGAGTCTTAATTGTCCTATTACAACTAATATTGATTAAAAATTGATAATATATTTTTTTAATTATATAGACCAATGATAGTTTTATACAATTAATCTCTTTATGCTATATCAATCTATACAAATTTATTTATTTGTATAAGGTAGTTGTAGTTCTTTCATTATTCATTTGGATATACGGATCATCCTTCATCGGCCATGAGCATTACTGCATTAATGCAGTATCATTAGATTTTAAATAGAGGATAAAATATATTTTCACTTTCAAAAGAGTTGTTGCAAAAGTTCCACAATCTTTTAACTTCACTATAGCTTTTGAAGCTAAGAACTCCAAATCCCAATAACAAACTGCAAAATTCAATCCAAATACATCCTCAAGCAATCATTTTCTCTCTGCTTCTTGTATACTTGATGTTAATAATCATATTTGAAAGAAGAAATCTATAACATGAACGAAAATAAATGTAAGAGTACTTCTCCCACTTTGTGGGGTAATTAATAGAGGGTATTTTTTTAATTTAATTTATTGGAATGAATTCCTATTAAAAGCCAATTTGGTCAATTTTTGTTGTGCTAATCAAGAGATGCAATTTTAACTATATTATAACATATTAAATGTAAAATTAGGAAAAAAAAATCAAGAAACTCTATCCAATTAAATTTTAAGTATCCATAATGAGAGAGAATAATAAAATTGGGAAGCAAATCTTTGAATTGGTTATTTGACAAGCAGCCAAACAAGCCCTTAATGCGCTGATAAAATTGACAAACCCCTAAATCTAAAACCCTAGAAAGTGAAGTAAACCATGAGACGAACTCTACTAAGAAATGCTTCTCGCATCTCTCGCAACCTTCTTCACAATCAAAACCACCCTAATCAACCATTTGTCCCTTCACTTGCTGCTTCAACTCGGACCCAACTCAGACTCTACTCGTCCGACTCAAAAGACCCCTGCAATGACCAACATGCCCCTGACCCGGCTCCCGAAACCGCACTTACAGCACAACAGAAGAAAGATGTCTCTATTGACGTTGAGGATGTGAGTAACAAAGGTAAATGAAAAAGCCCAGAAGAAAGATTTGGGTTGTTGGTAATTTGATGTGCATAATTTAGGAGTAATTTATCTATTTGTTTGATTAATGTTTCTGAAATAATGAGATGTTTATAGTCATAGCAATAGTCATAGCATGGACGGGTATGTTTTAGTTTCTATTGAATTTGCATTTCTCTGGGTCAAATTCTCAGCTTGTTTTTGTTTTTACATGTCACTTGGGGTTTTATAGGTTTTAAGTGTTTGATCTGATACTTGTTTGGTTTCTCAGAGCTGAAAATGCGGATAGATAAGTATTTCAAAGGGGACGAAGAGGTGCTGCCATCGATTCTTGAAGCGATATTGCAGAGGAGATTGGTGGGAAAGCATGAGGAAACGGATGATGAGTTGACAGAAGAACTGCGGTTGAAGCCTTTGGATGACGTCAAGGACCAAGAGTTTGAATCAGATTTTGAGGAGTTGTATGAGACTGATGAGGAGATTGATGATTTGTATAGTGCTAGGGACCATGTTGTGAAGAAGATGGTTAAGGATGAATACTTCAACATGGATGATAAGAAGTGGGACGAAATGATTGGTGAGGCAGTTCAGCATGGGTATTTAAAAGACACTAGGGAATGTGAGGAAATTCTTGAGGATATGCTAAGTTGGGACAAGCTTCTCCCTGGTATTTTCTCTGCTAACTTTCTCATTGCCATATTATGAGATTTTTTCCAGTTTCTTCAATAAAAAGTAGTTCATTCTATTGTTCATCAGTTCATTCTATTGTTCATTATCCTGTCAATGTTTAGGAGTAACTTTTAAAATAAGAATATATTTACTTTAATATTGAATTTGGTAATCTTAGTATCTTAGGGAATGTGAGGAAATTCTTGAGGATATGCTAAGTTGGGACAAGCTTCTCCCTGGTATTTTCTCTGTTAACTTTCTCATTGCCATATTATGAGATTTTTTCCAGTTTCTTCAATAAAAAGTAGTTCATTCTATTGTTCATCAGTTCATTCTATTGTTCATTATCCTGTCAATGTTTAGGAGTAACTTTTAAAATAAGAATATATTTACTTTAATACTGAATTTGGTAATCTTAGTATCTTAGTGTTTGCTTCAAATTATGCTGAGGATCCCAGTGTTAATATGTATTCTACAGTTGATACTTTTGTATATATTGCTTCGTAGACTTGGCACTGTCTTGCTGGTCATTTGGCTCTAGTTAACTGTTTACTACATTGCTAACTTCTCATACAATTAGCTTATGATATTCTGAATGTAATACAATTTAATTTTTAATCCCGTTAATGTCTTTAAGAATAATGCCTGTGATGAAATCCTTTTTCATAGGGGGAAAAAAAAAGGAAAAAGAAAAAGACCTATAATGGTTTATGTTGGCAGATATATATAGGTAGAATAGCATGTTGTTTTTGTACTCTTTATGTTTTGATGACGCAGTGTGTCAACCAGAATCTGCTATGCCAAGGACAATGGCATAATGAGTTATAGTTATCATGCATTCTAAGCAATTTGCTTGTCGTTTATGCTTCTGATTTTCTACTATTTAAACTTGTTCATGTTGGTGTTGTAATGCCATTGCAATCCTTCTTAAAACTTGAGATTCTGCTCTAATTTCATGTTCTGGCACTTCCACTGATTATCATATATTTGCTGTGTTCTGTTAAATGATTACAGTTTTTAGTATTTTCTGTGTCTAATGTTGTGAGCGCATAGTTTATAGTTAAAAAGCATTCACTTCTTTAATTATTTTTTTATTCATACTTCTTTTTTTTGAAAAGTTATACAAATATCAATGACACGGTAATTGCATTAGTAAATTTACATCTGCATTCAATGGGTTTTCTCAAACTTCAATTCTCTTACAGATGATATGAAAAAAAAAGTGGAGCAAAAGTTCAATGAGTTAGGGGATATGTGTGAAAGTGGGGAGCTTGAACCGGAACAAGCATATGAGCTATTTAAGAAGTTTGAGGATGAGATAGTTGCTGAATATATGAAACAGGTGGAAACAGAGGAGCCCCCAAAGTATGATTTGCCTGCTGTGCCAGACATGAAAAAGGACATTGATGATCCACCAGGAGAGGGGCCAATTCTTAGATGGCTAACACGGGCAGTCTTTGCTCCTGGTGGTGATGCCTGGCATCCCAAAAATAGAAAAGTGAAAATGTCTGTTACTGTGAAAGAACTTGGGCTTTCAAAATATCAATTCCGTCGCCTGCGGGAACTGGTCGGGAAAAGGTATCATCCAGGGAGAGATGAGCTTACCATCACTAGTGAGAGGTAAAGTGAACAATCAACCTTTTTTTTCTATTTTTTGGTCTTCTAGTCTATGTTCTATACTAAATCATGTCTTTGTTGTCATAACAAAACGAAATATGGAATTTACTTGTAACTGTCAAACTCAATCACTAGCCAAGGATTTTTGCTTTAGTGAGCAACTAATAATTTCTGTGCCGAGAGAGTCCTTGCTGTCTTGATAGAAAATTGTAATGCTGCCGCCTGCTCATTTGCTTCCCATCTTTACTTTGGCAGTGACATTATGTGCATTTTTATGCAGTAGGAATAATCATAAAACCATATATATATATATATATATTTTCAGGTTTGAACATAGAGAGGAAAACAGGAAAGATTGCCTTAGGACTCTCTTTTCTCTCATTGAAGAAGCTGGAAAAGCAAATAAAATGGTGGATGATGCTCGTGCTTCTTATGTCAAGGATAGACTCAGAGCAAATCCAGCATTCATGGAAAGGTTGCGTGCAAAGGCTTTGAGTGTCTAATTCAATCCATGCATAAATTTTTTAATACCAACCTCTGGTTTGTGGAGAAACACTTCCAGGTTGACGACATTAGTTTCTGAGTATTAATTTTGTGGCAGTATCTCCTCTTGCAAATTTAGGTGCAAGACATTTTTCCACATGATACGCAGGCATCAATATATTTTGTTACTTGTTATGGGCTAGTTCAGCTTATCGGCGTACATTCTTTTGCTGATTAATTTGCTGGGATGCTTTCGTTTCTTGTTAAGGTTAATGTGCTTAATGTGAAGTTCAAAGCTTCCTACTTTATTCTTTAAGGTTAAGAGATGATTTTATGTATATTATTTGATTTCAATAAGATTCTTTTAACCCACCAAGATGGATGGAAAAATGTTTTGTGGTAGTTGTTACAATTATACTTGCACATTGTTACAAGTTCGACTATAGGTATAGTACCATTTCGGTATCCAATGCATATTTTTCTTGGTCCTAAAGGATGGAGGTGCTGTTCAGGATGTGACCTTCGATAACTGTCTCAATTTATACAAAAGAAAGTTAAAAAGAAGCAAAGAAAAGATTTAAGAAAGAGAAGAAAATTGCAGCAAGATGAAAGATTCAGCACATATATTACCGAATAAGATAGCTTGGAATTCTGGAATAGTATAATTATATGGTACTTGAAAGAGAAACGGAAAGTGGCCTAATTCTCAAGGAATCAAGCATGTGAAAAGCATTAAAGACATATTCCCCAACTTAGGTACCAAGTTGTTGTAGGAGGAAAAAGAAGCTTTTTAAAAAAGGGGTAACAGCAGAAACCGCAAGTTGATTAAGGTTAGTTTTACAGAAGAACACCTCTCAAGTTTGCACGTGGATTCAGAGCCATAAATAGAGGCAACCATCCGCGGCCGCGAGTATGCAGCAGTGGTTTCTGCATGTTTCTGGTGACAACAGTGAAAATGGAAAGCAGGTTTCTCATACAAGACGAAAGTCAGTGTCGAATGAAGGCGGCAAGATCTATGGCTACTTCTTGTTCTGCAGCATTCAAGAATTCCAAATTCTGCAGTAAAGTTGCAGAGTTTGCATGCAGTGCTTGTTTGTTTTGTGTTTGTTGCCCGTTATCACTTGCCTGCTGCTGCATCAAGCTACCATGCAAGATCGGATGGCGAGCTACACAGCGTGCAATGCAATGGGCTTGTTGTCCATCGAAAAAAAGGATTTTTGTAGCATATTCATCATTTTCCGACATTGATTCCGATAGTATGCCGTGTAAATCACATACATGCTGTAAGGAATCGGGTCCTCCGATCCAAAGAATAGGATGACAAATAGGCTTGAATAGTTGCAACGTGAAGGCAAAGTTTGTTTTTGATTGTCAGTTCAATGCTTCCAAATTTTTGCCACTTTAGTATGTTTTCCTTAGCAGTTAGGTTGATAAACTACTTTAAAAGAGAGATTCTTGCTTTGAAAACTAATATCTTCCAGATTAAGATGGAGAGATTCGTGTAGTAAGTGCTAAGAATTGCTTAGCTTCTTCATTCATATTAGTAAATTAATCTTGATATTGCAACAAGCTGACAGAGATACTTTCAAAAGTAATTACCGGGAGAAATTAAAGTAATGAAATCTATTAAGTATTTATGAGAGAATGAGTTTTAATTTTTTTAAAAGCTACATTTTTTCTTTTCCGTTTGTATCATCAGTCCATAAAATTCCCCCCCCAAAAAGAAAACTCATTTTGTCAAGAATGGGATTCGAACCCATGCCCTTTCGGACCAGTACCTGAAACTGGCGCCTTAGACCAACTCGGCCATCTTGACGTGGCTAGTACAGCTTTCCACATAATTATAATTATTAAATTATCAATTTATAATATTTTCTTTTGAATACTAGATTATTTAATAAGATAAATTCATCCACATTCTAAAGACACGAGTTTACAGAACAAAGATGAATTTTATGAAGATATGAGTGCACTTGTTGGTTACAGAACAAAGATGAATTCTTTTATTCTTTTCTATTTTATTGATAATCAATCATTCTTTTGTATTTGTCTAGATAAAAACTTATAAAATGAGGGACAATAATAATCAATTTACATGTGATAATGTTTAAATGTATTTTGTTTAAAGAAAAAACTTTTTGTTTTTCCTTGGTTTTCTTTAGTTGGTATGACATGTGAACCAAAACTTTTGGCTAACATGAATCGGGTGAACGAAATAGACCCATGAAAGTGATGACACAGATTCAGAGAATATGGAATGCTCATCAATCATCATAGAACATGGAGCTACATTAGCTTTTTTGATTAGATCATAATCTTCACTTGTGCTATGCTGCTTTGGAAAATTATAGTCTTCATTTTGTTTTCTGAAGCATTAGAATAAAATACAAAATTGTGTAAGCTTCTGGCAGCACAAAAAATTGATTGCAATTTAGAATTAGTTACTAAAACCTCTTCCGTGATGATGATCACGTATTATTCATTCTTTCATTGACAAGGATTCAATACTGATATGAATTTTGTGCTGGATCTTATATAATAAAGATGTGATTGATAATTAGATAATTAATTTTCAATTTTAAAATATTATGAACACATTCAACAAAGGCCTTCGGCTGCCAAAACAAAACAATTTCCAATAACTTCAACGCTTTGAGCGAGGTTTATTTGTATATTATGAAGAAGCTGTAAAATTCATGCACCACAACCTGCACCGCAACCGCCGCCACAACCGGCAGTGCAACCGGCGCCGTAAAAATTGGAATCATCGCCTGAAGAAGTTTTTGCTTTAGATGCACCTTCTGCACAAGCAAAGATTACAGCTGATAATAGAGAAAGAGTGAGCAAAGCTGCTAAGATGAATACACAAGCTCTTGCAGGGCCATTAGCAGCACCTTCTCCATTCACAGTGATGATGTGCTCTGTCAATAATTGGCTCACCATCTGCTCTATCTCTTTGTGATGATCACTAGTGAAAAGCTTTGTGTGTGGCGAAGTGAACTTCTCCTACAACAAAGGCTTTTTTATAGAATCCACAAGTCAATGAGTCAAGCAATAGATGTGGCTATGAGAAATTGCACAAAACTTTATACGTCTATAAAATTCATAATCCGAAGTGCCCTAAATACTGTCGTTGTCACGTACACAATAACCTATACTCTTTACTCAAAATTCTAATTCTTCAGTTATACTAGAACCGTCAAAGTTTTTTATTAACTGTCCAAAATTTTTGTGTATAATATATCATAATTTGGAATTTGCATTTAAAATTAAACTGAGTTTTTTGCTAAACTTTTAGAAAGATATATTTGTTAATTATTGGATAAGAATATAAAACTAATTAAATTTTAATTATATATTGTTATGCATGCGCATGTCATAGAAGATCGTAAAGAGTTGAGTACAGCTCAACAATAGATCCAAATCTCATAATTTGAGAGTCAACAACAAAAAAACATTAAAATTTTAACTAAAAAATTAGTTTTCAATATATAGAGAGTCTTGAGAATTTATAGCTAGCTAAATTGAAGTTATTCTTTAATGAATTTGACATATGAAAAAAGTTCAGAACTCGAAACATTAAACTTATAATTTTGTTTTGTACCTTCTGGCACAGTATCTCAACTCCAAAGAGAAGAAATAGTGGCTTTGAGGTCCAAAATAACTTAGATTTCAATCTCTCTCAAAACAATTTTAGGATTTAAAAACTTCATTGATTCGTCTTGCTCGCACTTGAATTGGCAGACATAACCATCGGAAATTTGACAATGGAGACGGTGGGGTCAACATAGCCACTCTTTCTATACATGCACATATAAAACTTTAATGATGGCTGGCAGTGCATATACCCCCACTCTTTCTTGTCACAATATTGGTCAATAATAAAATTCTCAGAAACAGTGTTTTTTTCCCCCCACAAGGAGAATGACAGTCCAATTTGTAAATATGTTTTTTCATGAAAGTTTGTGGTCATGCACTTACAACCAACAAATATTGGCCACGATCTTCATTCTTTAATATTCACAATTATTAAATTAAAGACTTCAACTCTCTTTTTCCTTTTTTTTTCCCTTCTTTGATCTTGCCCTGGGAAGGCTAAAACTCGGCCAGTCTCATCCTTTATTTACTTGTGAAAAGGGTTTAAATAAACCTTATTAAAAATGCAATTATTTGCCAAAGTGGGGTTGTGTTGTAGCCTACAAAAGAATAATATTACAATAATATTAATTGCGTCGTGGGAGGGATTAAGAATTATTTTTTGCTTCTATTATTGTAAACGTTCGATCGAAAAGGCTCTGTATCATGCTAGTATTGCACTTTCATTTTCCCCCATGTGTTTTCTGATTTTTTTTGTTTGTTTCCATGGAGCATCAAAAGACAAAAAAAGTACCACTTGTAAGTTCTAGATCTAAACTAAGCTTGGAATTTAACAAAATGGTACCCATTTATGACAAGATTAGCAATAGGAATTAATAATTAACTAATTATTAACATTATTCCTTAAATGACAGTCTAGTTGGTTGGCCTCTAATCGTAAAAGAGAGGTTAACATGTTCAATCACAAGAATAATTTAATTTACGGTGACATGGGGTAGGGTATGTACGATTGAAAAAACGCAATATTAACTGATGATCATTTGCAAAATATTTAAATGTGCACCGAAAGTATAATATTGAAATAATGCTACAATTACATAGTTGTGAAACATAGTTTAGTTTATATGTGGCATTCGACATGTCATTAATTTCTTGATATAAAAAATTAATTATTGAGCAAGTATTGATAATATTAATCGTCTGGGTGACCGATTGAAAGCCGACACTGATTTGCAAATGTGATATGTGCCTATTTCCTACATGTTAGGGACGCGTGTAGGATATTCAGATTTCTGACTCAAAAGATTAGTCTTTTAGGTGGAATGATGCATCGTCTCATTTTTCTTATCAATGTGAGACAACTCAACAACTTAACAATCAAAACCGTCGTTATTGGTGTTGTTGATGACTCATTTATTTAATGTTGAGTCCACCACATCTTGACTTTTAGGATTGGCCCAGATACCACTTCTTGAGATGGTGGAGAGGTGACACTGTCTATTTTTATAATGTTAAGTCTATCACATCTTGACGATTGGATAGTGCTCTGATACTACATGTTGGGGGATGACCTATTATATCTACGTTTTCAGCTCGATGGATTAATTTCTTAAATGAAGTGATTCATTGTATATTTAAGCCATGTCACCCATTTTCTAATCAGTATAAGACTACTCAACAATAAATATTTTCAACTTAAAATTTTTTTTGGAAACCATTTATTGCACTTAATTTACCAGTGTACATATGGTTAGAGTTGAAAATATCAAGCCCTTTATGCCGAGATTAATTGCATATAAAATGGCCTCGTTTTATTATTTTTTTCTGAAAATCCTGTTTCTCCTTACTTATTAGATCATATGCTAAAGGCTTGCAGTTGCATATTAGCAAATAAAAATACATAGAAACAAGGAAAATATTTACACACCATATACACATTTATATGTGTCTTACAATATCCATGAAATGGATCAATCTGTATTTTCCGAAAAGTAAATAACACATACATTACACTGTAATGCGAGCAGTATCAACTTCGATTATGTGGCTTAATTCTCTTTAACAGGCCCTCTTGGAATCTTGTTAAGAAACTGAGAATTAAACCTTCTGAACATCTTCTTCATTCGACGGAATTCTCTGTAAGCAATATAATCCACATGTTCGTCATTCCGGTCATACAGAAACGGCAGCGTCAAAACGCAGATAAAACCTTCAGGCACGCAAAAAATAAAACCATCTTATTAGTCCACTGCCCCAAAATTTCAATAATCATATATGCACATTATTAAATTATAGTGGCAAATTCTTACCAAGATAAAGGAGATTTAAGAAGCTGAAGTAAGTTCCAATCACGGAAAAAATATACAGAGTAGCTATTACCTGTAACGTAATTAAGAGAACATAAGTTATTTAACTGACTAATTGAAGGCAAGGTCCAGTTCCAGTGGTAAGGAGCAGCCTCCTTAAGATTTAGGTCTTGGATTCCAGCTTCAATCAGTACGTCAGTTATTAATAAAAGAAAATGACTTGTTAATAAAATTTTTGAAGGAAGCTCTACAGTTTTATGATAATACCAGAATGAAGAGTCCCAAATCTTTTCCACATGCCACGTCCAGGAGCTTTGACAGGATTTTATTGAATCTTGCTCGGAAAGTTGAAGCAGCCTCTCTGAATGTTGATTCCCGTAACACTATTTCCGGGATTTGGGGACGCCGCCTGAGAATTTAAGGTTCAAATGTCAACATATATAGGCAACAAAAGTAAAATTAAAAAAGAAAAAAATTGTTGCCAATGGTATAGTTTCTGAAGAAATAAATAGATAGATACCAATTGAAAAATTCTGCGCCTCTGGACCATATAAAGAGTACAAGCATTGATGTGATGGAAATGTGACAGAGCAAAGTCACAAAATTGTACTCCACAACCTCAAATAGGAACCAAATCACTGTCATTCCGATCAAAAGCGAGGCTGACACCGTTTTGTTCTTCCATAACAAGACATCAGCAACTGTGAATTACGTTAATCCAGTCATTAAAATTAACAATGCAAAAATGACATTTTGAAATTAAATAAAAACTATATATATATATATATATAAGTACCGTTTCCTCCTCCGAGAATGTCATGTATTGGCCTTTGGCGTCCGAACAGCCTTGGGGGGCGTGGGCGTGACTGTCGGGTGGTTGCCGACGGACCTGTGGGTTCGTTGTCGGATTCGGATGATGATGTGTAAATCGGCATGGTTGTTTTGTAATGTTAATTATAGGCTAATTAATTGTGTCTCCTGGTGAAGGGTGGTGTTGAGTTATTTTGCACCTTTATTAGCAATATATATACGCACACACAAAAGGACATGGGATATATGTGGGGTTTGTAGCTGGGCTTGGTAGCAAGTAATGCAAAGAACAAAGTAAGGAATGGCTTGGAGCTTCGCATTGAAGGTTGCTTTGCATGCCCGCTTCTACAAATCAGAAAGATTGCATATCTTTTCATATAAGCCTTGACATGTTTCATTAGCCGACACTTGCATAAAGTTTACATGCCCGTCTTGATCTAATTAAAAGCGTACCACTTGAGACAAGAATATCTTTAAACCAGCAGCATCTTGATGACTAGCTAGCTCCATGCACTGTTTTGTCAATCGTCTAGACCTTTTTTAGGGGACTTTATTGACGTGTGATCACCGCTAAGTTGATTAACTTGAAACTACACATGTAAAGTTTATATGCCCATATGACTAATTTCGCTCCACATTTTAGAGTTAATTTTGTCTTTGATTCATCATTTGAAGAACATCATTGGTCATTGATCAGCCTGTTTGAGTCGATTCGTTTTCAAAGAATTACTTGCTCAATGAAATGATTAAAATCGTGTGACAATACATCTAGAAATCACTGGCATGTAAAAGTTGATTGTACCGGAAATCACTTCTGGTTTTGGGGTTTATTGGATTCTATTCAAAGGCAATTATATCCTGTTCCTGTATTGTGAATATTTGCTACATGAAATTTCTTCTACAAATACGTCAAAAAAAAAAGAATGAACAATGAGGAGTAATTTATTAGCGGCTAGGCCTAGCTAGCTAGTTAAATGATGGAGCATTAGCTCGGCCACTCTCTCGGCAGCTTATGCGACGTGAATCTGTTTATGATGCAATCATATATTTGATTAAAGATTTAATATTCTTTTTTATCTAATAAAATTATGTTATTTTCAAAACTATTTTGGTCATATTAACCAAAATCAATACGAATTTGAGTGGGCAGTGCTACAAATATTTTTAAAAATCTATTAAAATCAAGAAAAACCAGTGATATTTTAAAATACAAAAATAATATTAAAAACAGTTTTAATTTTATGGGCGAAATTCCTTAGTTTATGATAAGCAACGACCCATGGGTCAAGTTCTTATTTGAGAGAATTATAGATTTCATTGAATAACTTTTTCAATAAGAACTAAACACATAGGCTGTGGTGAGTGTCTACAAAATCCATTCTTATATTAACAATAATGATATAATCACAAATAATTTTGTATAAATTAATATACATAAATTGATCTGACATAAAAAATTTATTAAAAAATTATACAGTTATATTTTTAATTATATATAATTAATTTTTTTATACTACGTTGGTTTAGTTTACATATATTTGTTTATATAAGGTGATTGTAAATAGTAAACATGTTAAGTCAGTGTCAATTCGATTCAGTACGATACGGATGTATATATAATTCGACACGTCAACCTGAATTGTGATACTCAGTCATCACCATCGCGTGGAGCATTGACTGGCCTACAAAACCTGTGGTGCGGAATCCCCACTTGTCCCCCACTCAACTTAGTTGATGAATGATGAAAAATTCAACCGTCCATTTGTTGGCGAGTGGAAACTTTTATATGCTCACGTTGATTGTATTGTCATTACCAGGATTACATGACAAGAATTTCATTTTGGCAACACCTCTGATTTGATCAAAAGATGAGTCATGGTTGTCGCCGGCGGTGAATGGCCGTCGGCAACTTTTTTAAAGTAATATTTAGAAGAGGTATAATTTTAATTATTCAATCACAATTTCATAACCTTTTCTGTTAAATGTTCTTAAGAAAAATGATATTGGATTACTAATAAAATATCAGTACTATTACTAATAAAATATCAGTAATATTTTCTAAAGTGAAAATATCTTAAATACCCTAATGATGTCAATTTTGTTTTAAGACAGAATTAATGCTTTGGTGGTAAATTAATAAGAAAGGAAGTAAACGCTTTGGTAGTAAATTGATAAGAAAAGAAATGTTAAGTGGAAAGAAGTAATTGTTAGAATTTCGTAGTCGTAAAGTGATGTATTAGAATTAAGTGGTAATTTTGATAATATTTCTAAAATAGGTTAAAATGTGCTTTTGCCGATGCTAGTAAATTTATAAATTACACGCCAGTAAAATAAGAAAAATATAATATGAAATACTCAAATACAATAAAATAAAATAAAATAAAATAAGTTCCGACTTCGAAGTGTTTTGATCAGAAGTCTGACAAATCACACACGCACCTCAACAGAGGAAGAAACAAAACAGACCGATGAGTGAGCATTATTAAAAAATCCAAAACGAAACATAAACAATAGAAAAAGTGGCAGCAGTTCGTTCGAGTCAAAGACTTTTGGAATGAAAACACTTGCAACAGCGACATTAACGATGGCGGCAAGATTCTCTTCAACTTTAACAGCAACTGCTTGTTTCTCTGAGAATCCAATCAAACCCCACCACCAATGCTTTCACTCGGATTGTATCCCCCTTACCATAACATCAAACCCCATAAATCCATTTGCCAGATGGCATCACCACCATCATCATCACCCCCAGCTGCTGCCGCCGCCCGGACTAGCTTCAGCCTCAAGAACTTGGCGCAAACGTTCACAGTGAATGTCCAGAGAGCAGAGAACAGGCCCTTGAACGTGCCACTGGTTGCGCCTTTTACAATTGCTACTTCGAGGCTCGATCAATTGGAGAATGTGGCGATCAGAATTGAGCTTACTAATGGGTGTGTTGGGTGGGGCGAGGCCCCTGTTTTGCCTCACGTCACTGCTGAGGATCAGCAGACTGCCATGGTCAAAGCCAGTGAGGCTTGTGAGGTTTTGAAAAAGAGTCCTGCCATGGCTTTGGATTCTGTTTTTGATGTGGTTGGTGGCCTTCTTCCTGGTCATCAGTTTGCCTCCGTAAGTTCTTCTTTTTCTTGGGATTTCAAGATTTTCTGGAACTTTTGTTTTGATTTTTTGATGGATTTTTACGCGAAGTTGTTTAGTTGGGAGTATATTGTTTATTCAAATGATGAGCTTTTATTGTGAGGTTCTGATTGGAATTGAGTACCATTGGATACTCTGTTGCTCTGTTTGATGATTAAGGAGTGTTGTGACCTTCACCTATGTATGAAAATAGGCAGAAAATTGTGTTCTTACAATTGGCATTCACATGTCTAATTATCGATTTGTAGCCCAAATAACTATTGACTTTCATCCTTTGATATTTAAGAGTAAAGTTACCATCTGGCATTGGCCTCTGGCCTTCAGCAAAGACATGCAACATCATTTTTTTGGGTCCAGAAATTGTGTTCTTACAATTGGGTCGTTTGGTATTTTTATAAAAAAGAATTTGGTTGCTAATATATTTGCTCACGAACATGAGTTCTTTTAAATATGCCTGCTTGTTGGGCGAATGTAGAAAATGACAGCAAATTATTTAGTACATGATAGAAATTGAAGGTTGTAGTAAGCTTTATTTATACCAGAATTTGGTTTGTTTGAGTCGAGTTTTCTGGAAATCAAAGCAAGAGAAAGTACATCATTTGAAACTTAATCTCTCTGTTTCTTTTTCATCTTCCTATAATGATTTTCATGCATTGTTACTCATAACTGCCGCATTGAATTGGATTTTACTTTGAATTGATTTTAAGTGACCATAATGGGGCTGGGGATTTCAGGTACTGGGTCTACATTCATGAGGTACTCCTACGCCTATAATCTTATGGATATTCCATATGATTCTCCTTGAACTTGTTAGCATTTTGCTTGCAATTCACTTGAAAGTCAGTGTAAAACCAAACATGTATTTGAATGATGACTTTACTCCATGACTCAATAGGTGTATTTATTACTGCTAAAAATTTATGTGCCTTATTTTGTTGACAATAATTTTGTTACGCAGACACATTCCAGATTATCAGTTTAAGGGAAATGACATGTTTCATGTCTCTGCATATCTTGTCGCCTAGTAAAATTTTATTTTACTCTTTATTCAGTTTGATGCCTGTATCTTAAAATTAGAAGTGTTCTTTCTTTTTCTCTTGGTTTTACTCATTAAACTGTTCTGGCAATTGAAGGTTAGGGCAGCAGTCGAGATGGCACTGATTGATGCAGTTGCGAAAAGTGTCAGCATGCCTTTGTGGAGACTCTTTGGTGGAGTTTCAAATACTTTAACCACTGATATAACAGTTAAATTCCTGCTTCTGTGATTCTAGCTAGTGCAACATTTCACTCTGATAATTTTTCTTTTCTATTTCCCCTTTTGTCTTTTATATTTATCTTGAAAAAAGTAGGAACCACATGGTGGTGTTGGTGATTTCGGTGAAATTGATAAGTTTTATATAGCGGTAAAGTAAGGTAAAATATTATTTTTCTGTAAGCAAAAGTTAGCATCATCTATTCTCATCTATTCCGTTATATTTGTAGATTCCAATTGTTTCCCCGGCTGAAGCAGCTGAACTGGCTTTAAAGTATCGCAAACAAGGATTCACTACCCTGAAGCTTAAGGTGGGAAAGAATCTGAAGGAAGACATAGAAGTTCTACGAGCAATACGTGCTGTCCACCCTGATTGTTCATTCATCTTGGATGCCAATGAGGGTTACAAACCACAGGAAGCTATTGAAGTTCTTGAAAAATTATATGGTAAAGTGTGTACATAAGAGTGCTCAGTTGCCTTTTTTTTTTCTCTCATGCCTGCTGTAAACAAAAAACTGTCGTAAAGCAAAGAACTCTTTCTTGGGCATGATCTGACACTGAAGTCTTTTTACTCTTTTGTATACAAATTAGTACCTTAATATATCTCAGCACTTGTTAAGTATTGAGGCTCCTATGATCATTGAAGCTTACCTTTTTACTCTTTTCTTTCTTCTAGAAATGGGGGTGACTCCAATTCTCTTTGAACAACCAGTTCATAGAGATGATTGGGAAGGCCTTGGCCATGTTAGTCATATCGCCAAAGACAAATTTGGGGTATCTGTTGCTGCTGATGAGAGCTGTCGGGGTTTGGATGATGTTAAGAAAATTGCAAAAGGAAATCTTGCAGATGTTATTAACATTAAGCTTGCAAAAGTTGGGGTCCTTGGGGCCCTTGAAATTATTGAAGTTGTAAGGGCTTCAGGATTAAACTTGATGATTGGTGGTATGGTTGAGACCAGACTAGCCATGGGCTTTGCTGGTCATCTTGCTGCTGGCCTTGGGTGTTTCAAGTAAGTTCTTTGATTCTTTTGTGGTAAAAGAAATGTTGTCAAAAACTTGGACATTTCTGTACAAACAAAGATTTTTGCTGGTTATTATCTTGGAATTATTCTTCTGAATTTGAAGTAGTATATTGTCTTTGCAGATTCATTGACCTAGATACACCTCTTCTTCTGTCTGAAGATCCAGTTCTTGATGGTTATAAAGGTATCTTAGCAAAGCTCCTGAATCTTCGCATTATTTATAAAATTATAATTTAGTTTAATATAAAATATTATGGTACCACTGCAATTTGACAATGCCTTAACTTGTCTTAGTCTCCGGGGCAGTTTACGAGTTTACAAATGCAAGAGGCCATGGTGGTTTCCTTCATTGGGACAATATTGCATGGTAAGTCCATTGAACACCTATAATCTTTCTATATCTGCATAAGTGTCAACTGTGCTTCTGCATCACTACTGAAGTTGTTTTAAACGGGTTGTCAAGACTCTTGCTTATATCCTTGAATCATGAAAATAGCTGGCCAATCTTTGTTTTGATATATCTATAACAACAATAACAAACTATGAGAACTCGATTATGTGATGGTATTCGCATTAGTCTCTTTGCCAAGGATAAAATTTCAAAAGTTGGCAAAGATGCATAAAAATTCTTGTTAGGTTGGCATTGGCACATTAGAATTATAATTTTGATACCAATTATTGTGGGAGACACAGTTTACACGGCAAATTTTAATAAAGGTGATAGGGAAAAGTATTGACAATTAAACAAAAGTTGCAATCATACTTGGTCCAGCTTTTAGCTTGTCCACAAGTTTAGACAAGAGTTAAAATTTAACTAATAAAATGGAGTTTACAAATATTGGAGTCTAATTCTTGCAGCCTGAACCTCGATATAGCAATCATTCTATTCAAATTGTAGCAACAATGAGTCGATCCAAAGACTCTCTTTGTCAATCAATTGGAGAGTCGTTCCAAGAGCAAAAGTGTGGGAAATGAAAAGGAGAGAGTTGAAAAAGTATACACTCTTTGTGAGAGAATATTGCAATTGGACTCCATTTTGTTCGTGAAAAATTATTGTCGTCTTTAAGCATGGACGAAGGCTAAAAGCTAAATCATGTTTACCATTGTGTGTTTTGTGATATTATTATCTTTCTCTATTATTCTCATTAAAATTGCCATAAAATATTGACTTTTTTATGTGTGGTACCCCTAAGAGAATTTTTGACTCCTTTAAAGCTTTTCCAGATTTCATTTCTGGAAACAAGACCCTGAAAGAATTCCATAATATCTGTGGAAACCCAACCAATTGAAAAGTGGCTTTACTAGACATATCAATAAGAAGTGAAAACAATGCAAATAATTTCAAGAAATAATTTCGTAACTAATTCCTCATGCTGCATGTGCCATAACAATCATTCTGTAATGAGCAATCATATTGAGAAGATGCTTTGAACTTCCGTCTTCTGCTTTTGTCTTAGAGCACAGATATTTGAACTAAAGCCTAACAAAAGGTTGACAGGAATACACAAAAAATAAAGTCGATTTGGGTGAGTTATAATTTTTTTCTTTTTTTGAAACACGCCCCAAACGACATCATTTTGGTTGTGTTTTTGTCAGCTTTTGTCAGGCTTTGGTTCCCCAATCATTTTTCTTTGTCTTAATCAAACTTGTTTCCATCCACTATTGCTCTATGCCTGCATCAAATTTCAATGCCTTGTGTTCCATTATAAGAAACTGGACTTGATAGTGGTTTCCAACAATATCTCTCTCTCAACTCATCACCTTTTTTGATAATATTTTACACTGACCAATGCTAACCGTATCAAATTAATGCAGCGATTAATTGGTTTGCTGCCTTGCATACTTCTGGCACACTGAACGGTCAAAAAAGTTCTACCTCATTTTTGTGTTTGCCAACCTCACTTATCATTAATATGGCCTGCGGACTCTGATTTTGAAGGGGCTTGCAAACAAGTGAATGAGCAGGGGATGAAAAGTCTTTATCTAGCATTTTATGAAATTGCTGGTAAGATTCACTGTTTTACTTGGCCATTATTGCGACTTTACAACATTGGGCGAAAAAATTTTAATTTCATGACTGACCTGCGAAGACAATCTACCTGTTTTGAGTTTCCCTTTCCAGATTATTGTTGCTTGTTAGAATACTGTTTTCCATACCATACGTTGCTCAATGAGTCTGCTTTTCCTGTTTGTATCAAATGGAAACTCTCTTTCTGATATGGTACTTTTTGCTCAATGATTTGTGCCACTGGTCACCAAACACCGGCCTGATCTCAGGTTTGCGACACAACATGCCTATGTCACTTTGTGACCCTTCTTGAACTTCCATCCTGCAATATAGTTAAAATATGCCGGGCATGGAAGAATTTGGTTAAAATATGCAGGGCATGAAAGAATTTGATTGTATTACGATTGTACGTCCAGCAATTCAAATATTCAGTATTCGGTCGCGCATCAGTATAATCGTATTGATGATTATATTGATTATAATGATGTATAATAAGTACATTTATGCATAATTTAGTGTAATTGCGTCCTAAATATTTCCGCTCAGGCAACGTTGTGGCTAGCTTTTGATCAATTTGACATAGGAACATTGATGGTTTAACAAGAAGAAAAGAAAATGGAGGGTGGTAAAAGTACAATCGAGTTAAAATGAGCTAATCTTTATCACGCCACTTTAAAGGAGAAGCCTTGACTGGGGTTATTAATAACCCAACATTACCTAACAAGTATCGTGAAGATTTAAAGTTAACACTGCCGTGATTTAATTTAGTGACCCAGGTTATGATATCAAGGCTCACTTATTTTGACTACAATTTGACCACAAACTCCAGTGAAGGACTTGCAAATGTTCATACAGCCTGATTTGAGGTCTTCTTATCTCCCACTGGAGAAAATTTGCATCCCAACATTATTTAAATTTGTGTATTCAATATTTTGGTGCATAGAACTAATATGTGTCCAAAATTGAATAGTCCAACTCTTCAATTACTTCCCAAATTTGATCTCTTTAAAATTGTTTTCAATATGTTGGTTATTTCTTGAATCCCGTTTTCAATACATGATGTTCTTTAATGTTTAGTTTTAGGTTGGTGTGGAGGCATTTCACCCGTAAATCTTTTGCTCCATTATAAGAGATCTTATCAACTAAACCATTCCTCGAGGACAAAAAATTGGATTAAATTGACATTGCAGGGTGGAACTTGCGCTGAAAAGAGGAGATTTTATTTACAGGTTTGCTGTGTCTTCCGCCCCTAACGTAGAAATTCCTTTATGCATTAAAGCTAAATGATATGCTCTTCCTCCGACTTGATAAGCTCAATAAACATGCGCGGATGCGCCTACAAAGTCAAGGGAGCACATTCTTTAGACTGTCTTTTTTCTGTCATCTTTTGGTGATCGTACATCGGACGAAGATTGTTGTGAGTGCTTGTCGGCATAGTTGGTAAAACTTCTTGCATATAATACAAGAGTTATGTGATTCAAACTCTGGTCATATGGACAAAAAGGAGATTTTATTTACATTCCGTCAATACTTGAAAGTACTAAGATATTGAATTATATATTACGTTGATCATGATAAAATAAATTTCAGCAGCAGGTCGAGCTAACAATGACAATTGAGAAGTTGGATGTGTCCGCATAAGGATTTGTAAAATGCATCCTTTAATTTTTTGGGCAAATGCAATTAATAGCTTTTAGCGATAATATCCATCCCCTATCCTTCATATTCTTGATTTTATTGTTTAATTCGTCAGATAAAGGGCGTAAGGGCGTTATTAATGTGGAGTTACATTCCACGTTGGTTAGCAAAGAAGAATCACTTGAGTTAACAATTAGATTGTGTCGCACCATTTAATAGTTTAGTCTTTTTATGGAATGATCATCCGAGACTTAAGAGTTTATTTGGAATTATTTTTGAAAAGTTTAAAAGTGATTTTGGAAAATTAAAAGTTAATTTTAATATTTGGTAATTTTTTAAAAAATCACTTTGTGAAAAATCACTCTATGCTACTGCAGATTTTGCAAACTAGGGAATGGGAGGGGAGCAAATAAGTTTTATAGTTAAGATAATTTCACACGTATTTATCCTAACGTACATTACAGAAATCCAAAATTGTCCTTATTCAATTAGAAAATAAAATAATTAAATTTGGAGAGATTATCATTATTACCATTTATACTGAGATAACAAAATAAAAGAAATAAAATTTATAAAATAAAAATATCTTTGTTGATTTTCTAAATCAATCATGCAATTTTATTTTATCAACAAAAGTCAAACCTTGTTGGTTGACGCGGAAATGAATCGTCACGATTCTACATGAGTAAAGAATAGATTCTCTCCAATCTTTCAAGAACGGATTGTCAGGAACTTTCACGAATAGATCACAACTAACTGGAATTGATTGCTAGGAACTGTCAGAACAAATCATAACGAGCTTATGTCACTGATGGTCAGAAGACAATCACAGAGTTGGAAAATCCCCTCAATTCACAAAGCAAGAACCCACTACCTTGTTTTTCCCTTTCTCTCTCACTCACTTTATGACGTTACTCTGATTCGTATTGTACATACTTCCACCTACCCATGTAGTGCTTATATAGTATAATAAGTGTAGTTTAATTCAAATAAACTTCATAAAGTTATTTGAATAAGTCATACCATCTATCATTATGATCCAAATAAAACTCTAAGTTTATCTTATAAGAATCATAAATAAGTTATACAACATTAAATTTATCTCTTATGTTGGATAAAGTCAGCTCATCATGAGCGCCTAAATCTAACAATCTTTTTAGTTTGTAATTTTTACATACACAATAAAAAATATTATATATACATGTATATAAATGTACAAGTAAATTTGTTTAATATAAGTTCATTTAAGTCATTTACATTCTTACAGCAGTTTAACACTAAAATCTACTAAATACATAAGACTGATTTTAAAATTTACATATTTTTAAAAATAAATTTTACTAAATATCTAACTTATTCTCTTCACAGCTAATTATTTTAAAACTACATTAGCATACTTGTCCTTTAGCATTATTAATTGTTTAGTGACAATTATTAGCCCAAGTCAAGTGAAGGTTGTCTTTTTCATGGAAAATTCTATAATTCCATAAAGAAAATTATGGCATTAGCACCGTAATAGACATAAATATTATAAATTACACATAGAACTAGTAACTGTAAAGTAAAACCAATATATTCATACAAGATAATTAATTATTTAAAAAATTACCATTGTTTCTATGAAATTTTAGTGAAAAATATTTTATTCATTTATAAAAAAAAAATTCTTTAATTAAACAAAGAAAAAGATTACTCATTAATTAAACAAAAAAATTATACTGAAAAAAGGTGGAATAAGTTTTATTGAATTGATTTAACCATAAATTTTATATTTATTCTAGGACATTTGTACACTTTCTTTTTTCCATTTTCTATAATAATATCTATTTATTACACAAGTTAATTGAGTACAATTATTTATCTTGATATGGATCAAGCAAATACAAAATAAAAATATTATTCTCATATTACTGAACACATACATGATATATTAGTAAAATTATATCTAATTTTGAGTCTTATTCATGCTTGACGTAGTTTCAAACTTTTTACTTGTACTTATTGTTGAGAAAGTGTAGAAAAAAATAAAATAACCTCATCTTACAACAATTATGAAAAATATTAAAATAATATTTTTTAAAAATCCGATTTTGAGAATAAATTTCATCCTTGATAAAACATCACATGTATTATATAACTGCAAAACTAGCATTATTCCATTTAAACAAAAAATTTAATAAATATATAAGGTAATAAACATTATAATGAGTTTTTATTTTACAATTGTGAACTTTTTTTCTTTTGGCAATAACTCTTATATTAATTTACTTATTTTATCTTTTATTTATAAGTTTTAGGCATAATGTACAAAATTTATGTTTTATTTTATGCTTAATGTTGATTTACTTGTTTTATATTATATTTGTAAGTTTTTGTTTTATTTACTAGTAATACATCAATTTATCAGCTTTATAGTAATTTACTTGTTTTACCTTTCTATTACAAGTCTTATATTCTATTTTTGAAATTTATATTTTATTTTACAGTTAATGCTGATTTACTTGTTTTATATTATATTTGTAAGTTTTTGTTTTGTTTACCATTAGTACATTAATTTACTAGTTTTATATTAATTTACTTATTTTACCTTCCATTTACAAGTCTTATGTTCTATTTCCAAAATTTATGTTTTATTTTGTGTTTAATGGGGTGGGAATCCACTCCCACATCTC
Source organism: Murraya paniculata (assembly GCA_030449075.1). Classification (NCBI taxonomy): domain Eukaryota; kingdom Viridiplantae; phylum Streptophyta; class Magnoliopsida; order Sapindales; family Rutaceae; genus Murraya; species Murraya paniculata. Next base: position 3,016,992 of record JAEVFN010000012.1, on the reverse strand, counting down.
TCTTTTTACTCTTTTTTACTTTTTTTTAATATTATTTATATTTATTAAATTAAAATAATATTACATTTATTTATAAATAATATTATTATATTATTTAAATAAAATAAATAATTTATATTTATTAATATAAATTATTAATATTAATATAATTTATATTTATTAAAATAAAATAATATTAAATTTATTTAAAAATAATATTATTTAAATAATATTATTATATTATTTAATAATATTAAGCTTATTAAATAAAATATTATTATATTCATAGAGAATTAATAATATACCATTTACTATCTTTACATGAAAATATATTATTATTATATTTATTTAATTTAGTAGTATTATATTTATTTACTATTAATAATTAATAATAATAAATAGTTTATTAAAAAATATTAATTTTGTACTATATTATTAAAAATAATGTTTCATTTGTGTTGCTAGTATCAATAATTTTTAATTTACATAATTACAATTAAAATTAATAAAAATTATGATTTACATAATTTAAAATATTAATAATTATTATTAAGTTATATAATTAAAATTAATAATAAAATAAATAATTTATTTATAAATATGTTTTTTATTAAAATATATTTTTTTATCAACATTATAACTAAAAATTATGATTTTTAAATAAGGATAAAATTGTAATTTAAAACTATCAACTCCCAATCCAAGACAATGTAAACACATAAATAGGATTCTGATTTTTATTCCACACTCCCATTTCAGTATAAGTAAACAACCTACTCACATTCCCACTCCTACTCCACACTCCCAAGATTCCCACTCCTCAGGATTCACAATCCAATCTAAAAGGTAAACGCTACATAAGAGTACTCCACTTAGGCTCCAATAAGCTCACTTCTAGTATACGATAATCCTTGTGGAGTCTTGAGTACATCTTACAGATAAACTTGTCCTCAAATTCGTTAAGTAGTTCTCTCCCTTCAAATATACAAAACTTGAAGGTCATGATAGGTTTAGATTTATGAAGGAATCAATTATATGGTGATATTCTAATAACTATTGGTGGTCTCAATGATCTAACAACTCTGTTTTTGGCTGGTAATCGATTTCAAGGTTCTATACCAGAATCATTCAATGTTGTGACAAAAACCTTTGGTGATATTCATCACCGATAACTTAGGAGTATTCATGTTGTATCACCGAGAATCAATAATAGATTATGTGGAAGCGTACTTGAATTTATAATGCTAAATTCCTCTTTAGGGTTGTATGGTTGGCTTTTCAGATCAACATGTTTTCTTAGAGAATCATTTAAGTTTCTTACTGCTCTCTCTCTAATGATGGGATGTTAGTAAAGAATAGAATGATACGTGTGACCTGGGGACCATGACCACTTATATCGACAATTTTCTCCTGTTGTCATTAGGTATTCCTCATTTTGTCCATCATAGAATTAGAATATCATTAGGTCTCTACACATTAAAGGTCCACACCCTATTAGATACATTAAAATTCTTAATACCGAAAACATAAATAGATCACTTTTAATTAGACTTAACCTTATTTGACAGTCCACAATACATAACTTTTCGCATATAAACCCAACATTGGATTAAAGATCCAACAATGCCGGATTAAAAAATCCAACAATCTCCCACTTGGGCTATATGTGTAACTTTATAATTATGCTTTGCAAAAATAACTGTATGAGCTCAACCTTACTATCATTGCCAAAATGTATCTATAACCAATCTGGTTCATTAATTATACCAACATAAGATCAAAGCGGCCTTTGTTACAATTATCGTAACTCAACCTATCAATGGTCACTATGCCAATACAACTGAATGACATGGATCGTGGTGTGGATGTGTAGTACGAAAATTTCATGCAATGTGATTTAAACATGCCTATTTCCAATTGGTCCACCTTAAATCTTAGTGAGATCAAACCATACTAAAATTAGAGTGTGAATGAATCAAAATTTTATTTCTGCTAAAAATAATCTTAAATATCCATAAACCGAAATAACTGAAAATGTCTATAATATAAGGGTATATAAAATTATAAACTCTCACTAAAACTGAATATCCTTTAATGACATGACACCCATACGGGCAACATGCTCATGGAACGTTTTGGATAGCAGTCCCTTAGTGGGCGGATAGAGTTTGTACCGACGTGCTCTATAGACAACTGTCCACTCTGAACTCTTTCTTTAACAATTAGGAACTTGATGTCTATATATTTTGACTTCGTCGAGCTCTTGTTATTATTAGAATATAGTACTGTTGATTTGTTATCACAAAATAATTTGAGTGGTCTGTCAATACCCTCTACTATACGCAACCCCATGACAAAATTTCGTAGTTATATTCCGTGATTGGATGCCTCATAACATACTATGAACTCTAATGCTATAGTGGAAGAGGCTATACGAGACTGTTTAGCACTCTTCTAGATGACAGCACCTCCAGCGATAAGATAAATGTAACCTGAAGTGGATTTCATACTATCTTGGCATCCAGCAAAATCGAAGTCAGTATACCCAATAATCTCAAGCTGATCTGACATCTGATATGTAAGCATGTAGTTTTTTGTTCTCTGTAAGTACCGTAAGACCCGTTTGGCTGCTTTCCAATGGTCTACTCCTGGATTGCTTAAATATTTGCCCAACATCTTAGTAACGTACGCAATATCCGGTTGCGTACAAACCTAAGCATACATCAGACTTCCTACAATTGACGCATAAGGAATCTTCTGCATTTCCTTTTCCTTGAAATCATTCTTGGGGCAGTGATTGAGACTAAATTTGTCCCCCTTAGCCACATGGGTATCACCTGGTTTGCAGTCTTGCATGCCATATCTTTTGAGAACTGTTTCGATATAACTCTTTTGCGATAATCCAAGAATACCTCGAGAGCGATCTCGGTGTATCTGTATGCCTAGTACAAAAGAAGTGTCACCAAGATCTTTTATCTCAAAATTTCTGGCTGGAAATCTTTTGGTGTCGTGTAACAAGCCTATATCGTTACTAGTAAGCAAAATGTCATCGATATATAAAACCAGAAATATATACTTGCTCCCACAGAACTTATGGTATATGCAATCATCAACAAAATTCATCTCGAAACCGAATGAGATGATCACCTGATGAAACTTAAAATACCATTGTCGATATGCTTATTTGAGCCCATAAATAGATTTTTAAGTTTGTAGACCATATTCTTTGGGTCTCCGGACACAAAATTTTCTGGCTGCACTATATAGATCGTCTCATCAATATCACCACTGAGAAAACGTTGTCTTGACATCTATTTGATGTAACTTAAGATCGAAATGCGCAATTAATGCCATTATGATCCTGAAAGAGTCTTTTGAAGAAACCGGAGAGAAATTCTCTTTATAGTCGATGTATTTTTTCTGTGTAAATCATTTTGCCACAAAATGCGCTTTGTACCACTCCACATTGCCTTTCGAATCCCTCTTGGTCTTAAATATTCATTTGTAATCAATAGGTTTTGCACCTTCTGGCAATGTGACAAGATCTCCTTCATAGACTTCATCTCCTCATTCATAACATTAATCCACTTCTGAGAGTTATAAATTTTCATGATTTGACGGAAATTGATCGGATCATCTTCCATCATGCCGATGTCAACCTTATATTCTTGGAGAAATACAATGTAGTCGTTTGGCACCACACTTCTCTTTTCTCTAGTGGATCTCCTTAATGGCATAGGTTTTTAAGGTGGTAGAGTTTGTTCTTCTTGAATAACTTCTTGTATGGGGGGTTCTCCAACATTATCTTGATTTGTTGTGTTTTGCTCAAAGTTAAGAATGAGACCTTGATCAATGCCAATGACACATATGGAAATATAAACATATTCCTCTTCAAAGATAAAGTCTCTAACTGTATCCCTCTCTGCAAACTCGACATCCTCAAATAACCAAGTATTTCCTAACTCAAAGATCGACTTAGTCGTGGGATCATAAAACTTGTATCCTTTGGATCGTTCAGAGTATCCAATAAAATAGAAACTCACCGTTCTTGAGTCTAGTTTCTTCTCATTAGACCTATAAGGCCTTGCCTCAGCTGGACATATCCAAACACGCAGGTGCTTTAGATTAGACATTTTTTCTGTCTAAAGCTCGTAAGGGATCTTGACAGTCACTTTAGTTAGAACCCTATTAAGGATATACGCTGCAGTCTTAAGGGCTTTTTCCTATAGTGATTCTGGTAAGGTACAATGGCAAATCATACTCCTCATCGTGTCCTTAAGCGTCCTGTTTCGTCTTTCAACAACACCATTCATAGTGGGCAAACCCAACATAGTGTACCGTGGGGCAATACCGCATTCTTTTAGGAATTTAGCAAACAGTCCTGGACGTTGTTCACCTGAACCGTCATATCTGACATAGTACTCACCACCACGGCCAGATCTGACGCTTTTAATTCTTTTGCCAAGTTGGTTCTCAACTTCAGCCTTAAAATTTTTTAACATATCCAAGGACCGTGACTTTTCATGTAGGAGATAGATGTAGCCATATTGAGAAAAGTCGTCTATGAATGTTATAAAATATTATTAACTATCCCAGGCAGCCGCATGGAATGACCTACAAATATCTGTATGTATGAGTTCTAAGACGTCTGAAGTCCTATTGGCTTCAAATCTCATTTTATTGGTTTATTTCCTCTTGATACAGTTAATTCAAATATCAAAGTTTGTAAAATCTAAGGGGTTGAGAATTTCGTCTGACACAAGTCTCTTTATTATCAGTTTAGAGATATGACCCAATCTCATGTGCCATAACGTAGCCGAATTCTCATTGGTTAATTTTCTCTTTAAACCTCGTATACTTAATTGTAGAGATTTATTAAATGAAGCAATTGTATTAAGCATGTAAAGATAATCATTGCCCGATAAATAAATGGAACCAACCAATTTTGAATTATGAAACAAACTGAATTTTCTATTCCGAAATGAATAAGAATAACCAAATTTGTCCAAACCAGAAATAGAAATCGAATTCGGTCAAAAAGACAGAACAACAAATGTCTCATCAAGATCCAAATAAAATTTGGTCTTTAATAATAATCTATAATTTTCAATTGCTTCAACTCAACTATCTTGCCATCACCCACATAGTTGTATCTTTCACCATCACTGGATTTTCGGCAATTCATGCAACCCTGTATAGACACAATAATGTGAGTGGTTGCACCAGAATCTATCCACCAGGTGTGTCTATGTACCGAAGTTAAATTAACCTCAAAACAAACCAAACTAAGAAACATACTTTTTTTAGCACGCCATGTGTGATAATTAGTGCAATGGTTCTTCTTATGTCTTTCAGCTCCACAGAAAAAACAACCAGTACCTTCTTGATCACCAGGTTTCTTTTGTTGTTTTTTTTTTTTTTGAGAAGTTGTATCTACAGCTTTCTTAACCTTCTTCATTTTCTTGCCTTTATCCTTGCCCTTAGAGGTAGAGGCAAAATGAGCACTTTTTGTCTTATCTTTCTTAAGCCTATCATCTTTCTGAACATAGTGTGATATGAGCTCATTTAGAGACCAAGTCTCTTTCTGACAGTTATAGCTCACTTTAAACTGGTTAAACTGTGTTGGTAAGTATATTAAAACCAAGTGCACTAGTAAGTCTTCAGAGAATTCAAGCTTAAATGCTCTTAACTTAAAAGCAAGATGAGACATCCCTATGATGTACTCCTTAATATTGTCTTTACCCGTATACCTCATTGAAATTAAGCTTGTCAAGAGCTTACCAATTTCAACATTTTCGTTCTTGACAAACCTCTACTTAATCTGTGCAATGAACTCTTTAGCCGTAGTTACTTTTTTAGTTATTGAACCCCGGAATGCTTTCGGAATGGCCTTTTTCATGACATGATGCACATGCGATTTGATCTCTCCCACATTTCTATTTTTCTTTTATCATCAGGGGTATTGTCATCCGTAAGAGGTGGGGGAGAATCAACCCTTAACGCAAGGTCAAGGGCCATGACTGTGAGAACTATTAAGAGGTTCTTTTGCCATGATTTGAAGTTAGAGCCATTTAGCATAGGAACTGAATTGATGTTGACAATAATATTAGTAGCAGACATAACTGAATAGAGAACAACAAACAAACAAAACAAGCTCATATTAGTCTTAAAATAAAAAGAAATTCAAATAAAGTTAAACCCTATCTCAAGATACCGGACACTCCATTAATATTTCATCTTTGGATAAAATATTAACTTGTAAGTGATATCTTGGTGTAGTAATCAAGCACTGATAATAAGAATATGTCAAACAATAAATCTTCATCTGAGCCGATTTATTATTCATATGTAAAACCAAATAATTATCACGTGTTTATTACCACATGTGCACATGCAATTCTATTAAATATAGATCTTTCTTTGGGCCGATCGATATTCATAGAAATTACTTGTACAAAACTTTTATATTAAAAAATAAATTAATTTCTGCAAGAGAGGTCACTTTGGTGACATGTTGCTTTAATTAATTCACCTCAAAATATATATAAATGTACCAATATTTGAATTTAAAATTGTATAAAAATTACCAAAAAATTAAAAAAAAATTCAAGTCAAATCGGTCAACGTTGACCATTGATAGGTCAACTATTGATCGCTGACCGGTCAATTGTTGACCGATCTAGGACTGGACCGGTTCGGTTGACCTGAACAGAACTTGAACCAAAATCAAAAACCCTAATTTTTTTCTCCCTTTTTTTTTCTTCTTCTTCTTGTTTTTCTTCTTGGAGCGGCGGCCACCACCTGCCGCGCCATGCAGTCAGCCAGTAGCCGTCTCCCCCCCTTTTTTTTAAGGGCGGCTTTTACTTGATCTGCCGCGGCCACCACTTGGACGGTCGTGCCTCTCCCTATCGCCGGCAATGGCTGGGCTGCCGCCGGCTTGATTGGCTTAAAATTGAAACTTGTTTTTTTAAAATGAATTTTGAAATAAAAAAAAATTAAATTTTAGATTTCAAATATTTTGTAATACCATAAACAACCACAGAGATTTGTTCTCAAATTCAATAATTTTAATGATTTCAGTATTATTAAATTTGAGAACACCAAAGATTTAATTATTAATCAAAATTAAATTTGATTCTCAATGATTCAACATGAAGAGGCTCTGATATCACTTGTTGTGATAAAAACCTTTGGTGAAATACATCACCTATAACCCAGGAATATTCATATTGTATCACCAAGAATCAATAATAGATTATGCGGAAGCATACCTAAATCCATAATGATAAATTCCTCTCTAGAGTTGTGTGGTTGGCCTTCCAGATCAACACGTTTTCCTAGAGAATCCTTTAAGTTTCTCACTGCTCTCTCTCTAATGACGGGATGTTAGTAGAGAATAGAATGATACGTGTGATCTGAAGACCATGACCACTTATATAGACAACCTTCTTCTGTTGTCATTAGGTATTCTTAATTTTACCTATCATAGGATTAGAATATTATTAGGTCTCTACACATTAAATGCCCACGTCCTATTAGATATATTAAAGCCCATAATACCGAAAACCTAAATAGATCATTTTTAATTAGGCTTAATCTTATTTGACAGTCCGCAATACATTATTATTCACATTTACGCCCAATGTTGGATTAAAGATCCAATAATGCTGGATTAAAAAATCCAACATTCAAAAGTCTTGGAATTCTTAGATCTTTCATCTAACAATCTCTCCGATAAAATTCCTAAGTCATTGGAGGCACTTTCAAATCTCAAACAACTCAATGTATCTTCCAAGAGGCTAGAAGGGAGAAATCCCAACCAATGGCCCTTTGGAAACTTCTCAAGTCAATCATTTATTTCGAATTATGCAGTTTGTGGCCCTCCAAGACTCCAAGTCCTACCTTGCAAGGAAGAAGATAGTAAGGGATCGAAGAAAGCTACTCAACTCTTCCTAAAATATACTTTGCCTACAATAATAACCACGACACTAATAGTGAACGTCATTGTCTTCTTTACAACACGTCAAAACAAAAGTGTAAAATATCTAGATCAAGAAGATTTGTTATCTCTGGCAACATGGAGAAGAACTTTCCATCTAGATATTATAGGAGCAACTGATGAATTTAATGAATGCAACTTGCTTGGTACAGAGAGCTTCGAATCAGTCTATAAATGCATATTTTTAGATGGGACTAATGTTACAATAAAAGTTTTCAATCTGCAACCAGAGTGAGCTTTTAGGAATTTTGATTCAGATTGTGAAGTACTTCAGAATGTCCGCCGTTGAAATCTCATAAAAATCCTTAGCAACTGTTGCAATATTGATTTTAAAGCCTTGGGGGTTGAGTTCATCCCAAATGGCAGTCTTGAGAAGTAGTTGTATTCTCACGACTCTTTTCTAGATTTCCTAGAGAGGTTAAATATAATGATAGATGTAGCGTTAGCTCTTGAATATCTCCATCATGGTCATTCATCAGCGCCTGTAATTCATTATGATTTGAAGCGTAGCAATATTCTCTTATATGAAAATATGGTTGCACATGTGAGTGACTTCGGCATCTCCAAACTCTTAGGTGAACGAGAAGACTTTATGACATAGACCATGACAATCGCTACAATTGGTTACATGGCATTGGGTGATGCCCCAAGTCTAATTCCTAATTTTGTTCTTTTTTCAAGCATAGGCACAATTTATGTCGATTATTATAATAATCATATAGTTTTGTTTATCATTTGTTTGATAATGATATATCTTACTAATAAATTGATATTAAAAAACAGAGTACAGATCATAGGGAATTGTATCAGTCAAATGTGATGTCTATAGCTAGGGTGTTTATTGCTAGAGACTTTCACTAGAAAGAAGCCTACGGATGAAATGTTTACCAGAGAAGCGAATTTAAAGAATTGGGTGAAGGAGTCATTACCTCATGGATTGAATGAAGTTGTTGATGCAAATTTGGTGCCAAAAGTGCAAGCTTTTTCTGCCAAAATGGATTGTTTATTAAGCATCGTCCGTTTAGCATTAGCTTGTTGGATGGACTCACCTGACCAGAGGATACATATGACAGATGCTGCAACAAAACTCAAGAAAATTAGAGCGAAACTTTTGGATGATGTCATTGCAACTTAATGCTGCACTGAATGTCTGTTAACTTGTTCATTTTATGTGTGATTTTTTTTTTTTTGTGCTTCAGTAATAAGAGCCATTGCTTTGAGCATAGCAGAAATCTGTATTGCTAAATCTTTGCATTTACATTTAAGTTTGTTTGAAACGAGTTGGTATTTCAAAATACCAAGATCGCACATTGCTTAGATAAGAGAATATGAGTTGGTTTATATATAAAAATCAAATATAGTGTGGTAACAAGCCCATAAAAAGGAGGTCCACGCGCATGAAACCAAGCCTAAGAGAGGAGCCTGCTCCGGGAATCTATTAACTAAGGCCCAATAACTCATGCGCAAGGGGGGAAACCTCCCTGTCCCCGCGCGTGGTATCATGTATGTGCGCAGATATGACCACTTTTTATGATTTTTCACTTTTTATATATTTTTAATTCGAATTGGGATTTATTCTAAATCCTTGTCTAATTATAATTCGGATTTATAGAGGAAAAAGGTGTTGGAGCGTATCTATTTAAAGAGCTGATTTTATCACACTCTTATGATCCAGTCGACGCTCTGTTTTCTATATTGCTTTCATCGTTGTGAGCTTTGCTGTTCTAAACCGTCGTGTTGAAGTGCAACATCGCGATAGTAGTCGTTGTATCCTGGATATCAAACCACCTTCGTTAGTTCTTCTTGGACCAATATATTGTATCTTGAGGCGTGAAATTTGGTCTTAAGAATTGTGCTATCGCATGCCTTGACTGTACCTTCGTTGTTTTAGTTCAAACTTCCACTATCTTTTTATCATCGCTTTCCAACAAAGTTCTATAAAACTCTGTGTGTGTGTGTGTGTGTGAAGAAATGTTTCAATCCGGAATTTTAAAGTGCGGGAATGTCCGAAAAAATGCATAAACCATGCGGTTTGAGTGATTTATGTTTTAAGCCTTTAAAACCCCACGGTTTTAAAGTTTTCCCAGACTCTTTTCCATACTTTAAGATTTCGGACTAGAAAACTATATATATACACACTAGTTTCAACATGTATCCATTTCAATTCTCTAGAGATTATGCACAGAGTAATGATCATAATATTCTTAACAATGAGCAAGAACTCCAAACATATCTAATGGTACAACAGTTCAAATAAATCACACACATATTGGTGTTAGAACTGAATTACAATAAATGACTCTTTCACTTTCTCTACTATATATATATATTCTAGTTAGGGATCCCTGACTTTAGTGGCAAAATATTGTCCACTTTGGACTTTAACAAGGCTGGCATGGTTTTATTTCTGGGGTGCCCATACACCCCAAAACACGTTTTGCTAAGTACGGTATGAATCACCCCTTATAACCTCAGTATCTCTCCCGTGCTTTGCCGATGTGGGATTCGCCTAAGATGTTACATACACTCTCCTTAGGGACTTAGCATCCTCGTTGAGGTTTGCCCCACCATCACGTAAGAGGACACGCGGAGCCGCTTTGATACCATCTGTCATGACCCAACCTAAACCTAGCAAGATATTGTCCGCCTTAGGCCTTAACAAGGCCCGCACAGTTTTGTTTCTGGAGTACCCATATGCCCCAAAATGCGTCTTGCAGATTAAGGTATGGATCACCCCTTATAAACTCAGCATCTCTTCCGTGCTTTGCTGATGTGGGATTCGCCTAGGGTGTTACATCAGCATCTCTCCAGTGCTTTGCCGATGTAAGATTCGCTTAGGGTGTTACATCAGGGATCAACTAAAAGTTAAAAAAAAAAAATACATTGAAGTCTGTATTTTTTTTTTATCTTTTAACTTATTTCTGACTTTAATAAAATCAGAATCCCTGACTCATATATTACTATATTTAAAATTATTTGGACCGTTTAAAAAATGTAATTTGTTTACATTTTGGTCAAATTTGAATAGAACTTTGATGGCAGAAGAATAAGAAGTGAAAATGGAGGGTGGTAAAAGTACAGTGACGTAAAAACGGGCTAATCATTGTCACACCACTCTAAAGTAGAAGCCTTGACTAAAGTTATTGAACATTGCTTAACAAGAAAGCGTGAAGATTAAGTTTACATTACCATGATTTACTGGCCCACATTATGATATCAAGCTGGCTAATTTTGACTATAATTGGACCACAAAGTCCAATAAAAGACTTGCAAAGATTCACATATTACCTGTTTTGATTTTATCTTATCTTTCACTAGAGAAAATTAGCATCTCAATGTAATGTGAAATTGTGCTTCAATACTTGGTGCGTAAAACTAATATGCATCCAAAATTTAACAGTTTCTCTTCAATTATTTCACGTACTTTCTTTATTGAATCTTGTTCTTGCGACATGGGTTGTTTTGGTTGAATCTTGTCTTCGATATATGAGTCCCTTAAACTGATTTTTAGGTTGCTGTGGAGGATTTAATCTACAAATCTTTTAGTCTATTATAAGAGATCTTGTCATCTAAACCATTCCTCCGAGGACAGAGAAAATGGATTAAAATGACAACGCAGTGCGAAATTTGTGTTGTAAACAGGAGATTTGATTTATAGGTTTGCTCTGTCTTCCACTGATAACTTAGCAATTCCCTTGTGCGTTGGAACTAATGATGTGCATTTCATCCGAAATGATAGCTCAATAAACATGCGCCTACAAAGGCAAAAGGGCACATTCATTACACTTTTTTTTTTTTCAGTCATCCTTTGGTGATTTTCATTGGACCAAAATTACAAATTTCATAATCAACCAATCAATTTTACACATTTCAAATACTAATTGGTTCAGTAGGTAAAATTTTTAGGGTGGTGCAAGTGATATAAACCCTATCCACATGGTGAAAATTTGATTTGGTTGGAGAGATTATTTTTTATTTCTTATATTAATTCGGAAAATTATTAAATTTCACCCCATTATTCTCTAATGAGACTCAAATCCAAGACCTTTTATCTTATTTAGGCCACGGTTTTGCCACTTGAGATAGGCCTTCGCCTCACTTTTATCTTCTTCATCTTTGAATGGTCTCGGAAGTCTTAGCTCTTGAATCACAATGGATAATTTTTCAAAGTAAAACGCAGCATTTTCTTTTGTGTTAGAGGAAATTTCTATTGAGATGGAAAACATGCGCCACAAAATATATGCATCAGAAGTCTTCTTTCTTATCCTTAAGACTGCTCATTTCATCATTTCACCACTAAGCATATACGTGGCCTTTGCATATATGCTCACTAGTACAGAAGTTCAATGAAGGACTAATTATTTTACAATCATGATCAAATAAATCTCAAATGGAGGTCAAATTAACGATGGGTCAAATTAATGATGAGAAGTTGCATGTGTCCACACTAGATAGGAATTGTAAAGTGCACCACCACCGAAAGCAAAACAGCGCTGTCGCTGTCAAAGTGGGCACCACAATTTTCATGCATTGCAATCAAAAGGGGATGAAATGAAATTGATGCTTAATGAGTGGGAATCGGTCTATTGCTCCATTACTTATGATAGGGATGTGGGGTTAGGTCCATTTTCATCCTCTATTCTATTTTTATGAGCAGATGCTAATTATAGCTTTTAGCTTCAATATTTATTCCCCCTACTTTCCTATTCTTGATTTTATATATTTGATAACTACTTATCCCTTGACCTAAAAAATTTTAAGCTATCCGATAAGGGTCGTCATTAATATTAAAACTTAAGTTTAGCACACTCTTTTCCGTGAAAAGCATCGGATAAGATTGAGATAAACTAAGATTTGATGAATTATTAACCAAGATTTAATGAAACTGCACCCTACAAATTGACGACTTCAAAATTGATTGAAAAATAATGAGATAGTGAGGTTGAGCATAGATCTTAACTCAGTTACCATGTTTATGAGCCACTTGACCTCTAAAGATTTCATGGCAAAGTGGGTAGAAAGATTAGTTTAATACATTTAGCCATTGTGAATATCATGCTTATCACATTGGATTCAAAACAAAGTGGGGGCAAAAGACTAGGTTACTATATTTAATCATTGTGAATATCGTGCTAATCATATTGGATGAAGCAGGCCTGCTGCCTTTTGGAAAATGTTATTCTTCAGAATGGGGAAAAAAATAATATTCGATATACATTGCTAACGTGGTGATACTTTCTGAAAACTGCTAAACTCTAATCACTTTGGGATCTGAATAACAGAAAGCTTATTGATACAATCATTTAATATGGTTGATTACCCTTTGAGATGTATAGCACTGTTCTTGTTATTATAGTATGCATTGACAAATCCGTTGGGCAATTAATTAAAGGGGAAAAAAAATTCTAATCATGGCCACAGATGCATATTATCCTAATAAATATGGACACTATACATTCTTTATTGGTATTCATCTTGTACTTCGTCACAGAGGCATTAAGTACATCTCACAAGAAAAAGTTCCTTTGCTATAGAAAATATATAAGAAACGAATTGATATCATTGAGCCTGGAACTTCATTTGCATGCTAAGGTTTTGCAGTCAAATGATTTCCCTTTTTAGAAAATGCGCCGAATTTGTGGGGCCAAACCCCATGGTTTTACAATTGCTTTTACTTTGATGAACCCAAACAAAAAAATTAATCATATGAAAATGCCTTCCACTCATGCTTTAATTTCTCTTCTACAGTTTCTTTACACCTATAAATTGAGAGCAAACCAAAGCCAAGTCCACAACATCACCCATCTAACAAGCACGTCAGTCTCGAGCTTATAAGTCCGTTTGATTCATACTAAATTGAAAAATGAAGGCCCCGCCGGTAGCGGCAATTTGCACACTGGTGATTCTTCTTCTGGCAGCTGAAACACAAGTCTCAGTGGCAGTGACATGCAGCCCAACACAACTGAGCTCTTGTGTTAGTGCCATCACATCTTCAACTCCACCATCAAGCCTCTGCTGCAGCAAGATCAAAGAACAGAAGCCTTGCCTTTGCCAGTACCTTCGAAACCCGAGCCTCAGCAAGTTTATCAACACCCCAAATGCCAGGAGAGTTGCTAGCACTTGTGGCACTCCCTTCCCAAAATGCTAAATTTCTCTTCTCTCCCATTTCTCTTTGCTGCATTAATCTTGTTTTAATGCATAGTCTAATATTGAGTGGTGATTGAAGAGAATTATGAGTCAGTAGTTTAATTGTGCTGTGTTATATGTTGTTGTTGTGATACTTGTGGAAACAATGTTGGGGGTCATGGGTTACACATCACATGGCACCAACACACCGTCTTAGCCAGTGTGTTCGGTTTGTTCCGAAGGCATGGAAATCACCGTTGTATCGTCTGTCTGTCTGTCGTTGTCTTGTATCCTTTGTTATTGCAATTCTGTTTGCAGTGAATCTAAACAAGTCAGTGGCAATAGAAACTTTGGGAGTGTTTGCCCTGGGGTTGTGTGTTTTCGGGGGCAAACTCAAGATCTTGGAAAATCTATGACTAAAGTATGGTTTATTGTATTTGCTTGCGCGACTGACAGTACGTATAAAAAGGTCAAAAAATATATACAGTAAAATTGTAACATCAAGAACTTTGTTTTTAAACAAAATGCGTATATATTTAATAAAATAAGTATTTAACTCCAATTAAAATAATAAATTAGACCTTTAATATTGAACTTTAAAGGTCCCACCCAACGTTAGAGATTGCCCCAGGGACATGGACTTGAGAAAAAGTGAAAATTCTATTTTTCATATAAAAAATGATAAAACTTTGGGCATTTTAAAGTATGTTTTGGGCTAGGCCAGACAAAATATACATAATATTAATTTCATATAAATAATAGTATAAAATATTATTATATACTAATACTAAGCAGATCCAAGCGTTTGTATAATATTAATATAATAAACACAATTTAATACAATATTCACAAACGCACCCTTATAAACACTAAGTCAACAACAAAATTAAATCTCCTCTGACTCATGTGAGCCGATCCAAACCCAAATTATTATCACCGAAAACGTTTTGCACCAACCGACCTACTTTCGGTAAACATCTTTCACTTTATTGAATTCCTACTGAAATAAATGAATTAAATTATATTATCCAAACAGGAGGTTACAAGAAAAATTTTATAAAAAAAATCCCAACCCATCAGTAATGACAGAACTGTAAGTTTGGAGAAGCAACTCCAAAGTTCATTTACATTTACATAATGGAAGTACTTACAACAAAAGAATGACTTTCTCACAAAAGAAGGTTTGAAATTTGGTTCCAGCCCATCATCCATGGCCTCTTATCAGCTGGTATTGCAAAATTGAGCTCAAACATCTCCTTTGACATGTTCCCTCCTTCACAAAATCCTACAAGCTTTGCCACTATCTCAGCACTCTCCTCTATATGCTTGGGATCATGGGGGTCTGTCCAAAGCTTGCTTACGAACTGCAGCCTTCTGTGTTTCCCCTCAAGTGGGACGTCCCATTTGATGTACAACGAATCCCTTTCCTCTGCTGTCAAACGCGAGCTCAACCTCTTTGCGAGGAACTCCCTTTCGCGCTTTAGAGCTCTAATACTGCAAGCCAGAAACAAGATAATTAGTTCAACTTCATGATTATTATGTTTAACAGCCAAAAGGAATACATTTTCTTATTCTATAAGTTTTCCAAGCAAGGGGTGGCCAAGAACCTTGATGAGAGAGAGATGATGGGCTCCCCTCCTGCCACAGGGAGCGGGCTTGCATTCCCAAGTTCTGACAAGTGCTGCTGCAACCAAGTCAAGCGCCTAAGCTCCACTTCCATGTATA
Source organism: Murraya paniculata (assembly GCA_030449075.1). Taxonomy (NCBI): domain Eukaryota; kingdom Viridiplantae; phylum Streptophyta; class Magnoliopsida; order Sapindales; family Rutaceae; genus Murraya; species Murraya paniculata. The sequence continues at coordinate 3,001,163 of JAEVFN010000012.1, read as the reverse complement.
TTTGATCAGCTGGATCTCCCTTGAACAACAAATAAAACTGTGTCCTATGAATGATGGAGACAAAACACACATCCCATAACTCAATAATCTGCTGCCTTTGTTCCCTAAAAGTTATATGCCATGCAACTTCAGGTTCCTCGGTCTCAACTGTGTTCTCATCATTCTCCATATTGTATCCAGCTGCTTCATTTGCTTCCATCTCAAGCACCTAGAGGCAAAATGCAGTTTAGCAAAAGTGGAATAAAAATGTAACGCATGAGTGAAATGCATTTGGTATTTAGACGAAACCACCGTACCTGGCAAACAAGCAGCTGCTTTTGGTATTGCAATTTAGCCACACGTTCTTTCAGCTCTGTTACATATGTTCTTATGCTTCTTACATTCTCCTCTGCTGCATTCTGAAACATTTTCTGCATTTTCTTCATATTAACTGAACTCGAACGTCTATAGCCAGAGCCAGGAGTGCCTTCCCTTGATGAGACATCTCCAACGTCTTCACTCTTTGTGGGAGTCCCTTTCTCAGACTCTGGACGATTCTCAACGGCCATATTATCATTCTCCGGAGGTCTATTCTCAGTCTCAGACTCCATGATTTGCCGAGATGTTGATAGAGGTGAGCACGGAGATTTTATAAAAATTTGCCGGTTCACAACATTACTTGAAGCCAAAGGAAGTAACTTTTTCTTTTTCTTAGCCTTGGAGGTTGATTCACTGTCAGGTTGTTGATTGTTGCTTGGAAGAGACATTACCAATTTGTCTATAGACTTCTGAACGTTTTCCAGTTGCTCCTCAAGATCCTCAATGGTGCTTCCCTGTGAATGAAGTCTTGTTATCTCTTCCTTAAGGTTAGCACAAACACTTTTATGGGGAGCTATTACAGTTCCAACTTCAACTTCTTTAGAAACCGATCGAACAGAACGCATTTCCCTTATTTCTGCTTGCAGCCTAGCAATCGTCTCGGCTGCATCTTGATTGCCTAGTCTATGACAAGCCACTTCCTTTTGTAGCACTTCCAAGGCCCGATTTGCTTCTTGTCCTAGCTGCTCCTGAAGGTGTTCAAGTTTGCGGATTTCATGCATGAGTGTGAAGGGAGCAGTTGATGATTGCCTCATAGACTGCCTTAACATCGTTTTCCTTATTTTATCAACACGGCCCAGCTCTTTGCCATCAAGCTTTGGTGACAGTGCACCAGAGTAAGAGAGGCACTTCTTCACAGATGGACAGGGCAGCTCGAGTGGATTTGAAGTCTGAATTGTTATCAAACAAAATGAATTAGTAAATTGCAGTTGACCAAGAAATGGAAAAAGGAAGAGGGAAAAAGTTTACCTGCTGATCCTCCTGAAGCTTTCTACGTAATTCATCCACCTCAGATTGTGCCATATCTCTCTGTCTTTTTAATTCTTCAATTTCCATCTCCATCTAGACATGATAAGATAATGAGATACATGCCTTACAAATTTGTGATTATATAATTAGACATCCCTAATCAAGCCAAACTTAGATGAAAAGTTACCTGCTGAATTTTCAGATCCTTTTCCCTTGATGGATCAGGAGTGCGCAGCTCTGCTTCCAGCCTAGCTACTTCCTTTTGTAAATGTTTGACTAGTTGCTTATCAGAAACAACCTAATAAGAAGAAGAAGAAGAAGAAGTGTCAGTATTTGATGTTTTTATTAAGAATTCTTTAGTAAATGCATATGAAGAATCAGTACCATGTTAACTTGAGCATTATTTGTTACTTCCTTTGCTCGGGTGGCAAAGAAGAGAGTATTTCGAGATTGCTCAAAATGGCTCAAAGCTGGACTTAAGGTACATATGATGGCAGTACGTGCATTGCCACCAAGAGAGTGCTGCAATATGCGAGTTAACTTCGAGTCTCGGTAGGGTATATGGCCACTTCTTTTTCCAACACTACAAGCCGCAGCAGTTGACCAAGAGAAAAAAGGGGAAAGTCAATTCGTTGTGCCAGAATAGGAGAAGCTACAATTCACAAACATATCTTGAGACAGTCCTCAACTTTCTGATTAGTTCATTAGAATTCTTTTAGCGTCTTGAAATGGTGAATCCAAACTAAAACATGCAGAGAATAAGTTTCAAACATGTTATTTAATTGAAGGTGGATTGAAACATGCTAGATTGAAAATGAAGAAACAGGCTCGAGCAGAACTTGAACAAATATCTCAATTAAAATGCAGACTACTGTAAGCTATTAAATTCTGACCTGAGCTTTCTGATTACTGTAGTAAGAGTCATCAAACTAAGGTTAATATGGCATCCTTCCCTGAGCCTAGCACCATCTGCATGTGTCTGTGAGGCTCTCTCACTTCCAGCTAAATCTACAAAGTTCTGCAAGTAATAGATCCCGAAAGTTACAATCACAGAAAAGAATAAGTATACAAAATCTTAGTATTCATGCATAAGGTGAGCATCATATAATATCTTACCAGGCTTGCAACAAAAGATCTCACACAATCTGAATTTTCTCGGAGTGTACTTTGTATACTCTTCATTGTCAGAGCCCAAAACACTAGTCAGCTTTAGATAGAAAATTGTTTTCTTCAGGTATCAACAGAAACTATAATCAATGAAACTTACCAGCCTTATAATTTGGTGTGACCGTGAGCTAGTATCATTCAGGGCAGTTTCACCAACTTGCCTTTGGGCTAAAAAATGCAACACACAATAGCGCTAAATTAGCCAAGTTCCCTGCACATTTTGGAAGAGAAAGCTAACCAATATCAATTCACCAACTTCATCAAAGTACCTTCACAAATACTGATCAAATGTCTCAAGTGCTGATCATTATTTGCAGTTTCCTCCACTAACTTTTCAACAACAGTGCCTTTCTGCAAACAGAAATTAGCAGTCACATAAATATATGTGATATAAGCATAAATCCTTTCTGACAAGTGACAAGAACCTATAGAAGCAGTACCTCGGGGTCATCTAGAAGCTTGAGATTGCGGCCAGATTCAGAATTTAACAGATCCCTGACATTCTCATTGTAGATTTCTAGTCCAGAAATCTTAATCGTAAAATCTCTCTCTGGGGTCTGCAATTATCCAAATAAATAAATAAAAAGCTCATCTGAACAACAGCAATAACACAATACAGGATCAACTTGAAATCAATATTAGAGATGAACAATATTAGAATCTGATTAAACTTACATTCATTATATGGTTGTAAATATCAGCAACAGCTTTCTCTGTTATCCCTCTCATCGTATAAGTCTTCCCACTGCTGGTTTGCCCATAGGCAAATATAGTCGCTAAAATTCAAAAAAAAAAAAGAAAAAGAAAGTCACATTTAAACCAACAATATTAGAATCTGATAAAGTACCCTCTTAAACGACATATTCATTCAAACAAGGCTATAAAGATTCAGTACCATTGATGCCCATTAAAGCAGACAAAGCAACATTCTTCACTCCTTCCTCATATACAGCTTCAGTTAAACAAGAAGGACCAAACACTTTATCTGCATAAAAAAATTAAATATCAACAAATTTATAAAATTTTTAACTTCAAAAAAGGAAATAAATGAGATAATTATTAAGAAGTTACCAAAAGTGAAAGGGGAAGGCTGAGCCACGCGCTCATGAGGCTGTGGTTTATAAACAATAGTGTGATCATCAACACAGTCCCAAGCCACTTGGTCTTTGGCTAATTGTTCCCTTTTGTTTAAAGGCCTAAGCCTCACAGTAACCACGATTTTCTCTTCCCTTGTTTTCGGCCCGCCAGGTGTCGACGCCGGCGTCTGCGTCGGCGTCGCCCTTTCCGATTTCGAAGCTGGCGTTCCTGGTGTCCTCACTGTCATCTTCTTCTTAAGGTATCCTTTTAATTGCAACCACGATACGCTTCTAGATCTGAAATCTGATAGTATATGGAAACTTTCGCGATCAAGATGAATTATAATTTTATAATTTTAGTAAGGAAAGTTCATAAGTGAAACCCTAACAAAAATTCAATTTTTTTACCAAAAAAATAAATTTTGAAGTTAATTCCTCACAGAGAAATTGAGATCTGAAGTGAGCTTGTGAGAAGCCGAACGAGCAGAGGGAGGTTGTGAGGCTTCGATTTTGGGAGCGTTAATGGGGGAAGAGAGAGAGAGGCTTCGATTTTGTCTTTACAAAATGTAATTTGAAAAAGCTTTTTGTATTTGAGGGTGTGACTGAAAAATGTGATTTGATTTGAATTTAGGTTTCCAACGGCTAGTTTCTTATATCTCGGGAAGTCTTTTTCATTTTCTCGTCCGGTTCATTGATTAAAGTGCGATTTGTTTAATGTTTCGTCATTTTATCGCGGAGAACAGCGGGACCCGGTTCATGCTTTCAACGGTTTTGTTTCTTATTGTAGAATTTTTCAATTTTTCACATCGATTGAACCCGACATGAAGACAAAAAGAGGAAAAGAATAAATTTGCTTCCCAAGGGACTTACGCTTTTGAACCCCCAATTTTAGGCCAATATTTAGGACGAAATGCTTGTTTTAAGAATAATTTAATTTGGAACATGATAAAAATTTAATTTCACAAAGCTTACAAGATTTTTATTTGTTATAAATAAAATATTTTTAATATAGTTATACTCGTCAACATAAAACGTGAAGAAATAAAAATAATTTATATTTTTGTTCTCAATAAATTTTTAATAGCTAAAAGAGAGATAAATTATAAATGAGTTGTTCAAATGACTTGACTGAGAGTTTTTCAAGTATCTTTATTAAAAATAATGATAGATATCTCATATTTTTTTATCTTAAATAAATATCTCAAATAATACGGCATTCATTAATTATTTAATAATTCTTTACAAAATTTAAGTGAATTAATTGTATTATCTCACCAACCAATTGATGAATGCCACATCGTTTGGGATAGTTATCTAGGATACAAAATTTAAAATGTATAGTACTACTCTTTGTTTAATTAGTCGTTTGAGTTTTGAAAAATGAGGCGTTAAAAAAATTATTTGAACTTTGCTCATCCCTTATTTTTTCAAGAAAAATAAAAATAAAAATTTAGCCAAATTAATTTTCATTTTAAATAAATTTATGAGAGCATCTAAGTTGCAGCAGCTGTACAGCTGCTGCAAAATCAAATGAACAGTATCCACTTAGTAAAATCCTAAACTTATCCATACTACTTCATATTACAAACGATATCGAATTAAGTTCTGGCTCACATCAGAATTCGCATGGAATTTGGTTTTCATTTTTCAACGTTGAAAAATAATAAAAACGAATAAATTCTAGATAACGTAAATTATGAAGTCCGCATGACTATGGTACAATACAAAACTCGCGCACACTTTCTTATTGTCATATTTGCACCGGACAACGAAACTACCAAAAGTGCGGTTTAATGGAGAGCTCTAAAGATAAGCCGTTTAAGGAAAAGCCATGGAAATTCTTTTTGAAGGCTTCCCTCATCAAACAACATTGACGGAGGATTTAACAAGTTTCTGTAGCAACTGAGCATGGCATACAAAGTAACTCCATTTGCCCTAAGAAATCGAAGAAGAAAGGTTCCATTGGCATGGATTAAGTTTATAGGACAATAAAAGGTAAGATACAAAAGTGAAAACACGTTGCATATGAAATCAAACGTCTCTATGACTATGGGATGGCAACATCTGCTACCAAAGCTGCTTCTACTTAACACTTCCATAAAATGAAGTTCACTTTTCACCAATGGCAAATGCTTCCTCCCCATATCAAAGCTTGAAGTCACCTCTCTTAAGACCTGAATCTCAGAAATCATGTTTGACGACCTCAAGGCTCACTCATTGCTAACTAAAAGGGTCAGGCAATAGCCCTATCTCTAAATAACACATGGGACTGTTAATGAACCATCGTTGGTTTTACACACCCTGAATTTTTATCTATGAAGTTTTTCGATATTTACTTTTTTTAACACACCACATCACATTTCATCTTTCAGAACACAATGCACCTCAAACTTGAAGATTGCATACAAAGGAGTGCTAACATTCCATGGCATAGCAAAAGTAATATCATAATCACAACGCCATTTTTTTCATTGATAATTGAACAACATAAAAGTTAGTACATCAAAATGATCATCCAAATTCACACATGCAATACATCAAAATCAATATCAAAATCCAAAAGGTACCTGTAATAAACCTATTTTTCTCCTCTAAATCACAACACCAACATTAAGATATAAAACAAAAAGCACAAGCAAAGCATGTTGATACAATTATATTCAGTTTGCTCCTACTCGCATTCACCTTCAAAGTTGTTCTTAACTGCCTCTTTCTCTAGGGTCTCTTTGGCTTCCTCTTATGCTATAAACTCTTCATTCTTTTTATTGTTTTCTTCTTTTGTATAATCTTCATCGCTTTCAAACTAATGATGATTTGCTTTCTCAGTTTCTCACATAAAAAAACTGAAACCAGATAAATTCCTGCAAATAGTATGCCACCATATTCTCCAAATGGCACTTAACTCAGATGACTTCGTATTGGTTTTATTTTTTGCACTGTGATAGTTCGAGCAATTACTAATCTCAGTTTCACCTGTGATACATTCCGTGAGATGCAAAGAACTGGAAATCTGGGTGATTGACATGAAGCAGTCTTAGCCAGTTTTCTGCAGCCTGTGCAAGGGAGTTTGCCTGTTGGTGTTCGCTTACCCCATTTTGTATCCACATGGGTCCTTTGAATTTATAAGAGGCCATTCCAAAACTAGGCAAAGAAAGTTTTGGGACACCATCAATCTCGCTGGGATAGACAACAACTGGAGCTTGGCCACTTCCAATGCCTGCACATAAGGATAAGAGGTAATTTGAAGAAACAAAGTAAATTATCATACACAGTACATTGTCCGATATATTTTAACTATTTCCACAAAAACAGAGATAATAGCGATGGTCGTGCTAAAGGATGTGTAACGCCCAATTGAATAAACCAAAGAAGTAAAACCTAGAATTCAGTTATGACTCAAAATTATCTTTTATGCCAAAAACAGTGAGGTTGAATCTATCTCAAATCACCTCCCACAACTGTATGACAAATAAGTGTCATGTACCTTTTTTCATTTTAGAATATATTAAAAACTAATATGGAAAGGATGAGATATCCTTCAAAGAAATGAATTAATAAGAAAATGACAAATATAAAACAGGAGAAAAGCATCAAACACAGAATAGATACAAAATGCATTAAGCATACACAGGATGAAAAGAGTATTCTTGGGTAACAGCTCAACATTCAGCTCAAATATGAACATCCGAGTTAAAACACCATGCATTACCTAATATAAGTAATACCTAAGTGGGCGACACTGAATGAATCTCCCTGGCATCGTGCCAAAACTCTCAGGAAGCCAAGTAACTATTATAAGCCTAAAAATGACCATGGAAAAGTTGCCCGTGACACAATGAGACACAAAATTTTATTATATGATTGACACTGGATGAATCTCCCTGGCATCATGCCAAAGTCTCCAGAAGCCAAGTAGCTATTATAAGCCTAACAATGACTTCAGAAAAGTTTGCCATTGGCACAATGAGACAAAACTTTATCATATACCATATGCCAATAAATGGTTATAAGCAAAGGTCTCACAATTCTTTTATTGGAAGGCATTAAGAGTTCAAATACTTTTGCTAAGCTCTTTCAGGTAAGCTTAAAATTTTGAGACTAATGGTTATTCAAAATAGAGTTGAAGCCTATTTGGCCCAAAAAGTCTTGTGCTAAAATTCTAAAAATTTTTCAATTAATTAAATGACAGTCAGTGATATCAATTTAAGTGAGCTGAGATAGGGTCCTAATTTTCTAAACCAAGGCCAAGACTACCAGATGAGTCTTTATACTTTCATTTTACTTTTCTCCCCCATATTTGTAAGGAAACAGGACCTAAAAGTCAAGCCTCCCGGAATACTATAATAAAATAAAATACTGTCCCAATCAGCCAAAAAAAAAGATTCTTGAGCATTAAAGTTACCTTTCAAAGGTGTGGAAAGGGAATGATAAGTCAAAAAGCAAGCATCCAAATCTTTTAAAGTTGGCCCTGTAGGTATTCTGTAAATAGGATACCTACAAAAGTTCCACCAGGGAAATAAATCCATGTGTCATAGAAAGCAAATAATGTATCCACCACAATAATCCTACCATGCCACAGACATCCAACTGATAGGCAACAAATCACAACTTCTTAATGTTGTCAGCCCAGGATACGGGTCTGCAAGATCTGCTATCTGTTGCAAAAGTACGATTTTACAAAATAAGGAAACTAATATAAAGGTCAAACCAAATTAGTCAATGAAAACTGAAATGGACAAATAACTAGCCTTGTCAGCTAATGGTTCACGACTATAAGGAGTATCCTGCTCAAGATATTGAAACAACAAGCGACCTCTGGAACTCCCAACTTCACTATCATCACTAGAAAAGCCTTCCTGCATTGTACTATTTTCATCACTTATTGACAAGCTGCCTATTCTCTGCCGCACCCTCGAAAATTTAATGCCTTTTTCAACTTCATAGTCACTGCTTCCATCACTACTTGAATCCCTGTAGTATTCACCATCACTGTCCTCTGCAGATTGCCTAGCAATGTGATAGACTCAAATTGGTCATAAGCTAATAAGCTATAATACAAGCTATTAGTTGACAACCTACATTATCAATTGTCATTTATTACTTGATTATTTTAACAAGGTTTTAAAGAAAACATCACAGTTGAAGGTACATAATTAACCTTTTGGTCATTAGGAAATCCTTATTTAAAGGGTTATGAGTGCCTCAAAGATAAAGTGTGAAATAATATAAGGTTTGATAAATTTTAACAATAGCAATCCGTAGCATAATTGAAGAAATAATAATAAGTCAATATGTAAAACTAATAACATCTACTGCATGTGATTCATATGCGGTAGCTTCTAGATAACAAAAACATTATCTGCTTGAAGAAACTATAGCCCCAGCCTCTACCAGACCGAGATACATGTAATATTCAGGTAGCTGGACGAGGAGTTGGTAGTTTGTAAGCAATTCTGAACTTTACTAAGTCAGGGTTAAATGAGTTCTAATTCAGATAGAATGGCTACTTATGGGTATTAATGTACGCATAGTTTCCCTTCTTCTGGCTCTTTTTGTGATTTCCAACAACAACGCCCCACCCTTCCCCACAAACCCCCCTGCCCCGAACTCAAAGCTCAAGTTTACTACTGAAACCATAAGTAATGCAATACCAACAAAATTTGCATTCCCAGCCTTGCATACAAGTTGGAAAGGGTTCCATTCAAGACTGTCACAGGATTGATTGGATAAAGTAATAAAAGATAACACAGTTCCAACGGAGTCCACCATTAATTTGTATTTAATATTTGGCATGTAAGTGTAGCATTACTCTTCAAAGGAATAAGGTATCACTTACTGTTGAGGAAAAAGAGAAGAGGAAGATAGGGCATAAAACAACAATAGCTGACCAGAAAATGAGCAAAAATTAAGGAATATGCTGGAAAGAAAAGACATATCAAAGTATGTTATTATTTTGCCCAAGAATTAAGAACTCAGATCATCGCATGAAAAGGTCCACAAACTTGGTCATAGCATAATGTAACTGAACTTCAAGCATCAATGTCATGAAGACAGACAAACAAACAAACATATTCTAATCATTGGAAGTGTAAAAAGGAAGTCCAAATAAATAGTAACAATTGATACCTTAATCCAGACACATGCTAATAGATCAAATCTGCATTGCCTTCCTAAGAATACACAATTTCACATAAATCTATATATATCTAACAGAAAAGACTTATACCTTGACTTGGCAGCAGACTCTGTAGATTCACCATATAATTGGATCCCCGACAAGTATGGTACATAATACTGGACAACACTATCACTTCCATCAAGTACCAACGGCACTCCTGCCCCGTACACACTCCACTCCTTAAACGACTCCCACAGATCACCCAGCATGAAGTATGGCCGAAACTCTATATCACAAGTCCTCCAACCTCTCATCGTTGTCTACACCAACAAATGCATTTAGTCGCTGTACACACCGCCAAACTATCATATTATACTTGCCTATGAAGTTAAAACACAATTCAACATAACCAAATTCACTCATGGCGCTTAAAAAAGTAAAATTCAACCAGGCATAGGTAAAAATTTCAGCTAATATACTACATTCCCCAAGCTTTGCCACATTCTCACAACAATTAAATTATAAAAATGAAATTAAAAAGTATCATTAAAAGAAATAGAACCTTAGAGAAATACTGAGCGGGGACCGAAGGCGTGGTGGATTTCAAGAACCTATCGAGATTACTAACAGAGGCTACAGATTGCGCAGAAGCCGCCTTCCTCAAAGCTTCACTCTCCGGTGAAATTATACTTTCATTGTCATCAGTCTTTGCCGCCTCTGGTAGCTTTGGCTTCTGCTGTTGCTGTTGCTGTTGCTTTTGATTCTTTCTCGCCTTCACTGGAACATAAAACCGATCCTCTCCGCGTACTCGCCCGAACTGCAAATTCGTCGTCATCATAGTCCTAAAATTCTCTGTTGTTTGGTTGCCGAGAAAACCAAAGAAAATCAAACAAAAATAACAAATAACAACAACACTATATTTCTATTCTCTCCTCCTTTTACAAATCTCAATCAGAAAAAAGTTTTAGTTAAGTGAAGATAAAAGTTTTTCAAATATTATCGATTCAATTAAAACAAAAAATTGGAAACTGAAGAATCTCTTCCGTTTTTCCTTCGATTTCTTGCAGTTTCTCAGGAAAGATACAGCGTGAAAATCCAACTCTTCAGATTTTATAATTCGATTATTTAGTTATCAGAGACTAACAGAGAGTGAACGATTAATTTGAGAGAAATGGAATTTGTGTGAAGAGAGATGAAGAGAACAAAGAGCTAACCAGTCTGCATATATTTCAAAGTAAAGAAACAGTCTGAGATGGTACAATTATTAATTGGATTTAATTAGCTAATTAATTACCATTTGTTTATGGTAGTGAGATTAAGTCTTGTTTAGGAGGTTAATTATTATTTTACTAATTAAAAAATTGGATTAAGATAGTGAAGGGAAAGATTTCAAAGAAAGAATTGAAAGGCGATCTTTTTTATTGGTGGATTTGTTGACAAGGAAAATTAACTCCTACCGAAGGTGGATTCGCACGTGTGAAGCAAGAGTTGGTGAGACATCAGACACGTGCACGGCAGCTTATCAAATATCATTAACTACCCCCTTGGTGGTGCTCGCTTCTTGCAAATAAATTCTTTCATTTGTTTTCTTTATTTGTAAATAAAATATCTTAATTGATAAATTAATTTTGAATTCTTCTCCTAAATGGCACTTGTATTATTTTTATGACATATTAGTTAATTTCGTTCTTGCGCTATGATATCATATTACCACACATAAAATAATATTATATGTTTATCATAACACTGCTTTCATTACCAATAGAGGGCTATACTGTTACAGGGTTATGCCGTTTGGATTGAAAAACGCCGGGGCTACTTACCAGCGATTGGTAAATAAAATTTTTAAAGATCAGATCGGGCGCACTATGGAAGTTTATATTGATGACATGATCACCAAATCGGAGTACACCACCGATCACCTGGGGCACCTCAGCGATACCTTCTCCATCTTAAGAAGGCACCAGATGCGGCTGAATCCAGAAAAATGTGCATTCGGGGTTACCTCGGGCAAGTTTCTTGGCTTCATGGTGCAGCAGCGAGGAATCGAAGCTAACCCTGACAAAATCCGTGCGGTTCTTGATATGAAGTCACCACATACCGTTAAGGAGGTACAAAGTCTGGCCGGCCGAATAGCCGCCCTCAGCCGTTTCATCTCAAAGGCTACCGATCGATGCCACCCCTTTTTTAAAGTTTTGAAGGCAGGCAAGAAGCTCCAATGGACTCCAGAATGCGAGGTTGCCTTCCAACAATTGAAGGAGTATCTCGCCAATCCTCCATTACTCTCCAAACCCGCACTCGGAGAGGTGCTGCTGTTGTACCTCTCGGTCTCCGAGCATGCCACCAGTTCAGTTCTACTCCGGGAGGATATCGCTGGAGTGCAAAGGCCTATCTATTACACCAGTAAAGCCATGGTGGACGCAGAAAAGAGGTACCCCGCGACAGAGAAGCTTGCCTTAGCACTAGTTGTTTCTGCAAGGAAGCTCAGGCCATATTTCCAAACTCACACCATTGCCGTCGTCACCAACCTCCCCCTCCGGCAAATCCTTCAGAAATTGGATATGTCTGGACGACTTCTCCGGTGGTCGCTGGAGCTAAGTGAATTCGATATCACCTTCAAGCCGCGCTCCGCCATCAAAGCTCAAGCCATCGCTGACTTCATTGCGGAATTCACCTACGATTCTGGAATGGAGGAGGATATGGGGTACGCCCCCAGGGCTGCACCATCTACAGAACAGGAACAAATATGGGAAATATACGTGGACGGCTCCTCCAATTCACATGGAAGTGGGGCTGGAGTAATCATCATCGACCCAAACCAAGTGAAGGTGTGTTACGCGCTCCAATTCGGATTCAAGGCTTCAAATAATGAAGCCGAATATGAAGCTATCATAGCCGGCTCAAGGATGTCCAAAGCTTTAGGAGCGCAAAAGATCCACATCAAAAGCGACTCTCAACTGGTGGTCAGCCAGATCGCTTCGGAATACCAAGCCAAAGGAGAGAACATGAAGGGGTACCTCGGAAAAACCAGGGAGCTGATGGCTCAGTTTATGGAAGTCAAAATTGATAGGGTACCCCGCTTGGAAAATTCTGAAGCAGATAACCTGGCTAAGATGGCCTCCCTAGGTGCATCTGGCCCTATCATTACCGAATATGTACCTACCCCCAGCGTTAAACCCCCAGAAACAACAGAAGTGGGGACACTGTCGGCAGCGGCACCCTGGATGGAATCTATTATAGGGTACCTCAGAGGGGGGAATCTCCCGTTAAACAAGGATGAGGCCAGAAGACTAAGGTACAGGGCTGCACGATACTGCCTCATTCAGAATACCTTATACAGAAGAGGGTTCACCTTCCCTTACCTGAGGTGCCTGGGGCAAGACGAAGCCGAATATATCATGAGAGAAATACATGAAGGCATCTGCGGCAACCACTATGGAGCACAATCTTTAGCACAAAAAGCCCTTCGCCAAGGATATTACTGGCCTTCCATGAAAGAGGACGCCAAGGAGATGGTAAAAAGCTGTGACAAATGCCAAAGATTCGCCCGGGTACCCCACCTACCCTCAGAGAAGCTAACGGCTATGTCCTCACCCTGGCCTTTTGCCATATGGGGGGTGGACCTCATAGGGCCATTACCAACGGGCAGGGGGCAGGCAAAATATGCTATCGTGGCAGTAGACTACTTTACGAAGTGGGCCGAAGTAGAACCTCTGGCGAGTATCACCGAAAGAAAAACCACCGAGTTCATTTGGAGAAACCTCATCTGCAGGTATGGGGTACCCCACGCTGTGGTAAGTGATAATGGAAAACAATTCGATAACGAGAGGTTTCGGCAGTTCTGTTCAGAGCTCGGAATAGCCAACCGGTTCGCCTCCCCAGCTCATCCCCAGTCAAATGGACAAGTGGAAGCAGTGAACAAGATCATCAAGGGTATCCTAAAGAAAAGGTTGGAAGAAAAAAAAGGGAGCATGGGTCGATGAGCTACCCGGGGTACTATGGGCCTACCGGACGACCCAGAATACATCCACCGGGGAAACCCCCTTTTCTCTGACCTTTGGCGTTGACGCAGTAATCCCGGCTGAAATTGGGGGTACCCTCCCATAGGGTCCAATATTTTGATGAGGCTGAAAATACCTCCTTGATGGCATCCAACCTTGACTTGATGGAAGAAAAGAGGGGCAAAGCAAAGATCAGGGCAGCGGTATATCAGCAGCGCATCTCAAAATTATACAACAAAAGGGTACGCCCCCGAGCATTCAAAAAGGGCGATTTAGTGCTCCGGAGGGTAACCCAGAACACTAAGGTACCCTCCGAAGGGGTTCTCGGGCCCAACTGGGAAGGGCCATATCGCATCGACAAACCTGTGGGAACCGGCGCATACAGGCTTCTGCATATGGATGGAACAATCGTGAGGCACCCATGGAACACTGCAATGCTCCGACGATACTACTAAAGAACAACGTCTCACCTCTAACTAAGTACCTTATTTAAGCAATTGTACTTGTTAGACTCAATGGGGTACCCTGGGTACCTTACAGTGGTTATTAGCTACTCCGAATGTAGTAACATTATGCCCATCGTCTCCTCCCCGCCAATGAATACATTCTCCATTCAAAGTTATGTTGTCCACCTTCTTAAATTTAGAACTTTGACAATTTTCATGTTGCACCGTTCATCTTCAAATATATAACCCTCGCTGTATACCCGTAAGGTGCAGCCAACTTACCATCGGAGCAGCCGGGGTACCTGTTCTGTTCAGGTCATGACGATCTGTTCAAAGTCAAAACCAGCAAAAGGGGTGCTACAAGAGCCTGAGCACCGGTATAAAAGAAGCATAAAAATTACAAAATGAGGGGTAGCCAGCACACCCTAACACCGTGATGTTGCGCTAAAGGTATGCCCATCCCCATTCTCTCACTTTAGCTTAAGTAAGGGAATAATAAAAGCTAAAAACTAAATATTCGCCATGATCAGAACACTATGATAACATAGCAATTATTTATCTATTAAAGCTCACCATAGTTTTTAGTAAAGACACGCAGCATGTACGCCTGATAAAATCGTAGGGCACCCCATAAGGCCAACTCAGACGGTACATGGGGTACCCCATTTTTGGGGGAGTACCCCCCTTTTGGACAAAATGCAAAGTAAAGAAATTATGAAGACACACTCAGGAAAACTGAACAGATATGAAGAAAAGAAGATACGAAATTACTAACAAAGAAAGGAAGCCCAACAGTACAGCATCAGGAAGAAACCCTCCACAAATGCAGGATATCCAAAACAATCGAAAAAGCAAGACACAAGCTCCCAATACAGGCATTAGGAGCTCCAACTAATAAAAAAAAAAAAGAGAGAGAAGCACAAAGCCAAAGATCACACAAGAGACGGTGCATCGCCTTCCCCATCCTTCCCCAACGGTCGATCAGCAAAGGACTCGGAGGTACCTGGATGATGAGTGGCCGAGGTAGGAACATCTGAGACAGGCACGTCCAGAGGTGCGCCAGGTACCCCACGCGAAGCAGCTGGACTACCAGATCGGGTTGCAGAAGACTTCCTCTTCTCGTCAATCGACCTCAGAACCGCGGCCTTGTCAACATATTTCTCCACACGAGGTACTACAAGTTCCGGATCCACACTCCATACCTCCGACATGATAAGGAAAAAAGCCTCGTCCGCCATCTTCTTTTGCCGAGACAGCAGGACCTCATACTTGCCCTTCAGCTCATCACAGTCCCTGTCCAAACGAGCTCTCTCTCCTAACATGTCATCCAGGCGTTCCTTCAGTGCCTTGACTTCCCGAGCAAGCCTATCTTCGCGGGATTGGCGAGTTTGGAGTTCGCCCTTCAATCTTTCAACCTCTGACTGAGCAGCGGTTAAAAAATCGAGATCCGGGAGGCAGTGACTTAAAAGAAAGGATGCCTGGAACCAGGGAAACATATATATAAAAAAAAAAAAAAAAAAAAAAAAAAAAGAGAGAAAGAAGAAAGGGAGAAGACAGCAGGAGCATCTCTACCTCTTGGGTAGCCTTAAGCGCACGACCATAGCGCTCACTAAGGTCCAGCCTGTCAGTCTCCGCAGCAGCTTCGGGGGTCACACTCTCCGCCGAATAATAAAAACAACGGGCCAAATGAGAAACCTTCTCGTTGGACACCGGATCCAATTCACCTTCGTGCAAGTCATCCGGAAATGAGGAAACAGACCCAAACTTCCTTTTTCTCGAGCGAGAGGTATCCTTCAACCCACTTTGAGAGGTACCCTGTGGTCTCGACTTTGCCCCAGGAGCCCGAGGAGGCCGGGTACTCTTCAGCAAGAGGGCAGGATCATAAGTACCGTGAGATCCCTCACCCATCCCTTGGAAAAAAGCGTCAAAAGCATCGCCCGATGATTCCATATCTGTAAGCAGCAGCAGCCCACAAGAAAATGAGTCAGCATAGCAAGCACAAAACACCATCAGGAAAAAGAGAAAAAGAGAAATTACAGGACGATGAAAACAAATACAAGACATGGTGATGGTGGGGTATCCCCGCCACCTGGTAACAATGGGCTACCCCTCAACACCCGCAAACCATACATGAGTCGCCACTAGAAGCAGACCGAAAACTCCTGTCAATCAGGCCTGCCCTTTCCAACCTGCTCTCCTCCAACACATCACCTCTCCTCTGAACAGCGCGGAATCTCTCCACAAATTTACTCACTTCCCTCCCAACTTCCAGAATAGGGCATGCCCCCTTCGCCCATGTGACGCCTGCAAAATAATAATTAAACTTTGGGTAAGTAAAATACCCCCATAAATAGGAACACCGGTACAGTTAAGGTGTAATCAACCACCGGAAATACTTACTATCCTCATTAAAGAAATTCTGCATTTGCGTGGGGTTGCCATCATCAGCTGCACCACTCCACCACTCGCCATCAGCTACAAACCAGCCTTGTTTGTACCCTTTCTTCAAGCTAGGATCCCCCTTAACCAGGTTACCATGAACTCCCCACGCTGAAAAATAAGCAACAGCGGGACCCTTGGGCTTCTTAAATTGATAAAGCCCTCTCAAATCATAAACAGGGATGTCGTGCCCCACTACTTCCGACCACAACACCTGCAGCCCCGTGAGTGTCCTCCATCCTGGGAGAGATAGCTGTCCAGGGGCTATCCGCAGATAGGCGAACATCCTTACAAAAAAGGGTTGGAGAGGCAGGCGGAGCCCTAAGTCAAAAAGATCAATATGAAGAGCAACCCCATTAGTGGAAGGACGCTCAGGTCGTTCGTCTTCATAAGGTACCCTAAGGTAGACGCTTGGAGGAATGCTATAAGTGGTTCTAATACGCTCTAAATCGCCTAAAGAAGCCCGTTTAGCCCCCAATGAATGAGGATTGACAGATTTCAAAAGAAGAGCAGAGGGAGACCTAGGAACTCTATCTGAAGAACGAGTCCTGGCCATACGAAAAGATGACCCAGTCTCTTCACGGGAGGACTGTGTACGGGAAAGGCGAGGGCTGCTGCGACAGGCACGACTGACAGGGGAAGGTCCGGCAGATGGGTTACCACTATCAGAAGTACTAGGGGTAGACCTTTTATCCTCACTAATGGAAATATGAGAAGGGGAATCGACTGGAGGATCACCTTCACCACTACTTGCCACCATCTGCCCCCCTTTAACCCCTATTCTTTTCTTTCTCATCTTTCCGTCAAATATTGGCAAACCAGGCACCACAACAAAACACCCCCCACCACACTTCAACCGACAACCACCAACCACAAAAAAAAAAAAATATAATAAACGACGGATTTTTCAGAGCACACACGACAGAAAAAGAGGAAAAAGAAAAGAAGAAAGAAGGGAGCACAGCCAAGCACACGCCAAGAAAATAAAAAGGGAATGCCCGAAACTCACCAAACCCACCACTTGAAACCTACGCCCGAGGAGAAACCAAGCTGTATCCACACGAGATAAACAAATGGAAACGTGTAAATAAGCAAACATAGGCGTACACAAAAAGGGGGGAGAGAGAGAGGAAGGAAGAAACAAGAGAAACGAAACGACCAAAAAGAGGAAAAAGGGGAGTTACCGCCAGCCGAGGGACCCCTGTAAGCCGCGAAAATCGTCCAACGTCGCTGCAACGCCGACCCAAACAAAATTAAAAGGAAGTTACCACCGTGCTATATCAACCGAGGTAATCCTACGCACCTCGAGCGACGCCTGACGCCGCCGTAACACCGGTCGGATCGGGGATTGAAAAGCAGAAAAACCCTAAAATAAAGAGGTACGCCTTAGACCTAGGTTTCGGTTTGAGAAAAAGGAGAGAAGCCTAAAACAGGGGGCTTAAACAAAGAGGACGGCAATAAATGAAGGGTTCTTAATGAACCTGACAAAGTGCACGGCTCACGAAAAGAGAACATCAGATGTTAGCAGCAGGCGAACAAATAAAAAGGAAGCATGTCAGACGGTTACCACTCTCCAAAATAGGCGGGAGGAAAGCAGTAACAGCCAAACCCACTCCTCACGTCAGCTAAGTTTAAAAAAAAAAAAAAAAAAAAAAAAAAAAAAAAAAAAAGAGCGAAAAAGAAAAATAGATACCTCGTACAGCTGCTCGGCCATTCTTCAAAGGGTTGCACCACAGTCTCACGTCTCAGATAAGTTTCTTTTACCTCCAACACTTGTCGCCTAAAAGAAACTGGGGGGATGATGTTTGGGAAGAAATATCGGCACTATAAAACAAGGCCAACACGCCAGAAAAAGGAAAAAAAAGATTTCAAGTTGCAGAACTTGAGGCACAAAGGTTACAACCATAAAATTGGTACCTGTTCAATACCTGAGGTACCTCTCTTACACCTATGAAGGAGGTACCCGAGATACATCACCTACGCCTATGAAGAAGGTACCCGAGGTACCTCGCTTATACCTATGAAGGAGGTACCCGAGGTACCTCGCCTACACCTAAGAATGAGGTACCCGAGATACATCTCCTACGCCTATGAAGAAGGTACCCGAGGTACCTCGCTTATACCTATGAAGGAGGTACCCGAGGTACCTCGCCTACACCTATGAAGGAGGTGCCCGAGATACCCCTCTACGCCAATAGATTCGGCACCTGAGGTATCCCTCCTATATTAGGCACCGCTCCCGGTACGGAACGGTCTGGTCCCCGAGGCCCACCTAAAGGTACGAATCCGCCATCCAAAGATATTCGATTTGTCAAGATAAATATTCGAGTACACTGTTGGAAAAGAGGGGACAGCCGCCTGCAGCTTTGCAGAGGAAACAAACAGCGTACCAGAAACAGCAGTGGTCCCCTAACGGCTGTGCCAGGCATATCCCTGCCAAGGAATCTTGGACCACCTCGCAACGTACGCCACGTACCCCAGTGTACAGGTACGTCGCAGGCGCCCTCCTTGCGCCCCAAGAATATTCCGAACCACCTCAAGAAGCACTGAAATATGGCAGCCAACAGGAAGGCGCCACGTCAGGGGAGGGTACGCCCTATATGAAGATACCTCGTGCTTTACTATGGATATTCCATTCCTACACCTCACACACCAATATACTACACCAAAAGAAAGGAAAAGGTACTCTGAAACCTTTGATCACCATTTTTGAGGGCTGCAAGCTCTCATCACCAAGAAAAAGCTTGAGTTGCTAACTTGAGCGTCGGAGAGTGGACGCCGGGTACCCCGGCCCCACCTCTAACCTCATTTCCTCTCATTTTGCAGGAGTGAAGCTCTTCTCTGAAGATCCCCTCATTTATTTACAACCTACCTTCCATAAATCCCATTCTATTATACACGCACAACAATCTAGTGAGGTACCCCAGCTACCCTAGCTACCCCAAAATATAAGTTTATTGTTCTTAGATTGGTTTTGAGGTTACCATTTACCTACACCAAAATCAGCCTAAAACAATATACATAAGAAATATATATATATATATATATATATAAGGGGTTATGGTTAGGCGAGCGATGAGTGACAACTCGTATTTAATCACCTCTATTTTAGTAAGAGATCTTTTACTCTAAGATGATAAGAAACAAAACATAAGACAGAAAAACATAAATTCTAAACTTATCAAATACACTACATAACAAAACATACCACATTGAGATATGTAGTTATATTTTATCTTGTCTTTTTTTTTAATAAATTAAGGGATCCCGTGTTGAAAAATTAATATACATACACACACATATATGACAATGATAATAACATATGATAATGATAGCAGCTAACGTAGTATCTACCAATTTCGCCATATCACCTTTGTGTTTTAGGAACTCAATGTTATTCTCCCTTTCTTTCATTTTTGCGGAAACAGTAGAATTCCATAGATGTAGATATGGATTTCTATATGGAAAGGCAGTCATACTAGCTTAGCTAACATGTTATACCAAACCTAATAAGTGGAATAAAAAATAAAAAAAATAATTTGAAGAATTGATTTTAATTCATTTCTACAGGAAAAAGAATTTTGATCGAATCAATTGGTGGGTTAGATTTTTATTTTTCTTTTTGATAAAATAGATATTCGATCTAACATAAGCAAATCCATTTGAAAATGATTTAAGTATTTCTAACAAGATTATTAAAGCTGGAGTAGACAGAATTTTGAAACAACACATAACCCATTGGTTTCGAATGTAAGTAAAAAATAAACACCAAACAACCCAAAAATTTAAATTTTAAAATAGGTGCTATGAGTACAGGACTCTATGGGCACCGCACCCCTACAACTTGTGTGTCGTTAAATTACTATGTTCCGTTGATTGTTATTGAATTTGGCCATCTAATGCCGTCTAAACTAATAAGTATGGTAACTTTGAGACATCAAAGTTGCACCCATTAATTCATGCAATTATTTCTTTTTTTTTTTCCCTAATTCCTTTTGCACGTGAAAATTGATAACATGTTCGTCCAAAAAGCTAAAGAGGATATTCCTTGAAAGAGCGGACGATTTTGTTTTCCTTTATTTTCCGAGTGAAAGCAAATAATAGAATTTAATTAATAGAAATAAAGGATAAAAAATCTCATGTCTCTCACATCTTTATATTATATCACGCACACATACACACACAGAGGAACAATGCCAATCCGCAGGAGCTGTAAATGCTTCAAGCAAAGCCACCAAACCTAGTGGCAAATGTAACTGGAAAATCAACACAAACCACCAACCACTACCCAAAACCGTAGAGACAATTTAGTGTTTTAGTTAACAAAACATATACACACACACAAGTATCTCAACTCAAACTAGAAATTTGTTGTAAAAAAGACTAGGTGGGTCACAGCATGAGAAAGAATGATTGGAGTGATTGCCATTTAAAAGAGTAAAGGAAAAAGAAAAAGGAAAAAATTGGCTCTCAAAAAGCTGGATATTATGATTTATGATAATTCATCATTTGCATCCGACCTTTGTGTAGTCACATGGTTTAATTTTAATTACTTGCATAAACGTTTCTGCTTTTATTGCACCATTTTATTTTTTTTTTCATTTCATATCAATGTATAATACTTAATAATTGGTACAAATTTGCATCCTTATTAATTCATACGATTTCTTTTCTTTTTTTTTCTTTTTTTTTAAGAAAACAGCAAAACATGTTTAGATTAGTGTGGGAAAATCAGAGTTCTAAATTATTCTAAATTTTCAATTACTATATTTACGCGTAACAAATATCCCACTTAAAATTTAGTTAATGATAAGAATCAGACACTCATAAACATCTAGTCGCGATTCTATTCTAATAACATTTGTAATAGTTTGAGCTCAACAACTAAATAAATATTAGCTATTTTAGATCTGTATATAGTTAAAATAAGTCTGAAGCTTATAAAAGTATCCTAAAGTTGAGTTGCCAATGCGAAGACAAATAGAGATCGCCAAAATGACAGTACTTGTTTCACAAAATGATCCTATGTTTTTACAGTACCTAAAAGATTAGGTAAATGGACTAAGTCGAATCTGGCAAAACCAAAAACTAATCCTTTTAAGCCGGCTTTCCCAAATTGGGATGTTTGGTTCATGCCGTTGTCATCAAAATGTACTTTCATTTGAACCATAACCATTCCAATACGGAGTGCTACTTGCTACCGTGAAAAATACTCTTTTGCTTTGCTAATAAGGGTTCGTCGTGACCATGAGCTATTTAGGATTTGTTGAGAGCGGATGGTTCAACATATATATATATATATATATATATATATATAATTAAGTTAATGATTGATAGTTGTTAAAGAAACTGTTTGACTTAAAATTAAGTTAAAAAGTAAGAGCTTAAAAGAGTCCCTTTATGTTACGTTTGGAAGACATGATTGAATTGGATTAGCTTTTAGGATTAAACTAGATTAGATTAGATTGGATTATGGATTATGTATAATTTTATCTTTTCTTTGGTACAACATCGGACAAGACTATGTTAATTTAATTTAATAAAGTTAAATAACTATTTAAATAATATAATTTTTTGTATTATATTGATAATTATTGACTTTAATATTTAATATTCAATACTACTATAAAGAAATAACTGATTACTTTTATGTTTAATATTCAACACTAGTTTAAATAAATTAATGAATAAAATTTTGATATTCTATGTAAAATAAAAAATTACATGTTAAAAAAATTGTGAAATTAACTTCTATGTTTAATTTTTATTAAAATATTGGGTTAACTGACAAATAAAAGAATGATAAAGAGGACATAAATTCTTCATTTAATTTTATCCTACCTAAACCCATATAAATATAAGAACTAATAATTTTAATTGTTTTGGATTAAATTTTAGTCTATCTTTTTAGTCCATGACAACTAAACATACCTAAATTAGACTATTATTTAAAATTGTTTTGTCCGGACTTGCAATATAGTACACTTTCGTCTCAGCAATAAAATAATTCAAGCCCATGTAGCTTGAATTGATCAACCGTTTAGGTTGAAAGAGCTTGGGACTTTATAATCTTTTAATTAACTACCATGAAATTTTATTTATTTAGTATTTTAAATTTTTGAACTCCCGCTGATACGCACACACACACAATAAATATATTTTGATTGGAACTTGAACCTACTCTAATATAATTTATGTTCTGTATCACAATTTGGAAAAAATTCCCTCACTAATCACAACTACGTATGACCAATACAAGTGTTTAGAATAAGACATATTGCTGTCGTGATAACAAAATGTTAACCAACGTTATGTTTTTAAGATGTGATGGTATCCTAATCCCATCAATTAATAATCCTAATCACTCATTTCTTAAGAGAAAAATTTACGCTTACATAGGCTAATTTAAATTAAAAATATCTTTAAAAAGCTATTCAAATGAAATTAATTTTACTTCAAATGAAATTAATTTTACTTCTTATTTAAAATGCTATATCAATAACAAGAATTCTAAAAAATTCTTTAAATGAAATTTTTAAAAAGAGATTGTCTTTTTTTTTTTTCTTTTTTAATGTTGAAAAGTGACTTCCCCCCTTTAAATAATGAGTAATGATACAGCCACAAACTCTTATACAAATTTATTTTGTACAAACTGATGTGGCATGATTTAATTGGTTGAATTAAATATCACTTGGTCCACATGATTTGTTTTTATTATTTTACATTTTCTTTCAATCAATGAATTAATACCAAATCAGTTTGTACAAATTTAGTTTGTACAAGAGTTTGTGACTGTATCACTACTCTTAAATAATCTTGTACTTTGTTATGTCACCAGAAAGAGAATTATTATAAGTATACTATTGAAAAAATACAGGTGTAATTAAATTGCATGAAAATAATATAAAATTATTTTTATTTGAAGAATCTTTTAAAAAATAAATTATTTTTTATTATTTTATTTGTCATACAAATAGGTGGATAAGTATTTTAAAAAGTAAAATTAGATAAGTCTTTTTCAAAAGATGCCCCGACGTGAAGTATCAAAAAGGAAAATTTTCAGATGAGAAAGGCGTATCATACTATCATATCATTTAATACATCGGTTGCATATTATTAGTCCAAATCAAATGTGGGTAATGGGTGATTGGGTGCCCACAAATTCAGTGGCAGAAATGAGCGAAATTTGGTGGCCCAATATTGGGCACAAAATGAATATAAGGACAAGTGTCCATGGTGATTACAGTTCATATATATGCTCAAATATTGTGAATTGAAAGATGTGGTGGAGCCATGGTGTTTAGGATTGGTTGGAATTTGATAATGTCTATCTGTTGTTGGCTCATAGCAGCGCTCTCACAGCATGTACCAAAAAAAAATTCAAGAAAAATTCCCTTGGCATTCAAATAAAGTCAAGACTATTTTAATCAAATAATAAGAGGCATATAAAGAAACGCTATCAATTTCAATTTAATTGATGCTATCTTGTGATTCATCTCATCTAATTTAGTCATCTACATTTTAATTTTGTAACGTGGCCTCAATTGCCAAAATAAAGCAAAGGGCTCAAAGGTCTTACTGTGATTGATGTGTTTTTGTCCTTTAATCCACTCGGTACTACGAAATTGAATCGTTTTCATGTAAAATGTCAATTAGATTTGGCTAACGACAGTATTTATAACTAAGAAACAACTTAACTCTAGCCACCGAGTAAAAGTCCTTGTGCTTTTTTTTTTTCTCTCTTTAAAAGTTGAAATAGCCATTACATAGCGTATAATTGATTGACACATCGCATGTTATTGTCTGTAAGTGTGCATGTCTTTTCTTTAACAATCCAATAATAAATTGACACGTCATATGTTATGAAGCTTTTTAAATTTTCTGGATTGGGTCGGTTTGATTCCAAACCGGAATCCACACTGAGTGATGTCGGTTTGCAATCGAATAAACCAAAACCAACTTTTTTACCAATTAAATCGATCCCATTTGGGTCGGTTTGGATTGGTTCTGTTAAAGTATGCGGACCCCTAATGAATTTTAGAATAAAATGAAATAAAGCACGCAAACAGAAACCTAAAAAGCAAAAAACAAAATAAAATACTGAATTTGTATGATGAGTACGGTTCATTTTCTCATTATGCAACTGAAGCCCATTAGCTTAGGCCTAATTTTATTTCGCAACAAAATGTGCTAATTAGTAATTAGTACATATTTAAGTCTTTCGCATCACCAACAACGAATTAAGATCATTTATTTATTTAATTTATTCTTTTTCTAGTACAGACATCTTATTTTTTTTTTTTCATGCAAACACTCTTTAAAATTGTAAAATTTAAGAAAGTTAGTTTTTAACTCTATTAAACTGTATGGTTTTATAGTTTATTAAAAACTAACTCTTTTAAACCGCATGATTTAAAAGTGCATCCACATTAAAAAAATACAGGCGTCTGCAGCTGAGAATGATATATATATATAGTTAATTAAACTATATGATTTTATAGTTAATTAAATAGTAACTTTATTAAATTGCATGGTTTAATAATGAATTGAATGCTTAGTCTATTAAACCATATGACTTAATAGTGTGTCTGCATTAAAAAAAAAAAAAGAGTATCTGAATGAGAAAATGATTATATATATATATTTTAAAGTCATGACTAAACTAAAAGATAAAAAATACACACTTTAATACATTGTATTTTATCTCACAATATATTGAAATCTGTATTTTCTAAGCATGTAGTGTGGTCTTGATTTTATTACAATCATGTATATACCTAATTGAAAAGACTACTCAATATTTTATACATATACATATATACATATATACATATATAAAATATTGGGTAGTCTATGCAATTAGGTACATATATATATATATAGGAGGCATAAAACGATTGATAATTTTGTTGCAAGCCTTATAAAAATTTAATGAAGATCTGAGCAAAAATGGAATTAAAAAAATTCATGATTTTTTCAACCAAAGTTGAGTTGATTATATTTTTTCTTTTTTCTTTTCCTTTTTTTTTCATTCAACTCAATCTAAGTATGGAATAAAATTTGATCCAATTTTATTCAATTTAAAATAGTGCATGTTTAGTCCTTATATTTTTAAAAATACCGTAAAGCATCCATGTCGTTAAATTATTAACACCTCTGTTATTACTTTTATTCTTTTTGACTTGCTTTTATAATATTATCCTCATACAATAATGTTTCTTTTTTTTTTTAGACATTAAAGAAAAGAATAAAATTAAATTACTAATTTAATTAAAAAAAATAAAAGCAAAAAGAATATTAATTTTTGTGTAAGCTCACGTATGAAAATTAATATTGTAAAAAAAATAAATTTTCCTTTTTTTGGACATTAATAAAAAAAATTAATATATTGATCCTAAGTAGAGTGTTCCAAAAAATTAATATATACTCTTTTTCTATTCTATTTTTGGGGTTAAATTGATAATTTAAATTTTTTATTAATGTCCAAAAGAAGAAATATTATTGTAAGAGGGTAATATTGTAAAAGTAAGTTAAAAGAAACAAAAAAATAAAGGCAGGGTGCCAATAATTCAACAGTAGGGATGGGTACTAGCTTTAAAAGTGGGGACTAAACAAGTTTTTTTCCTAAAATTACCAATCTAAATCACAATAAAATAATACTTTAATAACTGTCTGAATCAAGTTAATTAATTTAGAATAACAATATTATAATAAAAAAAATTCAATATAATAAAGGACAAAGTGGCTGACGTATAATTTCTGTTATTCTACATTTATTTTTTAATTATATTTTCATATAAATATTGGTGGTCGATGTTTACTCTTTTTTTTTTAAGTGAGGTTATTTAAACCCACTAAATTTCTTTCTAAACTAATTTACTTAATAAACCACTGATTACAATTTAAAACTAAAACTTTACTTTTTATACCCACCTAATTACCCGATTTACCCTTATATATTTATAACATTATTTCAAAAGAAAAATGAAGAAAAAAGAAAATACACTTGAACATGAGATCATTCATATCGATTCAGAGAGATGCTTGACTGTTGGAATATAGTAAAGCCTTTCTATAGTGACACTCCATATAAGAATAATTTTCATGAAGTCATAAAATATTTTAGCCTCAATTTGGGTCAGTTATAAATGAGAATAAACTTCGCATTATAATAATTTATAAAATTTTTTGGATCCCAATTAAATTTTTATTACAGTTCTTTTCCTTCGTTCTTCACTATAAATCGTTTGGCATTTCGTGAAGAGTGCAAATCTTTTATGCAAATTTTTCTTATTCCATTTTAAGGGGAAAAAATGGTGACGTGACATAAAATAATGAATGGGTAAAAATAATAAATTAACAAAAAGAGTTAAAAAGGATGATGTATAGCGATAAAAAAAAATGATAAAGAGAATAAATGTTTACAAAATTAGCGTATACAACTGATCAGAGGTATTAACGTGTTTTTCTTAACATTTTATTTTTATTTTAATATCAGTGATCACGAGTGATATAAAGATTAATGATAACTTTGTCCGTTTGTATTATAAAGTTTCTTCGCTTGGCATCACTTTTATTTTAATGTGGATAGGAATAAGTTGTTGATTTGATTGGCAAGCGTCGAGCTAAAATAAAACCAACAACTCAAAAAAAAAAAAAAATTAAAAAAGTACCAACAACAATCGCAGTTATTATTTTTGTGTGGAAAGGAAGAGGTGTTGATTTGTTTGAGTACTTCAAATGATTTAAAGGAAAATGAATAGCATGAATTTAGGGCAATTACTACGGATTTTTTTTAAATTCTAAACTAAAGGACTTGCCTACGTAATCACCATTCTGAAAGTCTTATTAGGCATTGTTGTCGATCCTTAGATCCACATCCTGGAATGAATTTTAATTTAGTTAAAATTTGAATTTATGTGCATGCATGTTTGGATGACGAGTGTGTTTTTTTTTTTCTTTTTGGGTAAGACTATTTGAACCTATTAAATCATTCAATAGACTCATTTACTAAATAAATTCATTATTGAAATTTAAGTTGTAAATTTTTACTCCATGAACCTACCTAGGTATATAATGTAACTTAACTAAACAAAATTGTTATCAAATCAAATTTAAGTAAACCCACCGTCCTGGTCTCTTCTTCTTTATCTTTTTTCTTCTTTATTATGTACTTTGTGTTCTTTATTTCCAGTCATGAATGGCTTAAAGAGAGAATAATGAGATTAGTCACGGTCAATTTGGTATTTGCATCCATACTAGTATTGAAAGTGTTGTAATTCTATTGTAATACGAAGACTTGATAAGAATAAAGCACTAGTTACCATACAAGGAATTACATAGCCTGGGCAGAGATGTTTATTGCTCGCACCACAATAAAAGCGAAAGAAGAAATTCACATTAAATTCATTAGGCTAATCATACAAAAATAGTTTTTGTCCAAAAGAGCAAAAACAAGTACTCGTAATACATTTAAGAGCAGTATTTAAAAATCTATAATTATTAGTTTGTTTTTTTTCCTAGATTTTTTTTGTTTGGTTCTTAAACGTCATTGTGTGAATGAACATTTTACTAATAAAATTTTTTATAAAATATTGGTATAGAGAGTATTTTATTAGGTTTAAATAATCTCACTATTTTTTTAAATATTTTTACATTTTGACCAATCCTCTCTTATTTAGTGATGAGGTGGGATTGAATTATTGAGGCCCAAATCTTAAATTCCAAAGAGACGGGACAGTCTTTCAAAATTGTTACATACATGTATGACTAAATAATGTAATAAATGAATGAATTAAATTTGTAAATACTATATTGACAGCGACAAAAGCTGGTCAAAAATTGCTCCTATCATCCTCAATGTAAATAAAAGAAATAGAAAAGAGAAACTCCCGAGGTTTTGCACTTGATGTGACTTTGTAGTGAAGTCGTTGAAGGTCATGTGAAAAGTTGATGTTCGTTTATCCCTAAACTTGTGCAAAAATCTAGATAAAACAAAATAAAATAAGCAAGAGAAAAGATTAACAAATGAAAATATAAGGACAGACGAAAACAAAAATAATAAAATTTAGGAAGCTTGGGTTACCTCTTAAAAAACGTTTAATTAATTTATAGTTGTTAGCCTGATTGTCTTTGAAGAGATTGTTCAGCCGGGCTCGTGGATGGAAAGAGATGATCTAGATAGACCTTGTCCAAGTTTCTTGCAACTAGGCCTCTTCTCAATTAGGCCTTTTCCCACAAACATAAGGCAATGAAGCTTCATTGGTTGACTTCTTATGTATTGTTAAATTAACTTCAAGAGGGTCAAGTGGATGCTTATCCCTAAATGCTTTGGCCATTTTCCTATTCATCGTGTCTTCTTAAAAACAATCTTTGAGTTCAGTTGGATACTTGATAGGTGTGTAGACATTGAAAATGACTTGCTCATTTTGAATTCTCGAAATCAATTTTCCTTCCTAAACATCAATGAAAGCTTTTTCTATAGCTAAAAATGGTCGGCCTAGAATAAAAGGTAACTCTATGTCTTTGGCCATATTGAAGATAATAAAATCTACAAGGAATATAAACCTGTAAACCTTCACAACTATCTTCTCAACTATGCCCTTGGATACTTTATAGATCTATTTGTAAATTGAAGGGTCATTATTGTTGCCTTAGGTTCACCAAATCCTAATTTTCTAGAAACGGATAGAGGCATCAAATTAATACTTGCACGTAAATCACTTAAAGCTTTGTCAAAATAAGATTTTTCAATAGTGTAAGATATGTTAAAACCCCCTGGATTTTTTAGTTGTGATGGCAATTTGCTTTGCAAAATGGTGGCGTAATGCTTAGTTAACATTATAGTTTTATATTCTTTAAATTTCCTCTTGTTGGATAAAATTTCTTTCATAAATTTTACATAAAGCAGCATTTGTTCCAAAGCATCTGCAAAAGAAATGTTAATATGTAATTTTTAAACATATCAAGAATTTTAAAAAATTGCTTATCAATGTTATTTTTCTGAAGATGCTGAGGAAATGAGATTGGAGGAACATACGCCTTGGCTGGTACTATTGGTTAGGGTTGTGGTATTTCTGAATTTGCTACCTTTGAAGCCTTAATAGTGTCTTCAGTTTGCTCTTCATCAGCTTTCGTTAAAGTTTTTACCACTCCGAAGTGAAATTGCGTTCATTTGCTTCCTTGAATTTGTCTTGATGTTACTAGGTAGTGAGCCTTGTGGTCTGCAGAATATTTTGAAAAGTTGTTTCTGTTTCGGTCATGAATTCAGACATGTTTGTTGTAAGTTGGGTAAGAGTATATTCTAAATATGACCCAATCTTCTGTGCCATAACGCAGCCAAATTTTCATTGATTAATTTTTTTTTTAAAGCTTGTGTACGTAATTGCAAGGATTTATTTAATAAAGCAACGTATCATGCATATAAAGATTATTATCGCCTGACAAATAACCAAAACTAATCAATTTTGAATCATGAAACAAACAAAATTTTCCATTTCAAAATAAACAAGAAAAACCAGATTTGTCCAAAGCAAAAATGGAAATCAAATTCCATTGAAAAGACAGAACAATAAATGTTTCATCAAAATCCAATTAAAATATAGTCTTTAACAATAATTTAAAATTTTTAATTGCTTCAACTTCAATTGTTTTGCCATCTCCTACATAGATGTATCTTTTATCATCACTGAATTTTTGGCAACTCAGGCAACCTTGCATAGACATACTGATGTGAGTGGTTACACCAGAATCTATCCACCACTTGTGTCTAGGTATCAAAGTTAAATTAACCTTAGAATAAGCCAAATTAAGAAGCATACCTTTCTTAGCACGCCAAGTATGATAATTAGTACAATGCTTCTTCTTGTGCCCTTCAGCCTTACAGAAGAAACAACCAGTACCTTCTAAATCACTTGGTTTCTTCTGTTATTTCTTTTGAGGTGCTGTATTTGCAACTTCCTTATCCTTCTTCATTTTCTTGCCTTTGTCCTTGCCTTAGAGGTAGATGCTAGGTAAACATTTTCTGCCTTATCTTCTTCAGCCTATCCTATTTCTGAACACAGTGTGATATGAGCTCATTTCGAGATCAAATCTCTTTTTGACAATTATAACTCACCTTAAACTGGTTAAACTGTATTGATAAGGATATTAAAACTAGACGCACTAACAAGTCCTTAGAGAGTTCAAACTTAAGCGTTCTTAGCTTAAAAGTAAGATGAGACATCTCTATGATGTATTCCCCGATATTGTCTTTACCCGTATACCTCATTGAATTAGGCTTATCAAGAGCATACAAATTTTAACCTTTTCGTTCTTGACAAACATCTATTCAATTTGTGCAAAGAACTCCTTAGCTGTAGTTTCTTTTTCAAATATCGAGCCCCAAATGCTTCTGGAATTGCCTTCTTCATGATCATGATACACATGTAATTTGATCTCTCCCACCTTTCGCTTTCCCTTTTATCATCAGGGGTATTCTCATCTATAAGAGGTGGGGAAAAATCAACCCTTAATGCAAGGTCAAGATCCATGATTATGAGAACTATTAAGAGGCTCTCTTACTATGATTTGAAGTTATAGCAATTTAGCACATGAATAGAATTGATGTCAGTGGTAATATTAGCAATATACATAACTAAACAGAGAACAACAAACAAACAAAACAAGTTCCTATAAGTTTTAAAACAAAAATAAATTCAAATAAAGGTAACCAATCTCAAGATACCAGACACGTCATTAATATTTTAGTTTTGAATAAAATATTAACTTATATGTGATATCTTGGCATAGTAATCAAATACTGATAATAAGAACATATCAAATAATAAATATTCTTTTGGGCCAATTTATTGTCTACATGTAAAACCGAATAATCATCATATGTTTATTACCACATGTGCATATGTAATTCAATTAAATATAGACTTTCTTTTAGGCCGATTAATATTTACAAAAATTACATATACAAAACCATTTATATTCTAAAATAAATTAATTTGTAAGAAAGGTCACTTTGGCGACATGTTGTTTTAATTAATTCATCTCAAAATATATATAAACATATCAATATTTGAATTTAAAATGGTATCAAAAATTAAAAAATAAAATAAATTTTTTTTTGTCAAAGTTTAGTAAATGGTCAACGGTCAATTGTTGACCGATCAAACATTGATCGGATCAGTGTTGAAGTGGTTCGGGTCAACCTGAACTGGATCCTAATCCAACACAACCCATTTACTCTAATCAGGTTAGGGTTGAACCAGTTCGGGCAACCCAAACCGAACCCTGATTCAACCCTAGCTTGTTTCTCGAAAAGAAAAAAAAACTTTTTTTTTAATCGGCTGCTATGAACATTTCTTTTCTTCTCTTTTTGCAGCAACTTTCAGCTACGGTTCTTTCTTTTCAGCAAGCCACGACTTGCTGGCTTCCTTAAGCAATGGCCATGGCCGTCGCTTTGCTTGCCTCAGTTTGGGCAGTGACGTGATGCGATGGCCATTGCCGCCACTTTGCTTGCTCCGGTTTGCATTTTCAACGTTGTCCGACAGCTGCGTCTTCAGGAGAACCACCAGTCCCCAAGTTAAAACGTGCTGCCAGCAGTCTCCCAAGTGCCGTCATATTGCTGCTGTACAGTGATCATGATGCATGATGCTGGCTTCTTGTGGCCTTAATTCCCAACTTCAAATTGAATTTCCTTATATGTTAAAAGAAAAACTGAATTGCCGAATATAAAAAATGAGTTCTGAATTTTGTAATCTTAATTTTAGAAAACAACCACAAATTGTTCTCAAACTCAATAATTTTAATAATTTCGATATTATTAAATTCGAGAACATCAAAGATTTAATCACTAATAAAAAATAAATTTGATTCTCAATAATTAAACATAAAGAGGCTTTGATGCCACTTATTGGAATAAGAAGTTCTTTTAGTGAAAACCATCACATATAATCTAAGAACATTTATGTTATATCACCAAGAATCAATAACAAACTATATGAAAACGTATTTGAATTCATTACGCCGAATTGCTCTCTGGAAGAGTGTGGTTGACCTTCCAGATTAACGTGTTCTCTTATAGAGAATTTTTAATTTTTTCTCTGTACTCTCTCTTTGATGATGTGATATCAGAAAGAATAGAAAGATACGTGTGATCTGAGGACCATGACTACTTATATAGATAACTTTTCCTACTGTCTTTAGGTATTCCCATTTCATCTCATTATAAAATTAGAAATTATCCATTAAATCCTTACACATTAAAAGCCCACACTCTATTAGATAATTAAAGTTCATATTACTAAAAACCTTAATAAATCACTTTTAATTGTGTTTAATCATATATGACAGTCCGCAATGCATAATTATTCACGTATAAACCCAATGTTAGATTAAAGATCCAACAATACAGGATTAAAAAATCCAACATTTGTCACTTTTTTCTTTAATTGTCGCGATGAGATATTTCCTAAGAGAGTTTTGAATACTGTCAGCTGCAACGTAGGAGGTAGAAAAAGAAGTGGCTTTTACACAAATATTGATGGGGCTTTAGTGGTTGTTCAGTTTCCTGATCTTACAAATACGTGTAATTCGAGTACCAAAGTTTCAGTTTTGTTGACTGCTGTTAATTACATAAAGGCCGAAGAATTGGGAAAAGCTTTGAAACTAGGGTTCGATGCGGAGTATCATTGGAATCCCTATTCTGAATGTGAGTCTTCTGGAGGAATCTACGGATCTAATCACTCGAATTCAAAGAAATTTGTATGCTTTTGCCATGACGGACCTCAGGCGAACACTTGTTCTTCTGGTACTATATGCTTGTCCTTTTCTTTTGGGTTAGATTAGTAAAATACCATAACCTTGTCCTTAATTTATCTAATTATTTAAAATTTTGTGTGAGTTCTCCCATTTGAACCATCACCATTACTCAATTTCAATCAATTATAGAAATGTCGTCTGAATTTCTACAATAATACTTTAATTTATAAAGAAGTTTTTATGATGATCTAACTTTTCAAAAAACTTGAATGATTTTCTTGCATGCAAGGGCTGGAACTTGGGCCTAAAGATTGTTATGGGTAAGGGTTGGACCTAGGTAGCTTACAGAGGACTTGTTTGAGATTAAGGTTGAGCAATTGTAACTTAAAAGTTATAGTACTAAAGTATTTAGTAAATACTAGCTCATATAACTTAGAGGTTAAGTTGATTTAATTTTACACTTTTATAATGAAAAATCTATTATATCTTTACTAATTTTATCAAAACCGTTATTTAAAAATTACGTTTACTATATAAGATTAATTTTTATTTTATAGTTAGAGATTTTTTTTCCACAGCAGTTATAATTTAAAAATTACAACACTTCAATCCCAAACAGTACCATAATCACATCTTATAAAGGTTGAACGAATTTTAATTTAGCTAAAATTTAGATTTATTTGAATACATGTTCGGATGACAAGTGTGTCACGTTTTTTTTTTTTAATATTTTTACGTTTTCGCCAGGTGGGATTGAATCATTGAAACCCAGATCTTAATTCTTAAATTACAAAGTGACGGGACAGTCGTTCAAAATTGTCACATGCATGCATGGCTAAATAATGTAATAAATGAATAAATTAAAAGTTGCTCATACTATATCGACAGAGACAGAAAAGCCGGTGAAAAATTGCTTATACTTGAAAACAGAAACGCGGCGTTCAAAATAGGTTTGCTTGCCTCCTCTTAAAGAGTATTTTTAGAGTGTGGTGCCATTCAATTTACCCAAGACTTTCTAGAATCTGAATATAGCGGCGCTTTTGACTCCACATTTATTTGTGAGTTCTGGTAGACCCCTTGGCCACTCTCCTGTCTTCCACTAACAGATTAACTAATTAACTAAATTAATATATAACTTACCATTTGTCTCTCACTTCTCCCTCCATAGCCTTTGCACAAAAATGAGTAATCAACTGATCATCATCTTCTGCATCTTGATCACTGTTGTAAATGTCCCAGCAGCTTACGGCCGTCATGACGAGCAATACGCCGCATGCCGTCGTCGCTATTCCTGTGGGTCAAGCCTACATGATATAGGCTACCCTTTCTGGGGAAACAATAGGCCTCGGTATTGTGGCCGTGCTGAAGGATTCGAGCTCAAATGTCAAGACAATCAATTCCCCATCATACAGTCCGGCCCTCAAAAGTTCAGGGTTTTGAAAATCAATGCTTCCGAGAGAGTAATGACGATTGCCCGGAGTGACCTTTGGGATAATCTTTGTCCTGGAATATTCAGCGAAACAACTTTCAACAACTCTCCGTTTTCCTACAGCCAAAACAGCGTCGGATTTGTCACTTTATTCTTTAATTGTGGTGACGAGATATTTCCTGAGAGAGCTCCGAATACTGTCAGCTGCAACGTAGGAGGCAGAAAAAGAGTTGTCTTTTATACAAATATTACAAATATTGATGGGGCTTTGGGGGTCGCCCAGTTTCCTAATCCTACAAAGACGTGTAATTCGAGCATCAAAGTTCCAGTTTTGTTGACTGCTGTTAATGATATAAAGGCCGGAGCATTGGGAAAAGCTTTGAAACAGGGGTTTGATGTGGGGTATCATTCGCATCCCTGTTCTCAATGTGAGTCTTCTGGAGGAATCTGCGGATCCAATCACTCGAATTCAGAGAAATTTGTATGCTTTTGCCACGACGGACCTCGGGCAAACACCTGTTCTTCTGGTACGTATATGCTTGTCCTTTTCTTTTGGGTTAGATTAGTAAAGTAGCATAACCTTGTCCTTAACTTATCTAATTACTTAAAATTTTGTGTGATTTCACCAACAACAGTTTCAAGAGTGAGTTCTCCCATTTGAACCACCACCATTACTCACTTCCAATCAATCAACTAATTATAGATATATCGTCTGAACTTCTACAATAATACTTTCATTTATAAATAAGTTTCTATGATGATCTAACTTTTCAATAAACTTGAATGATTGTCTTACAGGGAAGGGTTGGAATTTGGGACTGAAGCTTGGTATAGGTAAGATGACAGAGCAATATATTTTGCTTGCTCATTCTGGATAAAATTCTTTTGTCCAGACTCCAGATTTCATTATCCTTAATTTTTATCGGCATGCAGTGTTTTCATTGCATTTCTTTTTCAGACTAAATATCAGAAATTTGGCCCCCTTCATACCATAATTAATTGAGGTAACAACTAACAATCAATGGATTATAACATAGTTTTAGGATATAAATTAATTAAGTTACTTATCAACACACAATGTATGTTGATTGTTGAATTAATGAATTTTATAAAAGTCAATGTCTGTTGATTGTTGAATTAATGAACTTTATAAAAGTAATATTATTTTCTTTGAAACGATATGAAAGTAGTATTATTAAAATAAAAGGAGTTGTTTGAAAGTCTCAATATCTCAGGAAACAATATGTTATATTAAAATAGCATGTGGATTGGGTGTGATCATGCAACACGTGATAGAATATCCAGGCTAGCCAGAACTTATATCCCATGTTGGTTAAATATACTTATAAAATTTGGCATATATTGCAAACCAATAAAGCATTTTCTTTACTTTACCCATCTTGTATACATTGCCCCAACAACTATTGCTTTCACAGCACCACTCACAGAATTTTTTTTTTTTTTTTTTTAATTTTTGTTTATTATTTTATTTTATTTATTTTTATTTTTTGTTTGAAGTTACTCTTTGAGTTTTGATACAAAGGCTTTACCCTATCACAGAAGATAATGCAGTTGTGCATGAATGGACTTGGCAACAATAAATTGATTACGAGACGTCAAGGAAACCAAAATACGTTTCATTTTAAATGACCAAAACACTCAAAGCAGTTTTGGCTTATCGAACTATTCTATAATATTCTAAAATGCAACATTGAATACGGCCTCATGAAATATTACTTATTTTTGCAGGTGTTGCTGTTGCAGGAATCGGGGTATTAACAGTTACCTGCATCCTTATTCGCTGTTACGGATTTAACATCTCATCAATTATATCAAATCCAATTTTCAGGAAGTTATCGAAGGATGATCAAGATCTTGAATCTGTCATTAAAAATTACGGACCTCTAGCTTCCAAAAGGTACGGCTTTTCTTATATCAAGAAAATGACCAGCTCATTCAAACATAAACTAGGCCAAGGCGGGTACGGCAGTGTGTTCAAAGGGAAGTTACAGGATGGTCGACTTGTGGCAGTGAAGCTGTTAAATACATCACAAGAAAATGGACAAGAATTTATTAACGAGGTTGCAAGCATTAGTAGAACGTCGCATGTTAACGTTGTCACGTTATTAGGGTTTTGTTTAGAGGGAAGCAAGAGAGCTCTTGTTTACGAGTACATGCCTAATGGATCACTTGAGAAATTCATACACAACGGAGATACTTCGAAAGCACACCAACACTTGGGATGGGAAAAATTGTACCACATTGCAATAGAAACGGCAAGGGGGCTAGAGTACTTGCATCGCGGGTGCAACACTAAGATTTTGCACCTCGACATAAAACCTCATAACATTCTTCTCGATGAAGAATTTTGCCCGAAGATCTCAGATTTCGGACTTGCGAAGCTATGCCCTCGAAAGGAAAGTAATGTATCAATGTTTGAAGCTAGGGGGACAATTGGCTACATTGCTCCAGAAATTTTTAGTAGAAGCTTTGGAGAAGTTTCACACAAGGCCGATGTGTATAGCTATGGAATGATGATATTGGAAATGGTTGGATGCAAAAATAACCTTCATGCTGGAGTGGATGAAACAAGCGACGTATACTTTCCGCATTGGATATACAATCACGTTGAGCAAGGCAAAGTGTCCAAATTGCCTAGTGTTATGAGCAGCAACGAACATGAAATTGAAATTGCCAAGAAGATGATTATTGTGGGCTTGTGGTGTATACAGACTCGTCCATCGTATAGACCGGCTATGAATAAGGTTATAGACATGTTGCAAGGAAGCATTGAAGCCTTGCAAATCCCACCAAAGCCTTTCCTCTCTTCTCCTCCAAGATTATCTTCAATGGATTCTTCCTTCACATCCATGTCTTAGTAATAGTTAGTCATTAAATTAAACTATATGCTAGCTTCCTTTTTTGTGGTTCATGTATTGTATTAGTTAAGTTATATATTCATGTGTATATTTAATTACGTATAGTCAACAGAGGATATTTCATATATATGTTCCACGTAATAAGGAGGCATATCGAAGAAATCATGTTGCTCGTTTAGATATTCTCCATTCTAATGAAATTCACGAAAATAAATCTGTTAATCCTAGTTTCACTTCTAGAAAGAACATGATGGGCCTCCGCTATAGAAATCAAAGCACAAAGGGCCAAAACTGTTCCATTTCACCCTAATAGAAGAAACGTTTGAGACAAAATAATCATGCCTTGTTGATGAAGAAAAACAGTCAGCTGGATATATGAAGACAAATTGATTTCTGCATATATAGTACACATTACAATGAAGGCTCTGTGACGTTTGGATTAAGGGCAAGATGATCCACAGTTAGATCGAGAGCATAGGTTACTTGGAAAGCACAAATTAAAATACTTAATAAATTCATACTTTGTAAAGAATTTCATACAAGAATGAACTTTCACAAACAAAGGCACGGTCTCTACACTTAAAACTTTAACTCCACTATCACTTCAGAGAAAGATTTGTAATTATTTACTGTGAGGAAAGGAGTTCAAAAGGGTTTTAAGATCCCCTTACTCACCCGTAGAGTATCGTAGAGTATCTTTAATCACAAGCTATT
Organism: Murraya paniculata; assembly: GCA_030449075.1. NCBI lineage: Eukaryota > Viridiplantae > Streptophyta > Magnoliopsida > Sapindales > Rutaceae > Murraya > Murraya paniculata. The sequence goes on along the minus strand of JAEVFN010000012.1, from coordinate 2,962,813 downwards.
AATTTAATTTAATAAATTCAACTGCGATCTAAATATGAGTCTTTTTTTTTTTTTTTTTTGGAGAAAGATCCAAATATGAGGTTGAACAAGTTAAATTAGGGGATCTTTATTTCTTGGCTTCCAAGTTAATTAGGAAGTTGACTATCTTTTATTGTTTAAGGCTAGGGATGGCAAATGCCGGCCTTTTCTTTGTTGGGCTTGGATCATTTTTTTTAAGGTTGGGCCAAAAACCCGAATTTTATTATATTTTTGTAAAAAAAATTATTATAATTTATAGTTTAAAAAAATATTTTTGTTAAATTAGGTTTCAAAAGTTGGGTTTAAACAATTTAAAACTTTAAATATATGTTATAGGTGGGTTAAATAAATGTTAAAAGGTGTATTTTAATTAAAGTTAAAATTAAAATTTTTATGTTTTTTTAATTTATTTTGAACCCATCCTAACTGTAATTTTCTACCATCTACAGAATGTTTTTTATTATCATTTATTTTAGAGCCCGATAACATTGGACATTGGTTAATTAACTCATATTTCTCTAGATGCCACTCTCAATGTAGAATGTATGCCTAGAGGTTTAGTTATTAGCAAAATTAGGTGCTCTGTTTTCTTACTTTTGTGAATTTGTTTTGACAAATATACTTCCAAAACACTCATTCAGTCATAAGTGATAGAGTTTGTGGGCTCTGGGCCTCTGGCCGATTCCTTAATTAATATTTGCTCCAAAGTCCAAATAAAGGATGAGTCCATCACTTCAAAACCACCACAACCAATTGATTTCATCATCACTTGCGTATTAAAAATAAATGGACGAATTGTCAGAGTTTATCAGCCATTCGAACAGGACTTCACAGATCCACATACTCGGAAGCAAGCAAAGAATTTCAAGTCAACTCTTGTATTTGGGCAAATTCTCTCAGTTAATTACTTCAAACTGGGCCTCGTTGACTTCAAATTTCCGTACCTTAAGTCAACAACTGAAAAGAGTTGTTTTATTTTTCTAAATAGTGCCCCTATTCTTTAACAGCTAATCTGTCATTGAAAGTTTCCACTGAATTATCTCGTGTTCATCAATTTGTGGATCATGAGCTCCTCTATTTTCAGAATCTCTCTTTTCATCCTTATGATCAGCCAGCTTCAATTCCAACTAGTTTTCTCAGGATATGTTAATGCCTATGAGGAGGGATATTCCAAGTGTTCTGCTTGTTTCAGCTGCGGAAATTTCACAGGTATTGGCTATCCTTTTTGGAGAAATGACCAGCCTGAATACTGTGGTCATCCAGGCTTCAAGCTCGATTGCCAGGGAGATAAAGCCACCATTGATATCAATTCCCAGAAGTATGATATCATTGAAATTGATAATCAAATTCAAATCCTGAAGATTGCAAGAACAGATTTCATGTTGAACATTTGTCTTGTAAGCTTTATCAACAGTACTTTGGATTTCAATCTCTTCGAGTATACATTCCGCAACCAATACGCCACCTTGCTTTACGACTGTGATCATCTGACTGAAGATCATACGCCTGGGAGACAGAAGTTCAGTTGTCCAATAAATAACAGGTCCCGTGATTGTTACTTCACTGCGCCGGCAATTTGGAGTAATGATGAATTGTCAAGCAGATGCAAGATCACTCTCTTGATTCCAGTCTTGAGGATTTTTATTTTTCATTTTACAGAATATTTAATGACTACTGATCAAGTTATAAAGGAAGGTTTTGAGGTTAGGTGGATTATAGACCAAGGACAATGCAATGATTGCCTTGCTGCAGGAGGGAAATGTGGATATAACAAGACTGTTAATGATTTTACTTGCTTTTGCCCGTATCAACCTTCTTCAAGGACATGTTCCTGGATGCAGCCACCAGCAAACACTGCCGCTGCTTATCCTAGTACAGTTCCAGGTACGCATACACGATACTTCTTTATTTATCGATTTATTTTTAACTGATACAGAGGGATATATGTACTATTTTTAACTTTACTAGTTTTTTAGTAGCTACCGAGCTAGTTATGAGAGATAAGATTGATGAGATGAACCAGCATCCTTAGCTCCAATATTGTAAGAAATAATTAATAGTTAAGACTTTTTTATAAAAAAATATTTTATACAACGTAATCAGAATCCAAAAAAATTGAAGTGTATAACCAATCCAATATATCAAATTATACTATAATTTGAAACCCAGCATAATAATAAACTCCCACAATAATCCTTCACCTTAGAGTTAAGAGGAGGTACGATAGACTAATAAAGAAGTTATTGGTAATTAATAATTAAGACTAGATATATGAGAGTTAAAATCCTTTTCATATTAATCTATACTCTGAATTTTTAATAAGCTTGTGCTATGCCGCTATTTATATGGTTTAGGGCACATTACTTTTGGGTACATGAGTCTTCAGCCAAAGCCCATTTGTTTAGGTGACACGGCAAAGCAATGGAATGTGCGGAGTTTATTATTCTTCCAATTGCTTGTTGACTCCACTAAAGAATTAAAAGCTTAAATCGATTGTGCAATTTCCTTGTAGCTGCAAATGGTTCCGAAGCTTATTGTAAGGGGGATAGGTAAGGCAAACTTTTGTTAAGAAAATTCAGCCCATATATTTATGAGTTTCCTGGCAAACACTCTCTAAAAGTCAAGAGTCAACAGCCATTGGATTTCAGTCTGGCCCTCTCGTGGAAAATTCTAACGGGATTCTTCACCTTTAAATAATTTCTCTGTCGTGACAACTAGCTGGTCCACACATTATAAAATTTTCCACAAATTGCTTTCACAATTGCTTTTCAAATTATAAAAAAAATTGATTTCGTTCATTGAAATGTTGCGCTAAACAATTACGTCTTCGCACAAGCAAACAAAACCCATACAATCTTACCAAGTCCTTGTTTCTTCCAAAGAGATTATAGTCGTACAAAATCATGAGTCATCTCTTCCCTTCGCCAATTCTCTGCTCCATCCTGACCTTCATCTGCATCTTGATTGCCGTTCCGGCATCTCAAGGAGATGGCCATGTTGATGAATGGTACTTGGATTGCAACAGCTCTCACTCTTGTGGGAACTTACGGGATATCAGGTATCCATTCTGGGGAAGCAATATTAGGCCTTCGTACTGTGGTCGCCAAGGATTCGAGCTCCAGTGTCATGAAAATGGGGGAGATTCTTATCCTACCATACAAATGGGAGGCCGAAGTTTTCGAGTTTTCGAAATTGACGATACTCATCAAAGCATGAGAATTGCTCCAGCTGACGTTGTAGACAGAGATTGTCCAGTACCGTTGCCGGAAATGGGTATCAACCCCCTTCTATTTAAGTACGCCGAGAACGTTCGAAACCTCAGTTTATTCTATGATTGCGATAGTGATTTCTCGGGTAAAAATAGTTTTAGTTGTCCCTCAAAACCCCATTTTACGAAAGGCTTTTACACAATCGACAACGATGATCAGCTTGGAAATCTCAGCAACTCATGTAACAGAATTCTGAAAGCCCCCGTTCAACTAACATCGGCAAATAGTAAGAATCTTTGGGAAGGTAATTTGAGTGGGGCTCTGAATGAATGGTTCGAACTGAGATATTTTGCGGACAGTATGCTCTGCTCGGAATGTAATTCTTCTCAAGGGATATGCGGATCTTATCAGAATTCAAATGAATTTTCGTGCCTCTGCCGTGATCAACCCCACAACGCTACCTGTCCTTCTCGTTCTGGTACGCACGCCCTTCATCTCCCGTATTATCATTCCAAATTTTTCAATCCTCAGAACTTAGGCTCGGTTTGTTTGGCAGTTCATGCGCCTTTGCTTCTCAAGTAAACTGATTTTTCTTTTTCTTTTTTTCCACACAGTTTTATTATATATTAAAAATTAGTTTTAAAAGTGCAACCAAGCTTGAAAGTAAACTGTGTTTAAACGCCTTTAACTTTTACAATACTGGACTAACTGATTTAAGGGGAAACGAAGAAGGGTTATTGCATAGTTTGTTTGTTGGATTCGGAATTTTGAAAAATTTTAGAATATGTTAGAAGTACATATTAAGTATACAATAATTAAATAATATTAATTATATTAAATTTAATTAAAAATATTAGATGATTACATTATCTTTCGGATTTAACAGCTTTTGTATTAGCAGAAATTATATAATACTATTTCTTGTCTATTGTAATTACTTTTCTGGGTCTTTTTTTATATATTAAATGAGAAAAAATACATCCAATGACTGGTCAACGGTATGATCATGGTAATGTATGTGGTTGACTAGGCTTTAATTTAATTGGGTGTCTAGTTTATTTCCACGTCAACGTCTTTGAACATGTCTACCGTCTAGCTTGCCTTCGCTGGTAGGCCCCTCCCCTGCATAGCCAATGTGATTTTTGTTTCGTGTCCGATTAAATTCTGTCAGCATTTAGATATTTTGCTCTGCAGTTAAGAAAAACCTACTCTTATTATTCATATATATATATATATATATATATATATATATAATTCAAGTTTTTCCGAAACGGGGTTTTTGAGAAAGGGATGAAAAATTTTCTACGGCTGTTTGGTTTGACCACAATTTGGGCTCAATATTGATCTGTCTCTGCAGATTATTCAACCTCAGCTCAAATTGAAATTCCTGCTATTCTTTTGTTTAACGGTTGATGGTTATGATTCTTTTTTGGATTTTTTCCTCTCTTCGTTTTGAGTATAAAATAGATTTGTGTTTGTTTAGGGTTGAGTCTGGAAATTTAAAATATTGGGCTATTAGGTGAAGAGATTTGTTATTTTTATAAGTTAAATTACTCTTTTCTTTATTAGCTTATAGAGAACTGATGAAGTGCGCGACTCATGTCCAACTTTCATTGGACGGTTGTAGGCACCATTGCAGAACTTCTTCGTAGAAACTTGACAATCTTGTAATCGGGCATTTAATCATCATTCTTAGTTTACAAGGTACAACTCAATAATTTTCTCTTACAAAAAAAAAAAAAAAAAATTAATAATAATAATAAAAACACTATAGGTCTCAGTCCTTTCTAATATCACTTATTGCAAGCTAAACGTAAAATTTCGAACTATCCAACCCAAAACATACGTAATAAGAGAAATAATTATGAAGATGTACTTTAATCTTACCTATTTTGATATCTGGGCAACAACATTAAACCAATAAATCATTTTCAGTCTCCCTCTAAAAGTCAAGCCAACCACAATAGTTACTCTCTTTTTGTCCACACGTTTTCGTTCAGCCAACCGAAACTCAACAAGTGGCGCAGTCAATCAGAATCACTAATATTTTCGCAACAAAAATGCCCCCACCCTGCTTGCTCACATCAACAGGACTTCAATCATTATCTTCATCATTTCATTTCGTACCTTTTTATTGTCTTTATCTCTTTGTTAGGATTAGATTAGATGACGCATCTCCAAGGAATAGCTCATATTACCTTGTATGCTTAACGAGATGCTAAGAGTTTGAATCTCTCTTAGAAAAACATTTAAAGAATTTAAAGAAAAAAAACTAGGACCAGGAGATTTCTCTTGGCTAGAATTTTCTAACACCCATATGAATTTTTCAAATATTTAATGAACTACTGAAACGGCTTATTAGCCCACAAGCTGATCTTGCGCATAAGCTGACACATCTTTTGCTTCCTTTTGGATCTTTGTTTCCCACTTGGGCTCTTGTCCACTTTCAAACTCAGATCAGACAATTGACAATAAAATATACAAGCTAAACAACTAATAAACTCAAAAGCCTCCGCTGCCAACCACTACCAACTACATTAGAATTTTCTTCCATTATGCTTCTCTCCATTTGCTTACCCTTCTTCTCTTCTTCCCTTCATCTTCCAAATCCATATGGATCTCCAAAACATCTTCACATTCAAAACAACTCTTCTTCGATGTATAATCATCATCACTTTTGCCAGCCACACCGTTTCTCTTGACCCTAAATTTGAGGCTTGTGCCCCAAGGACATGCGGCAACGATCTCATAATAAGCTACCCCTTTTGGATTTCTGAAGAACAAGAACCCTTCTGTGGCTATCCAAACTTTGGGATCACCTGTAATGACAAAAGCCCTGTACTTACCATTTCTCATGATGATTACATCATTAAAGATATCTTTTATGGTAACACTTCACTTCTTGTGGCCAATTCTTTGGTCTATGAAGAATCATGTCCAACTCCTCTTCAGAATCTTACTCTTGACCGAACTCCATTCAATTTTACTACTAATACAGATCTTTTTATCTGGTACAACTGCACTGAGAATCCTCCTCAGTACGGTACGTATCCTATGAATTGTTATAGTAATGCTAAACTCCATTCTTTTGCCGGTTTTCACAAGGATGTGTTGGTGGATGCAAACTATTCATTCGAGTCGTGCCAGTCTTTTGTGTACGCACCTGTGCATCTAGAGAATGGTGTTGATTCGGCTAGTTTGGGGTCAATGAATTACACTGAAATTTTAAAGCTGGGGTTCCTCTTGAATTGGACTGCACATAGTTGCAGCAATTGTGAGGCAAGTGGTGGACGCTGTGGATTCAGTAATAATGAATTTGTTTGCTTCTGCCAAGATAGACCCCATCTCAAATCATGTGATGATGGTAACTCTTTAGGGCATTCACTTTTTTTTTTTTTAACCTTTTTGTTTTTGCTAGATCTTGTTTCTTCATTTTTATTTTCTTTACTATGGTTATCAATATTACAGCACAATTCCAGTTCTATTTTTGCTATTTGTATCATGTTGTTGTAATGTTACTATGATTCTAAAATGCTTTGCATTTCAAATGTGGGTAGCTTTGAGAATCTCACTCACTTGGTGAAGTTTTCAGTTTTATGATTGGAATTTTAGAAAGAACTGAAGGTTTCAAGCTTGGAAGAAGAAATTCTTAGGCCCACTCAAGTTTCTGGGCCAAACCAGAAGAGGATTTTCTGGTTCTCTTGTCTCATTTTGTAGTCTAGAACTAAAATGTTTCTCTGACTTTCTGAGCATTAAACCAGTTGGGGAGGTGGGTATCACTTATGATTGCTAGCTATTAAGCATATCGTTCATCAAAGATGGTGCAGGAAAATTTGTTCATAGGCTCATATTTAAGCTTTCCTTTTCTTCCTTTGCTCATGAATGCTCTTACTCTGTTTCCTCTGTTCTAAATTATATTTGACCTTTTGCTTTAAATTTTGTACATAATCAAAGAAAGCTGGAAGCATATTCTGTCAGTCCTGTATCTGTCATTGGGAAACTGATATTTGGACCATCTCATCTTCTATCTTGATGTTATTGATAATTTTATATTACTTAATATAAGCTGATCGTAGATTAGATTACAGAATTCTAAAGCAGCTCCTAGTAGATATCAGTTCACCAACCCTTGACCTAAAAAGCTTTGCCCTGTCATAGTGTCTGAATTTTGTGTAATTCCAAATCAGTTGGAATTTAGGTTTTGAGTTGATTTGAATATTAATTTCTATATTCACGTAAATGCAATTTCTGAAGAGGTTATATTACAGTTGTAATCTTTTAATGATAACAATTTGTGCTGTTGTCTTGTTCTAAATTTTCACTGACACAGGTCGTGAGTCAAAAGTTAAAGTGAAGGTTGGTATAGGTAATACGCTATACGAGTCCTCCATTTGTTTCAGTTGTTAAATATAAAACACATACATCAAGAATTGCTAATTGCTCTTACTTCTGTAAACAGGACTTGGTGCAGCTTTCGGGGGCATGGGCCTCATGGCTGCTATTTTCTTGATTTATCTTCATCGTAAGAAGAACAAACATTCTGCTTCAACTCTGTTATTTCGCAACACATCGTCTGAACCCTCTTCAAAGGTGGATCTTGAGAAGGGAGGTAACTATCTTGGAGTTCATGTCTTCAGCTATGGTGAACTCGAAGAGGCCACCAATTATTTTGATTCTGCCAGAGAACTTGGTGATGGAGGCTTTGGCACTGTATATTATGGTAAGTGTCGAGACCCTATGTTCCCAACTTTCATTAATTATTTCAGTGAACAAGTTGAAGGAAAACTCACATTTCAATCAATCAGGTGAACTCCAAGATGGGCGAGCTGTTGCAGTCAAGCGTTTATACGAAAACAATTACAGGAGAGTTGAACAATTCATGAATGAAATTGAGATACTAGCTCGCTTGCGCCACAAAAATCTTGTCTCTCTTTACGGATGTACTTCCCGGCACAGTCGTGAACTCTTGCTCGTGTATGAATTCATCTCCAATGGCACAGTTGGTGATCATTTACACGGGGAACGTGCCAAGCCTGGTGCCCTACCTTGGCCTACACGTTTGAAGATTGCCATTGAGACAGCAAGCGCATTGACATATCTTCATGCTTCTGATATCATCCATCGTGATGTGAAGACCAACAACATTCTTCTCGACAACAACTTCTGTGTTAAAGTTGCAGATTTTGGACTTTCCCGTCTCTTTCCAACTCATGTCACCCATGTTTCGACTGCTCCACAGGGGACTCCAGGATACGTTGATCCCGAATACCACCAATGCTATCAGCTTACTGACAAGAGTGATGTGTTCAGCTTCGGAGTTGTTTTGATTGAGCTAATATCATCAATGCCAGCGGTTGATATTACTAGACATCGACATGAGATTAATTTGTCAAATCTGGCAATCAACAAGATCCAAAACAAAGCATTGCACGAGCTCGTGGATCGAAATCTTGGATATGAATCAGACAACAAGGTAAGGAGGACGATAAATGCAGTGGCAGAGTTGGCATTCCAGTGTCTGCAAAGTGAGAAGGATTTGAGGCCTTACATGATGGATGTCTTGGACACTCTAAGGGATATAGAGAGTGATGGATACGACGACAAGAAGACAGAGGAGATGATGACACAATCCCCAGATTCTGTCACTCACACTTGGACCAGCACGAAGACGACACCAACTTCCAGTAGTTAAGTTTTCTATTTCTAATTTCACCAAATTTTCGAGTACAAAGGAAGAGAATGCAAACGATTGGGTGACTTCATTTTCTTTTTCCCTCTGCAATTAGCTATGATCTTTAATGGGATTAATGTACATATGTAAGGGTTCACTTTTAATGCTTTTACAGTTATACTGAGGTCATCATTTTGCACAATGCCTTCTTATTTTCTATTGGCGTATCCTTTGATTTTCACTTCTACTAATTTAGGGTGCACTTGGGGAGCTGCGCTGTCAGCAGTAGTCTTGAATTTTTTTTTTCCCCTAATTTTACATTAAAAAATTGTTTTAGGTAATTTACTATAAAGGACATCATTTCATTAGATTATAACATATATTGATTAAAAATATTCAACATGGTCCTTAGTCTCAATAAGTAAGCAGTGCCCAAATATGACCAATTTTCTTTAGACCTGCACACGTGTCCTTTATCTGTTGGGCCTAACCAAAGTCATATCCAAAAAATATCAATTAGATCACTTTTAAGACTTGATGGCGCTCCTTCTTTGCCTTTGTCTTTCCTTGATTCCTTCCAGGCACCGAGTCACTGACTTGAGAAATTTAAATAAACAATATTGTTTCTAATTTCTCCGTGAAGTCATCATAATTCCTGATAATTAGCAGTATGATTACATACATAATCCTACATTGTTATTAGGGTGGGTAAAAAAATTCGGCTTCTGCCTTGTCCTCACACATGAGGACCTGAACACGGACTTAAGAAAAAAAGTTCGGGTCAGATCCAAGCCGCTATTTTTTTTAGAAAATAAATTTATAAATCAGAATAATAAATTAAAATTAAAAAATAATAGAAAAATAAAAAAAAAATTAACTTTTTAATTCTTAAATCAATGATGATTCAAAAAAGCTAAAACTATAATACTAAATTTTCTCTTATGTGTTAATTAATTAAAAGAATGCTTGAATTAGAGAATTTAGTATTAAAAAAAATTAAATCTCTAAACTTTTATTTACTTTATTTTTCTTTATTTATTTTTTTCTTTAAAATATTCATTTTATTTAATTTATTATTAATTATAATAACTTATTGATTATTAATTCATTTTAAATTTATAATAATTTAAAAAATAAAAAATAATAGAAAGCCTAAGCCCGGCCTAAACCCGTAATGGGCCCAACCCAGGCCCGTCTCTTCATTTATCTTATAGTGGGCTTGGGCATGGGCTTAGAAAAGCCTTACCCAAACCCACTTTTAACCAACCCTAATTGTTATTAATGCTTGCAAATCTGGGGGGGAAAGATAATTGTGGCTATCTATAGTTTTGTTTCCCTGCTTTATCTTCAAAAGATTTTATCATTTTAACCATCACTAATATCTCAAAATTCTTTTTATATTTTTTTGCAATAAACTTGATCTTCTATAATGGGCTCCGTTTGGGCTCTAAAGTCGAGACAAAATTGTCTTGGCCAATAAGTATTGAATTGGCCTGTTAGCACCACTTTAATTTTCTTTTCAAACCCATTTCTGTTAAAATCTGCTTTAATTCCCAAAATTTCCTTTTCTAATTTTTCAAATTCTTTCTAATTCAGAAAAGAAAAATATTTCAGTTTGTTCCACTCAACTCCAATTACATTTTTAAAAAAATTGAATGATGAAATCATATATATAATTCCAGAAAAATCATATATACGTATGTATTAAGTAGAATTAAAAGTCTTATGGAAAAAAAAGGTAGAATTAAAAGGGAACTCAAATAGCTATGGTATAATTTTTTTTAAAAAAATAAAAAGCTTGATAAGTGAGAAAAAAAAGGAAAAAAATTTTAACATGCAAAATGTTTGTGAGGACACAAAAAATATAAAAGACTTTGGACTGATTGTTTGGGTGTAAATAATTAGAGAGTGAAATATTAAGTATATTTATTTTGTCCTTTAATGTAATTATAATAGGAAAGTCATAAATTATAAGAATTATAAAGGGGTGCCAATAGTTCAGCTCTAAGTAATTTCCCTGGTAATATGTGCTTTCTACTCTTCTATTTAGAAGGTCTGATGGGTCCCTAGGGATTGATCAACAAATTTTTTATTTTAATTTTAATCTTTGTTGAAGAAGTAGTTAATGTTATATTTAAATTAATTTAAACTTTTTTTTTAAGTTAAAAGGTGGGCAAAGCCCAAATCCTTTTTAGACCTTTATCTCTCTTAAAATTTAAATCCATCAACCAAATAAAACTATTTAAAAACCTATTCGGTGGCACCTTTGGGACAATTTTAATCATTATTTACTACTACTAAGCCTCCAGCTTTTGTGTATAGAAATTCACATGCTTGACTTATTATAAATAAAGAAGAATTTCTTATTTTAAACCATCCAAGAGGTTTATTTATTTTCGATGCAGGGTTTAGTATTTTGAAATAGCCATTACATAATCGAGACACAGCCCCTTTAGAGTCTTCTTCAATCGCTAGCTTGTAATCTGAACCTCATTGCGGCAGCAGTTGCTCTAGATTTGGGTACTACAAAACTACTTAAAGATGTCACTTAAAACAGGCTTATAATGACTCGTCCGAATATGTCATTTTTGTAGCAGTCATCTATAGTGGTCAATAATAAAAGATGACTCTATTTTAAACGTTGTCTGTTGTAATAAATCGATGACATATATTAGTAATGCTTGTCATGTAATGTTGTTCTGTTAGTGGTTTATATTCTTTTATGAGGCAAAAAAATGACTCTTTATTTTATATTGGGCGTCATATTTATTATAAAATAAGATAAAAAATTATAACGTGGAGATTAATTAAAACCTAGTTAATTTTATTTCAATTGACACCATAAAGTATTTTCAACTTTAAATTCAAATTGAACAACAATAATGACAAAAGCTCGGTAATTTTCACCAAACTCAAATTGCACATACTTTACATAACAATTATGGAATATAAAGAATACAAGAATATCTCATGTTATAAAAAGGTAATTATAAAACCTTTTTGCCAAGTGAAGGAAGTAACTCAAGAAAACATACTTCTACAATATATCCATCTGCAAATTCGAATACAAGAAAATCTGAAAAAAAAAATCAAAGCATTTCTAGTTTTCTACTTGACAAATGACAAAAAAACAATTGTAGGAAAGACAAAGGAAATGAACATATAGTACACAAAAAAAATCATATTATGGCTTGGATATATATATATATATCCAAGCCATAATATGAATAAATGGCCAAATAAATCTGCACTTTAAGACCGTAAATAATCGGAAAAAAAATGTTTCGGTCAAAGTTAGAAGCAAATGAAACAACAATAATCTTACAGTTAGATACTTGTTTATGGTTTGATTTGTTATTGAGAACAACTACATGATAAATTTGTAGAATAAAATAAGTTGATCCGTGGTGTAAAGAGGAAAAAAAAGATAGACATTTTTGAAAAAAGGAAGACAAAGAAGGAGAAATTGTTGGCATCTTTGGTGCTGGCGCCGGGAGGATTATACAGTTCAACTAATAATAGAGACATGATGAACATAAATCAACCTCAGGATACGTATTCCTACTTAGCCGCGGTGCAATCTCATGGAGTAGCAAGAAGCAAACATGCACAACTCTATCGACTATGGAAGTAGAATATGTGGCATGTTCAGTCGCAGTACAAGAGGTTGTTTAGCTTAGACGTTTCCTAGATGATCTCAAGATCATTACTAGTCCTCCTCGGCCAATGACTGTATATTGTGATAGCCAAGTAGCCATATCCTTTACCAAAGATGTGAAATACCACAGCAAGTCTAAATACATAGAGACTAAGTACAACTTTGTGAGACATATGGTGGCAAAAAAGGAAGTGTTGATGCAACACATATCTATGCACTTTATGGTTGCAGACCGTTTACTAAAGCCATGACACGAAATGTTTATCTCGCACAAACAAAATAGTGGGGATTACGTAGATTGTAAAGTTGTTTTTGATGAGATTTATTCGTTAGTTTTTGGATAATTTTTAATAAACTTTTTTTATCCATTTCTTAATGATATTAGCATGATTACACATATACATGATTATGAAAAGATATGTCTTCATGTTCTGACTGACTTTCTTACACAAGTGGTAGCCTCAAATGCTAAGAAAAGCAAGTTGGGATGAGACACAAGATTAAGAGAAAGTACTGGGTACTTTCTCATTGAGCTTATATCTTGAAAATGTCACCTTAACTAGGTCAAGATGAGAACTTGATTAAGCTAGATACAAGTTCATTTGGCACCTTATGAAGGTGAGCTTATTAAGACTTGAATTGGGCACTCGAATAACGACTAATTTTAGATCTGTATAGTGAATTGTTAGACATATGCTCTTATATAAATAGAATTCATTGTAACACGTGATTGATACCATGCATGCTTTTGTGATCAAAATGGAAAATGAGTGAATGAATCCCTACTTCCTCATTGTGTAATTTCCTTCGAGGTATAAGAAAGACCTCGACAATTATCCCTAGTCACCGTCGACTATATCTTGAATGGAAAGATTGGTGTTAGCTACTTTAACATGTTTTTCTATGACTATGGTGTTATGCATTCTATGAGACATGTCTAAGAAAGCAACCGACCTAGAACTAAAAGATATGAGTTGGATGGAAAGACTTATTCTCTTTACACTTGACTTATACATTCACTGGACGACCAATTGTATAATCTACTTAGGGATGGATGCAATTGTGAATACATAGAGTGCACAACGTCAAACACAATTTTTGTTGAGGGATTAAATAAGTTTGTACCGATATAATGGATAATGAAATCTAGGATACATGATGAACAAGATATTTGAATCTCTTGCAAAGAGTGAATTGAGATTTTTAGCTTTCCAAGCTCCAATTTATGTTGTCCATACACGTTGATTTACCTGTATGATATTGATGTAGTGGCTTTGTGGTCGAATATTCTACTTTTGTTACTCTCATTACTCGGTCATCTCATCACGTGCGAGTGGAAGATGTTAGATTTAGGCACCCATGATGGGTTGACTTTATCCAACGTGAGAGATAAATTTAATATTATATAATTTATCTATGATTCTTATAAGATAAACTTCGAGTTTTATTTGGATCCTGATGACATAGGATGTGGCTTATTCAAATAACTCTAGGAAGTTTACTTGAATTAAACTACACTTATTGTATTATATAAGCACTACATGGGTAGGTGCAAATACATACAATAAGAATCAAAGTAACATCATAAAGAGAGTGAGACAGAAAGGGAAAAACAAGGCAGTGAGTTCTTGCTTCGTGAATTGAGAGGTTTTCCAAATCCGTGATTGTCCTCTGACCATTAGTGGCATAAGCTCATTACGATCCATTCGTAAAGATTCTTAGCAATCAATTTCTATTCGTTGCGATCAGTTCATGAAGGTTCCCAACAATCTGTTCTTAAAAGATTGGAGGGAATCTATTCTTGATTCCTGCATATTTGTGATGATTCATTTCCGCATCAACTAACGAGGTATGACTTTAGTTGATAAAATAAAGTTGCATGATTGATTTAGAAAATCAACAGAACCCTAGTGAAATAATATCTGTGGGTGGATTATTATTACTACTATTATGTATTCCGCGAAGCATTTTCATTTGATAGTATGATTTAGTATCATGTAATGATTATATGTATGCACATTATATGATTGATTGAGTCATGAGATGTAATTACTAGTCACCATATGTGTACCCTTCCCATTAATTGCTGTGAACATGCGTATTGAGAATTAGATTACTCCACTATGTGATATAGTTAAACTCCATTGGGTATTGAGAGATATATTCCCCTGCTCTTCTCGCGCGATAATGATCCTAGCGAGTATGATAGTTATTTCTCCTGGATACTGTTTGGTGCAATTTTATCATGTATATATGTATGATTTTCATGTTTGCTGATGTATTATGTTCAATGCGGAGTTATGTCATATGATTATATATAAATAATAGTGCACTACTTTAATATTATATATATAATTATATCCACTCATTGAGCTGTAAGCTTACTATTTTTCTATTTACTCCTTTTTTTTTTATTTCGTACAATTCAGTGTTTAATTAGTTGAGATTGGGCCATAACATGCATTGCTATAAGACCTGCATTTTAAGCACGTGTGTATATATATATATATAACGAGGCAATAATATTAAAGATAAATAACAATATACTTCTATTCATGGGAGGTTACCCCTCAAAACAGCTAGAAAGCTACAACGGGAAAAGAAAAGCTAAAAAGATAGGCAGTGGAATGAGAAAATAGTAGTAGGAATAATCTTAAGAGAAACGATAACTAGGAAATCCATTAGCATCATTTGAAAGAAATCTAGAAATCCCATATGATGGATTGTCCCACCAAATGTAACCAGAGCACGTTTATATTTATATGTATATATTTAAGATGTAAAGTATGTGTAGTGAGATGTAAAGTGTGTGAGTTTTGAATATGTTTTCGGATGAGGCATATATGTTATTATATGTTTATGGTAGAGGCTTGAGGCTAGTTTTATATCAGATCGCATGATGTGCCTTGGATCCGATAGATGAGTTGGGGTGGGTCATGTCAGGCAAAGATCCTTAACAAGCAATTTCATTTCGTTTTTCAACTTATCAAGTCTATTAATTTTGCTTCTATTGTATTCTAGCAAGCATGTTGATTTTTTATTGTTTGCTCAATCGGTGTTTTGATTTGCAATGCTTTGATAGGTTAGCGTATGTTAATTTATAACATTATCAGCACATGAAAAAGGCAGTTGTAAATGATATTGACAGAATTATATATATTAAGAATGAAAGATATACCTTTTATATTTATTATTACCTTCTAAAATTGCATAGAGTATATTTCTAGCTGGAGGTAATGTTAAGAGTCACATTTCAAAGAAGAAAATGAAATTAAGTTTAACCTTCGTTTTCCTTTGGAAAGACAAATTAAGTATAACTTCAAATGCAATTGCTAAAAAGATTGTGCGAAAATCTTATTACATACAACGGAGGAAGTAATTGCTTTGTTTGCAGTTTAAAAGTTATATCACCTCAAATATTAAATAAGATTTAAAATGAATGATACAAGACAATCATTACCTAAATAATTATCTCTAGAAATTTTCATAATTTGAGTAGTATCATCAATGCCTAAGGGTGCGTTTAATATTGTTTTTTAGATAATGTTTTTATATTTGTTTTATAATATAGGAATAATTAGTTTTCTGTGAATATAAAAATATGTTTGATAGCTCAATTCGAAGCTAATATCTAAAAAGGAAATAGTGAAAATATGTTTGGTGCTTTATCTAAAAATAATAATATTATATTATTGAAGGAAAAAAAATTGTTCAAACAGTAGTTTATATGAGTGCATCGTTAAGTAAAAGGCTATATTTCATATTTCGTGAGCCCCATCTGATTTGATTGAGCACATGTTAAGTTTTGCTCTGGTTAATGTAGGGCCGAGGATGAGAGAGCTGTCTAAAAACAATATTTCCTTTGATAAGTTTGGAAAAAGAGTTGTAATCATTCTCACTCAGCATGCAAGTGTTAGTTATATATAAAATTTAACTACATTTATGATACATATATTAATTAATTAATTACATTATCTTTGATGTATTCTCTCTGATGTATTTTAGTTTAGATCTTGGATTCAAGTCCAACGAAATTATTAACAAAAGATTGCCTAACTCCTACTTACATTACTATGAATCACGTACCGAAAACCGATCCCCTTTAACAGAAGTTTTGGTCCCATTTACAGCTAGAAGAAGATTGCACAATCGACCGAAGCCATTTAATTAGTTGAATTAAAACACTTGGATGAATGCTAGACTGATCATAGATATTCTCTAAAGCTTTTACATGTTCCTAAAACGAAAAGGCTTTCAGTTACGTACCCAAAAGTCAGGTCCCGGAATTTACCAAGACATCAACATTTCTATTGCCTTAAAGATTGACATCACGTGAATCTACATGCAACCAACCCTCGTGTTATAGAATCCAATAGGAAAAAATTTGGGTGCTATTGATCTTGAAGCATTGTCTCTCTAAGATCTAATATTAATTATTAAATCTAAGGTGAAATTATATAATACTATAAATTTGTGAGAGGTTATTAACATCCATGATGCATACCACTCGACCAAGAAGCAATTGAATTGGTTACTTAATACCTCTCTAAATGCTATCAATACGTTAAAGCCAAGGTTGTATGATTGCTCTCATCAGTCTTAAGCCTCATAAGTCACCACTAAGCCCTAAAGAATTAATAGTATAGAGTCGCTTGAAAAGATTGGGAAAAATAATGCATACATCCTTATTTATCAATTTAAACTATATAAATAAAAAAAATGTATTGCATACCTTGGCCAGGATTAGCAGCTGCAGCAATTAAGAGGAAACAAGCTTTTTTTTTCTCTTTGTGTGATTAAAATAGGATGTGTACCACAAATAAATAAGCAGAAAAATAAACTAATAAAATCTAAAATAATGGACTAATTATAAGAGATAGATTTTTACATGAAAAATCCAAAACGGAAAAAAAAAACAATGAATCATAATCCGATAAAATCTTCTATTATATTAATGAGATTACAGTACAAATTCTTTTTTAAATAATACTAGAAGCTAATAACATCAAGAATATCAATATTCTTGGCTTACTGTAACAGCCTAATATTTGTCTCTCTAATAAATCATTATCTCAAATAACAGTTAATGAGGGGATAAAATAAAAATCAAGACCAATAGAATTATAGAGGGTCATATAAAAAATTTAGCCTTAAAATTTAGGGGAAAAACGCAGTTAAAATCGCCTTCCGATTCTCCAATCAAAGATTGAAACACTTTGCCCCAAACTAAGCTCACCCCACTCTCTCTCTTCCTTTTTAGTTTCGTAAGTAGGGCCGCTGCTTCCTTTTGTTCTTCTTTATATAATGATTTCTATTAATTTCACTTAGCCCCACTTATTTTCTTTAATTGTTTAAATACTTAAATTAATGAAACTCCAGTTTGGACCAACCAAATGAGATGAAGACATCAAAACTTTTTTGAGTCAAATAGAGTCAACACAGATTAGCTATTTAATAATTGAGTAAAATTATTGGATAAAGATCCTCTCTCTCCCTTTTTTTTTCTTTTTTCTCTCTCTCCTAAGATTTTCGTTGTTATTAAAATTGAGTCTAAAATTTAATGATGACAATTAAGTCAAATTTTTTTTTTTAATTTTATTTACAATTAAATCAAAATTTTTCAATACATGATGCAAGCAAAAAAATGCATGGAAAGAAATATGAAGAGTGAGAGAGAGAGAGACTTCTAACCCAGAATTATCACAAGGGTAGGTATATGAATTTGCACCATCAAATTTTATCGTGCCGCAAGTGCAAGAGCGTAAAATTACTAACACTTAAAAAGGGGGAGTTAGTTATTTCCTTGCGAATTCATCCACCAAACCGTTTGATTTGAGATCCCGTCAAAAACTATTCTAAAAAATAAGAAGTTGATTTTAATTTGAAATACAGCTTCCAAAGAGATTTGTGCAAATTTTGTTATATGAAAGCGATTTTAGTTGCTCTGACTACAACTTAATGAAAAGTGGGAGGGGTTTTCCGATCAGTGGATTATCAATTTATTTAAATGGTTTCTAATTATTTAGTTATAATATGGCTATAACAAACATAAATTAGTTAAATTAACTGAAACGGAACCCAGCTGATTTTTCCATGAGTGAGAGAGAAAAGCTATGGGAAGTCTTCTTGGCTAGAGAAGAGACGTGGGGAATGGGCATGGAGATTTCCGGCCTTTGAAAAGTGTGAAAATGACAAAAATTTACGACTCAAATGGAGTCTACACGGAAGTCAAAGTGGAGAATATAAGGAATTGAGTATACCCAGCAAATAGACCCAGCACATGCACCTCTCTTTCTATTGATCATCATAATGTATTTATACATGTCATTTCCTTGCATGCATAGCAAGATGCTGGATAGCTGCTAACCTAGATCTACTTGTTTACATTCATTTAATCTAATGGCTGTGATGCTTATACTTTGCTTGCCGGTCAGCTAGTTTGTCTTCATGCTTCAGCTGTATCTGCAACTGTAATATGCTCCAATATGCATGTTATTTGTCGCTGCCAACACATCAATTCTGTTAATTTTCTTAGGCATGTGACTAAGACAATTGTATAACTAACATCCCCATTCAAGCTTAGTAATCTGTCCACACTTTAACTTGTTCCTATGAAAGTCAAAGGCCTCTCCAAGCAGAGCTTTAGTCATTATATCGGCGACTTGCCTTCTCCTTAGGATGTACTTCAAAGAAAACACTCCCTTTCTTTTCAAGTCCCTTATAAAATGCATGTTTATTCGTGTTTGCTTTGTTTTGCCATAAAATACAGGATTTTTTGCTAATACTATAGCGCTCATGTTATCACATCATATAACTGGTGTTGCTTTTATCTTATACTCTAATTCACTTTTGCAGAGACTTGACCCAAATCTGTTCTGATGCTCCACGAGATAAAGCCCTGTAATCAGCTTCTTATTGGATTTTGAGACTACTTTCTATTTCCTTGCACTCCAGGATTCTCATAAAAGTATACACAATATCCACTAGTTGACTTTCTATCATCTTTGTCAGCAGCCCATTGACATCTACAAAGGCTTTAGCTTCATTTGCTTATCTGCAGTGTAATACAGTCCATATCTTGAGGTTTCCTTTAGATACCTGAAGATCCTTCTACATCCTTGACACTGCATTTCTTTGGGCTTTTGCATGAATTAACTGACACTAAATGATATCTCAGGCCTGGTTGAAGTGGCATATACTAATTCTCCTTCAACACTCCTGTAGAGTGTCTTTTCTTCAAAGCTTGTACCTTCTTCTTTCATCTCAAGATTCAGTCTATACTTCACTGATGTACTCATAAGTGTTGGACTCCCTTTATAATCAATCATGTTGATCTTTTTAAATAGGCCTTCTATGTATTTAGTCTTAGTAAGATGCATTCTTTTTTCATCTCTTCGAACTTCAATTCCCAGAAAGTAGCTTAGTGACCCAAGTTTTTTTAATGCAAACTTGCATCTCAAATAGTTAATGACCCTATGTATCTCCTTAAGCTGACTTTCAATCACTAATATAGCATCCACATACGCCAAAACTATTAGTAAATCATCACTATTCCTTAAATAAACAGAGATATGTTTGATATGGCATTTTTGAACCCCAACTGAATCTGTGCACACTTAAGTTTCTCATACCATGCTCTAGGTGCTTGTTTCAATTCGTAAAAAGGCATTTTTGAGCTTGCAGACATGGCTTGGATGCTCACTATCGACAAATCCCTCAGGCTGTTCCCTATACACTTCTTTATTCAATTCACCATTCAAGAAAGCATTATTGACATCCACTTGCTTGACATCCTATCCTTAGCACACACCCAAGCTCAACACCACCTTTATTATTGCACTTTTTTGCTACTGGATTGTAGGTTTCAGTACAGTCAACTTCAGCTATTTAGTGATACCATTTGGCCACTAATCTTGCCTTATACCTTGCAACACACCTATCTGGATTGTATTTGAGTTTATAAATCTATTTGTTCCCAACTGTTCATACTCCTGTTTGGTTTCACAAACTCCCATATTTCATTCTTCTGCAAGGCTCCATATTCATCCTCAATGGCATATTTTCAATTCTTATCTTGCTTGGCAAATTTGGTGTTTCAAGGCATGCATTGAATGTCTTTTTGTTCCGACTTGGCTAAGTAAATTTTTTGTTTGTAAATACCTAATATAGATCTAGTTATCATGGGAAGGTCAATTGGTATTTGTTATAGTTCTTCAATCGGTTCAGGTTCAAGGACAAGTTCAGGTTCCTCTATTTCTTCAGGGTTCGTTACAGTGTTTAGGGAGGCTGTTTCAGGTTATTGTGTTTTTGAGGTGTTTTCTGATTCTAAATAGTTGGGTGAACTTGAGGGCTTTGAATGGGCTCTATATGAGCTGAAATATCAAAGTTAAATGACAGACATTGCATATAGGACTGAGGTGTGTGTGTTGTTTGAGGACTTTTTGTGGCTATGAAAGTGGGAGAAATTGCACAAGGAAAATCTGACTCATTAAAAAAAAAAAACATTCCTTTCTACATAAATTCTACGTCAACTGTGTAGATACTTATATCCCTTATGTTTTTTATTGTAACCTAAGAGTATACATTTAGAAGACCTATATTGAAGTTTGTTAGCATTGTAAAGTCTGATATATGGATAGCAAGCACAACCAAACATTTTGAGAAATGTATAATGTGGTTCATGTTGTATAAGCCTAGTGAATGGTGTTGTGTAGTCCAGGATAGGTGTGCGCAGTTTATTGATCAAGAAAATTACTGTTGCACAGGTTTCCCACCAAAATTTCAATGGTAGTTTTAATTGAGCTGGTAAAGCAAGGGTTGTCTCAATGATTTGTCTATGTTTTCTTTCCACCCTTCCATTTTGGTGTGAGGTATATCGACATGAATGTCTAAAATTTAGCCCTTTAGACTCAAAATAGCCTTTAAGAGGCCTAAACTCTCCACCCTAGTCACTTTGAACACATTTAATCTTGTGGTCAGTTAAGTTTTCAACTTAATTTGTGAATTTAGTAGATACTTGTGTGGTTTGTGCTTTATCATTTAATGGAAATATCCATGTAAACCTTGTGAAATCATCAACTATGCTTATGTAATATCTGTAACCATCACCAAATATTATTGATGCTGGGCCTCACAAGTTAGTATGCACCAGCTCAAGTGGTTTTCTGGTTTTCTTAGGCATTTTATTTGTAGATTTGTTTGTGGCTCTTTCCATGCATACAAGTTGAGCAAAAGGAGCTAGGTTCACATTTATTCATTGTTCTGGAGTTCATACAGTTAGACATGACTTTCTTAAGGATTTGATCATTTGGATGTCCTAGCCTTCTGCAAACAATGTCTAACTGGTTTACAGACTCTGATTTTTGGAAATTAAAGGTCTGAGCTTTGCCATTAGAGGCTAACACCTTTGATATAGATCACAATTAACAAATACTGACTCTTGACAAACTGACTTCTTTAATGAGGCAAATGACGACACTACAACACTATATGATTTTGCTTTTTCTAATTTATCTTGTGTCCCCTCTTTATTGACTCCATTCATCTTATACAACCCTCCTTTCTCAATTCCTCTGAGCAAAACTTTTCCCTACTTGTCCTTCATAACACAGCAGCCATTAGGGAAAGTGACAATGTAATTGTTATGTATAGTGAGACTAGTGTGCTAATAAGGATTTTTTTAAAATTTGGGGAAAGTAAAGAATATTGTTAACTTGTGTGCATGTGCTATCACAAGTTGGTAAAAGAACTGTGCTTACATGTGAAATCAGGAGTTCATTACCGTTTTCTACAATAAGTTTTGAGTTACCTCTATATTCAGAGTTGAGACTCATGTTGCTTAGATCATTTGTACATGATAGGTTGCTCCATCGTCCAGAAACCAACCAGGTTCATTTCCTATCTCACCTACTGTTACTATTTTTGCTAATCTCTCTGCTTGTTGCCTTTACTGAGGGTATGCAGAGGGGTGGTCCAAATTATCTTAGTTGGTGGTGTTGGCATAAATTCATCATCTTTCCTGTGCAAACACTCATAAGCTGTGTCTTCTTTGAGGCATACCTGGTAGAAGACATTAGGTTTGAACTGTGTTTTTGGACATTTGGCTTTGCCTTCTCCCTTTGTCATCTTAACAATATTGTCGTTGTCTTTATTTCCTCCTCCACTGGGGCCATAGTTCCTTCCTCCTTGACCTTTTTTGTTGTTCCAGTTGCTTGCATTTCCATTTCTGCCATCATATTAGTTAGATGCTCCAGTCTCTCTTCATAGTTAAGCAGTATAGCATAGGCTTCATCAAATGAGATTTGCATAGGTGACAACAAGATTCTCCCAAACCTGACCAAGTTCTGTCAAAAAAGATGTCACAATATCATTTTCAACTACTGGTTTTCTTGCCAAGGCTAGTTCAAGACTTAAAATTCTCACTTTGGTGAAGTACTCAGTCACTATCATAGAGCCTTTCTTGTAAGTTGGAGTTGCATCTTTAAGAGATTGACCCTTGCAGTGGATTGAGATGAGAATAATCTTTCAAGAACTGACCAAAGCTTAAAAGATGTAGTGCAGTGCATAACTGCAGTGATGACATTTTCATAAATGGTTGTAAGTAATTAGCTTACCAAGAGCTGATCTTGCTTTAACCAGACAGTGGATTCTTAGTTCTCAGAGGTGATCACATTTTGATGTTCATCCCCTGATACCAAACACTTCTGTGGTTCTCTATTGGCTCCATAAAATATATCCTTCTAGCCCATTACCACGTACCGCTGTCAAGACCTGTTCTTTCCAAATGAGAAAGTTCGTCCTGTCAAGCTTGGTAGGAGCTGAGAAGGCAAATGAACTCCACATTTGTTGTGTGACTTGCACGTTATTTGTTGAGTGTGTTCTTGGTGTTTGTGCAATAGGATTTGTTGATTTGAGTTTGATTTCTTCCATTGGTGTGTGAGGAGGCATTTCTAGCTTATGGGCTTGTGGGCTTGTGGCTTAATTTCGAGGCATGACCTTAGCTGGATCTATTGATTGGATAAAGCTTTAAAGTGGAGAGTATAAAGAACTGAGTATACGAAGAAAATAGACACAGCACACCTCGCTTTTTATTGATCATCATAATGTATTTATACATGTCATTTTCTTGCATGGTAAGATACTGGATAGCTACTAACCTAGATCTAATAGTTTATATTCATTTAGTTTAATGCCTGTAGTGTGTAAACTCTGCTTGTTGGGTTGCCAGTTTGTCTTCATGCTTCAGCTGTAACTGGGGCATTTATATGCTCCAATATGCATGTTCTTTGTCACTGTCAACACATCAATTTTATTAATTCTCTTAGGCATGTGACCAAGGTACTTGTATAACTAATAACTTAAACGGATTAGTTATTCAAATCATTGAAAAGAATTAAATTAATACAAGCAATAAGGGTAAGAAAAAGGTTGAATGATTTTCAAACTACTTTATCTAATTGGTCATTGAGGAAGATAGCGGGATAAAAATTAATTTGGTCTTACCTACTCTTCCACCTTAAAAAACAAAAGAATCATAAATTTCCCATAGACATAATCGAGTGGTTTTCAAGCATTTCACCTGAGTTTAAATTTGGGATTGATAATGACCTTGAAAAAAAATATCATAAAAAAAAATTCTGACACTGATGGGAAGACGCAGTACTCAATAAGCATTATTGTATTTAGGTCATGTTTGGATCCGAGAACATAAGGAAAGGAATCAAGATGAGAAAGGAATGAAGAATGGAATGAAAAAGGAGGAATGCTAGAATATAAAATAATATATGATCAATTTAAATTACATGCATCATTTGTTTCGCTAACAGAAATAGACGCAAGGCTTCAATGCTTCCCCGCAACATTTCCATCACTTCATTCATTGGCGGCCTATCTGATGGACGGGCCTGTATGCAGCAGAAACCCACAATAATCATCCTTCTGGCAATTTTATTTTCCTTTCTGGTTACAAAACCGAGCAATTTAAATTTTCTGTCTTGCTCAACATGCCTGTAAATCCAATGTGGAAGATATATCTCGCTAGAATTATCAACCCCAGAATCCACATTATTTTTTCATCCAATCAATTCCATTATCATCATTCCAAAGCTGTAGACATCAAACTTGTGACACACTTCTGCAAAGTTTCTACTAAGCACTTTTGGAGCAATGTAGTCGATTGTCCCTCTTGTAGGTTTAAAAAATAGTTTTGCAGTGGAAAATATTTGTATCGCAATTCTCATACAGTATGTAAAATTACCATAATCTAGAAATCGTACATTTGCTTTTTTGTAGAATAATTTAGGCTCCTAAATCACGATTTGTCACCATCAATCTTGTTAGATTACGATCCTTCACCAACGGTCTTCCAGGTTATGACTCAAGTTTAATATACCCTTGATGCGTGGGTGCTTTTATCACTACTGTAAGCAATTAGCAAGAGAAAACTTTTTCTCTCAAGATTAGAGAGAAAAACTCATTTTTCTCTTCTTTGTATATTTGTGACTCCTCTCTCTATTTATAGAGAAACAAGCATTTTTATATCCTTATTGGTGGAAACATAGGCTCCTTTTTTATCTCACATTTTTTTTATTCTTTTAAATCAAAATATTTGATTTAAATTAAAAATAAGATTAAACCCAAAAGTTGCATTTACTTGTTCTTGTTATAGGGGCCCATCTTGTAAAATAACACAAGGCCTCTTACACACAAGCATATTAAATGGAGTGTCCCATCAAATAATATATTTAGGCTTTTAACCTAAATTGTTAGTTATCTTACTTATCAATACAATAGTGGTGTAATCAATTAAATGAGCTAACATAGGGATCATATGGGTACATACAATAGTGGCTACAATAGTTAGACCTGTAATTAAACTAGCCTAATTATTTAATTTCAAATCCACTCCACTAAAAGATTAGAACTGATCTCCATAATTGTATGCTATCTAGGATAATGTTCTCGAATAATAATTCGACCCATGTCACATTAATTTTTTTTACTGAATAATCCTTTGTACCACATCTTTAATTAGATTAATATCTCAACTCTCAAACCAATTTAATTACATCTTGTTCCTTGACACTTACTGGCTTTCTAATGATCATTTTCAATATACTAATTATGTTGATAGGCTTTCGCTAGAGAATTCTATGATCAAGTACCAAAACCCGTCAAGAGATGTGTTGTAAATTCTATATTGTTAATTTATAATCTCACTTCTCATAATTGCTTTCACCAAGATACCGAGTAATATTGACTACAAATGTATGTCGCATTCATTGGTAACTCAAGTGAAATGCAATCATAGATATGAAACTATAATTAACTCAAGATTGAGATTGCAATAAAATCAATGCCCATGAGATTTAATAAGTCTGACAGTCATTTTAAGATTAATTAAATCTTGTATGTGATCCAGTTCAAATGCATCAGTAAATTCATTAAATGATTTGTCTTAATCATATATGTCTTTTATGAATCCATATGATGATCACATAAAATACATATAATATGATTAAATGGACATTATTCAAAATATGTATGCAATTAAGAAATCTAAAAATATCTTAAATAGTTTGTTAATCAAAAAATAAATAATTAATATATTTTAAAGAACACATTATTCCAACACCTCTAGCCCCCAGTAACGACGACACAATACTCTCTCCAATAGGGCAAAGTTTTGCCAGCCCAAAATCATAGATCTTGGAACAGAAATCTTCATCAACAAGAATGTTACGAGGCTTTATGTCACAATGCAAAATCCTAGTGCTGCATCCACGTTGCAAGTATTTTATGTAAATTCAAAATAATTTACAAAATTTATAATATTTTATATATCATATTATTTTAATGTTATATTTTTACTTATCATAGACGTTTATTTAAAGTTGATTTTTGTGTTGTTATAATCCAAGGATAAAATTATCAACAGGGGTATGCCAACCATTTATGAAATCAAGGGCGTGTATTTGGCCATCCGAGCAAATCTTGGGGGGTGTAAATGACTTTTTTCTATAATTTTATTTTAAGTTTTTCAAAAGAGGATAATATTTCCACCCTCCTTTTTATAAACTCACCCTAGTTTCAAAAAATAATTACGAAAAGTACACATTATTTTTATAAAATTGTAAATAAGGAAGCACTTTGGATTATTAATTAATTAAATCTATCTTTGTCATGACCCAACCCCAACATGGTAAGATATTTTCCGCTTTGAACTCTAACAAAGCCCGCACGATTCGATTTTGTTTCTGGGGCCCCCATACACCCCAAAGTGCGTCTTACCGATTAAGGTGTGGATCATCCCTTACAAATCCAACGTCTCTCCCATGCTTTGTCAATATAGGATTTGCTTAGAGTGTTATATACACCCTCCTTAGGAACTCTGCGTCCTCGCTGAGGTTTGCCCCACCATCGCTCAAGAGGACACGCGAATTTGCTCTGATACCATCTGTCATGACCCAACGCAGACCTGGCAAGATATTGTCTGCTTTGGGCCTTGTTAAACGGTTTTGTTTCTGCGGCGCTCATACACCCCAAAACACATCTTGCCAATGAAGGAGTGGATCACCCTTTATAAACTCAGCATTTTTCCCGTGCTTTGTCCATGTGGGATTTACCTAGGGTGTTACAATCGTAATTTTTTTTTTTTTTTGTGACTTAAGGTTTTTTTATTATATTTGATTCAAAAATTGTTTTGTTATAAGTTTAAATTGACTAGTTTACTCTTATAAGATAAAACTACCAAAAAATTTAGTTTAACTTCAATATTTTTCTATTTTTATATCAAACTCATTGTTTTAATAATCCTTTATTTGTATAATTATTAATATTTAATTAAATTTAACATAGTATCTTTTACGGAACTATACTCATGTACAATATTTGGCTGTCAAATTTATGTCATTTACACGTAAGGGTAGTAAAAATAATAAATTAATAAGATTTTAATTAAAAATATTAGATTATCATTCACAAAATTAAAATATCTAAATTATTAGATACAATAAGTCATGTTTATTGGGACAATTTGATCGTTTTATGTCATAATAATAAAATAGTAAAATAAAGCTTATATTAAAGTTTATAACCAAAAATGATCAAAGAAACCTAAGAAAAAATTAATAGAACAATTTAATTAATTAACTATACAAAACTTTTGTCGATTTGTATTTTTTAAAAATAATGTGAACTCACTGTAATTATTTTCTAGAAGTGGGGTTGAATTTACGAAAATAATGGGGTCTTTATAAAAAATCGAAGGGGACAAATTTCAAATTGATTTTTTAAACTCTTTTTGTGCTAGGATTTGCACTCCGTGGAAGCGTTTTGGTTAGTTGAATTTAATGCAAGTAGAAGAATAAGAACTCCCCACATTCTAATGCTTTTCTATTTTTTTTTCCCTTTTTCCATGTCCCCTGATGAACGAAAAGCAACCGACCATTAAGTTTGATCCAATCTTAATGATTATTTCTATGCTGTTAATGATTCAACAATAAAGTTTCCTAAGCGACTTGGTTAATTAATTCTCTTCTTTATATCCTGACAATATCAGAGCTTAAGTTGTCTGGTTCCTTTCGTCAATCTGATGTCTAATAACTTGCCCCTAGTATATAGTAGTCTTTGATACGATCATAAAAAGTAAGATCTTTATTATATATGCGGAGGTGAAATTCAATTCAAATTCAAATTGATGCATCAATTTTTAAATAAATCTTTAAAATGTGGATTTGAAGTTGTATACACATTAAGGGGAGGTGTCTTTTAAATATATTTTCTGCATCCATTTTCTTCATGCTTGTTAGTGTCATGTTAATATTGCAAGTAAATTGACCTTAAATGTGTGTGATAGGCTTCTAATTAATTGTATTTCGTACTGCCACCCTATACAGCATTTGATATGCATGAAATCAATTAAGTTATTTAAAAAACAAACTTAGGCATGCGAGAGTCGAAGGCGCGTGGGTGAGAAGCTTCTTCTCCTCCAGGTGAGGGGCCGTTTTCAATTTTAGATTTAGGCCAACCGTTGGCATTTTTATCAGCAGGAGCATGAGCAGGTTATTCATTCAACTTTTGACAACATTAATGGAACAGTAATACTTGGGTTTGTTTGTTTTTTAACTCAAAATCCTTTTGTCTTTTTATCATCTTCTTGTTACGAAACTTAGGAACTTCTGTTCAGTTACAACACAATGTCAAAGAGGGTCTAAACTTAAGTCCACAATTTGAGAAGAGCGATTTAACGGTTATCTTTGATCACTACCATTAAATCTTAACTTCCTGTAAATACCAAATAGTTTTCAGACCACACCTTAATCAGACAGTGCCAAGTAATTGTACTATTCATTGAACAATGTGACTTATTAGATTATTGCTCATATTTAAAGTATATCCTCAAGTTTACGCAATCAGCTATTTGTTTCTTATGAAATTGTTTTCCAACCTGAAAACCGGCTGGTGCCTCCTGGACGTTTGATTGCGATAGTCATGTCAACAGAGATGGTGAACAGTCAAACAGAGCAGCCTTCAGAATGGCAATTCAACTTCACATGATTCACATGAGAGATCACAACCTTGACAAATTACAATGTCATAACGTCATTTCATGTACATAATTTCATGACTATATCACGACGTTGAAATGGTGGAAGAATATGTTATTGGTGCTCGTGGAGGAGAAGAAAGGAAAGGCATTGGTGGGGTTTGCAATGCTTCGTTGCTTTCTTGCAACATTTCTATCACTCTATTCATGGGCGGCCTATTCGCTGGACGAGTCTGTATACACCACAAACCAACAATAATCATCTTCTTGACAATTTCACTTTCCTCACTGGTCACAACACCAGGCAATTTTAATTCTCCGCCCTGCTCGACATGCTTGTAAATCCAATGTGGAAAGTATATCTCGCTAGAGTGATCAATGCCAGAATCATGGTAATTTTTGCATCCAACCAATTCCATAATCATCATTCCATAGCTATACACATCAGACTTGTGTGAAACTTCTCCAAAGTTTCTACTGAAAACTTCTGGAGCAATGTAGCCGATTGTCCCTCTAGCCTCCAACATCGACACGATGCTCTCTTTCTTAAAGCAAAGTTTGGCCAGACCAAAATCGGAGATCTTAGGACAAAAATCTTCATCAAGGAGAATGTTTTGAGGTTTTATGTCGAAGTGCAAAATCCTTGTGCTGCACCCCCGATGCAAGTATTCAAGCCCTTTGGCTATGCCCACAACAATTTCATACATTTTGTCCCATCCCAAGTGCTGACTATTAGGCTTCGAAGTATTCCCACCGCACACGAATTTTTCAAGGGATCCATTGGGCATGAACTCATATATAAGGGCTCTCTTGCTACCTTCTAAACAAAAACCAAATAATGTGACAACATTAACATGGGATGTTCTACTGATGCTTGCAACCTCATTAATAAATTCCTGTCCATTCCCTTTGGATGTATTGAGGAGCTTTACTGCTACAAGACGACCGTCAGATAACTTCCCTTTATACACACTGCCATAACCTCCTTGACCGAGCTCATCTTTGAATGAGTTAGTCATATTCTTAACATTTGGAAAGCTGTACCTTTTGGGAGCAAGAGGTCCATAATTTCTAATGAAAGCCTCAAGATCTTGATCATTTTTTGTTACCTTTCTACAACAGACGGTCCATAAAATTGATGAGATCTTTTTCCGTCTGAATATACAAATAATTGCACAGGTGATTATTATTCCCATCATTATCATTCCGGCACCTAAAGCTGTAGAAATAGATAAGTGAGCAAGTATTGATTAGATGCTGAAAACATAAGAGATGTCATTCAGAATGTTCACGGTGAAACAACAAAACGAGAAAATTTGAGCAGCTGGTACCGCCTACCATCATCCTGGAAAATGAAAAATAACAAAAATAAAAGGAAAAGAGGCAACAGCGCTTGCTGACTACAGTTGTTTCTCTACACTGGTCATTATCTATATAGCTAAAATAATTTCATGATGCTTTCTTCTCTTATGAATAATTTCAATCAATTGATAAACAAACTTTAATGAAGGGTCAATCAAGATTAATCCTAAGACCAATTTGAAAATAGTAAAATTGGCTGAAGATGAAAGAAAGACACTAGATGTTTCTTTTGGTTCAGCAAGATTAGAAGCTTACAAAGTGTATTACGCTGAACTCACTACTCTCGATTCCAGTCTTAAGGACCATATATATATATATATATATATATATATATATATATTTCTAGATTAATCCTGCAAGTGGTTTAAAGGGCCAGCTTGCATTCTGAGTTTGTTGAAACAAACCCAGAATTTCCCGCCTTTTTCAACCATTCTTAACAGACTATTTCCACGTGCCAAACTAGTGCGAAGCATTAGTGAAATAAACGGCATCAGCAAATGTCATTTCAGAGAGTGCGCAATTTAAGTAACGAGTTGGTTAAATTTTATGAAGGTAGTAATAGGAATGTGAGTGATGAGATTGTTGGTGAGTCTTTTTCAATCGATGTTCGCTCTACTTTTAATATAGGTGCCGGTGGTAAATTTTTTTATATACGTAAATTTGAGGCATTTGCAAGCCAAAATAATGAGGTCACGGTATCGAAGTCCGACCTTGAGAGGTACTTAGAAGAGCCTTTAGTCAAATCCACTTGGGACTTCGATATTTTGAATTGGTGGAAGGTGAACCAAGGCAAATTTCCTGTCTTGGCTCGGATGGCCAAGGATATCTTAGCCGTTCCGGTGACAACCGTTGCTTATGAATCTGCATTTAGCACTAGAGGTAGAGTCTTGACTCCACATCAGAGTAGACTTCATCCTACGACATTGGAAGCGCTTATGTGCACTCAACATTGCTTATGGGTGAGCTCTAAAGGTATGAATACAAATAATGTACAAAATATTTAAATAATTAATTTAATAACAATTTTATATATTTAAATTGTTTTCACACTTTCTTCCATTTTTTTCCTTATAGGTAGAATTCTTGAAAGTAAAATTTTTACTGGAGAGGAATTTATGGTAAGAAGAATTTGGCCCGCAAGTATTGGAGTAGTTTTATCTATATTGGGTTGTGAATTGTAGTTTGTTAAATTGATGAACTCCTTGTTGAAATTGTGGAATTGAATTGTGTATTTTTATTTATTTGTTAAACTAATGAACTCCTTAGCTAGATTATGGAATTGAATTATGTATTTTTATTTAAATTGGACATAATTTTTGTTTATGTTTAGTTCCTTATATAATTTATAATTGAGATGTTGAGTAATGAGTAGAGTAAATTTTATATTTATTTTATTTTAAACAAGTTTTAAAGTGTTTAAATTTTAATATGTTAGAGAGCAAAATTTAAATTATTTAAATATTAAAAAAATTTAAAAGAATTTTGGTCGGACTCAGGCCAAACCCTGACCTGATTCGGGTCGGGCCCGAAAATGAAAGAGTCGGGTCTTTTTTGGGCTTGGGTCCTTTGGTTGTCTAATCAGGTCGGGCTTGGGCTTAGGCTTGGGCAAGCCGAGCCCGACCCGACATATTGCCATCCCTAGTGTTGACAAAGTTGATCACATGTAGAACACGTGTTTTTTCTTATAGCATCAGACGACATCTGTTTAATGTCACACACACAATCTGGGTTTTAACCGACAGGCCGACTATCAAGATCTTCTCTAGCGGACATTGTCGTCTTATCTAGAACCTTAATTCAGCTTCACATTCCAGCAGTTGCTGACTCAGCAATTGACACCCCAGCTATTTCTTTTTTAACCATTTGGATCCACAGTTTCTTTAAATAATTTGATTCATTTTTATTTTGTTATTTTATATCAAGAATTAAAATGTAATTGTGTTGTGATTCAAAAATATATGTATCTGTATAAAGATTTTAAGACTTGACGTAATATCGTTTAAAAGAGGTTAGCTAGAAATCTTGTTTAAGCAATATTATGCTCTTGCTCTCTGTGGTTAAGATAGAATATCCCATTATACTATTCAATTTTTTTTATTGCTCGTCCTCAGAAAAAAAAAAAAAAATGCCCTCTGTAAGTGACGGTTGGTGGAAATGATGTTATTGATTTTGCGAACAAGAAAAGCAAATGAAAAAAGAACAAGTAAAAGAATGGGGCAGTTATATTACCTATGCGAAACCTCGGTGTCCGGTTATAACCATTGCCTGAAACGGTAATAATTCAAGGGAATAAAGAGTCAGAAAGAGCAGATACCTGCATATTGCAATAACATGGTTGTGCATACTTCATGTGCTAACTCTGATTCGAAGTGAAACAATCTAGAAATTTAGATTCGCCAGAACAAGCTCAAAATTCAGACACTTGTATGCAAAATTAGTGGCAATTATACCTATATTGCAAGACTCTTAGAGATTTCTTTATAATTTGGTCTAGGAATTCAACAAACAAGAAACAACATTATACAATTCTACTAAGGATCAACAACATTATATAATAAAATATGCAGCAACCCTTGTGCGTTTCAACTTAAGTAATTAGTTAGTCTAATATTGTGAAAGTTTAGGAGTGTCTAAACACAGCTTACCATTTAGTGAAACTTGTTTGGAATCATTTTTAAAACTTAATTTCTATGGTAGGAAAAGGATACTCCTCATATTCATGACATTGGAGCTCGAAACCTTTGCGACCACAATACGGAGGCCTTATACTATTTCCCCAGAATGGATACCGGAGGTCCCGTAAGTTTCCACACGAGTGGGGCGGTTGCATGAAATTTACAGTTCGTCATCTTGAGATGCCGGAACAGCAATCAAGATGCAGAT
The DNA here is from genome assembly GCA_030449075.1 of Murraya paniculata. Lineage (NCBI taxonomy): Eukaryota > Viridiplantae > Streptophyta > Magnoliopsida > Sapindales > Rutaceae > Murraya > Murraya paniculata. The sequence goes on along the minus strand of JAEVFN010000012.1, from coordinate 2,929,466 downwards.
CACGAAGGCGAGGATGGGGTTGAGAATTGGCGGAGGGAAAAGAGACGAGTCATGACGTTTTCGAGTGTTGCATCCAACATCACTAAAATGGCTTGACGCAAATCGGGTGAAATTAGTTAAAAACAGATGGCTCCTAAGTTGCATTTCTACGGTCCCTTTCAACAAGTTTTTGTCCAATTTGCAGCTACATGAAAATTTCTTAATCGATCAAAGTGATTCAAGACTTATTTAGGATTGTGGTCCGATAGTTATTGCTTAAAAGTTATAACGTATTTAGTAAACATTTATTGTTGTGGTTTAGAAGTTAAAGAGACAGTTTGGTAATATTGTATATTTTAAAATAATTATTGTTAATTGCATCGTAGAAATAGTTAGTTTTCAAAAGAATTAGTTAAATGTTTGGTAAAAATTATTTTTGAAAGTGCTATGAATTTAAAAAATTATAAATTTTAAAAGCAGTCGTATATATTTAGAAAATTTTACTATTAAACCGTTGTAAAAATACAAATAACTAAAATAGACATAATATTGAATAAAATTTGTTTACACATTTATAAAAATGTATATAAAATATTTTTTTATTTTGTATATATAATAAATAATAAGTAAAATATATATTTTTATATAATTAATTTTTTTATCTTGTTATCTCAACATAATTCACAATAAAATAATCTATCTACATTTAATGATTTTGTTTCCTAATTCTAGAGTAATAATTCAAGGCAATAAGAGTGGGAACAGATATTCGCATATTGCAAAAATATGGTTGTGCATACTTGTGCCAACTCTAATTCAAAATCAAACGATCTAGGAATTTAGATTATTAGCTAGAAGTAGCTCAAAATTCAGACACCTGTACACGCTAAATTAGCGTCAATTGTACCTACTGCGTGCCTCTTTTAGATTTCTTTAAAATTTAATCTAAAAATTCAATCGACAAGAGGCAGTGTTATAATTCCTCTAATACGGAAACTGTTGGAAATAAAAATTCGGAATCCAATACACAATGCAATAGCCCTTCTTCATTTCAACTTAAGTTAGTCTAATATTGTCAAAGTTTAGGAGTGTTTAAACACGGTTTACTTTCAAGTTTGGTTGCATTTTTAAAACTAATTTCTAATATATCATAAAACAGGGTGGAAAAAAAAGAAAAATCAGTTTACTTGAGAAGCAAAGGCGCATGAACTGCCAAACAAACCGAGCCTAAGTTCTGAGGATTACAAAATTTGGAATGATAATACGGGAGATGAGGGGCGTGCGTACCAGAACGAGAAGGACAGATAGCGTTGCGGGGTTGATCACGGCAAAGGCACGAAAATTCATTTGAAGACTGATAAGATCCGCATATCCCTTGAGAAGAGTTACATTCCGAGCAGAGCTTACTGTCCGCAAAATATCTCAGTTCGAACCATTCATTCAGAGCCTCACTCAAATTACCTTCCGAAAGATTCTTAATATTTGCCGATGTTAGTTGAACGGGGGCTTTGAGAACTCTGTTACATGAGTTGCTGAGATTTCCAAGCTGATCAAACTGATCAAGCTGATCATAGTTGTCGATTGTGTAAAAGCCTTTCGTAAAATGGGGTTTTGAGGGACAACTAAAATTATTTTCACCCGAGAAATTACTTTGGCAATCATAGAATAAACTGAGGTTTCGAACGTTCTCGGCGTACTTAAATAGAAGGGGGTTGATACCGATTTCCGGCAACGGTACTGGACAATCTCTGTCTACAACGTCAGCTCGAGCAATTCTCATGCTTTGACGAGTATCGTCAATTTCGAAAACTCGAAAAATTTGACCTCCCATTTGTATGGTAGGATAAGAATATTCCCCATTTTCAAGACACTGGAGCTCGAACCCTTGGCGACCACAGTACGAAGGCCTAATATTGCTTCCCCAGAATGGATACCTGATATCCGTTAAGTTCCCACAAGAGTGAGAGCTGTTGCAATCCAAGTACCATTCATCAATATCGCCATCTCCTTGAGATGCCGGAACGGCCATCAAGATGCAGATGAAGGTGAGGATGGAGCAGAGAATTGGCGAAGGGAAGAGATGCCTCATGATTGTGTACGACTATAATCCCTCTGGAAGAAACAAGGACTTGGTAAGGTTGTATGGGTTTTGTTTGCTCGTGCGAAGAGGTAATTGTTTAGCGCAACATTTCAATGAAAGAAATCAATTTTTTTTATAATTTGAAAAGCAATTGTGAAAGCAATTTGTGGAAAATTTTATAATGTATGGACCAGCTAGTTGTCACGACAGAGAAATTATTTAAAGGTGAAGAATCCCTTTAGAATTTTCCACGAGAGGGCCAGACTGAAATCCAATGGCTGTTGACTCTTGACTTTTAGAGAGTGTTTGCCGGGAAACTCATAAATATATGGGCCGAATCTTGGATTGCAAATTGGGCTAAATTTTCTTAACAAAAGTTTGCCTTACCTATCCCCCTTACAATAAGCTTTGGAACCATTTGCAGCTACAAGGAAATTGCACAATCGATTTAAGCTTTTAATTCTTTAGTCGAGTCAACAAGCAATTGGAAAGAAGAATAATAAACTCCGCACATTCCATTGCTTTGCCGCGTCACCTAAACAAATGGGCTTTGGCTGAAGACTCATGTACCCAAAAGTAATGTCCCCCAAACCATATAAATAGCGGCATAGCACAAGCTTATTAAAAATTCAGAGTGTAGATTAATATGAAAAGGATTTTAACTCTCATATATCTAGTCTTAATTATTAATTACCAATAACTTCTTTATTAGTCTATAGTACCTCCTCTTAACTCTAAGGTGAAGGATTATTGTGGGAGTTTATTATTATGCTAGGTTTCAAATAATAGTATAACTTGATATATTGGATTGGTTATACACTTCAATTTTTTTGGATTCTGATTACGTTGTATAAAATATTTTTTTATAAAAAAGTCTTAATTATTAATATTTCTTACAATATTGGAGCTAAGGATGCTGGTTCATCTCATCAATCTTATCTCTCATAACTAGCTCGGTAGCTACTAAAAAACTAGTAAAATTAAAAATAGTACATATATCCGTTTGTATCAGTTAAAAATAAATCGACAAAATAAAGAAGTATCGTGTATGCATACCTGGAACTGTACTAGGATAAGCAGCGGCAGTGTTTGCTGGTGGCTGCATCCAGGAACATGTCCTTGAAGAAGGTTGATACGGGCAGAAGCAAGTAAAATCATTAACAGTCTTGTCATATCCACATTTCCCTCCTGAAGCAAGGCAATCATTGCATTGTCCTTGGTCTATAATCCACCTAACCTCAAAACCTTCCTTTATAACTTGATCCATAGTCATTAAATATTCTGTAAAATGAAAAACAGAAATCCCCAAGACTGGAATCAAGAGAATGACCTTGCATCTGCTTGACAATTCATCATTACTCGAAATTACCGGCGCAGTGAAGTAACAATCACGGGGCCTGTTATTTATCGGACAACTAAACTTCTGTCTCGCCGGCGTATGATCTTCAGTCAGATGATCACAGTCGTAGAACAAGGTGGCGTTTTGGTCGCTGAACGTATACTCGAAGAGATTGAAATCCAAAGTACTGTTGATAAAGCTTACAAGACAAATGTTCAACATGAAATCTGTTCTTGCAATCTTCAGGATTTGAATTTGATTATCAATTTGAATGATATCATACTTCTGGGAATTGATATCAATGGTGGCTTTATCTCCCTGGCAATCGAGCTTGAAGCCTGGATGACCACAATATTCAGGCTGGTCATTTCTCCAAAAAGGATAGCAAATATCTGTGAAATTTCCGCAGCTGAAACAAGCAGAACACTTGGAATATCCCTCCTCATAGGCATTAACATATCCTGAGAAAACTAGTTGGAATTGAAGCTGGCTGATCATAAGGATAAAAAGAGAGATTCTGAAAATAGAGGAACTCATGATCCACAAATTGATGAGCACGAGATAATTCAGTAGAAACTTTCAAAGACAGATTACCGGTTAAAGAATAGTGCCACTACTATACAAAAATAAAACAACTCTTTTCGGTTGTTTACGTAAGGTACGGAAATTGGAAGTAAACGAGGCGCAGTTTGAAGTAATTAACTGAGAGAATTCGCCCAGATACAAGAGTTGACTTGAAATCCTTTGCTTGCTTCCGAGTATTTAGATCTGTGGAGTCTTATTTGAATGGCTGATAGACTCTGACAATTCATCAATTTATTTGCAATGCGCAAGTGATTATGAAATCAATTGATTATGGTGGTTTTGAAGTGATGGATTCATCCTTTATTTGGACTTTGGAGCAAATATTAATTAAGGAATCCGCCAGAAGCCCAGAGCCCATAAACTCTATCATTTGTCACTGGATGAGTCTTTTGAAAGTATATTTATCAAAATAAATTCACAAAAGTAAGAAAACAAAGCATCTAATGTTGCTAATAACTAAAATTTGACAAGTCCTCTCAGCATACATTCTTCGTCGAGGGTGGCATCTAGAGAAATATGAGATAATTAACTATGGGACATTGTGCCCATGGATGACTTCAAGATGGTCATCGGCATGGAATTCTTCGATCAAGTCTATTCCTTCTCGCTACCAGCCACAAACTCTCTAAGCATTCTCGACGGGAGTAAGGCATGCATGATTTCTGCCGAGCGAGCCAAGACCGCAGACAAGACGCTCTCAGTCATGTAATTCAAGAAAGCTTTCAAGAAGGACCCAAGCTTCTTGATCTCCATTCGGGAGCTCAACAAGGGGGAAAGTCACGACAACTCACCAAGCTAAGTCCCGCCACTCATACAAGAGGTCCTCGACGAGTTCAAGGACGTCAAGCTTCTGGAACTTCTGAAAAAGCTCACACCAGGTTGAGAAGTGGATCACGAGATCGAATTGGAGCAAGGCACAATGCCACCAACCTTGGCGGCCTACCGCATTGCGCCACCCAAACTCGAGGAGTTGTGGAAACAATCTACGAACTTACTAGATCAAGGCTGCATCCACTCATCAAAGGCTCCATTCGATGCACCCATGCTCCTTCAAAAGAAGAAGAATGGTTTCTTAAGGACGTACATCGACTACCGAGCATTCAACAAGGTCACGATAAAAAACAAGTATCCTATACCCTTGATCGCAGATTTGTTCGATCAACTTGGCAAGGCTCGGTATTCCATAAAGCTTGACTTGCGGTCCAGGTACTATCAAGTGCGCATCACCAAGTGAGATGAGCCAAATACGGCATGCGTCACAAGGTACGGATCATTCGAATTCCTTGTCATGCCATTTAGCCTCACCAACGCATCGGCCACATTCAGCACACTTATGAATAAGATTCTCCAACTTTTCCTCAACCGCTAGATTATCTTGTACTTGGACAACATCGTGGTATATAACACCACACTTGAGGAACATGCCCAGCATTTGCGACAAATCCTCCAAGTATTACACGAAAACAAGTTCTCCCTCAAAGTCGAAAAGTGTTTGTCTGCTCAACGAGAGGTGGAGTTCCTTGGCATCCGTGCGGACGGGAAGTTGATGGTGGAGAACTCCAAGGTGAAGGCCATACTCAAGTGGGAGCCTCCCACCAAAGTGCTCGAGCTTCAGTCATTTCTTGAATTGGTGAACTACTATCGCCGTTTCATCAAGGGTTATTTGGCAAGAGCAGCACCCTTGACCGATCTACTCAAGAAGAGTCAAACATGGCACTGGTTCAAAGAATGCCAACACTCATTTGATGACTTGAAGAAGACCATTTTCGAGGAACCCGTCCTTGTTCTTCCAAACCACACCAAGCCTTTCGAGGTCCGCACGGATGCCTCTAACTTCGCCATCGACAAAGTACTTATGAAAGAAGGCTACTCCATAGTGTTCGAGAGTCGAAAGTTTAATGGTACGGAATGCTGCTACATGGTACAAGAGAAAGAAATGTCGGCAATCATACATTACTTATGCGTGTGGTGACACTACTTGTTTAGCTCATACTTCATGATCCTAACGGACAACGTAGCTACAAGCTACTTCCAAATGCAAAAGAGGTTGAGCCCCAAGCAAATTAGGTGGCAAGACTTTCTTGTGGAGTTCGACTACCGGCTCAAGTATAAGCACGGTAAAGCTAACGTCGTTGCAGATGCTCTAAGCCACAAGCGAAGTTAGCAACACTTAGCATAAGCTAGCCAAAGTCCAACCTTGTCCAATACATCAAAGAAGGCCTCCAACAAGACCTGCTCGCAAAAGACTTGTTAGGGAGGGTGCTCGAGGGTAAGACAAGGCGATTTTGACAGGAGGAAGGCATCTTCCTCACCAAAGATGATCGACTCTTCGTACCTAGGTGAAAAAATTTACATAAAGAAGTCATCATGGAGTGTCACGGCTCAAAGTAGGCAGGCCACCCCAAAGTAGAGCACATGACCACATTAGTTCAAGCCTTATACTTTTGGCTGCTAATGAGAGACTACATCGAGGCCTACGTGCAGATTTGCCTTGTATGCCAACAAGACAAGGCTAATCATCAACATCAAACAGGATTGTTGGAGCCTCTGCCGCCTGCATCAAGGCCATGGGAAAGCGTTACGATAGACATCATCATGACCTTGCCAGAATCCGAAGGGTGTGGAAGCATCATGGTCGTGGTGGACTGCTATAGCAAGTACGCAACTTTCATCACTGCACCCGCCAATTGCAAAGCCAACGAAGCCACCCGTCTCTTTATTAAGCACATCGTGAAGCTATAGGGAGTCCCCATAGAGCATAGTAAGCGATCGAGACTCTCACTTCATCAGTAAATTTTAGATGGAGCTCTTCAAAATGCTAGGCACTGAACTCAAGTTCTCGACGAGTTTCCACCCACAAATCAACGGGCAAACCGAGCACATCAATGCCCTACTCGAGATGTACCTAAGGCATTATGTGAGCGCTCACCAACGAGATTGGGCAAAGTTGCTGGATGTTGACCAATTCTCGTATAACTTTCAGTGAAGCGAGGCTACAAGCAAGAGTACATTCAAAATCATTATGGGATTCCAACCAATGACTCCCAACACCATAGCCTCGACCTACGGAGGAAAAAGCCCAACAGCACGCGAGTGGCACGAAGAAGCAGACATCACGCAAGCACATCTCGACAAAGCCGCTCATAAAATAAAGAAGACGGCTGACACACGGAGATGTCACGTTGAATACAAGAAAGGCGACCAAGTGATGATCAAGCTCTTGCCTCAATAGTTCAAAACTTTGTGGAAAGTCCGCAAAGGGTTAGTGAGGCGATATGAAGGGCCTTTCAGAGTAATACGACGTGTGGGCAACGTCTCGTATCAACTCCAACTTCTGCCAAGGCTCAAAATTCGTTCGGTCTTCTACGTGAGCCTACTTAAGCCATACCACGGAGATGAGGAAGACCTAAGCCACGGAGAATCAAGGCGAGCCCCAACAGCCGTAGTCACTGTGCTCAACAAAGACGTAGACTACATCATTGCTGATCAAGTCATTAAAAGAAGGGGCGTACTGGCCTATAATGAGTACTTGGTAAAGTAGAAAAGCCTCCTCGAAAGCGAAGCTACGTGGGAAAGTGAAGACGATCTATGGCAATTTGTGGAGCACGTCCAGAAGTTCAAGCATGAGAACGCGACGAAAATGCCGCGAGCATAGGTGGGGGAGGATGTAACGGTCCACCAAATTTTCTAGCCAATCACCAGCTCATGGTGCGCTCAGTAGCAAAGCAGCCCACATTTCCAACCCAAGCGCCAAAACATCAAGCCCAACGGTCCAATTCCCGCCAAAGTGTGCTAACTTGGCCCAAGTCATGGCCCGATTCTAGAATTCTCCACAAACCTCTAGCACACTCTCCACACTTGTACATAACACTAGAATTCTCTACACTTGTATAGAAAATATCTAGATATTTAGACAATTTGCGTAACTTGCAGGAAGCCTCTAGAATGGGCAAGCTTCCTTTATAAATAGGGCATTGCCATTTAGGCATCCATCCAACACCAAGCAACTCAAGCATACTTGTAAAGCTCTCTTGTAAACTCTTTCTTTCGAGTAATAAAACCTTCCTTTGGCCTATAATTCGGAGGTTAAAGTGATTTGATCTTCCATTTTTATGATGAAATCTTATAATATATTTACTATTTTTATCAAAATTATTATTTAAATATCATATTTGTTACATATTATTAACATTGCTTCACAGTTACATTTTTTTTTTATAGTGGTTATAGTTTAAATGTTACATCACCTCAAATACCAAACGTGATGTAAAATGAAGAAACTGATTGGTTCCCTAAATTACTTGAGGAGTCTTAATTATTTGATTATCTACAATTGTAGTAGAAGTAGAGGCAACAAATCAATTTGAGTGTTAAGAGTTCAGTTTTATTTTGGTGTTCTTTAAGAGAATGGGAATGGGTATAGTGTATACAATTAGAGATAATTATACAAGTTTTAAGTCTAACATAGGATAAAGTTTCAAGGATGTAAAAAGGTAAATGCTCATTTAGTTCATAACGTTAGGAGTTAAATTATTCAATTTCTCCCATAGTTTTTAAAATAGATTATATGAAAAAGAATGGGGCGAAGAAAGTTTCATTTGAAGATAGATTGTTTCCACATATCCCTTAAGAATTCCTATGTGCCGAACAGTATGTGTTGTTTGCGTGATATACGACTTCGAACACTTGATTCAAAACCTCTCCCCATTCCCATTCTTACTGAACATGCAAGTGGTAATTATACATAAAATTTATCTATATATGTCACACATGTATTAATTAATTGTATTATCACTAATGTATTCTAGAATTCCTCATGTCTCAAGAGAAATTACACAATATATGGGTTAGATCTTGGATGCAAATTGGGCGAAATTATTAACAAAAGCTAGGCTAACTGATACCTGCTTTACTATTAATCACGTACCGAGAACCGATCCCTTTTAACAAAAGTTTTGGTCCCATTTGCAGCTACAAGGAGATTACACAATCGATCAAAGTGATTTAATTAGTTGGATTAAAAGCAATTGGACGAATGTTAAACTGATCATATATATTCCATTTCTATCATTTTTAGAAAATTAAAATAAAATAAGCTTTTACATGTCCCTGAAACGAAAAGGTTTTTAGTAACGTACCCAAAAGTCGGGTCCTTGAATTTACCAAGGCGTCAACATTTCTAATGGTTTAAATATTGACATAATGTGAATCGACATGCAACCAGGGCTTGCGTTATAAAATCTAATAGTAAAACTTTTGGGTGCTTTTCATCTTGAAGCATTGTCTCTCTAAGATCTAATCTTAATTATTATATCTAAGCTGAAATTATATAATAGTATAAGTTGGTGAGAGGCTATTAACATCCACAATGTATACCACTCGACCAAGAAGTAAGTGACTTGGTTACTTAATACCTCTCTATATCCTATCAATACATTAGGGCCAAGGTTGTCTGATTACTCTCATCAATCTTAAGTCTCATAAGTCGTAACTAAGCCCCAAAGAATTAATGATATAGAGTAGCTTGAAAAGATTAAGAAAAATAATGTATAATCCTTATTTATCAATTTAAAATATATAAAAATAATAATAATTTATTGCATACCTCGGCCAGGATCAGCACTTGCAGCAAATGTTTGCTGGTATCTGTATCCTGGGACACGTCCTTGATCAGAAGGTTGATCCATTAATTGTCTAATGACGGTAAGCAGACGGTGAAACGCATGTGGAAGATGCTAAGGTGGTGGGACAGTCCGCTATCGCTGTGTCATGTGGTAGAATAGTGGAATTTGTAGTGGGATTCATTAAATTTAATATTCAAAAAAAAAATGAATCACACAGCAAAACTAACTGCTATGCCACATGATAGAACACCACTGAACTATCTCCCTGTAGTAGTTCCACACAAACTTTTCTCCAAACAATGTGTTTAATATCGGCTACTTTTTTAATTTAAGAAAATAATTAGTCGAAAGTTAATTTCATGTACCCGACAACTTGGTGTCCTGGAGTAAAGTTTTCTCGGCTGGAGATAACGTGAGGAAAGGGCATGCCACATTGAGCTTTATTTTGCCTCAGGTGCTTTCATACTCTTTTGAATAGTGCGAAATGACAAACGTTCATGGGTCAAATGGAGTCAACACGGTTTAGCTATTCCATAAATAAGTAGAATTATCGGGTGAGGTTCCCATCTCTTTCATTTTTTTTTTTTAACCTCCACGTCGCTTCTCTTTGTTATCAAAATTAAGTTATATTTTTGAAGTTGACAGTCAGGTCAATTTTTTTTTAATTTTATTTACAATTAAATTAACTTTTTTCAATAAATTACAAAAGCAAAAGCGATAAAGATGCAAGAAAAAAAAAAAAAAAAAGGAGAGATTCCTAATTGAGAATTATAAGTATAGGTGCATGAATTTATAGCGTCAAATTTTATTGTGTCGCGTGTCCAAGAACATAAAATTACTTGCACTTGAAAATAATTTAAGGGAGAGTTAGTTATTTCCTTGCGAGTTTATGCACCCAAACCGTTTGATTCTAATTTTTTTCTCGCATTCCTCTCTTTTCTGTCCCCAGTGTCCCCACCAAACCTTTTGATTTGAAATCAGGTCGAAAACTATTCTCAAAAAGAAGTTGATTTTGATTCGAAATACAATTTCGAAAGCAATTTGTGGAAACTTTGTTATGTAAAAGCGATTTTAATTTGCTCTGACAACAACTTGATGAAAACTGGGATGGGTTTTCCCATGAGTAGATTATCGATTTATTTAATGAGTCGTCTGTATTAGTGAGTTTCTATTGTAGATAAACACATTGAAGAATAAGCATATTGATAAAGATAGTTATTTTTATTTTCCATAATCAAAACAACAATTGGACTGAAAAAATAAAAGATTTCTAACCACTTAATTATACCATAACGATATCAAACATAAACTACTAAATTAACTGAAATGGAATCCATTTGATTTTTCCACGAGTGAGAAGAGGCGTGGGGAATGGGCATGGAAATTTTCTGTTTTTGAAAAGAGTGAAAACGACAAAATTTATTGACTCAAATGGACTCGACACGGATTAGTTATTCAAAATCAATGACAAGAATTAAATTAATACACGGAATAAGGGTAGTAGAAGACCGAAATTCAGTCACCGAATGATTTTCCAACTGTTTTATTTAGTTAGCCACCGAGAGTAAGTGGATCAAAATTGATTTGGGTTTGTCCACCGTTTGCCTTAAAAGAAAAAACGAAGGTTATCATTAATGGCCGTGGACTTGAAGGATTGGTTATCAAGCATTTTCCTCCGCATGAATTTGGGGGCGATGGGGGTTTGAAAAAGAAAAGAAATATCGTAAAAAATTTCTGACATTGACGGGAAGACCCCAGTATTCAATAAGCATTACTGTATTTAGGTATGTTTGGATCCGAGAACATAAGAAAAGGAATCAACATGAGAAAGGAATGGAGAATGGAATGAAATAGGAGGAATGCTAGATAGAATAGAATATAATATATGATCAATTAAAGTACATACATCATTTGTTTCGCTAACAGAAATAGGCGCATCATAAAAGAGTTTTAACCTGCTTCAATATTTCAATTCTGATCATTATGCCATTACGTTGAAAAAGTGGAAGAATCTATCTGGGCCCTCGGAGGAGAAGACAGGAAAGGCATTGGTGGGATTTGCAAGGCTTCCATGCTTCCCTGCAACAATTCTATCACTTCATTCATTGGCGGCCTATCTGATGGACGGGCCTGTATGCACCACAAACCCACAACAATCATCTTTTTGGCAATTTCATTTTCCTTTCTGGTTACGACACCGGGCAATTTAAATTCTGTGTCCTGCTCAACATGCCTGTAAATCCAATGTGGAAAATATACCTCGCTAGAATTATCAACTCCAGAATCGAGGTTATTTTTGCATCCAACTAACTCGATTATCATCATTCCAAAGCTGTAGACATCAGACTTGTGTGACACTTCTCCAAAGTTTCTGCTGAACACTTCTGGAGCAATGTACCCGATTGTCCCTCTAGCCCCCAGTAACGACGACACTATACCCTCTTTAGTAGGGCAGAGTTTTGCCAGCGCCAAAATCAGAGATCTTAGGACAGAAATCTTCGTCGAGAAGAATGTTATGAGGTTTTATGTCAAAATGCAAAATCCTGGTGCTGCATCCACGGTGCAAGTATTCAAGGCCTTTGGCTATTCCAATAACAATCTGGTACATCTTTTCCCATCTCAAGTACTGACAGGGCTTTGAAGTATCTCCATTGTATACGAATTTTTCAAGTGATCCATTGAGCATGAACTCGTAGATAAGAGCTCTGTTGTCACCCTCCAAACAAAAGCCTAGTAGTGTGACGACGTTGACATGGGATGTTCTGCTAATGCTTGCAACTTCATTAATAAAATCTTGTCCATCCCCTTTGGAAGCGTTTAGGAGCTTCACTGCTACCAAACGACCATCCAACAGCTTTCCTTTGTAGACACCGCCAAATCCTCCTTGGCCAAGCTTATCTTTGAATGAGTTGGTTATTTTCTTAACATCCGAAAAGTTGTATCTTTTGAGAGGAAGAGGTCCATAGTTTCTAATGAAGGCCTCAAGATCTTTATCACTCTTTGTTATCTTTCTACGAACGGCCGCTGACAGAGTTGATGAGAACTTCTTCGATGTCAAAATGCAAATAGTTATGCAGGCGGTTGTTATGCCAATTATTCCAACGATTAAACCTACATAGGAAAAGTGAACAAGCATGAAGCAGATAGTGTAGAAGTAATTGATGTCCTTCAGAATATTCACAGTGAAACCATAACCTAACTCCGAACCGTCAGAAAGAGGCAGACAAATAATCTGGCACAAATGAACAATTGTTCCAGCATTAGCATCTTCCGCGTATGCATAGCAAAATTAATTACAAAAACAAAACTAAAAAAGTTGCGCCAGTCTCTGCAGCTGCGGTTGTCTCTATTGTCAACATGGAATAGACCCTAAAATGCTTTGTTATATATCTTCGGTTCTGTTAATAGCTAGATTACTATTGTTTTGTTTAATAAATTCTTTTACTTACGACTCCACTTTCAATGAAAAATATCACTATAGTATAGATAATGGTTTTGTTTCTTTTAATAATTTGATAGGGGTGAAATGAACTAATTCAAGATTCATTAGATTTATTATCCATAAAAGGGTTTCCAACGTTTTTAATTGTTTCATATTAAAATTTATCATGCTCTTGCGCTATGTTGTCTACCATCTTCGTGGAATCTGGGGTTACACTGTAAATTTTCATCAGCTAGTCACAAAACTTCACAAGAGTATATGACACACTAATTTGGAAAGTTTCAAATGCAGTGAAAAAGATCAAGCTAAAAGAATTAGGTCTCTATTTTATGGTTACCTATGACAAGCTTCAGTCTGTTGCTCTGAACTTTGCCTGTAATTCAAGGTAAAAAAGGTGGAGTCAGCAACAGACACCCATACGTATTGCAGATATTTTGTTGTGAAAAATTCATGCGCCAACTCTCACTTCAATCAAGCCTCAAATTCAGACTAGACAGAATAGGCTCAAAATTCTAACACTTGTACTGGCAGAACATGCATCAGTCAAAAAGAGGAAACAGAGTAAAAGAATCCATAAGCAGTAGGGGCCAAATAGAAAAAAAACCAATATTCTGAATTTTTATTAACGAAAACAGCAACCAAAACTAACTGTAACCAACAAGCAAAACCAGCATGTAGCTGCAAAAACAAAGTTCAAACTTTGCCCACCGAAGCAATTGGAGGAGACTGAATCAGTTTCCATAAACGGCTTCGTTGTTCGCCCAGTCTCAAGCGCATGGGGAAAAGTCTTGGGTGCTCCTAAAATACCGCTCATTTTCTTATAATTCCTTGGCACTTGTCTGTTCAACCAATCATGATAATATGCATATTTTCGTGGCAAGCACTGAACAGATAAAGAGCAATGCTCCAGAAGCACCAAAGACCTTCTCAGCTCATGGACTTCTCTCTTATAAGCTTGTTACCATTCTATGGTAGGCTTCTATATATAAGCCTTGTTAAGAACTTAATTTGATGAACTTAATTTTGATATTAATACCTCCTATCGCAATATTTAGGAGGATGAGCACGAGAAGGAAGCAAGCATACCAGTTGGGCAGGTTGACATGTGGGGTTTATCACGGCAAAGACACGCAAATTCATCTGAAATCTCATTAGATCCGCATATCCCTTGAGAAGACGAGCATGCCGAACAGGATTCATTGTCCGCGTGATATCGCACCTGAAACCCTTGGATTAAAACCTCACTCAACTTTCCAGCTATAAGAAAATCAAAATTGTAGGCTGTCAATTGAACGGGGACTTTGATAACGTTGCGACAAGAGCTGCTACGATTTTCAAGCAGTGAGCCTCGGCCATCATCGATGGTGTAAAAGCCATTTACAACTCCATCTTCTGAAGGACAACTGAAGTTATTTTTACCCACCGCTGTGAACCCACCGCCGCAATTGAAGAATATGTTGAGGTTTCGAACGGTATCACTGTAACTAAAGAGCGTGTGGTTGATAACTGTTTCCGGCCATTCGACTGAAGGACAATAAACACTAAGCAAACCAAGTCGAGCAGGGGTAACAGTCATCGTTTGACGTCCATCATCAATTTCTAAAACTCGAAAACTTGCAGTTCCCATAAATATTGTAGGACTCAGTCCCGGATTCAGATCGCCTTGACAGTTTAGATAGAATTCTCGGCGACCACAGTACTGTGGCCTAAAACCGTATGCCCAGAAAGGATACCCGATATCAAGTGTGTTAGAATAGTTTGCTCTGTTTGGTTAATAAGAAAATGAAGGAAAATGTTGAATGAGAAAGGAAGAGAAAACGAGAATCCAGTAACTGAAAATTGATGCTTTTTATTAATCTGAACTTAATAATTGACCAAAGAGTAACAAGAGTATTTATATCTGAATCTAGATGCTTCCACAGCATGCAAAGCATGGGCTGAAAGCTTAAAACGATTATAACAAACTTTGAGCGGGAACTTGTAACAACTTCAAGAGCTGACTTGCATTCCAGCTTGGCAACTAACTAATTCTTACTCAGCAGCTGATACTGCAATCCACCTCAGCATATTTTCTTAACAGTGACAGTGTCCCACAATCGAACTGCCTACTGCATTCTGCATACCGTTCATCTACGTCGCTATGAAATGATGGTACTGCAATCAAGAAACAGAGGATTGTGGGGATGCAGTGCAGGATATTTGCCGGGAGGATACTTTTGCTCATGATTAAGTTTTGCAAAAGGTCGTGGAGAGAGATTAGTGAAGAAGACCTGGTATCTAACATATAGATTGACTTTACTTTGAGCAAACGGTGAAAGTGACTACGAAGAAAAACAGAGCAAAGCAACCTTACCAGTGGCCGGAAAAGGCCAGCATGAATATTAACTAATCGAAATGGTAGATGACATTTTAAATTTTTATCTTAAATCTTTTTTTCCTTTTTTTTTTTTAGAAACGATATGATATGTGATGTATTATTTATTAAATTATTAAAAATTATTTAGTATTGTTTTTAGTTGATTTTGGGTATATGAAAATGAGGGCAACAAAACCGAATTAAGAACAATAAATTTGTTTTTTTTGTTGGGGAGCTAGGGTACCTCGCTGGGTCGGTAGTGTGTGGGCTGTTGTAGTTTATTATCGTGAGGAGGGAAAAAGATGAGGGTGGTGGATGCGGAGGAACGTCGGGGTCTGAACGTCAAATGCTCGCTTAGTCGCCTTAGACCTGCGAAACAAGGAAAAGAAGGTCAGAGGTGGAGCCGGGGGTGGCCGGCGACCACACTCCGACGCTCAAGTCAGAGTTGGGGTATCTCAGGTAAGAGAGCTTGTCAGCCCTCTGTAATGGCGGCTGAAGGTAGAAGAAAACCTCAGCCACCTTTGTGTGTGTGTTGGTTATGCTTACAATGAGAAATAAAACTTGAGTATTTATAAGGGGTACCCCAGTTACCGTGCCACCTGGCGTCATTTTATTGGCGTCCCCCGTGGTCGTTATCAGATGTTTTGTCATCTTTTACACGTGTGACCACTGGGATATCCGGAAATATGCTTGGAGAACAAGTCTGAGGCGCATGTCTATTTTTGGTGTAGGAGGGTGGTCCCGCGTACCTCTGCCAAAGCGGTTAAGATTTTGCAGGCGCAGCAGGGGAGGTCGGGTGGTCCCTCCTGTCCTTGTAACAGATTTCGTCCTGCTTGCAGGCGTAGCAGGTTGCTGTCCCCTCCTCCTCAGCACAATATTCCTTCGTTGATTCCTCATTTTCCGCTAAAATCCATCAGTCCCTTTCCAGAAAAAGTATCTACTTTGTTCATATCTCTCTGATGATCTTTTTACCTTTGATTGAGATACCCGGGTACCCCAGGTATCCCGGGTACCCCAGATACCCCGGGTACCTTCAGGGTCTCGGGCCTATCCATAAGATTTTATTTTGACACATGATATTTTTACCTGCTGACTTCTTCCCCAAACAACACCCCCCTAGTTTCTTTGTTGGCGAAAATAATTGAGACAAAAAGAAACTCTGAAGGCAGTTAACATGTGGCGGTACTTATTCCCTCCTTTTCTTGTGCTTTTAAATTTTAAAAAGAGTCAAACCCTTTCTGCAGGCGTTTCGTACTTCTCCTGACTAACATCTTACTTCTTGTCAGTGATCTTCTCTCCTACCATTAATATTGGCCTTTACTTTTTCTTTCTTCACAAAAGAAAAACAAAAAGTTAAACCGCCTCTTCATCTGCTACCTTTTTTCCCTTTCCTCGCCATTTTTCTTCTGCTATTTTTTCTTTCCTCCTTTCGGTCTTTCCTCTTATTTTTCCTCTCTTTTTCTTTTCTTTTTCTTCTTCTTTCTTCTTCTTTCTTCCCCTCGGTGGTTCTCGCGGCGGCTGGTGTCGGGCCTGGTGGAGCTGCTGCGTCCGACGCGAAGCTTTCTCGACGTGCGGCGGAGTCAGATCTAGGCGGTGAAGTGCGGCGGCGTCAGATTCGGGTGGTGAAGCTTCCCCGACGCCGGATCTCGGTTGGTGGTGCCTTCTTCGCGCGCGGCGGTGTCAAATCCGGACGGTGAGGCTTCCTCGGCGTCGGACCTTGGCCGGTGAGGCCTCCTTGATACGCGGCGGCGTTGGATCCGGTGGGTGTCTCACGGTGGCCACCGTGTTGCTTTGTCTTCTCGGTTTTTTTTTTTTTTTTTTTTTTTTTTTTACAAATGCATTTTGATTTTCACCCTTTCTGCTTGGTGATTGCAGCCATATTTACTCGAACTCATTCTTTGCTGGCCGAACTTTCATCACCTCAGCGGCTTCTCAGGTACCATTCTTCCTTCTATTTATTTTATTCCGAAAAATGTGGTTGGTTGGTTGGTTGGTTGGTTGGTGTGTTGCAAAGAGTTTATGCTCTCATTTTCATGTGTGTATTTTGGATTTGCGAACTGTGGTGTATGTTTTGGGGTGGATGTGGAATGAAGTCACGGGGCTTTCGGGTTTTTGATGTGGAGGTTCTTTTTTTCTCATTGTTCTTATTCTGGGCTTGCTCCTCCTCTTTTCTTCTTCTTTTTTTTTTTTTTGTTGAAACTTTGCAGATATTATTTGGACCAAAGGAGCGTGCTCTGTGCAGGAGGTGGGAAGAGAAGTAAGCAAGTTCGTAGAGAGATTTCGAGCTTTACATAGCGACAAGGACGTGCTGGGTGCGGGCCGGTTGGCGAGAGCAGGTTTAATCGGTGAGAGTCTTCCATCTTCTCTAAGTGGTGATTTATGCATGTCCTTATGGTATTTTTGGGGTATCCCGCCTTTGCGGGTCTAGCGGGGTACCTCACCGTCGCTTTGGCTTTTCACTTTTCCCCCTTCTTTCTCTCTTCTCTTTTTTTTTTTTTGTTGTAGGCGGCCTTTTATCTTAGCCATGGTTTTCGGGACTTCAGCGGCATCTCAGGCGCACAAATGGAGGCTGAGAAGCTGAGGTGGGAGCTCAGGCAAAGTCGTTCTCGTGAGGAGAAACTTGCTGAAGAAGTTAGGGCTTTGAAAGGGCGCTTGGATGATCTTTCCCGAGATAACTCCCGCATCTCTAAGGATCTTGAAGAGGCGGAGGCTCAGAATGGGGGAGTTGTTGTCTCGCCAGAGAGACATGCTGGACAAAGCTTTCACTCACATTATGACTGAAGTTTGGAGTGCTGACCCTGGGCTGGAGGCACCCCTTGTGGAGAAACGAGTGAACAAGGCGGCCATCCTGAAAGCGATTGAAGATAGAAAGGGGTTGAGGGCTTCTTCTTCCCAGAGTCCAGAGAGGTCTTCCGGAGTACCCCAGGTACCCCAAACTGAGCTACCTCCAGAAGTTGCAGCCACAGAGGGACGTTCTTCCGCAACGTCGGTGGATCCTACCGAGCCTGCTGCGGAGAGAAGCGGCGGGGATGATCATCCCTTCTTGGATTGATATTGCTTTGGTGTAGTTTGACTGTTATTCACATGAAACTTTTGTGATAAACTCAACTGGGTACCTCAGGTACCCCTTCTTTTGATGTTTGTATTTCTGTAGTAGGGTACCCCGGGTACCTCTTCTTTTGATAGTTGTTCTGGGTGAGGACATTATCCTGACCTCTTTTGAAAAAATTATGCAAACAGCAGTGACTGCTCGTTTACTCTCTTTTTTTTTTGTTTGGGCATTCAGCTCTCGTGATTGCCGCTTATTTTGGAATTGCTTTATTTTTTACTTGGTTTAAGTAAAACGAATGGAGGTGTGGATGTGTGCATACCTTGACGGAGGCTCATGTTTGTTGAGGTATGCCGGTGTACTCCATCCTTGGGGTGCTGACCTTGAGTAGATCTTCATGATCCAGATAGGTCAGATTCCTCGGGTACCTTACTTATCCTCTAATTGAAACTGGCTGGCGCATATATGATAATGAATATGAGTGGCGAAAATTGAATCGTGGCCATATTTCGTAATTAATGGAGAATGCAAATTATCCTATCTTGATATCATAGAAGTATCTTTTCTTTGGAGCTGTAAGAACTGAAAATTTCTATTGATCTCGTAGGGTACCCGGGATACCTTTCATGGCGAACTACGTTGTAAATGTAAAAATGGAGAATATAGGAAATAGATAAAGTAAGTGGCGAGAATTAAGACACTGTCCTCCACTCAGTAGTACTTTCTCAGCATTGTAGCATTCCAGGGGTGCTTCACAATTGTCCCGTCCATATGGAGTAGCCTGTACGCTCCAGATCCTATCGGCTTATCGACAAGATACGGGCCTTCCCAATTTGCTCCGAAAGAGCCATCAGAGGGTACCCGAGTGTTCTGAGTTACCCTTCGCAGAACCAAATCTCCCTTCTTAAATGACCTGGGTCGCACTTTCTTATCATATAGATATGAAATTCGATGTTGGTACGCTGCGACCCTCAGTTCTGCTTTAGCCCTTCTCTCTGCCACGAGGTCCAGACCGGATGCAATCAAAGAAGCATTCTCGGTTTCATCGAAGTACGCAGTCCTGTGAGAAGGTTCCTCTATCTCTGCTGGAATTACTACATCAGTCCCGAAGGCGAGGGAAAAAGGGGTTTCTCCGGTGGAGGTGTTCTGAGTTGTGCGATAAGCCCAAAGAACGCCGGGTAGCTCGTCTACCCAAGCTCCCTTCCTTTCTTCAAGTTTCTTCTTCAGGATACCTTTGATAATTTTATTGACAACTTCCACCTGCCCATTAGATTGTGGATGGGCTGGAGAGGCAAATCGATTTGCTATTCCAAGCTCCGAGCAAAAACTTCGAAATTTCTCATTGTCGAATTGCTTCCCATTATCGCTTACTATGGCATTTGGAATACCATACCTACAAATGAGATTCTTCCAGATAAACTCAGTGGTTTTCCTTTCCGTGATACTTGCTAATGGTTCCGCCTCTACCCATTTGGTGAAGTAATCAACCGCCACGATTGCGTATTTGGACTGCCCTCTCCCGGTTGGCAATGGGCCAATGAGATCCACCCCCCACATGGCAAAAGGCCAAGGGGAGGATATGATCGTTAACTTCTCTGGGGGAAGGTGGGGTACCTTAGCAAATTTCTGGCACTTATCACAGCTCCTAACCATATTCCTTGCATCCTCCCGCATCGTAGGCCAGTAATACCCTTGGCGAAGGGCTTTTTGTGCCAAAGATTGTCCCCCATAGTGATTGCCACAAACTCCTTCGTGTATCTCCCTCATGACGTACTCAGCTTGATCGTTTCCTAAACATTTTAGGTAAGGGAGGGTGAACCCTCTTCTGTATAAGGTATTCTGAATGAGACAATACCGCGATGCTTTATACTTCAGCCTTCTTGCTTCGCCCTTGTCCGAGGGTAGGTCCCCGTTCCTTAAGTACTTTATAATAGGCTCCATCCAAGGTACCCCGGTGGACATCGATCCTACTTCAACCGGCTCCGGCGGACTAATACTGGGGGTAGGTACATACTCGGTAGTGATGGTACCCGCTGATTGGGTTGCTCCGAGGGATGCCATCTTGGCGAGATTATCAGCTTCACAATTATCCGCCCGCGGCACCCTTTCGATCTTGACATCAGCAAACTGGGACATCAACTCTCTGGTTTTCTCGAGGTACCCCTTCATGTTTTCTTCTTTAGCTTGGTACTCCGAGGTGATTTGGCTTACCACCAGCTGAGAGTCGCTTTTGATGTGGACCTTTTTTGCTCCTAAGGTCTTAGACATCCTTAGCCCGGCTATTATGGCTTCATATTCGGCCTCATTATTTGAAGCCTTGAATCCGAATTGTAAGGCATAGTACAGCTTCACTTTTTCCGGATCGATGATGATCACCCCGGCGCCACTCCCATGTGAGTTAGAGGAGCCGTCTACATATATTTCCCAAACATGCTCCCCTTCTGCCACCAGTGTGGTCTCGTTCGGGTACCCCGGGATCCCTTCGTCCCCCGAGTCGTTGGCGAACTCAGCAATGAAGTCGGCAACGGCTTGCGCTTTGATAGCTGAGCGAGGCTTGTAAATAATGTCGAACTCACTTAACTCAAGAGACCATCGGAGAAGTCTTCCCGACATATCCAATTTCTGGAGGATTTGTCGAAGAGGAAGATTCGTGATGACGGCAATTGTGTGGGCCTGGAAATATGGCCGTAGCTTTCTTGCAGAGATTACCAGAGCCAAAACTAACTTTTCGGAGGCCGGGTACCTTTTTTCTGCGTCCACCATAGCCCTGCTGGTGTAGTATATAGGCCGTTGTACCCCCTCATCCTCTCTGAGTAAAACTGAACTGGTGGCATGTTCGGAGACGGCAAGGTACAACAAAAGGGTTTCACCAGGCTCGGGCTTTGCGAGTAGTGGCGGATTAACGAGGTACTCCTTCAGTTTCTGGAAAGCCTCTTCACACTCAGTCGTCCAGTGGAGCTTCTTACCCGCCTTTAAAGCTTTGAAAAAAGGCTTGCACCGATCGGTGGCTTTGGAAATAAAGCGGCTGAGGGCGGCTACCCGGCCTGCCAAACTTTGAACTTCTTTGATGGTGCCAGGTGATTTCATTTCTAACACTGCGCGGATTTTATCGGGGTTGTCCTCGATCCCCCGCTGCTATACCATGAATCCAAGGAATTTACCGGAGGTAACCCCGAATGCACACTTCTCCGGATTCAGGCGCATTTGATGCTTCCTCAAAATATTGAAGGTGTCCCTGAGGTGCCCCGCGTGATCACAGGCATTCACAGACTTTGTGATCATATCATCTATATATACCTCCATCGTGCGCCCGATCTGATCCTTAAAGATCTTGTTCACCAGCCGTTGATAAGTGGCACCGGCATTTTTCAAGCCGAACGACATTACCTTGTAACAATATAATCCGCGATTGGTGATGAAGGCTGTTTTTTCTTGATCAGGACCATGCATCGGGATTTGATTGTAGCCGGAGAAGGCGTCCATGAAGCTGAGCATCTCATGTCCGGCTGTGGCGTCCACGAGCTGGTCTACTCGAGGAAGCGGAAAGTTATCCTTGGGGCAAGACTTGTTCAAATCCGTGAAGTCCACACACATGCGCCATTTGCCATTGGCCTTTTTTACTAGAACAACATTTGACACCCAGTCGGGGTACACCGCCTCCCGAATAAACCCAGCCGATAGTAGACGATCGACCTCCTGTTCAATAGCATCGTAACGTTCTTGGTTGAAAGTTCGGCGTTTTTGCTTAACCGGCTTGTGGTGTGGATTGACATTGAGCCGATGACAAGAGATGGAAGGCGGGATACCCGGCATATCAGCATGGGACCAGGCGAACACATCAAGACTTTCCTTCAAAAAATGGACAAGCTGCTCCCGGTGTTGGTCGGGGAGATTCGAGCCGACTTTAACTATCTTTGTTGGGTCATTTTCACAGATTTGAACGGAAATGAACTCTTCTGCGGGTGTTCCCCGCTTGTCTTCTGTCAGCACCCGGGGGTCCAGGCGGGCTTCCACCTCCCCAATTGATCCGGAAGCATGATGATGAGGTACCTCGGGTACCCCCTTTGCTGGAAAATCCGTCTCCATAGGATCGATCTCCTGCTGCTCCTGGGAACCAGTAGGTCGCGGGTCTTTCTCACGGTCAGCTCTTCGTTGTTCATTGAATGCTCGCTTGGGTAGGCTAACTGATGAACCTGCACTTAGGGGGTACCCCTCTAGGAGCTTATTAGAGGTAATCTGACAATTCATCTTAGAAATTACCGAATAGCACCTTCGAGCGGACTGTTGATCTCCCTTGATGGTGATAACCTCCCCGTCAGTAGGAATCTTCATGGTGAGATAGTGCATGGAGACGGCTGCTTTTGTTGCGGCTAGGAATGGCCTTCCGAGGATGATATTATAAGCACCTGGGTGATCCACCACAAGAAAATCAATCATGTAAATGACACGATGGGGTACCTTACCAATAGTGACGGGCAAAGTGATGATGCCTTTAGGGATGACCATGTCCCCGGCAAACCCGAGGAGTGGAGTATCATATGGGGTAATCCTTGGTGATCTGATCAGCAGCTGATCCAAGGCGCTCTTGAAGATAATATCCACGGAGCTGCCGGTATCCACGAGTGTCCTTGCTACTCTTCCGCTAGCCACTTTCAGAGTTATGACTAAGGCGTCATCATGAGGATATGAGATACCCTCTGCATCTTTCTCTGTGAAGAGGATCGGAATCGGATGCTCGGGTACCTGAGGTACCTTGGCGAAACTTTGATCAGCGAGGTTGACATCCTTGCATGTATGAATACCCGGGGATAACGACCTACTGTAACGCTTGATGGCCCGTCGCGATTCGCCGGCTAGAGTGGGTCCGCCCGCGATCATTCGAACATAAACTCCTTTCTTAGATCCTTGGGGTACCTCGGTCTCGGGACTAGAGTCCGCCACTTGCTTCCCTTTATCGAGCTCTCGAGACTTCCTCGCCTCACGCATATCGGCCACAAACTCCTTGAGGTACCCACTCAGAATTAGTGACTCGATTTCCTCCCTCAAACTGAAGCATTCAGCAGTGCTATGCCCGAAATCCTCGTGGAACTCACAGTATTTTAGACTACGCTTCATGTTGGGGTACTTCCGTATAGGCTTAGGTGGGTGGAGCATGCCAGTATTTCTGATCTGATAAAATATTTGCTCTGGAGACTGATTCAGAGGGTGAAAAGAATCATACCGGGGTTTTTCCTGAGGCTCCCGCCGTTCTGTTGGAGGCGGCTTAGTTGGTGGGGGTACCCGAGGTACCCTGGGTATACCAAAACTCTTTCCGCGCAAAGGAGCGCGGGCGGGGCTGGGTAGCCGAGGTACCCTTACTTGGGCAGCTTCTGACTTCTTTGGTTTTTCTTTGTTCTTTGCGGCTTCCACTTTGTCTTCCTCTCGTTTCAGATAACACTTCTCCTCCATTGCTATTTGCTGCAAAGCCCGAGAGCGAGCTTCACCATATGAGAGTGGGCGATGTTTTTGAAATGATCGCCACAATTTCCCCAAACGCAAATTCTTTTCGAAGTGGGTGAGAGTTTGTTGGTGGCCAAATGCTCCGGTACGCAACACTTCTTGGTGGAACCTAGTTACGTAATCTGCCAAAGTCTCGGATTCTCCTTGCTTAATGAAGGCGAGCTTAGAAATTGTGCTTTCTTGCGAGGAAGCATAAGAAAATTCTTGGGTGAAGCTTGCCAAGAGTTGGTCTAGTGAGGATATACTACCTCCTTTTAGTGATCGGAACCAAGATTTGGCGGGACCGGTGAGCGTATGTGGAAACATCCGGCACATTGCATCGTTGTCTACCCCTTTAATCAACATTTGGTCGCGATATAACTCGGCGTGCTCTACGGGATCTGAGGTACCCGCATATTGAGGTATTGGAGGCATGGTGAATGTCTCTGGCAAAGCCGCTGTTCGGACCTCCATGGTGAATGGCGAACTATAAGTTACTGGCGCTGGAACACTGGCGATATTCTGCTTCTCCGCGAGGAGCTTCATTTGAGCCTCGAGGTACTCCACCTTCTCCACAAACTCTTGGGGTACCCCGGGTGCCCCCGAGGACGCTGCTGCTGTTTGGGAGGCTCTTTTGGCATTCAGTTTATGCCGGAGATCTCCTTGAGTTTTGAGTTTACGCTTGGTACCCCGGCTACTACGAGAGTAGCAGGAGGCGGTGGAACGTTCCTCTCTAGAACCGCTGGTGTGAAATTTTGATCGGGTACCCGATGGTCCGTGTTTCGGCTTACTACCCTCCGGTATGTCGGACCGTGGTATGATCTGCTTATCACCTCGCGGGGGTGGAATATCTTGAGTCGTAGGTGGGGCAGCCGGTTCGGGTACCCGGGATCCCACAGCCCTAAGGATTGCGTGGGCTAGATCTTCGAAGTGCTTATGAGAAACGGGCTCTTCACCGATGTGGATACCCGTTGATTGCTTGACAGATTTGCCTCTGTCAACATGAGATACCCTTCGTGTTGAGTCACCCCTTTCATCACCACTGGGGTTCTCCGATCCATCATGTCCTAGCATTATGTCGTCGGTGGGTACATCGGGTGCCATGGTTGTGTGGGCACACGTATCGACCAGCTTAGTACCGTGAGGAGGCTTTTTGCGCGCTCCCCACAGACGGCGCCAATTGTTTTTAGTTGATTTTGGGTATATGAAAATGAGGGCAACAAAACCGAACTAAGAACAATAAATTTGTTTTTTTTGTTGGGGAGCTGGGGTACCTCGCTGGGTCGGTAGTGTGTGGGCTGTTGTAGTTTATTATCGTGAGGAGGGAAAAAGATGAGAGTGGTGGATGCGGAGGAACGTCGGGGTCTGAACTTCAAATGCTCGCTTAGTCGCCTTAGACCTGCGAAACAAGGAAAAGAAGGTCAGAGGTGGAGCCGGGGGTGGCCGGCGACCACACTCCGACGCTCAAGTCAGAGTTGGGGTATCTCAGGTAAGAGAGCTTGTCAGCCCTCTGTAATGGCGGCTGAAGGTAGAAGAAAACCTCAGCCACCTTTGTGTGTGTGTTGGTTATGCTTACAATGAGAAATAAAACTTGAGTATTTATAAGGGGTACCCCGGTTACCGTGCCACCTGGCGTCATTTTATTGGCGTCCCCCGTGGTCGTTATCAGATGTTTTGTCATCTTTTACACGTGTGACCACTGGGATATCCGGAAATATGCTTGGAGAACAAGTCTGAGGCGCGTGTCTATTTTTGGTGTAGGAGGGTGGTCCCGCGTACCTCTGCCAAAGCGGTTAAGATTTTGCAGGCGCAGCAGGGGAGGTCGGGTGGTCCCTCCTGTCCTTGTAACAGATTTCGTCCTGCTTGCAGGCGTAGCAGGTTGCTGTCCCCTCCTCCTCGGCACAATATTCCTTCGTTGATTCCTCATTTTCCGCTAAAATCCATCAGTCCCTTTCTAGAAAAAGTATCTCCTTTGTTCATATCTCTCTGATGATCTTTTTACCTTTGATTGAGATACCCGGGTACCCCAGGTATCCCGGGTACCCCAGATACCCCGGGTACCTTCAAGGTCTCGGGCCTATCCATAAGATTTTATTTTGACACATGATATTTTTACCTGCTGACTTCTTCCCCAAACAAGTATTATTTATTAAATTATTAATAATTATTTAACAAGATTTAAATAAATCAGTGAAAAATGGTAATTGTATTGGAAATCTTGTAAATTATTCTAGTTGGATATTTGGGATTTTTTGCTTGTACGAAGAGCTATTGCGAAAGCGATTTGTAGAGATTTTTTCAGGTAAATACTAGATAGAGAAACAGTTGGTTTTGACGAGAAGATTTTAATTTCTTTAGTTTTAAGTAGACGTAGACAATTCCAAATCGATTTTTTAAGCTCCCTTCCTCCCTAGGATCTGCACTAAATAAAATGCTTCCATGGAAGAGTAAGAACCCCCTACACCCTAATGCATATTTTTTCCCCATGTCCCCTGAACGAATAGGCTGTCACCAAAATAACGATCCCCAAAGTAGTTGAGTCAATTGACAAAGATTCCAAAAATTCTAATGGCTCTAAGATGGACATCTTATGAATGAGAAGCAACAGACACTTACGTTAGACCTAATCTTAATTATTATTTCCATGCTAGTAATAATGTAACAATAAAAATTCCTAAGTGACTTGGTTATTTAATACTATATATATATATATCCTGACAATACTAGAGGTGAGGTTGTCTGCTGGTTACTCTCATCAATCTGATGTCTCATATATAGCCCGTAAAGAACTAATAGCACAGAGTAGCCTTTGATAAGATCAGAAGAAGTAGGATGCATATGTATCTTTACAATATATCTTTATTTTATATGCATGTAGAGGTGAAATTCAATTCAAATTCTAATTCAAATTGATGCATCAATAACTTTTAAACCCAATCTTTATTTTATGCAAAATTAACTTTTACATATTTTAAAGTGTGGATTAGAGGTTAGACACTATCATTGACATTGTGTTGTAACTAACATGATAGTGTCTAACTAAAATCCACTACTTAAAATGAGCAAAACATGTATTCATACCTGAAAATTTTCATACTGGATTTAATGTGTCTTTGATCATGATCGTTACATCTTAATTCCCCTTGATGAAGGACCTTGAAGAAGTTAAATTACCATTTGATTGTGATTCCGAGAGGCTACATCCAATTCCAGGAGCACTTACATATGCAGACTGAGTTTGCGAACGTTGCTTTCGAATTGTGTATTGCTGCTGCTTGCTAGTTACCCCACGTCTTGAGATTTATAACTTGCTGAACCATTTTGTTGAAATGGTTTCATGATACTCAGATTATGATTCGGATATTGATTCACCAAATCACCTAATAATTTTCAGTTAACTGGTTGTTATTAGAGACTTAAAAATGAGAAATAAAAAAATTAAAAATTGCCAGGAGATTTGAATAAAGGGAAATTATTAATTGTTGTCTCGTTGATCTAATTCTTAACTTTTGTGCCAAAACACGACTTTCAAAAGCTAGCGCTGTGTCACGGGATGAGTTTGATGCGTAGCAACCCGTGCGGTACTTAGGCAACTTTCAAGCACAAATTCGCTAAGTAAGTCTTTGAGAGTTTCTCAACCTAGCTAAGCGGAAATGCTTAAAGGAAAGCTAGTGAGAAGAGAGCAATATAGCCAATGAAGAGTTTTTATTACTCAAGAGAGTTTACAAGAGAGAGTTTTACAATTGCTTGTTGGCGGGTGATGCTTAAAATACTAAGTGCCTTCCCCTATTTATAGATGTGGGTGGCTCATTCTAGAGGCTCATTTACAAGTGGGCAAGTTGGCAAGTTGCACAAGTGGGCAACTTGCACAAGTGGCTTATCTACAAGGGTGTAGAGACTTCTAGAAGATGAGCCAAGGCTTAGGCCAAGCTAGTAAGCCTTGGTGGATCTTGGCCGGTTGGGCTTTGATGACTTGGCGCTCGGGCTTGAGATGCAGGCTTTATCACGGGCCGGCAAGTGTGTGCGAGGAGGCCCGGCGCTAAACGCACTCCACCGTTTGTGTATATCTAGCCGTTGGGCGGATTATTGTGGAACGTGGCGGTACGAGCGCCAAATTAGCCTTCACTCGTGGTTTATCTAGGTGGCCCGTGACAGCTGTCCACTTTAGTTTTGGACTTGTTTCTACTTCTCATTAACTCAGTAAAAATTTGTGAAGAATCTTTGCCAAAGACCAGTATACCTCTGAAGGTGTATTATATGTAAAGGATAAATACTCATTCAATTTATATATTTTGGGCTAAACATCTATTTAATCCCTTTGTTTTATAAAATACCCACACTCGCGTTAGTACTTTTGTATTTATGTTACAGTTAAAAATTACTATTTATTTACTTGTAATTGAAATTGATTGATATAAGATATGGGCCCAAGCAACAATCTTGGGAACATTAATAAATTAAAAAGAAGAAAAAAAAAAGTTAACTTACTTGGCCCTTATCTTCTATTAGTCAACATTACAAGAGCATTATTATAAAAGCAAATAAAAAATAATTGTTAACCTTTGCATAACAAATGGTATAGGTGTTTCAAAGTATTTTCCAAATATAAGCATTAAGTATAAAATATAAGGTCTAAACGAGTATTTATTATTATATAAAGAAACCATTAGTATTTAACTACTTGAACTTTTTCGAATGACAGGTTAATGATCATTTTATCTAGTGACATCAACATACACTAGTGGAGGTATACATAAAAATTATTTTGTGATCCACTTAATAAACCCCAGTGGGCAAGTGATTGCTTCTAAAAATTGTATATTTTCGAACATATTATGGTTTACTTGTCGGTAATCGGTACGGGATGAAATCAAAATGGGCTGGAATGGAAATGAGCTAGAATAGGAATGAGGAATGAGAATTAAAATAAGATGTTTACTTAAGTTGCAAGAATAGGAATCAGAATGGTTGAAATCCCATTAACGTGTTTTTTTTTCTTGGAATCGGAATCGGAATAAGAATAAGCTAAATTGTTTCAAGTTACTAAAATGCCCTTAGTTGTTAATAATAATAATAATAATAATAATAATAATAATAATAATAATAATAATAATAATAATAATAATAATTTATTAAAATACCTGTTGTTAATTATTGACACTTGATGATGATGATAACAATAATGATGATGATGATGATGATGATGATAATACTAATAATAAATAAATAAATAATAGTAATAATTAATAAATTAATAACAATAACAACAACAATAATAATACATTTTATAATAATATAAATTAAAATAAAAATAAAAATAATTAATGATAACAACAACAACAACAACAATTGAATTCCATAATAATAATAATTTTTCAGTTTTTTTAATTTATTTTTTTTAATTTTTAAAGAGGGTATTTTAGGTATATTTAAAATGTAGAGGGGATAATTTTGTCATTGTTGGGAATGGGGTTTTATTCCAACCCCTCTTCTGGAATCACAACTCTAACAACCAATCCATAATTTAAATGGAGCCCATAAAACTCATTCTTATTTCCAACTTCAATTTAACAAGTAAACAAGTTATTCATTCTGATTCTCCAAATCTAATTCCCATTCCAAATTAGTAAGCGCAGCATAAGTTCAAAGTTAGAGGAACCTTTGATAATATCTCTTAAATATATGTACCTTGGGTTAGTAACGCATTGGAAACTCCTTCAACTACCTCAAGTGAATGCCAGTTTGAATATGCTTCTCTCATCAAATTCTCGATGTAGGGCATTGGCTGAGAGAGATTGGCAGGAGCAATACGGCTGCCTGATGTTGTCTCTACAACAACAATTTGAAGAGGTTTGTTTTGGATGTCGGTTATTTTGCTAACGGTGAAGATTGGGAGGGAAAGTTTCTTGCTGAAGGTAAGTTTGAGGCTTCATGGTTCGAGTGCTTGGAAACACAATGGAGGAGACCTAGTTAAAGATTGAAATTTATAGAATTGTCTTAGTCCACGCTCCACTTCTTCATGCACCTATAAATTATAATATATACCATAAAAGTAAATCATGGGAATTATCAACAGAAATAATCAAACTGTTCTTTATTGAGTATATATGTTTTGTCCCCAGTGGCTTTCGAACAGCTTTCTGTGGCTGGCTATCAGTGTTCAAATCCCTGGAAAGATACGGGCTAGCTACAAAAGGTATATACATTACTTTAGGTTGCTTGGGGTTTATTTGCTAGTATAGCTATGCAAAGATTTTTGCCGGTCAAAAAATATCTGTCCAAATAATTCTGCTATAACTATCAAATATCAAATTAACATACCTATGCTGATGCCTGAACATGAATAGTTGTAAGCTGTTTATATAAACTTGTATATGAGTAATTGAATACAAAAAACTAAGAACACATTATTTCAAAAGTGAAACATTATTAGAACTAAACATACCACTCGTCTCATCAAAGGCTCTAACACGGAAAAGAGGTCCTAGAAGGAATTCATCATGACCACTTCTCCAATTGCACTGTCAAAGGAAATGGTTAATTGATCGTTGCTATAATTGTAAGGCATGATTAAGTCAACGTAAGTAATTGAAAATTTAATCAAGTTTCAAATTGAAATTAGCACGATCAAAATTGAGAAAGTTAATAAAATTGATATCACTTACGGAGAAGCAGGAGGTCGAGCCTTGATTTGGTTCTCGAGAGCCTAGTCCCAGTCTGAGCTTGTTGATTCGCTAAAAAGCCGTTTAGCTGCCATTTTTCTTAAGAATTATTTGCTAAAGAATCAGAATAAGCAGAAAACATTCTAGTTGTTAAAACTAAAGAAATGAGAGAGAAATATGGTGGTTTAATTTGTTGGTGTTGGTGTTAGGGTTAGGGATATGTATGTTAAGACTTTGTCATAAAGAATAGGAAGAGTACAATATTGAATAGTTACTAAAATAATATTAAATGAAGTTTCTGAGAATGATAAAAGAAGCAAGCAAGCAAATGAAACGTAGTGAACTGAGCTATATGCCAATGGTACAACAAATGTATCGACATTCTCAACAGAAGGGAATATTACCAAATCATTAACTCTCTCTTTTTAATCTTTCGTTTTCTTTCTTAACATTCACTCTCTCTTTCTCTTCCTCGATCGCCTTCTTCATCTATTTTTTTATTTTAGGAAAAACGTTTTACATACCGAAACAGTTTCTAATTAACTTTTACACTCAACAAATATATATATATACACACACACGCACACATATACCTACATACATTAGTGTTGTTGGTGTTGCGCATTATGATGAATCACATAACGATGTCATTCTGACATACACAAATATTGAGAATCAACACTATTATGTAATACGCTACGGTGAGAATTAAAATCATTACATGATACGTGCATGTAGGAAAACTAAGATTTTGGTTTCGAAGCAGAAAAAAATAAAAATATGATAGACTTAACAGAATATCATAGAAATATTATACGCTTGAGGGGGATAAAACATAAAATTTTCAATGAAATAGGCTAAATTTCAATAATGATCCTTAACCTTTTGAAATTTCGCATGTAAACATATATATAGGACAAAAATTAATATCTTATGTGCATGTAAATTTTGAAAATGAATACCTCATTTTATATATATATAAAAGAATGATAAAAGTGGATTTATAGGTAAAATTTGATAAATCATCTTTTTAGTGGATTTGTGGGTAAACTATTATTTTTAATAAATATAATATTATTAAATAATATAATAATATTATTTGAATAAATATGATATTATTATTTTTAAATAAATGTAACATTATTCTATTTTAATACATATAATTATATTATATTTAATATTATATTTTAATAAATATAATTATGTTATATTGAAAGGGAAGGATAAAAAAAGAATGGGTGAGAGTGGATTTCTACTCCCGCCTCTCTCCATGAGAGTAAAAATCTTACTTTTCAATCCAAATGTGGGTGGGACTCATAGAGTAGAATTTACATGCTTCCACTCTTAAATAATCATGTGAATACTGAAGTAAGAGGATTCTACACCTACTCCCACATCAGTAAGTAGACACACCCTAAATAAGGACGTTAAGTGAAATTAATCATTCATCTTCTTAACAAAATCCAAAAAATAAGGTTCTTTTTCTTTAAGTTATAATTTAATGGCAATTCAAAGTCCTTTCCATTTATTTGGTGAGTTTTGAATCCCACACTTTTTATTTCAACACAAAATTTTACTAACTAAACTGGTTGCTACCCATTAAAGATATGACTAATCAAGTTATGTAATTACACATATATACAAGTTATTTTATAAAGACAGTGATATAAATAAATAAATAAATATGTATATATATATATATATATATATATATATATATATATATATATATATATATATATATATATATATATATATATATATATATATATATATATGTAGTGTTCCAGTCAAGGATCCCTAACTTTAATAAAGTCAAGGATCCGCTAAAAGACAAAAAAAAGTACATTAGAGTCTGTATTTTTTTTTTGCCTTTTAGCGGATCTCTAACTTTATTAAAGTCAGGGATTCCTGACTAGAACACTACTATATATATATGTGTGTGTGTATAAGTGCAAATCACTTATCAATTCAGTGGTGAATAATTGATATTCTCTTATTTTCTCTTCTCGCTCGAATGTTCAAGCCTCTGCATGTGTACGTGTATTTATACTTTTTTATCTTTTTTTCTTTTGATTTAGATTTTTTATTTTCTCTTCTAGCTCAAATGTTCAAGTCTCTGCATGTGTATATGTATTTATACTTTTTTTATTTTTTTTTTTCCCTTTGATTTAGATTTTTGGGGTAAACTTCGATTAGAGAGAACAACGGTGATGATCTGATAAGGAGGAGCACGAGGTTTATTGAGAAAAATAGAGTATTATATTTTAAAGGGCAGATTTGGAAATAACTTCAGTATTATTTGATTTCCAATGACTCTTAAACTATTCTTAAATGGGGAATCTTTGAAGACGGGGTTTGACAAGGACTTTTGAGGGCTGTGAGGAAGCACAACTCTTTTCATATATCGACTCACAGTTTGAGGCCCAAATGTTAGGGCTTGATTATTAATCTCAAATAGCTTTCAGCCGCTCACACGTCAATTCACTCGAACTTTAGTTTTTAATTCAGAGTTAGACATAAAGCACGAGTAAAAATGCATTATGTGTCCGTTCGGGATTATTTTCAAGAGGGATAAAAGTTATTTTAAAAATTTAAAAATTAATTTTAATGTTTGATAAAAAAAATAAAATCACTTTTATTAAAATAAGTATCTCCTAAAGTTGATTTTAAAAAAGTACAGCTGATTTTAAAAAATAAGAAAATAATATTTTTTAAATTCTGATTTTTAGAATTAATTTTATCATTTAATATAATTAAATAAAAATACTTAAATTTATTAACTAAACCCAAAATCATCCTTATTCAAATTGAAAATAAAATTAATATTTTAATAAATTTTTATTATAATTCATTAATATCAATTTATTAATATTAATTTATTGGTCAAATTATTATTAAATTTATTTCACTATATTATAAATTTAATTATCAATTGTTTTAAGATAAAAAATAAAAAATCAATATATTATAAATTTTATTTTTAGTTAAAATTATTATAATACATAATTAAAAATATTGTATGTATATGTTTTTATATGTATAAGTGAATTTTATCCTATATTATGTACATTTTAGTCATTTATTTTCTCTCAGCAGTTTAACAGTAAGATTTATCAAACGTTCCTAACTGCTTTCAAAACTCACAGTACTTTTAAAAAAAAATTTACTAAACAATTAATTAATTCTCTAATTATTTCTCCAGCACAACTAATAATAATTATTTTAAAAGTTATAACATTTCCAAACTAGCTCTAAATTTAAGAATAATCAAGGGTCAACTTTTGTTACTTTCCCAAATTAAATATTGTGAGGGCAGTTAATTGGATAAGGTTGGGCTATCGGCACACCTCTAACATTCTCTTCAAACCCCCTTTTTGTATATATATTTTTTAATTCCTAAAATAACCTTTTCTTGCTGCACTTTCTTAATAAACCCTGTGTCAGTACTTTGGGGAAAAAAAAGAAAAAAACTCTTGTTACGTGAGCTTTCTATGCCCTCTCCCATTTCAAACCACTTTCAAATTCCTCTTTGTTATAGCATTCATAAATTTCTAATTTTTATCTCCATTTCTCTTTATTTTTTTTAATGGGTAATAACCTAAGTATAAATATAAAGACAAGTAATGCATATATGAATGAAAACTCAAACTTCACAAAATTATTTTTCGTACAAAAACTCAGTTTATGTTTAGATTAAATTCTTATTCTATGATAATTCATTGTTTTTCAAATTTTATAGATTTAATGAGTTTATAATAGAGAAAAAGACAAAGAAGTGGGTTTAATTAGATAAATTTTATTTTTAATATATTTAAAATATAAGGATAAATTTGTAAATACAAAACAAGAGGGGTTTCATAAGAGATATAGAGGGGTGCCAGCAGCGTAGCATAATTGGATAATGTCCTTCACATAAAGCAGAATGGGCAAAGACAAGTGGGTTTACCACAACAACCACTTGCAAAGTTGCAATGCACTTTTTGTGGTGGGCTGGTCCATTTTGATGATGATAAAGTTGAAACACAGATGAGCAGAAGAGGTAAAAATTCATTGGCAGCATACTCGATCCTATCAACTGAATTTCAAGCGAAAAAGGTAAAGTATATCAATTTTATTGAGGTTTCAAGTAAGTAGGGAAAAAATAGTCATCTAATTCCGTTAATCTCTAAACAAGATTTTAAAATTTTTCGGTAACATTGCATTTCACTCCGAAATTAATTTTAGTGCTATTATGATCAGTATTTATTTCACAAGTATGCATAAGCATTTAAAAATTTTAATTGTACTTGGTTATAAATGAGATCTTTAATGGATTTAGCACGAGTTTCAAATTCATACCATCGAGAAAGACTTATAAATTACACAGCAAATGTGTTGAAGGAATTCTAAATACATTGCTGTTTGTTTTATGCCATCCATCTGCCTTTACACTTCACAACAGCAGGCAGGGAAAAAGGCAAATAAAAAAAGAAAGCAATTGGGAGGAGACTTGCCTTTACAGCAAAAACCGTCACATCTTTAATCTTCACAACCCAATGCCAAAAACACTTTACCCTATGCTTGACTCTAGCTAACTAGACTTTTGTATCCCTTTATTTCCTTTCCATATGTACAAGGAGACATACATCGTAAATATTCTTTATGTGAAAACTTCAGCTCGTTTTAAAAGGCGAATTTGAAATTAGAAGACCCTTGTGATTGAATGCACATTTTAAAATCTATATGAAACGTTCGCACTTAAAAATTATTATATCACAAATAACGTGTTGTTGATCAGCATCACTAGATCTTAATTCTCATTGATGAAGGACTTTGATGTAGTTAAATCACCATCATCAGATGATTCCGAGATGCTGTAACCAATTCCAGGAGCACCACTTATGTATGCAGACTGAATTTGCCAATCGTTGCTTCCAAACAGCGTATTATTAGTACTACTGCTTACCAGGAACCCCACGTCCAGAGATTTATCACTTGCGGAACCATTTTGTTGAAACGGTTTGATCATGCTCTGATTATGATTCGGATATTGATCCACCAAATCACCTATATATGAATTTTCAATCAACAAGTTGTTAATATAGAACTAAAAATTCTGCAGTGTTAAGTAATTATCTAATTACAAGTTGCAATGGGAAATAAATATATACCTTGTGTTAACTGGGCCATCTCATTCAAAACTCCTTCGGCTACCTCTAGTTTACACCAATTTAAATATGCTTGTCTCACCGTATTCTCGATATAAGTCTGCAAAATCCAAAGAAATATTAGTAAGAGATTACATTTAATGTTACAAGTCACGCATATATTATAAAAAAAAATTCGATTGTATACCCTATTAAGGTTAATGAGGTCGCGAGTAAGGTACGTTTTGCCATTAATCACAGCCCTAACAACTTGACAAATGGGATTTAGCAGGATGATGCAATTATGTCCACGAAAAATGTACAGCTTGTTGCCCATAACACATGTTCTTGCGTGCTGCATTGTCACTTCCCACATTTTCTCGGACATGCCAGGGCCCAAAATCTGCAGAAAAATTTACAGTAAGAAATTAGTTTATAAAATTTAAGGTGGATTTTGAATTGGATTTAAAGGAAATCTTATTTGAAAATTAAAAATTAAATATGTACCTTTCTAAGTCTCTGGGGCTCGACAATGGACAATTTCAAAAAGTCTTGGACTGTTTTAATGCCTGCAGCCGACAGCTTTTTGTGGAAAGCTCCATCTTTCCCTATCTTCTCAAGACGCCACACTTCATCTTCTAACATTGGTGGATGATGCTTCTTGTACACTTCATATATATGGAACCAAAAAATATACTAATATTAGTTAATTATTTATTCAAGCATACATAAGACAATTTGATAAGAATGATGCAATTGCAAGTCTTAAATGAAATACGATTTGGACAAAATGAATCCTTGACTCAGACAGAAATAAGACACAAGGTGTTAACAATAACCTAAAACTTTGAATATAAGATAATAGAGGAAAATGATTTTTTAAAATCAAGTCAAAATATGATGATTGCGCGTTCCTGTCATTATTGACGCTGAGATCCATACAAAATTCTATATGACCAAAATTAAAATTTAATAAGTTGTTGACTAAAGACTACATACAGCCTGCCAGATGTGAATGGATTAAAGCAATTTTTTTTCCCTAAAATATTTCATTGGCCTTTGGGCACAGCTTCGTAAATATGTTTATACCACTGTCATTTAAGTTCGAGTAATAATAATATAAACTTTTTCAAAAAATTCAAGGTTACATTTAAATTTTTAAAAAGTTAACAAAATATTTCACATAAAATAATACTTTTTCCCCTACAGTTTTAAGATTTTATCACTTATCTCTACAATTTTCATAATATTCAATTAATTTAATGTTAAACTTTTACAAAAAACTTATCTCAACCACAAAAGCTATGGAGAAAAGTATTATTCTCCCTTTACTTCATGACATCAGATGGTGGGGATAATCATCGTATGGGGACTTAACCAGTGGCTCTATGATTGCATCAATGGGACCCCATAAGTTTGGCATAATTGTAAGAACAAACTATATAGAAATGGAACTTTTGCTCTTTGTTTGACTAGACTTGATTGAATTGTTAGAATGTGAGGAAGGGAATGCTATTACTCTAATCTAAAATGATGCTGAGATATTGTGATGTTCAACTGTTCCATGTGGTACCAGCAATTTCAGCAGAGATTAAAAGCCCAAATTAACCAATAATTGTTGGTTTGCTAACATATAATGTTGAATTATATGATAAGCACAACATATAGACTCAAATATGGGCCGTAAAGTAACACACACACATGTATATATATACGTATACAAGTGTGTGTGTGTACACACATGCAGAAACATATATAACTATGAATATATATATAATTTACCAAAAAATATTTACTAGAGTTTTCAACAAGTCTTAATTTGTAATTTAAATGCAAATTTTATAATTAAAATTTTCTTTCTTTGAGAAAAACATCCAACAGAATAGAATGCATGCAAAAGGAGTATTCAAAAGAGTTTTTTAACTATCCTAATTTAGTATTCAAATCATATCCCAGGACAAAAAAATTGTATCAAACAGTTAATTTTGAAATCTATTTCAGACAGGAAGCTGCCCAAAATACAAACAGGCTTGTTTGGCTTATGTGTAGAAAACCAGATACAAGAGAGAGGAGGAAGAGACAGTAGGCGTGTGGGCTTTTGCAAACGCAAGGGGGGTCTGACTAAAGATATATATTTTCATAGTAATAAATCATTGATTTGAATACAAATGACGATGGGCGGTTATCACCAACCCCCTATTTAACAAAGACAACAAGGTCTCAAGATTACAAATTGATAATATATAAAACTCATGTGAAGCTCAATTTTAGTGAAAGGACGTGAACTAGTTGACTAACACATCATTAGAGGTATTATTAAGAGAGCAGACTAATTATTTTAACATAAATGCCACTTATTCTACAAAGATAATCCAATTATGCACACATATCTATATATCTATATCTATATATATATATATATATATATATATATATATATATATATATAGAGTATGTATGTGTATGTCTGTGTATGTATGTATGTGTATGCATGTATGTATATGTCTGTATGTATATGTATGTATGGACGTATATATATGTATGTCTATAATGACAAAACAATTAGATGATATGTTCATGAATTAATGCATTTAAGTATTCTTAATTTTATATGTAAGTAAAGATGAGATATATGTACTTACATTCTCCACGATGATCTTTGACAACAAAAGCATCAGTAATGGCTTCACATATTCTAACACCTTCATAATTCCCACGTGCCACTTTTGCTCCAATTCTGAACTTGCGGCTCCTAATCCAGCTTGAATTGTCCGTAAACTCGATGTCTCCGATCGGCGCAACGCCGTCTCTGGCGGTGACATTTACGTCACCAGTGAGCAACGGCCGCTTGCCGGTTCTCTCCTTCACAATATTGCTTTCAAAATCTTCTGGACTCCAATAATCCCGGTCCCCCGGAGGAAAGTCTCCATCAAGAACAACTAATTCTATTTTGATTGGCTGAGGGAGACTGACCGGAGCAATATGGCCGTTCGATCTTATGTCCACAACAAGAATTTGAAGTGGGTTGTTCTCGACGACGGTGATTTTGCTTCCGGTAAAGATTGGGAGTGAAAGTTTTTGACTGAAAATAAGTTTGAGGCTTGATGGTTCAAGGGCTTGAATGCGCAATGAAGGAGACTTTGTCAATGAACGGCAAGGATTGTATTTGCTTACACCACGCTGCACTTCTTCATTCACCTGATCATATCATGAAGTAAACCATGAGAATTTTTACTACAAATTACAATCAAATATATATATATATATTCTTTACAATTATGTAAGTATATTATTTCATGTTGCTTAGGGTTTATGTGAATACAAGCAAAATAGTTGTTAAATATGCAAATACATAATAAATATGCTTGGATTAGAATATTCATATGAATACCTAAACTAACCATTCTTACGGTTGTGTTGTAGAAATTAATATTGAACTCCATTAATTGTTAAAGAAAATAATAGTAGTTCAGATTAAATTTTTATAATTTTAAAGATAGGATTCTGCAAATCATCAAGATTTCGTAATATTAGAGCTTAGCATATACCACTTGTCTAAGCAAAGGCTCTATCGCTGAAAAAAAGTTCTGAAAGGAATTCACCATGACTACTTCTCCAATTACACTGTCATATAGAAAAAGGAAAAAGCTTAATTGAAAAGCATGATTAATTGTAATTAATTAAATTTCATGAGATAAGAAATTAACTCGATCAGAAAACGAACAAGAAATTAAGTTAGTGAAAAAATTTGATCACATACGAAGCAAAAGAAGGTCTAGTCCTGGTTCGCTTTTCGGGAGGCTGTTCCGGGTCGGATCCATTAAGAAACCGTTTAGCAGCCATTTAGATAACGTTTAAAGAATCAGAATCAGCACAAGAAATCTAGCAGCTGAGTAAAGAAATTAGAGAGAGAGAAAGAAATGAAAGGGAAGTTGTTGGTTTAGGGTTAGGGAAGAAATGGGGGGTTTTTATGACAAAGATTATGAAGAGTATAAAGATTGAATACTTATTATAAAATAACATAAATGAAGCTTCGAGGAATGATAACAGAAGCAACTTAGCAAGTGTTCAATTTGTAATGACCTAATGCATATGATGTATCGACTTTGACGTCAACACTACTCCTAAAAGTCAACCAAATCATCACTCCTCCCTCTAAAGTTCAGCTTAATCATAAGAAAATTATTTTGTATTCAGTGTTAACTTAAATTTTCCGTCGATTTTTTTAATAAATTATTATTGAATAAAGAATGTATATGTAATTATATTTTATTTGTATATTTCTATAACAAATAATACTAAGGTGACATAGAAATTTCAAAAGATTGGCACAATTTACATAACTAGTAAGCATAAATTCCTTATGAAAGTACCATTCAGAGAACAGAGACTACTTTAAATGGCAGGAAAAACCCGCCCGCGTGAAAGTTGGTCAAAAGTTTTTTGTTTCCGAGAAGGATCATATTATTGGAATCAAGCTGAAGGGTCCGCAGAACTATTGGTAGCTATTTATATAGCCAATCGATTATTTGCGTACACGTGTTTCGCTTTCACCTTCACCACCATCATGACCAATTGATTGATCATTTGATGCAAGCAAATTGAGGAGGCTTTTGCTATGCACAGCAATCAAGAAAATCTTTGCAACTCTTGTGCTTTTGTTAACAATTTATCAACTCTATCAACTCAACTAATACCACCTGAATTATGGAATTTTTCCTTGAATAAATGGACCATTTATTTTTGTATTGCTTCCTTTTGCGAATACCACAAGAGAAAATGATGCCTAATTATGTGACACAATGAGCCCAAGACGAGTCATCAAAAGAAATGTATTTTTTCCTCTTTTGGGACAAATGGCCAGTTAGCACTTTCCGGGAAGCTTTGGAAGCATCTCCTAGCAAGTTAATGCCGGTCAAGAGGGTCCCAATTGTTTCTTGCTGAAAGATTAAATTGACCGTGATTCAGGGAGAAAAAAAGAAAAAGAAAATTACCAAAATTATGACCAGTAGGGGCTTTTCGTTTTATCCTTTATACCCTTTTGCTTGGTTTCATTTTCCCTACCACCAAAGCTTTCAAATACTAATCCAGGTCCTTGTGTAACACTTTCACTTCTTTTTCAGCAAATAGAGGCACGTTTTCTAGAAGTGACAATTAATGCTGTAGTAGTAGTAATAGTAATCTTTCTATTTAAAAATTTGAATTTTTTGGTTTGAAAAAGAAAAGGGTATGAATGGAAATGGCATCTCTTTCACTAAATACCAAACTTTAATCTTTTATTACTAATTACTCAAATTCGGGTGCATTCACGGCCAGTTGAATTATGCTAAAAAACAAAATACAAATTTTAAAAACCTTTTGAAAGCCACTCTTGTAAAAAATCTTTCAATTATACATCCAATCAAAGAATGAAATGAACCAATATGGAATTACAAATGATTGAACAAACAAATATTTACCAATCGAATAATCAATTCAAAACCCAAAAAAGGAAAAAAAAAATCATATATTCAAATCAATTGAATCCCATGACCTTAGGAGCAAACCTTAGCAACCTATCAAGAGCACTGGGCAAGAACTTTCTTGCAAACAAGAAGCAAATATTAGTCCTTTTCGCATTGTGCTCACAATGGCCACCACTCCTTAGCCTCTTCAAAAACTCAATTGTCACATCTCTTCTTTGAAATTTAGCTGGGTGAGGTCCTCCCTTGGACCAATCAACCCATGTCAAGCTTCTATTTGAGTTCCTCTTCCAAAATTTCACGCTCACAAATGTTGGCAGGTAGTGTTCATCAGCGTAGCAAGAAGACTTGCAATATCTCTTGAATGTCGCAAAATATTTTTTATCGGAAATTACCTCGAGGGCGAGGGCCCGGTCCATCTCGAACCACTGCGAGCCCTTCCGCCACTGTTCGAGCCGGATCGCGGGCCTCATTCGACGGTTGTACCGGCCTCGGCCCACTGGGCCGGGTAAATCGTAGGCCTCAATGAAAGTCTTGCTTGAGTGTACGAGGTAGTCGTAGATGGTTGAGAAGTTGAACAGGGGAATGCACGACTCTGAGAGGAGAACAAAGCGTTGGTTGGTGAAATCAAGTAAAGCATTGGCTAGCAGGCGACGTTCTGCTTCGAGCATGCTAAATTTTCCCCATTGCACCTCCTACATTGTTGAGTTATAAAACAAATTAAGTAAAAATTAATATTTGGGGTTCAAATGAAATTTTATGTTCGTGGGCCCAACAAACAGGCCCAAGATAATTTAGGGGAAGCTAACTTGAAAAAATGTTAGAGAGAAGACACTTTCCGGTTTCCCCTACATTTTTTTTTTCATTTTGGTGGCGTTTTTTTTTTTTTTAATCTAAATAGATATGAATTAATGTGAATTTTAAATAGAGCTAAATACTTGAATTTGAATAACATTTTTGTTCTTTTGTCTAAATCTTTGATGATAAGTATTAAGCTTTTTTTAAAAAAAAATTAAAAAATTTATTTTTTTTTAATTTAAAAAGTCTTAAAATTAGTATTTTTACATTTAAATGTTAAATCAATAATAAATATCTAATGAACATAAATAAAATAGTATTTTATCATAACATAAATCATATTCAAGTGAACACACCCCTTTAATATTCTATATTCAAACATGTTAATCAATTTTTTTTTTTTGTAGTTTATGATGTATTATATGAAAAATATTCATAAAAAATTGTAAAGATAAATAGTGCTAATTTAAAGAATATAAAAAAAAAAAGAAAAATCGGTTAATAACTTAATGATTAAAAATTTTTATTAAGTTAAAAAAAACTTAGTTGATTGAAATTAAGTGAATTAAGTCATTAAGTTAATAAAAAAAATGCTCCTTTAGTTTTACAATTTATCTCTTATATTTTTTAATAGTACTGAATTTTTTTAAATAAAAAAAAAAAGGTACTTAGTGTGGCTGAGATAAATTTTCCTATGGAAGTTTTGACATCAATGGTCAATTAAACATTATAAAAAGTGTAGGAAAGTGATTAAATCTAGTAACTTTAGGGGAAATTTGTTATTTCCCAAGCAAACTTTTACTTTTTTAATTTGTTACTTAATTTCTTTAATTTCTAACAACTTTTTGCTTCATGTCCACACTTGTTTTCTTTTTCCTTTTTGTGCAAGTGGTTATGGAGAAAGCACGAAGAAAGGAATGTTAAAAAGTGGAGCAAGAATGTAAAAGAAATGGAATCAGGAACCATCTGAAAAGAGTTTTTTAATGAGTTGGAAAAGGAGTAGAATCAAAGCAATGCTTGAAACTCTAACAGTGAAAAATCTAAACTGTCAAATAACGTTTGATCTTCTTTTTTTTTTTCTAATTGGAAAAAGGGAATTTTTTTTCTTTCTCTAAGCATAACAATAACACATATTAGAAACTATTCCTCTCATTTAAGTTTATAAAATAATGATAAATGAAAGAAAATTATGCTAAAATGGTTCAATCATCTACAGCCCTTTTCTTTTTCTTTCTTTTTTTTTTTTGTTTGTGTGTGTGTGTGTAATACAAATAAAAGAAAAATTTTCCACTAAAAACTATGACAAAATGTGGGACCTTCGCTTTGTTGAATTTTGACTCATCCCCTACAAGAAGAGAGAGTATCTATCTAACGTGAAAGTAAAGGGTTCCAGCAGTCACGTTCATTAGTTGGGGACCCATCTGATAAAAATGGACATACTATGTCCTTATTTGTAAGAACATAAAAAACAAGGGATCTAGATGTTACCACACATTGAAATATTTCTTCCCTCTTTGTAGATAGGGTTCCGAAGAATCCATTTACTTCATTGATACTGTAAGAATGAACTGTCCAGTAATATTCAAGAGGCACTTAGGCTTATATTCTTGGCAAAATATTTATTTTTAGCTTTGAATGAATTTATTCTTCATATGTTATAATTTATAAACGACTAGAGACACATGAAATTAATGCCAATCCATGCCATGCATGTGTTACACTTGTTCTTACAATAAACCACAAATTTTGTCAATAAATGTTACCCAAACAAATTAAACAATTTCAGATTTTTTTTTTTAAATAAAATTTTGTTGAATCTTTAAATCTTAAGGTCAGATTCATAGTTTCTTAAAATATTTTATCTTTCCAAGCTGGCTCATGCAATCAAATTCCTCGATGCAAGCATGTTCTTATCATGGCTTCTCATGTCACAATTTCATTGGCCTGTATATGTTAATTTCAAAAGTAATACGAAATAAATTATTATCAAGAAAAATTGTTAAAAATTCGTGACTTGAACTGGACAGCGTGATCACCAGTCACCAACATCCATGTCTTTCAAGTAAATCTGGAATATAATGTATAATTTTAAAATTAATTAATTTATCGATTTAGGTGTTTAATTAATCATCCTTGATTTTCTTTCTTTTTTATTTATTTATTAATTAGCCTACAGTATATACAAAACATGTGCTAGTCCAGTTCCCTACTGAACCGGCTTATCCCTCCAAATGGGACATATGGGTGCATTAACTACGACAATATAATAAGTTTATCCCAATCTTAGAAACTGACCAACGATTAAGCTTTTCAAAGGAGTGAAGAAATGGAAAACCGTTGGTATTATCATAATATTTCGCATCAATTAATTTGTTGGAGTGACCTATGAATTAATTTATGAATATTTAAGGATTCCATAAATGAA
Organism: Murraya paniculata; assembly: GCA_030449075.1. Lineage (NCBI taxonomy): Eukaryota > Viridiplantae > Streptophyta > Magnoliopsida > Sapindales > Rutaceae > Murraya > Murraya paniculata. The sequence continues at coordinate 2,885,058 of JAEVFN010000012.1, read as the reverse complement.
AAATAAATAAATTATGCATGGAGTACTTGTAGGGACAATGATCTCAAATTACTAGGTAAAAATGAAAAAGAAAAATATGAATGTTATTTACTAACCTTGCTCGGGATTCTCCGGCCATGAAAGACTGAACTTTGAGGCACTGTGCCATTGAAGGACGGACTTGAATGAACATAAATGGAGTAAAGCCCTTCGTGTCCATGAAAGAATTTTTCCCAAAGAGGAGCCAAGGTCACAGCACCTCTTGTTAAAAACAAGAATGCAACTTTTGGGACACGCTTGAACGGATACTCACGAATATGAGGAGCCATTGATGCCCTCCATAGCAACTCTTGTTCATTCATATCATGCATGGCATTATTGTTATTATTATTATTATTAGGCCGCAGCGAAACGTAGTCGTTTAATCCTGTTCGGGCGGTGGCCACCGTCGTTTGATTTCTTGTTGTCGAAATAAGATGTAAAGCTGGTGAAGAAGGCTGCATACTTGGTGGAGGAGATGATGGAGAAGAAAGTTGGTGGAGTTGATCGTCAAAGCTGAACAGGGAAATGTTTTTGAGATGAAAACTTAGGGCTATGCCTAGGGCGACACCGAAGCCGAAGATAACAAAGTATGAGAAGAGATTTGGGAGATGCATCTGCAGATTGAAGAACAACTTTGTGATTGAAAATGGTGGTGGGTGTTGCTGTTGATGTTGAATTGTGTTCTTCATTGAGAGAGAGATATTGAAGAACGAATATGGGTTAATTTGGAATGGAAATAAATGTTTGGGTTTAAAGGTTTATATATGTATATGGTATAAGAGAAGGGGATTCATTGTACGTTGTAAGCTTCAAGAACCTTGTGCCGCCTGCCGACCCCGTAAAAATATTCTTGTAAGGCGTTCTATATACAATTTTGTCAAAATTAATTAATGAAAGATTAATTATGGAGAATCTCAAACTTGTGATTATCAATAAACAAATATCAAATATGCATTCCATTTTTGATAAATTTTCTCAAGTCAACAATGCAAACTTGGGGGAGTTGAATAAAAGAGCAACCGGGCAGATTTTATTTGAGCTAGGGGCGCATAATGGATCCCAAGTCTTCGTAATGAGATAGAAAAGTGAAAAAATTTGCCGAATCCAAGCCACCAACATTAGCATAATTAATATTAATATGAAAGAGAGAGGCAAGTTCATCAAAATAATAAAAGTTATTCTCTGTTCGGACTTTGAAATTACAAATTTATACCTCCGGAATCGAGTGAAAGGACTTGTTCAAACAGTTCATAGTTTTACAACTATAAATGTTAGATTGATTTGGTAAGAGGGATGTGGTTGCGGCCTCTAATTAAACCAAGTCCAATGAAAGCTCGCCCTGGGATAGTTACTCTCAAGAGGGAGAAGCCAACTCCAAAATTTGGTTACCTCAATACTCTAGTGACATTTTTTTAAAAATTTTCTTAATCAATTTTCTGAAAGTATCACTTCTTGCTAATATTTGATTATTACCTCTAACCCAACTGCCAACCCCAAATGAAATGAAAATCAAAGTATCCGCATGGGGAAGAATTAACTGATGATAACGTCAGGCCAAAATATGGCAATACTCAGCTAATTTATCTAATTAGTTAGGAGATTATTACGCATTGTGCACTTCAAAAAAATTTTTTGAACACTTGTGCACTTTAAATTTAGTTCAGCAGTAGGGAATTTTTATTGTTTAAACTAATGGAGTAGCAATCAAAAATTGCGTCAATTTCGGTCATTTAGTCAAGGTTTCAGATCTATCCTGCAATTCTCTTCCCTGTAAGCATCCACTTATTGAATCCAGTACCCAATTTCTCTCAACAAAATATGCACGAAGTGATCAGAAACAAAGCATTATCCAGCAGCTAACAAATATATCAAAACTACGATCAGATTTCTGATCTGATCAACAAGTTCCGGATCAATACTAGCACCTTCTGGAATTATACCGTGTCAGGGAACACCATAATGACCATCAAGTATCAACAACCTAGTAACAATCAATCTCAATTGTTGAAACTTTTTACTCAATAAATCAAATTCACAAAGTATGAGATGTAAAACGACTCCCAAAGATTAAAATTCAAAACAACCACAAGCCCCAACCGAAAAAAAAAAAAAATTATAAATCTACAGAAGAACTAACCTAACAACTCAAGGTGTTAGAATACAGGAAACAAAATTGACCGAGTTCCATTGAATTGAAAAATTTAGTGCTACAAAAGGAAATCAGGAATCACAGTTTGTGCAACCACATTCAAGGGCTCATCGGCTCTTTGGCGAGCTTTATGCTTACCACGGTGATGATTACTCTTCCGCTTTTCTTTCTGACTATTGTCTTCTTTTTCTTCACCATTCTTTCCTTGAACCTTTTTTCTTCTCTCTTTTCCATGGCTACGGTGTTTGCTTCTTCTTGAGCTAGTGCTGACATGATCAGGCATCTCCTCACCTGGCACAATTTCTATTGATTCCAGAGAAAGGTCAGCATTCAATTTCTCCTTCCCTTTGCTCTTGCCAGATGGATTCTCAGAGTGGTTACTTCTTGATGAACTAGGTGCAACATCGCTGCCTAAAAGAACATCCCGCACAATACCTGATAGCAAATCACCCTGCAGCTCAGGCCTCTTGGCTGCTATAGATATCTCATCTCCATCTAATTTTAGCACCACAGGCCTAGGCTTTGCCTGGTTTGGCTTTTTCTTTGGGACAAGTGACTGTTCTGTGAGCTTAAGTAGATCTTCGGCATCATCATTGAGTTTATCCGGTGACATAAGTTCATTGGCAGGAGGATAATCATTTGATGCAGCTTCAGTCTTCTCAGATGCAAGATAATATAAGCCATGCCGTTTACGGTGTTCAGCAAGCAAAGAAGTGGACTCATGTGAAGGTTCGGTCTCATCTTTGCTCTGGAGGTTAGTTCTGGAAATATCAGCAGCTTCCCCATGAGGAGTACTGCTGAGAGAAAATGAACTTGACAAAGGCAATTGGATGTCGCCACAGATTGTTTCCAAGTCAGCTAGGTTTTCCTTAAGCAGTAATCCATCGGGTACAGGAACCCTATCCTGTGCACTTGTTGAGACTGGACCAAGCTCCTCAGAAAAGGCATCACACATCAATTTCACAACCCTAGAAGCTTCTGTTTCAGCCCTCGCTAAATTCTCTTTCCCCTGGACTACAGGATTCAGTATTTCTTGCTTTATCAAATCAGTGAAGCCAAGTACATTCCTTACTCTCTCTTGTATTTCTACATCATGGCTTCGGGACAGTGGACCCAGAGCTAGCTCAACTATATTAAACAGGTTTACAATAGATTCTTGTGTGAAACTGTTCCTTCCCAGAGAAGCAGACGTAGATGCCTGACCGCTAGAAACAGTTACATCCCGACCATTTTCAATAGAAAGATCTCCAAATGATTGATTTCTATTTCTTGGGTTGAAGCTATTATGCTGTTCATTGAAGGCAGAAGCTTCAGATGTTGCTAAACCAGAATTTTCACCGCTCTTCCTTGCAGGGACTGATTCTGGAACTTCTGATGGAAGATTATCAGGATTGACAGAGGAAACATTTTCCATGTGCAAGAGGTAAGAGTGTATGCAAAAGATTAAGACCTTGAAAGCAGATTGAACATACACTGCCCTGATTGAGGGCAGCAAGAGATTAGTACGGGGTTGTAACAGTGCCTCCATTAGTTCAAATGGATTCCTTGAAAACTCAACATACTCCCCAGACACCCAAGCAGCGGCACATAAAATCCTATGTAAGAAAGGATTACCAAGTAAAGCAGGATCAATAAGAAGATTACGACAGACATGCACAAGTGCTGGTCTAACATCCTTGACCCTCATAGCAATATCAATTATCTGATGTTCGATTTCTTCACCCTTTTGGCAATGTGGAATTCTCACCATTTCCCCAAGAAGTGATGCATACCAATCAAAGTCAACAATAACCTCATATAAATTTCTACAACAAGTAGACAAAATCGAACCAAGAATCTCATTGCAAAACTCAGGGTCAGATTTAAGTGCATAGTTAACTAGAACCCTGGATATTTCAGCCACATTACTCTCAGACACCATTGACATCAAAAGACGCAAAGACTCAAGCTTAATATTATAATCCCCATCGCTCAAAGACTTAATCACAAAATCCTTATTCTCCAACACTGCCCACAAGTGGTTCGGTGCAATAATCGAAAGTGCTTGCAACCCAAGATACTTTAAATTCAGATCATCATCAACCAAAAACTCCCGAACCTTAACAACCGCAAGCTTCACTGCAGATTCATACTCACTCAAGCTACTCAACACAGTCCTAATACACTCAAAAAGCAATGACTTGGCCTCAGTCCTCCTCATAAGTTCACATATTGGCTCAACAACCCTCTTAGCCAACCTAGGCTCTAGAGTAGCCAACTTAGCAAATATCTTCAACACCTTAATCAACAACCAATTATTCTTAGAATCAACCAAAATCTTATAAAACTCTGGCGCTAACGGTAAATAGGATCTGGGGTCTTTCAAACAAAGCTCACAAAACACACCCACAACTGCAGACACAATAACCGGTTCAGAACTCTCTAAATTCTCAACTAAACGCTTAAAACAAACCCTAACAGCATCTGGGTATTTCTCAAAAACCCTTAAAACAACCGCAATAGCTTTCTTTTTAATAAAAACCTTACTACTGGACAACAAAGTAAAAACCTCAGGAGTTAAATCTCTGGCAAGATCAATATTTCCGATTCTCGACAAGCATTCAAGAGCTAAACTGACTTCAAACTGATTGCTACTATTCAGATCTTTCCTCAATTGATTGGTGATCAAGAGAATTACCGGGGTGTCGTCGTTGAAAGACTGGGTGGCGGCGTGGTACCCAATTTTCTTGTAGAAGAACTGGGGGGACGACATAACTTCCACGGCGTGGAAGGCGGCGAACGACATGTCGGCGCCGTGGAGGGAGGAGAGGTAGGAGAGCTTTTGAAGGGCGGCGGATTTGGTGGGGAGGTCAGTGGATTTGATCTCCCGGCGAATCTCTTCGATGGCTTTGGAAATGAAAAGGGATTCTTTGATTTGTTGCTGGCGAATGCCCTTTATCAGGTCGTCGAGATCGCGCTGGAAGAGGGTCTCCATTATCGAAGTGCCCGCCATTCAGCAAATTAAGCCAAGCCAAGAGTTTGCTAGTTTGCTTTTGCTATGAATTGAATTTGAACGGAGGCATATTTGTTTTGTGAGGGAATTTTGATTTTGTTGGAAGGAATTTTGATTCTGTTGGAAGGAATTTTGGGTTTGAGGAGACTGTTGTGCGCGTTTGTTTCGATGGCCTGCAAGTGCAAGAACAAATGAATACAAAAGAGGCGACAAGTTGATGGTGAAGTATTTTTATTTGAAATGATGATGTAATATTAAAAATATATATACATATTTTATTTGTATTTTCGTTTATTTTCTTAGAAAATACAACAATAATAAAATTTTACATCAAACAAACACGATGAATATTGACTTAAAATGAAAAAAAAATTAAAAAAATGAGGGAGTAGGTATTCATTGCTTAATTAAGAAGTGATTTTAATTTTCAGTTAGTCATAGCTCCAACATTCTTGGCAAGATCTATTGTTTCTATTCTAATTTTATAGAAACATATTATCTAAATTTTATTTTAATTGAATTCTTAAATACCATAAGTTCTTTTCTTTTCTTTTTTTTGAGCAATTATATTTTTAGTCCACACGATAATTTAAAAACCACGACAATTTAGGAATAGAGTTTAGAGTTCAACTTTACCGTGACTGGATTAAAACATTTGAAAATTAATTATATGATTCTTTTTTTTTTAATTGTATAGGCTGTAACATGTAAAAATTTTATTTTCATAGTGTAAAATTTTTTTTCCTATTAAGAAATAATTGTACAAATCTAAATAAAACAAAGTCTATAGAACATAAACGAAAAAGCAGGCTCACTTGTTTCTAGCAATGGAAAGAGAAAAGAATTTGTTAAAAAATAAATTAATAATCGTAAAGATACAAATTGTTATAGAACTAATATTTGTGGAATCATATAATTTAAATGATATTTTTCTCTAAAGTTTAAAATTTTGAGAGAACTTGCAGTCTTGTAGGGATTAAAACGAATATTTTACACTTAAAACTCATAATATTATCATTATTTATTTAGAAATTTATTATCATTATTTATTTAGAAATTTATTGATTCTAAAAAATCTGTAAATGCGGTGACATCCTCTTATCCAAGCTGGACTCCACAGCTGACAATAGCTCTCCTTAACCTACTAAATGTGCGTTTTGAGAACATGAAAAAATAGTTAGTAACATACTGTTTTTTTCTTTTTTTCCCGAAAAGGTTAGTAACATACCGTTGGATCAATGTTAAACACCTAAAACTGACCCATTTCACTTGAAATGTTATTATAAATCAAAAGGGAAGAAAGTACCATCACATAACAGATTGGGTCCGTTGGGCGCACTACTTATCGCTATTGATTTAAATTAAAGGACCTAAGAGTGGATTGTATTTTGTATTTAGCCCTTTCTCAGCCCAACTTGCCGTCCGGTAGGCTTGGAACCTAATAAGGCCTTAAGCCGGCTCAAGCTGGCAATTCTATAACAGGCCGAACATTTGGGTTCATCCTCCTTTTATCTTATTCCCCCAAATGATTATATCCCAAGTATCTCATTGCAAACTAGTCTTTGAAGAACTACGTGTTTCTAAATACCTGAGGTCTTAGTGTGTTCAGCCATAGTGATGGCAGAAATTCTCATGGGTACGGGTATTTTTGGAAATTTTTTTTATTTAAGAAGAGTACGGAGATAATTTTATATTCAATTTTTTATTTGAGAAAGGGACGGGAACGAGTTTTTACTTAATTTTTTATTTGGGAAAGGAACGGGGATGCGGTGGAATCCCCATCCCCTCCCCATTTCCCCATTTTAATTTTTAATTTTTATTTTATTTTTTTAAAAAATTATTAGTAAATAAATAATAAAATTTGAATTATTAAAAAATTAAATATTGATAAAATAACAAATATCAATATATTTATATTATTAAACTTTGGGTCTAATTAATAATCTTAAATTTTTATTTAGAACATTGAAAAGGCCGCATAGATTCTGTTAGCCCAATTTTGTTTTAATTATAATATTCATTAAATATTTTAAACTTAAATCTAATAGAACAAGGCTAATAATACATAATGTAGTAGTTAATACCTAATTTCTAATTTTCACCAGTCACCTAAGGACTCCCTGCACCTACAGCCATTAACGATCATCACTATTCATCACTCACATCACGCCACATCCATTTGCATGCCACTATTTATATGTACCACATCACCATTGTTTAGTAGTCGTGCATCACCTACAAGTAATTCTCAATTCTCTCAATTTATATGTTTAATTTTTTGTTATTAATTTCTCTCACTATCACATTTCACAAGTAAGCAAATTTTGTCATTTTGTGTAATGAAAGTGGTGGCCTATAGTTGAAGGCAACGGAGTAGTGGCCTATAGTTGAAGGCAAATGCTTTGTTGATTTTATAAAATTCTTGTGCAAAAACCGTTCTTAATTGAAAATTTAAATTGGTATCATATTCAATTTATTTTGTTTTGTACATTTTTAGGTTAATGAAAGCAAACATGTCAAGTACAACACCACAATTAGTGGATGTGGATGATGATGGTCAAACAAGAAATGTTATTCCGGATGGGTTGTCAAAAAGAGGAAGAACAAGAAAGTTAAGATCTATTGTTTGGGATCATTTTGAGAAAAAAATAATTAATGGGGAACAAAAGGCAGTATGTAACTATTGCAATTCCAAGTTGGTATCAAGACAAAATGATGGAACAAAGCATTTGCATGCCTATATGAAATCTTGTTTCATGAAAAAGCAAAAAGATATCAATCACTACATAACCAAGTTGATATAAAAGTAATTTTTTTTTTATTGTAGGATTATGAAGATTGATAAAGATAATTATTTTGATGATTTTTATTTTGTGATGTGACTTTTGTAATGGATAATGTTAATGTAAGAAATATTGTTAAACTTTACTCTTATTTGAATTTTTTATTTTAATATGATTAAATTAAAATTAAAAAAAAATTGTGTCAGTTATTTGGAGATCGGGGACCCTCGGGGATCCCCTGCTATTATTCAGGGACATGGATTTTCTCAAGTAACTCTATCGGGGACGGAAAGGAGACGGGGACATATGTAAGATATCGGGGATGGGTACGGGAAGGTCAGTCCCCTCCCCAACCCTCCCCATTGCCATCCCTATCCAGCCATGTCACTATTTTAAAACTAAAAGCAAATGACAACTACTTGGAGGGAAATTTAGGTGCTAACGTAGGCCAATAATCTAGTGACACATAGTAGTAGAAGTTAAATAAGGGAATTGGTTTATTTGACTAGGTCACCAAAATAGCTTGCAGGGAACTAAAAGATAAGCGTCCTTAAGAAAAGGAGTAGTTCCAAAATACTCAACATTGAAGGGTATTATCGAAAGATAGATTTTGATGGCTAGAGTCCACACGTGAATAATGCATGCTATCATATAATAAACAAAAATATCTCTGTTTTGGCTAAGACGAGGAAACAGTGGTAATGATGATTCTTTGGCAGAGCAATAAGAGAGCACCACATCGGATATGCTTTACAACACAGTGAAAGGTAGTAGGACTATAGAACTGGGAGGTTGCCATGTGCCCAGCTATGAGTGCAAAAGGTTGCTGGAGGTTTCCTTACCTCCCAAGATTATAAATGCCACCATCAATGGACCATAGACCAAATTACCTAAATGTCCTCACCTGAGGAAGGACAGCCATTAGATGAATGCCACGAATTACTGAAATGGCCCTCAGACACACTGTACAAAAGTTCAAGGTTTGCTCCAAACAAGGATAATGTCTTTTTATCCAGAGAAAAAGGAAAAAAAAAAAAAGAACGAACTCATCTTATTCCTCCTAGGAGCAAAAACGCTATTGCTAAAGCCTCAAGGTCTCTTAAAGGTTGAGGCTACTATTTATTATCCAAAATCTTACTTGAGCATCAAAGTATGGTCACCAGCCTCCGCCGACTCAACCTCTAACCTCAATTGGTTCTGTTTGTAGGTTCACACAGCCCAAACTGAGTGGTTTCATCTTTGAGCTCATTTTATTTTTACCTCCCTCCACCAAACGTTCAATTCCTCCAGTTGTCATTCCCTATTTTGCTAGAGCACACCTCATATTTAGCAAGGCAATTGTAACCCCTTCTAAACTAATTTATTCGTTCTAGTTGGCCCCCTCAAAATCTAACTGAAATAATAACTATAAATTCTTTTGTACAGATTAATGTGACATTAAATGAGTGATTTGACCATGTGTGTGGTATGTGCATTTTAATAACTTTTAAGTATTATATCTTTTTTATTTTAAAAATTAATTTAAAGGTCAAGTTTGGACTTTTTGGTAAGGCAGTAACCCTAATACGAATGTAACCGAATCTTGATTCCTTGAGCTCTGCCTTAATCTTTGACCTTTTAAATTTAGGCCAAAATCTTAAAAATTAGGGTTGGGTCAATCAGGCCAAAAACCAAGTAAGGGATTTTTGCCATCCTTAATAATCATATATCCTTCATAGCAAGTTTATACTGCTTCAAAATCAAAATGATATATATTAATTAGCTTTCCACCTAGGATTTGAAATCTTCACTAATGAAATCACTTTCCTGATCATGATTTTGAGTCGTGTTTACTAGCAATTAATAAAACACTCTCATGCTTAAATAGTGTTGTAACCTTTAGTTGTATGAAAGGAAATTAGGAGAGAAAGCAAATACATTCCTATAATTAATTGTTGTGAACAAATGAAATGATGTACCTAGCTTCAAATTCTTTGAACCTTGTACACTGTTGGATTATTTTACCAAAAACACGTTTTATTATCAGCACTATTATTTATAATTTTTTTTTTTTAATCTTTTGAGTAGGCAAAATCTTCTACATTTAATCAAATGATCAGATAATACTGCCTATCATGTGTGAGGATTATAACTAACTTGATCCCCAAAGTGCAGAATAGGTTTGGTTGGCTAAGGGGTGGTTAGAAAGTCGAACCCATGGGTTAAAATTTTTTTACTAACATGAAATCTAAAGAGACGATGATGCCCATATGTTGTATCTAAGTTTTAGTTATAGATAGCCACTGAGCTGGGTAGCATGTGGCATGACATGGGCACAACATGTGTTCGTATAGTATGGCACGGCACTCGGACGTTCTGGTTGGACACGTGGGACAGTACAGCATGCATGCGGGCTAGATTGGCCTGAAAATTTTAGTCATATGAGCCTCAAAAGCACGACACGATTAGAGATTGATTAAAGCATGATACGTAAAAAAGCCTACGATAAATATATTTCACTTTTTAGTAAAATTAAACTTAAAATTTTATACTTTTACAAATAATTTAAAATTGAATCTTTTGATATATTTTATTAGTGTAAGTTTTTTTAAATTCATTTAATTCTTAGTTAAAAAAATCTTAATTGCTTTTTTTTTATAATTTATTAAATAAATAGATGATATCATGATTTTAATAAATAAAATTATAAATATTTTTATTTTATAAAATATATGTATTAATGTTATTATAGAATATGATATACGATTATATATAACTCAAGAACTTGAGTTTTAAACTTTTAATTCTATTGAATTTAACTAAAAGCACATGGACAAAAAAAAAATTACATGCACTTGAAAAAAGCACGTTAATAACTCGGCATGCCCTTTTAAAAAAATTAACCAAAAAAAAGTTTATTATGCTTTTTTCTTAGGCATGGCCCCCAACACAACACATGTGTCATGTTGGGCCGAGCCTAAGAAAAAAAAATTAGACACGGTATGACATGACATGAAGCACATGATGGACATAGCACGGCACGAGCATGAGCCCGCATGAGCCTTTCTTGGGTTGGGCCAGCATGGCCGTCTAGTTCTAGCGAGAAATCAAGGCTTTAGCACTTTGAGAGAAAAGCAAAATGTTTAAATTGTGAAGAGTTAAAATATAATTTTAGATAGTTATTTTGTTTTTTTTTTTCAATAGGAGTTTATGGATTCCAAATCCATAGAGCATTTGTTTAATGGAAGAGATATTTTTAAAAGAATTTGAAGTTAAATTAATGAAATAATTAATCCAACAAGGGCAAGTTTGTAATTGCAGCTGTACAGGATAAAACATATATTCTGAAAATTTTGGGACATGTAAGGATAGCTGCCCTAGTAGCAGCAAGTCCCTTCGTGGCTCCACCGTTGCTTGGCTTCAGTTTTGCTTGGTTTCAGTTCTAATCAGAAAAGGATCCAATTTGAAGCTTGCGTGCAAATTTAGAAATTTTGTTTCTTTTTTTTTTTTTTTTGTTGTATCTCATGTTACTTAGCAAAAGGGATTCACCTTGCTAATAGGCTAGTGTAAAATATCAAAAAAATTAGCGATCGGGCCACCGTTTCAATCTCTATCTCATTCAGAAATATCTTGAACTATTCATAAATATGATTTTCAGGTATGAGGGTGGGTTCGAGAATTGCTTCTAATTTGGGGATGGGGGTGGGGACCATAATCCCTATCGCGAACCAGCCCCATTGCCATCTCTACTAGTGTTTTTGCAGGACATTGACGTATAATAAATCTTTTTTTGTTAATTTTTACTCAATAGTCTAATATTTTTAATTCGACATATAATTAGACATTCTAGGTCCAACTCTCCAAAACTTTTAATCAGATTGCTAGTTGTCCAAATCATCAGGTCTTATCATAAATTCTCTTTATATCGACTGGAAATGCTTTCAATTGGCACCGTAAATAAATTCCAATTGCTTTCAAAATAATTGAATTGCTGATTCATCAACCTTGAGCAATAGAACAAAATGAATGGTCTTTTCACTACCAACAAATTAAACAAAATAAGTACTCAAATGATCGAAATCCAATCCGTGATCAAGAGAAATACACATTACTTTCCATAAAAGTGACTTCCTTTTTGTTAATGTTGTAATGCTAATCGGACCAGTCAGGGTCTCATCTCTCTAAATATGCTATTCCCAACTAAAAGTTCTGAAATTTGATGATTGTGGGCTTGCTACATTCAATCACAATAATTCAGTTTTCGCATTGTAGCATATCCTTACTCATCTATCAATTAAGTTATCTTCTTTTGAATCTTGCTTTGGTATAAAATTGACGATGATAAGTCAAAAATCAAAATCAAACCGACCCCATTTTCTCCACAAAAAAGGCGCATTGGACTCCGAGTAGCCCCAAAGCAACAACCAATCAACCCCAACTGAAAACCAAGACCAGGCTTGCATTGGTGAAGCCATAAGAAAAGGGAAATGATAGAAATTTTGCCTCCACTTTCGTGTCACCTGAGTGCTGTTATTTGCCACATTAGCCCGTATAATTGAATCTAAAGCAGAATCCCATGACAAAAATGGTGACATGAGTAGATGAGCATTAATTTAATTGGCCATTGTCATTTTACTCTTTTGACTGAAAAAAGCACCATCAATCTTATTTGTTCAGGTGTGTATTATTTGGTTCTAGTGACATGCACGTAAGAAGAAATGGACTCTCTTTTGAAAGCACTCACTTCATGCGCCCAGATAAAGGGCAACTTCTGCCCCCCATTTTCGTTCAATTAGAATGCCCACTTGTCTACAATACTGGCCACTTTGTTGAACATGGCCACTTTAAATTAAGCAATAGAATATTAAACATAGTACCAAGAAAAATTAAGGTGCGATTGTATGAGCAACCATGCGTGTTAAAGCATTAATTAATTCTTCTGAAGTATCTTTATAAACGATAGAAGATATCAAGACAGTGGCAAAAGGCGTCAAGAAAAATGATATGACTTGATTAAGATAAGAAAAAAATAATATTCAGAAAAAGATATAATCACAATTTAAAAGCTTGTACTGATCCAGCAAAAGTGGAGAGGTCTCGCATGAAAAGTGGCTTTTGTTGGTCAATCTTAGTGGATCAATATAAAGATCACCGATTAGTTTAATTGCAAGAACGTGTCTCTTGTACATAATAATAAATTTGACACAAGAACTCAATACCTCAGTTTTAATAATTAATTACTCTTAAAGTCATATTACAGAAAGAAGAACTTTGAAAAAAATGAAATAAGAAATTTCACCCCATTGAGTACAGAAAAAAATTTCATAATAGGTACTTAAATTAGTTTACAAGCAATCCAATAAATTAGTATTGAGATCTTATTGATGGATGAGTAATAATATATCTACAAACTCTTGTACAAACTTATTTTGTACAAACTGATGTGACATGATTTAATTGTTTGAATTAAATATCTCTTGGTCTACATGATTTATTTTTATTATTTTATATTTTCTTTCAACGAATGAATTAATACCAACTTAGTTTATACAAACTAAATTTGTACAAGAATTTGTAGCTGTATCATCATTCATTTATAATTTATAGTCTAATTATAAAATTTAAATGAAGCCCAAACACCCAATTGAATAGAATCCATTAAACAAATGCTCAATAGAATGAAATCCATTAAATTCATTCTAAAAAAACAAAACAAATATTTAAAATCATGTTTTCACTTTTCCCAATTTGGACAATTTGCTGCCTTTCTCTTAAAAACAAAAAAGTCTTGATTTCTAACTAAAAATTTTGACACAGCATATAAACATCACTGTTTCTTCGGAGCGGAGTATTTGTATAGGAAAACCAAAAACAACATTCTATAAGTCTAGAACACAAAAATCAATTGCAAATGTATTAAATAAAAATATTAATATATAAATATTACAGTAAATAGCACGGTCGTCCGTATTTAATTTTCTTTTTCCGAGCCCTTCTTAGAAATAGAAAGCAATCACTGAGTTAATTACGGAATCTCAAATCCCTCTCGATGCTGAGAATTTTCTTTATATATTCAGGCCCATCAGTGATTAGGCTTGCCTCTCCCTATGTATTTTATTCATTATTTGTATTTTATATCGGAAAATAAATTTGTCCTCGTGAATTCGATTTTTCACCTACGCCACTAACATTGGATATATCGTCACCCAACATGCATGTTCTTGAAGCCATAAATAATGAATTTTTTAATTTGTTGCCTAATTAGCTTAATCTAGGGACGCAACATCCTTGAAGGTAGGAGATGTTTTAACTTTTAATATGGTTTATGTTTGGCTTTCAAGGGTCGATTAGTCAAATAATCAATTACTCAAAGGAAGGAATGTGTCGTCCAAACGACGACGTGAGAAGGCCTGAGATAATCAAGCGCTAACTAATATGCGACACGCTCCTCGCACAATCATCTTGTGCCCTCTTAGCGCCACACTAGACCACCAATCTTAAACCCGTATCCATTATTATGTTTTCATTTTCAGTCAATTCTTACATTGACGACCTTGAATATGACAATAATTTATTCCCCTCTCGTTTCTTCAAGTTCATAATTTCTTTGAAGGACTAAGTTGTTTCTCTCTTCCTTTTTATTAGGAAACTTTGATCAAAGAAGTCTGCATGTACATTTGAACAAAATGTGGATGTTGTAAGGGTGTTGTTGTTCCTCTATTTATAAAATATCACGCACGCACCCGTAATTTTCTTAACTAGAATTCACGTATGATTTGAATTTATATTAAGTAAAATAAAAATTATCCTTCACATCTTTTAAGAATATCGAAAAGTGCAAGCACGCATCATGAATTTATGATAATATCTTAAAACCACCTAAGTTTTAATTTTATATCAATTAATTATTTTTCCGTTAAATTTATAGTGATTACTTATATTTTTAATATTCTTAAAGTGGTTGTGAGATAATTTTATTAATTAAAATTCACATAAATAATTGTGAATTAAAAAATAAAATTATAATTAATATAATTATACACTGTCATTAAAAATATACATCACTTAGTATTAACTGCTTCGCAATTTTTCCCATTTCTTTTGCACAATATCGGCAGCCTAGCAAGTGGCCTTCACACACACACTTGTCTGTGTCTCTCACTCACACAAAACGACGTAGTAATCATGCTTTTTTCCTGCTTTATCGGTTTATCCAAAACTCTTATTCCCCCCCCCCCCCCACCACAACGTGCTCTCCACCTTCCCTTGAAATTGACCGCCGTTTACTTACATCAGCATCCCCGTGGCAACACCTCTCCACGTGGCACCAAGTCAACTATATAAACATTACAAATTGTCATCAGGTAATCAGTTTCGTGAGCAAATTAAAAATAAAAAATAAAAAACTATAAAAAAAATAAATTTATTTTGCAACCAAACCAAGCAAACACCTTAGCTTTTCTCTACTCGCCTCTCCTCTCCGTGTTCGAACAAAAACAGAACGGAAACTTTTTGCACATAACGACAAATAGAAAAATGACGACGTTGTTGCCGGAACTGCAGCGGAGAGACGCCATCGTCACAGAATCTGTCAAAACGACGTCGCCGTCGTCTTCGAAGAGCTCGGAGCAAGACAAAGAAGACGACGTCGACTCGCCGATTTTGATCTTTTGTTTCTTCCACATAGCGGTGCGCAATGAGCTCGACGCGCTTCACCAATTGGCCATGAACTTCGCCACTGGTCACCGCGTCGACATTCGCTCGTTGTTCGAACGGTACCGTTTCTTGCACTCCGTTTACAAGCATCACTCCAATGCTGAAGATGAGGTACAATTTTTTTGAAAAGAATTAGAATCATTGTGGCTGTATAAATGTTGTAAGATACTGGTTTGTTTAGTGTAATATATTTTTTGGCTATTAATTTTAAATTAGTCCGTGAGCTGCTTTTTCATTGATTTAAAACTTTTTTTACTTGTAAGTTTAAAATTATATTTTTAAAAATTGCTGAATTTTAAAATATTTAGCTTGCTTATTATATTTTACATTCTTGTTGATACATGCATGTTGCAAAAAATTTGTACTGTGAAAGCTGATATTGCAAGGCATTTAATTGTGTGTTCATTTGTTCTTTCAAAATTTCAGTTAGTTAAATTTAATGATAGGACTAATTCCATATTTTTAAATGGATAATTCAAAAGAAAAATGAAAATACAGCTTGTACTTTTGCACTGCTTTTACTTCAGTTTCTTTAT
Source organism: Murraya paniculata (assembly GCA_030449075.1). Taxonomy (NCBI): domain Eukaryota; kingdom Viridiplantae; phylum Streptophyta; class Magnoliopsida; order Sapindales; family Rutaceae; genus Murraya; species Murraya paniculata. Next base: position 2,868,882 of record JAEVFN010000012.1, on the reverse strand, counting down.
AAACACTCTTGTCTGTCAATTTTCATTTGGGACTTATTTTACGTTCTCCCTCTGTAATCTTGCATTTCCTAAATTCATTTTTATTACATTTCCCACAAAAGAAGAATAAGAAGGAAACACAAATTTAAGGAAACAAAAGTTTAATCTTTTTATTTTATATTGAAGTGGGATTCAATAGTGCTATGCCTCTCGATGTAGTGTATCAATGCATTTATTTTATTTGAAAATTCCTCCATGTAGTTTCCTTGAAAATGCAGTGATTTATTGTGAAAAGCACAGCAAATTTTCCTAATAAGATGGTTCCAAACTACGCGAGAGAGTGGGTGGCTAGGGGAATGTTTATAGTTATGTTTTTTGTCAAACAAAGGGCATATTCCTCTTGCTTGACTTGGGTCATACCTAAGTTTTTGATAGCTAATAGTAATCCTATAGGATGGTCACTTTTGGTATTTAGCGTTGCAAACTTCTGTTTCTGCATGATATTTTACGTTACTTGAAGGTACGTGTATCTGCCGTTAGGTAACGCACTCCTAGTGTTTCTTTACTAGGTATATTTGATTTTCTACCTTTACGAGTTAATAAACATCGATAGACAATTAACAACTATGTTTTATACATAATGTAATGCTTGCAATCAGCCGTTGAGCCTAAATGTGTTTTGTGTACTTTTTTCCAATTGAAACCGTATATATAAAATAAAAACTTTTCGTAACTGCTGCTTCTTGTGCTTCTCGAAGTGAATTTCGGAAAGTTCTCTTCAGCTCTTGTTAATGATAACAACATGGAGCATATGTGCTATATTTCTATTGCTTTTACCCTGTTATCGAGAAGGGATCTTATAGTCACATGACTTAAATTCCCTTTCCTAATCTGCTATATCCACCTTTTGGGATAAAAAAGAAAATCTAATATATCAGAATTTATGACTGAATGATTTTTTTCTGAAAAATGCAGGTCATCTTTCCAGCTCTTGATATACGTGTAAAGAATGTAGCAAGAACATATTCCCTTGAACATGAGGGTGAAAGCAATCTTTTTGATCATCTTTTTCAGCTGCTGAATTCTCATACGCAAAACGATGAAAGTTTCCCAAAGGAGTTAGCGTCTTGTTCTAGAGCCCTTCAGACATCAATCAACCAGCACATGTCAAAGGAAGAACAGCAGGTACAGCTCCTTCTGGTGACCTTTGCATTAGTTACTAGGTATTTGCAAATTTCTTTGGTTAAACTCTTCTTATTGTAATGAAGAAGTGCTGCAACAACAAAGAGCATAGAAAATTCACAAATTTTAGTGAGAGGTAAAATATTTCTTATAGAAATGTGCTGGGGTTAGATCCTAATCAATAGAAAAGTTGTTTATTTCTTAAATTCTCAAAAAATAAAAAATAATATAACTAGCATATCAGTCATTTTTTATTTGGTATTTATGTTGTCATATATTTCTCGTATTAGGTCTGTTATCTTGTTATCTTTATTTAGTTTGTATGGCATGGGCTGAGTGATCTAGTCGACTTTTGTTGTACTCTTGGCTTCCAGATACGTAATATGTTGTAGATGCACATTTTTTCCTTTCCTTTTTTCTTTTTTTTTTCCCTTGCACTCTCTGTCTTAGTGTAGTATTTTGGTTTTTTTTCACTGGAATTCTCAAGATTCTATGGATGACCCTCAATCAACAATTTCTATCACTCTGGGCTCCATCTTACTTGTTTTAGAAAGACAATGCTATTTTTCCCTCTAAGAACGGAAATAAATGTATTAAAAAACGAATTAATTTTTCCTTCTCCTCCTAGTTCTTTTTCTTCTTCTCTATTCTCTCTCTCTCTCTCTCTCTCTCTATCTCTTGCTATCTCTCTCCTACTCTTTATTTTTATTTTTATTTTTTTTAAATTTCTCCATATAAGGAATTGGATCTTTTATGGGAATATTTAATGTCCCTAGAATCTGTGTTAGTTGATTGGTTACAATTGGTATGTGTAATACTTTTGTGAACAATAAACTTTATTTCATTAATGCAAGACGCCACCAAAAATGATCTGGCAGATTCATTGCTGTAGTACAAGGTGGGGTCAAAGTCCATCTTCATGTAAATTGTCATTAGAAAATGAAAAGTCAAACAAATAAATTATTTACCCCTTCCTTTTCGTTTTGCTAAATTATTGTAACAAAAAAAATAAAAAAAATTATTTTATTATTAATTAGTTTATATAGTAATTGATTGAAGGAGGCATTCTTATCATATTTTGATAAAATTAATTCATATGTTTTAGAATGTTTTGTCCGAAGCACTATTTATTTTGATTATTTGCCTTAAAGCAGAAATTAATTAATTTGATCCTCTTTATTTATGTCAGGTCTTTCCTTTGCTTACAGAGAACTTTTCGCTAGAAGAACAAGCATCTCTTGTGTGGCAGTTTTTCTGTAGCATTCCTGTGAATATGATGGCAGAATTGCTTCCATGGCTTTCCTCATCTATTTCAACGGATGAGTATCAAGATATGCGGAAGTGTTTGAGCAAGATAGTCCCAGAAGAAAAGCTTCTTCAGCAGGCAAGATTTCAGTTTTTTCAGAGGATTAAGCTTTTTGTGAATATCTTTTGGTGGCTGCATGTAGCTAATTATATTACTTTGTTTGTTGAAGGTTGTATTCACCTGGATGAAAAGAAGTGATGCTGATAACACGGGAAGCTGTGTAGATGATTCTCAGGTCCAATCTCCTTTAGATTCTACTGCCAACAGATTGATTCAACAAATGGATAGAATAAACTGTGCATGTGATTCACCGAAGTCTGGAAAAAGGAAACATTTAGAGCCAATTAATGAAGTTTCCAGCATCCATGGGACATATCCTGTTGATGAAATACTGCTTTGGCATAATGCCATAAAACAAGAGTTGAATGAGATAGCCGAGGAGTCTAGGAAGATACAACTTTCTGGTGATTTCACAAATTTGTTGGCCTTCAATGAACGGTTGCAATTCATTGCTGAAGTTTTCATCTTTCACTGGTAAACCTTTATTTTTATGTTATACGGTTATGGAACATTTTCTCGTTCATATGATCACTCAGTGATGTTGAGTGACCATAATTTTCAATCTTAGTATTTATATTCTTCACAAAGGTGTTTTTTTTTTTTTAAATTTATTTTTTTGAAAGATTAATAATCACTATACTGTAGTTGATATTTCTTCTCTGTTCTTCAACTGGAGCATTTGCCCTTGCTGGTTGCAGTATTGCTGAAGACAAGGTTATATTCCCTGCTGTAGATGGAGCATCCTCTTTTTCTCAGAAGAATGTCGAAGAAGAAAGCCGATTTAATGACCTTAGGCTTTTGATTGAAAGTATTCAAAATGAAGGAGCAATTTCTACATCTGCTGAATTTTATGCAAAGTTGTGCTCCCATGCCGATCAAATAATGGAAACAATTGAGGGGCACTTCCACAAAGTGGAAGATCAGGTTAGCTTTCTCTGTCCGTATAGGAAATTTTTATCGATTTTTGTTTGCCGCTGTGAGTTTGCACTACAAGTTTCTGTGATACTGAAGTAATGCTATAAAGTTTAATGAATACTTTTGGGGTAACCAGTAGTGTGATTAGACAGGAAAGTACTCCAGATTCTATTTTAAAATTTCCTATCAGATTTCATACTAATGTAACGAAATATATAGGGGCTGCTCTCTCCAATATTTAATTGGTATTGTACTATAATAAATCTTAGGAACCGATATCCTTTTTCCTTGCTTGTATAGGTTCTCCCGCTGGCCCGAAATCACTTTAGCTTCAAGAGACAGCGGGAAATTTTGTACCAAAGCTTGTGTGAAATGCCATTAAAATTGATTGAGCGTGTTTTGCCATGGCTCATGGGGTCATTAACTGAAAATGAAGCTAGGAGTGTCCTCAAAAACATGCAATCTGCTGGTATTATATTCATCCCCTATATTGTAACATGACAAAAGGTAAATTATATCCAAGAAAATTACCATTAAGTATATGACCCTAATTTTGCATACTTCTTTGATTTAGCTCCAGCAACAGATACTGCTCTCATCATACTTTTCTCTGGCTGGGGATGCAAGGGCCGCAACCAGAGCCTATGCTTGTCTCCAAATGCAGTCAGTTGCTGTCCTGTGAAAAGGTTCACTGACATTGAAGAAAATTTTTCTTGTTCATGCTGTACACGCACTGCAACATTGTGTACTAATGCAGATCTAATATCTAGTCATGGAGATGAAATAGCAAGGCCACTCAAAAGAAGCATCTCTCTGTCATGCAAAAATGGCAATATCCTTCACCCCTTAGAGTCCGTAACTTCACATAAAGGATCTTCTAGTGATCAATCTTGTTGTGTCCCGGGCTTAGGGGTAAACAGTAATAACCTGGGTTTGGGTTCTCATTCTACAGCTAAGTCTCTGCGGTCCTTGTCTTTCAGCTCCTCTGCTCCATCTCTAAATTCGAATCTGTTTATCTGGGAAACAGATAATAGCTCTTATGATGTTGGATCAGCAGAACGACCAATTGATACAATATTCAAATTTCATAAAGCCATAAGCAAAGACTTGGAGTATCTGGATGTGGAATCTGCAAAACTGAACGATTGTGATGAGACGTTCCTTCGACAGTTTATTGGAAGATTCCGTCTTCTATGGGGCTTATACAGAGCTCACAGTAATGCTGAGGATGAAATTGTTTTTCCAGCACTGGAGTCCAAAGAGGCACTTCACAATGTGAGTCACTCATACACATTGGACCATAAGCAGGAGGAAAAACTATTTGAAGATATTTCATGTGTTCTTTCTGAAGTTTCACGACTTCATGAAAGCTTGCCGGATGCTGATTCAGAGAAGGAAGATAAATTTTCAGCAGACTATGGGAATGATAATAGAAGAAAGTATAATGAGCTAGCTACTAAGCTTCAAGGGATGTGTAAATCCATAAAAGTTACCTTAGATCAGCATATTCTTGGGGAGGAACTTGAGCTATGGCCATTGTTTGGTAGGCATTTTTCTGTGGAGGAGCAAGACAAAATAGTTGGCCGCATAATTGGAAGCACAGGCGCTGAGGTGCTCCAATCAATGCTACCATGGGTAACTTCTGCACTTACTCAAGATGAGCAGAATAAACTGATGGACACATGGAAGCATGCAACCAAAAACACAATGTTCAACGAGTGGCTTGACGAATGCTGGAAAGGACCTCATGAATCATCTTCTCAGACTGAAACAGCTGATGCTAACATTTCTCACAAAGGTATCTGCTTAGCAAGTGTCCTATTGATTTAAACGGCTGCAGTTTTCTGAACAGATTGTGAACTTACTAAAATTTTTATTCTTAAGCTTATATTCCCTGAAGATATTGAGTGCGTATTGTGTTGGGTCAAATGGTTTAAATCATTTCAACTTTTTGGTTTTTAGATAGTGATCTCCATGAAAGCTTGGACCAAAGTGACTCGATGTTTAAGCCTGGATGGAAAGATATCTTCCGTATGAATCAAAATGAGCTTGAAGCTGAGATCAGAAAGGTTTATAGGGACCCAACTCTTGATCCAAGGAGAAAAGCATATCTAGTTCAAAATCTAATGACAAGGTTCAGTTCAATGACTATTAAGTGAATGTATTCTGTGTTGTGATTTCTTGTTCTATTTTATTTTCTTTGTGTTCAAACTTTTATCTATGAGTCCGGAATAATTAATCAGTATATGGTTTATTTTAGTCGCTGGATAGCAACTCAGCAGAAATTACCACAAGCTACAGCTGGTGAAAGTTCTAAAGGTGAAGAAGGGCTGGACTGCTGTGCATCATATCGAGATCCAGAGAAACAAGTGTTTGGGTGTGAGCACTACAAAAGAAACTGCAAAATTCGTGCTGCTTGCTGTGGCAAGTTGTTTACCTGTAGATTTTGCCATGATAAAGCAAGTGATCACTCAATGGATAGGTAATAATAATCTATACACTTTCTTACACTAAAAGTGGGTTTCACTGTCTGACTTTTGGTTTAACATTGCAGAAAAGCAACATCAGAAATGATGTGTATGTGTTGCCTTAAGATTCAGGCTATTGGGCCAAACTGCACGACACCTTCATGCAATGGGCTATCTATGGCGAAGTACTATTGCAACATATGCAAATTTTTTGATGATGAAAGGTACATGAGTTCTAACAGAAAGTTGATCATTCAAATTCCTTATTCCTAGGTTATGACTGATCAAAGCACACAGAGTAAGGGCAGTTGATATGTTACATTGTTTAAACTAAAATTTGTTGTTATAACTGTTAAGAACTATTTATGATTATTATAAATGTCGTAAGTGTGAACTGGCTTATGGGTATACAATGAAGTTACTAAAGATAATTTATTGTTTTCTAGATTAAAAATGTGTTATTCTTATGATAATAAGTTTTATCTCATACAATTATCCTTTTCAGTAAATTGATTCTGTATATATATATATATATTTTGAATATAAATCCTTCTCTTTTTCAGTAAATGTATGGTCTATGATTTATTTTTTGCAAATTTTGCTAGATTGCTTTCAATATAAAGAAAATGAATGAGTATTTGAATTTATTAACTTCATGAATTTCAATACTTATAAATTGAGATGGAGGAGAAGTTATACATTTTATCGGTTAATTGGGTTAAATTAGATCAAATATTTAGTGTATAAACATGGAAAACTCTGAATCAATGGTGTGTTGTAGTTTCTTTGAAATTCTTATTTGAAAAAAAAAAAAAGATTTTTAGAGAAACAAAAGTTTTGGCGAGTTGTGAAGCTTGCAGAATTAAAAGAAATAAAGTTGATAGTCAATTTGATATGCTCTGTTCATATTGCACTCACAATATGTGCCGAATCTACCTTTTTTTTTCCCTAGAATAATTATAACAATGGTTGATTTTAATAGCAACTACTCCTGTTCTGTCTTTAAAATCTTATAAAACGACATTGTAAGCTTCATACTTTGCATTTGTGAATTGTTTTTAGAGTCTAGGCCCATGTATCCTTATCTTCGAAGTTAAAAAATATGTGCTGACTCAGTTGCAAATTCTGTGTTTCTGTTTCAGGACAGTGTATCATTGTCCATTTTGTAATTTATGCCGTGTTGGTGGAGGTCTTGGCGTTGATTTTTTCCATTGTATGACTTGCAATTGTTGCTTGGGATTGAAGTTACTGAACCACAAGTGCTTGGAAAAATGTCTAGAAACAAACTGCCCTATATGCTGTGATTTCTTATTCACATCAAGTGAAACAGTCAGAGCTTTAGCCTGTGGCCATTACATGCATTTGGCTTGCTTTCAGGTCTCTAATTTACTGATACTTGCAATTTCAATGCATTTTCTTTCATGTAATTTTTCTTCTTAAAAGGCATCTCTACTACAGTAGTTTAATCTGACATATGATCTGTTAGGCATACACTTGTAGTCACTACACCTGTCCAATTTGCAGCAAATCTTTAGGAGATATGGCAGTAAGAAAACTTTTTCTCATATTTCTTATTTTTGGAGGCATACTGTGGAAATGTAGTTGAAGCATGACTAAATATATTTCTTTATTATTTCTAAATCAACTCAGATTTACTTTGGCATGCTTGATGCTCTGCTGGCTGCGGAGGAACTTCCAGAGGAATATAGAAATCAATTTCAGGTTCATTTTCCTTCCGTCTTCCTGCCTCTCACTCTCTGTTTCAATATTAGAATGCTCTTTCATTTGGTTATTTACTAAAACAACATCATTTCAGGTCGATATGTTTGCATTTCATTTTTTTCTTTAGCCAGCATATTTTATGTTTACCCTTGTGGATAATTAAGTCAAATTCTGTATCGTTTTACAACCGCTTCTGTCACCATAGTTTCTTTACAATTGTGATAAATCTAGCACCAAAAGTTCCCCTTCCCCCACCACAAAAACCCCTTCCCCCACCACAATTTTTTTTTCTCACTAATTGATATTGGTAGAAATGCAGCAGCGGAACAAACCTCTTCCATTTTCTTTACGCATTGGTCGTAACATTTACATGAAAATTATAATTGTACCTCATCTGGTTGAAGCAATCCATTGTGTAGGTTATTCCCTTTTTAAGTACTCAAATTTCTGTATTGCATTGCAGGATATACTTTGCAATGATTGCGAGCAGAAGGGTACCGCGCGCTTCCATTGGTTATATCATAAATGTGGATTCTGTGGATCCTACAACACCCGGTTAATCAAGAATGAGACAACAGCTTCCAACTCCTCTACATCACACAAATGAGAGGTTTTGTCTATAAATATGTATACAAATCTGGCTTGTACATACTAGTAGAGTCAATCGAGTTTTGTGCAGACCAGTTCATACAGAAAGCCCCCATAGGTCGTACAGTTTTGGTCGAGTTTACCACCCCGAGAGTACAGAGACAATTTGAAAACACAGAGAGCAGCCAAAGGCAAAAATGTATAGAACTTCTGCATCTCATCAGCCGGAACCTTAAGCAAAATATAACTTTATAAAGACTTTGACCCTGGCATCAATCATTTTTATTCAAATAGTCGCAATGCTTTAAGTGCAATGCGACACGGTCCATATGCGTGCATGCGTGATAGTTTCTACTTACCTCTTTTTCCTGCTGCCGAATAAAAAAAGATTGCACAATTTGCATTAGCTTATCTGTTGCATCAGTCGCATGTAATGTAAGAGCATGACATCTTGTAGTTTCTGGGTGTGGCTTCTCTACTTTCAGAAAATAGAGTTAACTCGAGTCCTTCTTTGACAAACGCAATTTCAGAAAATAGAATTAACTCTAGCCCGTTTTTAATAAATGCAATTAATCGCCGTTACATTTACATTACACCTTTGTGACAACACCAATCTGAGCTTCCAAAATGGAATATATCCATTTAGAGTTGGTGGAATGGACCACCATACCAGTAGACAAAAACCAATAATGCTTGCTTCATCAACATTGTAGATGTAGCTGTTCAATTTCTAGTAGTAGCCTACTATTACCCCACATCTTTACAGTTGTGGTTCATATTACCATCACGAATTAGGTATTTCTACAACTCCAATGTTGTCGGTCGTAAACGTACTGCCATTTCACTAGAGTTAAAAGAGCATATCTTATGCAATGACATATTAGCATCTGTTATTGCAAGAGAACCAAAAGAATTTCAGAAATAGTTTTGGGGTTAAATTTTAGAATCCAATGTTGATAGGGCTTGTAGGGTCACACAACACAATTATTGCTGGAAAAATTGCATCACAATCTACTGCTCCAAAGAAAAATATGTGAAGACTATGGTATTGTAAAGGATGTTCACAGAAAGTATTAATGCAATATGGTTTGTGTTTAATTTTCAATGTGATTTATATTGAAAAAGGGGAAAAAGAAAATAGTTACATGAGCAAAGAAACTGATCTCACAAGCAAATCCCACGAATGAAAATGCCTTATTGTTCAAGCAAAGTGAAATTGTACATGCTGCATGCCTGCATCTGTAATAATACTGTCAATGGCAGACCCAAATTTTAAATTGAATAGAAACCATGCATCATATTAGCTAGGGATAACCCCATAATTTAGACATCGTGAGGTGATCATAAAAGCAACAAAATTCAACTATTTAAAGTTGTTCAATGTATAAGACACAGACATCGATAAAATAACGTAATCACAACCATTAGTTAGATTAGATTCCAAAGAAAATTATACTTGTGACTGGAAGTACATTTTCATTTGAAGTAAATTTATTTTCACATATATGTTTGAAAACCAGTCGGTACTTAATCTTATATGAAAATAATTTATGGGCTCATGGCAGATGTCGAAAGGATGCTTGGATTCAACACTGATACTGACCCCAATTTTGTAATTGACACACCAGACGGCCAATGAGGGGACAGGGGTGGGGTTAGGGTAGGGTTAGGTTTAGGGTACCCTAAGAAAAGACACAAGATTAGATTTAGATTAGACTAGGTGGGGGCTTAAAAGCTAATGGAAACAAAAAAAAATTTGAGAAACTAAAGGGATTTCAATGTAGATTTGCTTGTCAAAACCACACAGTCCCTCTCTGATTGTTAACGTTGCCTAAACTCATAATAAGAGACAAAAGTTTACCTCTAAATCGAAGACAAATCTCATAACGATGGACAACAAATTCAAAAGTTTACGTACTTTGTGTATGTCTATTAGCAAAATAAAGACACCCAAAAATTGCTTTTGAAGAAACCAAAGTCCAAATAACATTCATCATCCATCTAACCGAGAGAAATAAATCAAAAAGACACAAAGTAGAAGGGGACAAGCCATGAATGAAGGGTAACCTGTCCGTATGTCCCCTAAGCTAGTGACATTTTCATATGCATTAAGACTGCCGCATACCCTCTTCCATCTCTCGTCTCTTCCATAATCATAACAATAAATATAGTCTCGCCATTACTAAAATCCCAAGTTCTTTTCTTTGGCTCGAAAGGATAGACTCTAAGGTAAGGGCTTGAATCCAGTAATTAAACACAAGATATTGATTGGTTGAGATAAAGATGCAAAATTCCAAACGTAAGATATTGACTTTGCGACCATTTTATTAATTATTTAACAAAAATGAACTATTATAAAATTAAAGATTAGATTTTTTTTCTATAAAAAAACACAGTACAATTATTAATGTATTGATATTTACAATCAAAAGTTTATATAAACAACCTAATAAATAAGCTATGTGCCGGCACAATACAACCGTCTTGACTCAAAATACGAAAATGAGAGGAAGAGGTATGCATTTATGCACCACTTGACATAAGACTCGAAAATGAATTAAATAAAAGTAAAGTACATAATCATCTCTTGCTCTTCTTGTCTTTTGAACCACTACTACGCAAGAAAGAGCCCAAACCAAAGAGATTTGCAGTTCCTTTAGAAATGTAAGGAGGAGGCACATTCAATACAGGACTAATCTTGACACCACCAGTCCCATGAATTTTCTTTTTTGGCTGCAGCTGATATGGATGACTTGTAGAAGAAGAATTTGATGATGATGCCTGCAGCTTCTGTGACCCCTGCTTATTGTGAAAATCCTTCAATAAAGACTTTTTATTAGGCACCGAACCTGTTGAATTGCTGCGTGACAAAAGTGATAATGAACATATTAAGCTCTTCTTAGCTTCACAGTTTAGACTGCTACTTCTGTTAAAACCCCACAAAGATTTTGACTGGCGAGGCTTCTCTTCCAACTCTTTATTAACCTCCATTATTTGAAGAATCTTCTTTGAATTCTCATTAGAAGGAGGACGGGGAAGAGGAGGCAGTGATGCAGTTGGTGGAGCTGCACATTTTTGGACTTGCCTTGAGGTTTCTTGAAATTTAACAGGAAGAATCACACCGTTGGCGAAAAGTTCATCTGCTGAACAAGATTCTAGCTCAGAGGTGCTTACAATGCTGAATTCAAACTCAGAATTCACGTCCAAGAGTGTGTTGTCTCTTCGAGGGACAGCGTCTGCTTGGTCTGGATCATGTGAAAATGAAACTCGCGGAGAACTTGTCTCCGAGCACATCATGATCAAGACTCAAGAATTCAAGAAAGTTGATGTTTAAGGGCTTGAAGCAAATTTCAAGAATGTGATCCGGTTTTAAAGAGCCAAAAAGAAAAGGGTTGAAAAAAAATCAATTTTGATGAGCCAAGGAGAGCAGAAAGTGAAAGACTTGAAAATTTGACTAAATTTTTCTGACCAAGGAAGTCAAAAACAGGAGAGGTATTAAGAGATTCATTGGTGAGAATTTCTACGAAAATTTGGTGGTCAGAGATGGACGGTCTTCTCCTCTGTCAACGAAGCAGAGGAAGCTTGTCAGCTTTATCCTTAAAGAAGAGACAGTACAAGAATCTTTGCATCCGAAACTGCAGAGATATGTAACATAAGCCAAAATATATATATATAGAAGCTGGTAAAGGGTACAAGCTATATATCAAGAGAAAAATGACAAGAGTTTTTGTGTGGATTTTGGAGATTGCAAAGAAGTTGAGGAAATGAGTTTGTGAAATGAAAAAGAGGAAGAGAAAGAGAAAGAGTTAACTTGGGAATATTTCAAGAGTTAACTTCATTGAGAGACAAAGAAAATCTGCCCACTAAATCTTTCTTTCTATTTTCTTTTTCCTTTTTTCTGTAAAGAAAATGGTAAAGGAAATTTAAGAAATTGAAAAAGTAGTGGTGAGCATAATTTGTGGGAGTTGGGGATTAAGACAAAAATGTTCTTAGGGATACAAAAATTGTTTTGCTTAAAAAAGATGTGAGCACAGTTGTATGCAGAATTGGTAAAATATATTGGTGAGGGAATTTTGCTTTGGTTGTTAGACAAGTATAAGTCTAGAAGAGATAAACCTCTCAACAGATAATTGACATTTTTTGGTAACCATCTCAACAACCCAAAAAATCTTTAGCATCTTTTTGGAATAAAAACTAAGGTTGGGCAACAAATCTCCCAATTCTGGTTTGAACAATTCCTCACTCAAATGTGATTTTAATTGATGAACTTTTTAAGGTGGGTGGTAACTTTTCTATTCGGTCTTTCACATTTTTACTATAAAAATATTGTGATCTAGGTAAGTTTTCTTTCATCTCATGGCCTCATATGAGAACATGTGGGACATTCATTTTTGCCTTGCCTTTGTTTTCAAGCTAGGACCAGACTCTTCGTCTGATACATTTTTTATTCTGTCTCTTCTAAACTTTTTTTAACCTTTTTTTTTTCAAATTTTTTCTTTTCAAACACAGCATGATGGTTAATAACCATTAAGTTAAGGGGTATTGCAAAAGGATTTCACATTAAGGATTCTCCAAACTTGACACCTAAGATTATGTTGAAAAATATTTTTGTACCAAAAATTAAACATAGGTATTTTTTTAATTCTTCCTAACGAATTAATGCTTCTTGTTATCCATAAGCAAAAGACTAACCAATAAATTAATTCAGCACATAATCAAACTTGTTCATTTGTCAAAACATGTTTGCAATATTTTATTTTTTTTAGTATTTATCCATCAGAAATAAAAGAATTTCTTAAAGAGGATGGAGATATCTCCTTGTTTTTTTCCTTCCTTACCTCTCATTATCTTCAATAACAGAGTAAAAAAAGTTGGCTTGATTGTCAACATTAAATATAAAACACAAACAAATAAACAACGGAGCTTTATCCAATATATTCAAGCATTTTCTCATTGTTGGAAATATACTTCTGAACAAGAATTAGGTAAAAAATCAAGTGGAAGTTTAGTTTGATCAAATTCTATTAAAATCTAGATGGATTTTCATTTTCTAGCTAGACTTCTAAATTGGCTTCATCTGTTATTTTTAGTTTGGAAAATTATATAAAAATTCGATGGACATTAGCACATTTTCAAAAATAATAAAAGCTACTTGATAAGCTGAAAATGAATCAGAAGACACCAAATTAGTTATAATTTCCTCCATTAATTGTATTAAAAAAACCCATTAATCATTGAAATACAATCCCATCATATTCTATTGCATCGCTTGACATAACCCATTCAACCACCTAATTAATCTACCCATAACACGGACAAATTACGATCAAGTGGTTAATGTAGAGATGCAAATTGTTGACCTGTAATTTGAGGGCCAAGGTGCAACGTCTATACAGCAGAATAACACAACACGAGTCTTTTATCATCAGTAGAATAACTCAACACAAGCTCACAATTAGGGTATTAATTATATAGAGATAAATAAAAGATTTATCACCCATAGACTGAGAGCCAAAATCTAAAGTCTATAGAGTACATTAACATAACATAGTCATAACCAAAGAGCTAGTAATTAAATTAGTTATCATAAATGATTTTATTATTTCTCTGCACTTGCGTGATTATGTACAACAGGGCGCGGCGCATGCTGATCTGCGTTATGTGTATAAATAAAATAGAATGTATGAATCCTATAACTTAAAATCTTGAACTCTCAATGGCATTGCCTTTAAGTGTTAAGAATTGTATAATTAATTATAGGATGATATTGTGCTTAGTTGACTTGATTAATACATTGACAAACTTTGTGTTTTTTGCTCTTGTTTGGGGACATGTCATCCATGAACCATGATCATGGAAAAAATTAAAGATAATCAATTGGGTATATACTTGAAATTTTGAACATTTCATCCTCCAATAGCTAATGCTTGGCGGTGCTCAAGAAAATTCAGACCTGTTGTTTGCTGTCTCTCGATGTAAATTTGAAGATCCTTCCACTCTTTTAAGGTCGTCTTTATATTTTTATAGAATAACGAAGACATTAGAATTGTTTTCTAAGAAGATCATTCTTGCACTTGTTCTCCTACAACTTCTAATAAATCATAAATTAAACTAATAATATATCACTACTAATATGTTGAGGATGAATCAACAATTTCCTCAAATGGAATCAATCTCACTGGTTAAAGCGTCCGGATTAATCAATTCATCATCCATGACCAAACCTTATGCTAATGCCACGGTAAGGGAGTGATACCCATCCTAAAATTTGCTTTATCATGAACCGGAGAAATAAACATTTATATGGGTCGGATGCTGAGGTGATGCACTCGATTATTATAAACTTAGTATTTAAACAAATATAGTAAATTTGACAGTGAGATCCACAATTTTTTTTTTTTTTAATTTGAGAAATGATATACTTCTTAGATTAAAATAGGTGGATCCCACTAAAAGACTCACCAAATCTGCCACGCGGGAGGCTCCTACTGGTCAAATGCCTCACTCGTACAAAATTTTCTCCATCTACAAATTAGCAATGTTTGACATCTCAGTCTGTCCACAATGACTGGTGGCTACCAGTAGCCAGTGTTTTGTTATAACAATGCGACGAACAGTACTACTGGTCGGCTCTCCTGTTAAATCAATTAGTGAACAACATTTTGCCAGCACTCAGAATTTTGGTTAACACAAGGAATCCACCCATTGCTCATAAAGGAGCCACTTGTTATCATCCACTAACACCGACAGCACCTCAATTCAAATCAACTCGTATAAAAGTTAGAGAAAATTCAGGTCTCAATTTAAACCGATTATAAATAAAAATAAACTCCACGTAAATTTTTTATAATTTTTTTTTCTAAATTTTGCCTCGAGAAACTTATATCCACGTAGTAATAATTATTTGTATTTTACAAAATATATATGTTTTATTACACCAAAAGTTGATGATAGAGTAAAATTATTTGGGATAATAATTTATTCTTTAGAGTTTTTGCCAATCATTTATAATATTTGTAGAATTTATATTGAGAAAGAAAACATTAGAAAATACAGAAGTTTTTACGTATAAGATTACTTGCATATTCTGAACGCTACGTCATTATATGTACTAGTTTTTCGAAAGTATGTATATATATATATATATGTGTGTGTGTGTGTGTATGTGTATGTGTATACATACTTTAATTAATTATTAATCTAGTGCATACTTTACCTACATATAATGGCAGATTCAGGACTACCAAAATATATTGTAAGTTTGTATTTTGAGAAGATTGGGTAAAAATCAGTTGGGGACCATCTTGAAAACTTTTTAATTTTTACCTTATCTTTTAAAAAAAATTTAAAAATTTAGGGGTTGCCTGGCGTGAACATAGTTCTGCCAGTACTGCTTATACGTGATTTGTAATTAAGGATAATTCCAAAATAATAATTTTATAATTACACTTCTATTATGTCATAACATCCTCATATAGTAGAATATAGTAGAGAGATTCTACTATATAATACATTTGCTCTAGAAACCATATAAATAATAATATAGCATGCATATGTCTCTTCAGCAACATTAATCGTTTTACAAAAAGTAAAATTCATATTGCTCTATACGTGAAAACAATTGCTAGATATGACAGACGAAATATTATATCA
Organism: Murraya paniculata; assembly: GCA_030449075.1. Lineage (NCBI taxonomy): Eukaryota > Viridiplantae > Streptophyta > Magnoliopsida > Sapindales > Rutaceae > Murraya > Murraya paniculata. Next base: position 2,853,009 of record JAEVFN010000012.1, on the reverse strand, counting down.
TAACTTTGTTAAGTATATATATCATTACTCGTAATATATATAGACAAAAGAACCAAGCAGTTTCTTTCCAAATGTAATTAATTCAAAGTTAGATTTTCGTGCTAACAACATGTTAAATAATAGTAGGCAAAGAAGAGAAAATACAAACAAAATAACAAACGTAATTAATTCAACCATCTCATTCATCTGATTATTATTTCTGATTAATTCAAGTGACAGTACTCATGTAACTAAGCTCTCCTTAGTTTTATTATCGAAGATACTTAACGAGAGGTGTAATCGATAATATATATAATACAAGAGAAAATTTAGGAAGAAAAAGAGTTGAAGGTCCACACATGAAGATGTGAACTTTATTTTACGATTTTTGTGTTTTTGACTCAACATGTTTGTGGGTTCTTCACAAAACGTGGAGCTATCGGCACCCCTCTAAAACTCTTATGGAGCCCCTCCTTATGAAATTTATACGTTAATTCTAATTAACAAATCTAGTAGGGTAGGTCTCTTGACATTCCTCAAAATTTCTCATGAACCCCTTTTTAAACCGACATTGCTTTATTTAAAAAAAAAAAAAACACACCCGACATTACTTAAATAATCTAATACAAATTAATTAATTTCTTGTTTTGAATGGAAATTTCACTAATATTTAGATAAATTATTCTTTTAAAAAACTTTTTATGCCCACTCCATTTCATAATTTATATTTTAAAAATATTTAATTGAAAAAATATTTGTATAAAAGTCAATAAATTCAATTCTTATCCGATTAAAATATAAATTATGAAATATAAATAGTTTAATTAAAAATTTTAAAATTAATGAATATATTAATATATTATTGACAGTAATTAATAATAATAATAATAATAATAATAATAATAATAATAATAATAATAATAATAATAATAATAAAAAAAAAAAAAATTTTGAACAAATAATCACTATAATTAAAATATAAAATAATAATTATGACAACAATTTATTAAGTACTTTTTAGTAATTTGTTACAATCTAACTCATTATGATTCCGATTCCAAGATAAAATAAACACATCAATGGGATTCCAGCTTATTTCGATTCCAATTCTTACAAATTAAGTAAACAATTTATTTTTATTCCTATTCTCCATTTCTATTTTTCATTCTCATTTTAGCTCATTTCCATTTAAGTCCATTCTGATTCTAACCAATTTCGATTACTAATAAGTAAAAGTAGCATGAAGTTAGTTTAGGAAATAAAATTTAAAAGAAGTGTTAAGAAGATGCTAGAAGGGTGTTAAAAAGCTCCACTCAATCTAATAAACTCTTTAATTAGGATCATTATCTCTATCAATAAAATAGGCTGATGCCCACTGCCTTGAATTTGCGTAACCAATTCTCATGGACCGAACAAGGGCTTCGCATTAAATTGGTGAAAAAGTTATGTAAAGAAATATTTTTTTTTTAAATATGATTTTTTGAGGGGAAAAAAGGAATATATAAGGTTATTTGTGGAATTAACATAGGAGTTGTTAGAAATAGTGTGATTTATATATATTTCTAATGGCACATAATATAATATATATATATATTAATGGGGTATTTTTAGAAACTGGATATTATGAGGAGTTTAAAGGGGTGCTAATTTTTCCACTCCACAACAAATCCATTAAACAAGCAAAAGCATGCGGGCCATGCCCATCTTTCATCTTTGGAGGAAATTGCAATTCCATGTATACAACCCAATTCCGTTCCTCGTGATTATTTTTATAACGGAAGTAAAAACGGCTTTACACTTATATTTAATTCCCCATCCTCAAATCAGTCCTTCCAATTGGAGGAGTTAAATTTAGATAGAATTCGAAAAAGCCAGAAACACATATATAATAAATAATAGAAAAAAAATAAGTAAATTGCCCTTCTTATTTCTAAGATTAAACAAAAGGATTCGCAAATAAAAGTGCTAATGCTACAACCAGCCCATAAATTGTTAAAGCTTCCATAAAAGCCAGACTAAGCAATAAAGTACATCGTATTTTTCCCTTTGCTTCGGGCTGTCTCGCAATCCCTTCTACTGCCTGGCCCGCAGCAGTACCTGGACAAACTCCAGGTCCAATAGAAGCAAGCCCAACAGCCAACCCAGCAGCAATAACGGAAGCAACAGAAATCAGTGAATTCATGATAAGTCCCTCGCACTAAAATAAAGAAAAACTAAAGAAATCGTTAATGATACAATCGTCCAATAAATTATGACTTAATTATTCCGTCACTCAGATTCGCCCAGCTGAAGTAACTAAGAACTCCCAATTGGCGTAATAATAATATTATTATTAAACCATCAAAACTTTTTAGATATCTCTTTTTTAGTTTCGATCCACATGCACAACATAGGATTTTTGTAAATCCATACGACTTTTGTTCTTCCATTTCTTTTTTCGGAACCCTTTTTGAATTCTTCGTTCGTTTTCTTTCTTTCATCTCTTTATTTTTATTGATTCAATTCCCAGTCAAAGCAAAGGCGAAATCGAACAATTTCTATTAGAATCCCTATCGAAATTCACAATAATCACAAGAGTAGGGTGGATTAGATATATCTTTAGTTCATATATAACTAGCAATATCTAATATCCCATATACATGTCTTTCTTACAGAACGTAAACCAACTATTCATATCTTAGACTCCAAGTATTCGTATCTTAAAGTCAATCGTATTCTAGAACCCCTTTTCAAATTCAAAAAATACACAAGAGTTGGCATTTGATTCCATATACCTAATTATGTCCCCCTCGCCGAATCACCCTGTTTTTTAGAAATCTTTTTTTTTCTATTCCTTTTCGTTATCATTGGGGCGAAATAGACGAATTCATTGGGGCGAATCATTGCATAGAACTAAATATCAGTATTTGATTGAGGTATGGCCATGCACTTTATTATATTAATATTCTCTTTTGGTCAATTGTTGAATTGAAGAATAGACTAAAATCAACTAAAAGGGGAATCATTGTATAAAGCATCTTTCTTTTCTTTTTTTTTTAATCACCCGCCTGTGATACTATAAGAATTTTTATTCAAATTATCACTCTTGGTATTTGCTAGTCGAATTGAATGAACAAAACTGAACAAAACAATATAAAGAGACTATTAATTGGCGGGGAGAAGGGGGGGGGTGGGGATGAAATAATAAGGCCAAAGAGGAATTTGAGGAAAAAAGACCCTTCAGATCTCTTTCCTACAATTCCCCAATATCGTAATTTTTTTTTTCTACGACTCTTGATCGTATATGCTGTATTTGTATATTTATGTTTGGATATGTATTTTTCCTAAGTAGATTATCTTGAGTTACGCATCCATTGCCTTTGTTCTAAGCTACAAAAATAGACTATTTCAAAAAACGAGTCAATGATGTCCCTCCATAGATTCGCCTATATAAGCCGCAGCTAAAGTTGCAAAAATAAGAGCTTGAATACCGCTTGTAAATAATCCAAGGAACATGACGGGTATAGGAACCACTAAAGGTACTAAAGAAACAAGAACAACAACTACTAATTCATCGGCTAATATATTCCCAAAAAGTCGAAAACTAAGTGATAGAGGTCCTGGATGAATATTTACGCTCAAATTTACTCTCAACTATTGAGTGGAGAGTAAATAAAAAACATTTAATGTAGTATCCACTGAATACAACACAACATTGTCACTAGATTTAAAAACTCAAATCTAAGACTAATTGACTTTATTATATTAACAAAATATTAAAATAATTTTTATTTAAACCCACAAAAATCCATAAAAAGGCACCCCTACAAGGAGTTTCATTAGATAACCTACGAAATGAGCCCCATGTCGTCAAAACTTTTATGCACCACTATTGCAGCCAACTTATGACTCCAACGCAAACGTACCCACCCAAGACCCAATCTAGATACTAAAAAAGCACGATCAAATGTCACAAGAAAAACCTCGAAAAGTAACATAAAAATAACAAACAACAGAAAGGCACCACTGCAACTATCTTGCTCATCTCTCTTGATCTGTCCCTGTAAATCCGTCCTTCATCTTCTGTGACATAAGCTTGAGGGTCCTAGCCACCTTATAAATGACCAATTTTGTTCATCTCTTGGGATTTCAATTCTTACCACTTTCTCCTGAAAAACTCTGGCATTCAGACCAAGTCCAATTTACAAGGCAGCATAACAAGTGCACGTGCGGAATTTAGTCCTTCAATAAGTGAACTCTAACCACAATAAGTCAAGAATCCGCCAATTCAATCATGAGGAGGTGCCCAACTCGTCCGAACTATCCCTCGTCCCTTGATTCTTTGCAGTAATCCGTTCGATAAAACCAAGTGATGATCATGATCATGATGATGCAGTTTCCTTAATGCCAAAAAAAAAAAAAAGGCAATCAAGATAGCTCTAACCCTAGAGCCAACTCATTTAGTTGTTCTTGACTCAGTGTCACTTCACTTCCTAGGGCAACATAAACCACTGATCCTCTATTTTGTTTGTCCAGCCTCTCATTGATCTGCTGGGTCCATTTCATTGGAGGGCCCAAAATCCAAAAAGACTTGCCTGATATGCAATTAACATTAAGTTTTGGATTTGGATATAATTTGCCATGAAATTAGGTTTTGAAAACGTGACTATAAAAAGAAGATAAGTGGAGGCGGATGACAAAAAAGGAAAAGGAAGAAAAAGAGCTATTTTTGGTTTTTAGAGTAAGGATTTTTAATCTTTGATTGAACGATGGGAAGGTGATTTTAACCTTATTTTTTCTTAAATTTTGAGGGTAAGTTCTTAGTATCGCCCTCTCTAATCCTATTGGCCTTTATTTTTATTTTATCATCTCATTGATTGTTATTTGAGATACTTACTTATTAGATAAATAGATATTAGACTGTTACTGTAATTCAAGATTGTTGAGATTCTTGATTTTTTTAACTCTAATATTATCTAGAGAAGAATTTGTGCTGTAATCCTATTAGTATAGTGGAAGATAATATCGGACTATGGTCTCGTAATGTTTCCCGCTTTGAGTTTTTCACGTAAAAATCTGTGTCTCTTGTGGTTGGTTTATTTCTTTGGATTGTGTTACATTATTTTCTAGTTATTTATTTATGGTACACATCCTATTGTAATCACACAAAAAGGGAAAGAAATTTGTTTCTGCTTAATTTGCAATTGCTTGTGTGAGTTTCTTTTCCAACAAAGTGGTATTAGAGCTAGGTTGTTGTTTTTTTTTCTTACTTGTATGGTTGAGATGGATGAGTTCTCGGTATACATGATTAAATTAAAGTCATAGAATTATGGTATTTGAAAGTGTAAGATGGAAGATTTATTGTACATGAAAGACTTACATGAGCCCATTGAAGATGAAGAAGGTAGATTTGTCGATTTAGATGATAAGAAATGAGCTTAATTAAACCAGAAGGCTATGGGTACTATTAGATTATGGATTGATCAAAGTGTGTACCACCATGCAGTGAAGGAATCCAAGGCTGATGTTCTTTGGAGAAAATTTGAAATAATTTATGAGCAGCCGATAGCACATAACAAAGCCAATTTAATAAAAATACTTGTTAACTTGAAATACAAGGAGGGGCGCAGTATAACTGAACACACTAGTGAGTTTCAGAGCTTGGTTAATCAGTTGACTACTATGAAAATTATTTTAGATGATGAGTTATAAGCATTGTTGTTGCTTAGCTCTTTGCATAATAGTTGGGAGATATTAATGGTATCAGTGAATAATTCAAAATCGAATGGAAAATTAACCTTAGATATGGTTACAGATAAGTTGCAAAATGAAGAATCTAGAAGAAAGAGTGTTGAAGTAATTCCTTCTGAGTTAGATGCACTCATTTCAGAAAAACAAGAAAGGTCAGGGAGAAGCCAAAGCAGAAACTCCCTCTAGCAAAACAATAATAACCATAGAGGAAGATCTAAGTCCTAGATGAGAAACACGAAGTGCTTTTATTATTAGAAAATGGGTTGCGTTAAAAAGGAGTGTAGATTGTGGAAAAGAGAATAGACGAAAGAAAAAGATAATGCTAAAAACAATGATACAGAGAACACTGTAACTATAGTTGATGATAACATGGATATTGTTTATGATGAGAACTCTATAAATTTCACTTGTCATACCAGCGATTGGGTGATTGATTCGGGTGCTTCATTTCATGTTACTGCACATCTTGATTACTTCTCATTCTACGTTAATAGTGATTATGGCCATGTTTGAATGGGAAATGAAGGAGCATCCAAGATTGTGGGCATAAGAGATATTTGCTTGGAAACCAACCTTGGCTGTAAGCTGTTGCTTAAAGATGTCAGACATGTACCAGATATCCCCTTTAATTTAATCTCCACAAGCAAACTTGATAATGATGGTTATATTAACCAATTTAGTGAAGGAAAATAGAAGCTCATTAAAGGCTTTCTAGTGTTAGCTAAGGGAAGAAAAGTAAACACTCTCTATAGATAGAAGGTAAGATTAAAAAAGAAGACGTGAATGTAATTGTAAAAGATTCTGACATTGAAACATGACACAAAAACTTGGTCATATTGGTGAGAAAGAATTAGAAACTCTTAGTAGAAAAGGATTTTTATCCAGCTTTACAGGTATGTCCCTCAAGACTGGTGTCCATTGTTTAGCTGGAAAGACACACAAAATAGCTTTTAGAAGCTTTTCTTCATCTAAAAAATTACAAATACTTGATTTGATTCACACTGATGTTTGCATAATGCAAAGTTGATCAATAGGAAGTGTACTTTATTTTGTGACTTTTTATTGATGATTGTTCTAGAAAATTATAGGCTTTTGCTTTGAAATTTAAAGATCAGGTGTTTAATACATTTAAGTTCTTCCATGCTTATATTGAGAGGGACAAGAAAAAAACTAAAATGTGTTAAGGTAGATAATGGTGGTGAGTATAGAATGCCATTTGAGCAGCATGACAAATCCCATAGAATTAGTCTTGAAAAGACTGTACCAAAAATCCCACAGCAGAATGGTGTTGTAGAAAGGATTAACAGAACAATTGAAGAAATGATCAGATGTATGTTTTATGATGCCAAGCTTCTTAAATCTTTTTGGGCAAAGGCTATATGTACTACAGTTGATTTGATTCACCTTTCTCCTTTAGCTCCATTAGATGGTGATGTGCCTGAAAGAGTTTGGACTGGAAAACATATTTCTTATAAACACTTGAGAGTGTTTGATTGTCGAGCATATGTTTACATCCCTAAAGATGTGAGACGGAAGCTTGATGATAAAACCAATGAATGCATTTTCTTAGGCTATGGACATGAAGAATTTAGGTACAGATTATGGGATCCAGTAGCAAGAAACTTGATAAGAAGTAGAGATATTATTTTTTCTTGAAGATCAGATAGTTGGTGATATAGAGAAAAATGATTAATATTGGTCATCTCTAGAGATTCCTATTATCTCAACTTTAGTTTCTCTCCCTGCAGTTCATGATAATTATAGGGGAGCGAAAGAGGTAATAATGATGGTTCTGCAGAACCAGTTGAGCAAGCACCTGCAGAACCACCTGTACCACCAGTTGAGCCAAAATTAAGAAGATCCACTAGAGAAAGACGACCTTTCACTAGATATTCTCCATATGAGTATGTGATGCTTACAGATAGAAAGGGAGTCAGAATGTTTTGAAGAAGCTATGTCTCATCAGCATAAAAATAAGTGGGTTAAAGCTATGCAAGAGTAGATGAAATCCTTACTTACGACTTAGTAAAGTTTCTTAAGGGAAAGAGGGCACTGAAGAACAAATGGGTTTACAAGTTGAAGATTAAAATAACTCACAACAATGATACAAGGCTAAATTAGTTGTGAAGGATTTCGGTCAGAAGAAATGTGTTGATTTTAAATAAATATTTTTCCCTGTGTTGAAGATATTTTCTATCCGAGTTGTTATAAATTAGCAGCTAGTATAAATTTGGAGACTGAATAGTTGTAAAGACAATTTTTTTGTATGGTGACTTAGATGAGGAAATATACAAAGAGCAACATAAAGGGTTCAGTGTCAAAGGCAAAGAAGAACTTGTATGTAAATTGAAGAAAAGTTTGTATAGACTGAAACAGGCACCAAAGCAATAGTACATGAAGTTTGATTCTTTTATGGAGAATCATAGTTTCAGCAAGAATACGTCTAACTATTGTGTTTTCGTGAAGAAGTTTGGTGATAATAATTTTATTATTTTTTTACTTTATGTGGATGACATGTTGATTGTTGGCCAGGATGCTAGTAAAATTGACTATCTGAAGAGAAAGCTTAGCAATCCTTTTGCAATAAAGGACTTGGGACCAGCAAAAAAAATTCTTGGCATGAAGATTTCTTGTGATAGAAAATCGGAGAAGTTATAGTTATCTCAAGAAGCATATGTTGAAAGGGTTCTTGAAAGATTTAACATGAGCAAAGCAAAATCTGTTTGTTCTCCACTTGCAGGCCATTTCAAGCTTAGTTCCGAACATTGTCTTACAAGTGAGAAAGAGAAGCAAGAGATGAAAAGAGTCTTTTATGCTTCAGCAGTTGGCGGTTTGATGTACGCTATGGTTTATACAAGACCAGATATTGCTCATGCAATTGGTGTAGTGAGCTGGTTTCTCTTCAATCCAGGCAAAGAGCACTGGATAGCAGTGAAATGGATTTTTAGATATCTCAAAGACACTTTCAGGACATATTTATGTTTTGGCAATGACAAACATATTTTACATGTGGACATAGATACAGATATGGCAGGAGATGTTGATTTAGAAAATTTCTATTAGGATATTTGTTCACTTTTGTAGGAAGAGTAATCTCATGACAGTCTAGACTTTAGCAGTATGTTGCTCTATCCACCACAGAAACAGAGTATATTGCAATTACTGAAGGATGCAATGCAAAGAAACCTTGTGGATGAAGAATTTCCTACAAAAGTTGGGTATGAAGCAAGACAGATTTATTGTGTATTGTGATAGTCAAAGTGCCATTCACTTAGCAAAGAATTCAACATACCACTCAGAATCCAAGCATATTGATATGTAAGGTTTCATTAGATATGAGACGTGCTTGAAAAGAAATAATTACAACTTAAGAAGATTTACACAACGGAGAATAAGTCAGATATGATGATAAAGTCATTGCCTTAGGAGAAGCTAAAAAGCTGTATGCAGACATGGGACTTTGTGGTGCCCCCCACATGATCTGGAGGGGGAGATTTGTTGAGTTTATCTCATTTGGGGGCCCAAAAGCTCAAAGTCTAAAAAGACTTGTTTGATATGCAATTAATGTTAACCTTTGAACTTGGATGAAATTTGCCACGGAATTAGGTTTTGAAAACGTGACTATATAAAGAAAAGTGGAGGCAGTTAACAAAAAGGGAGAAAGAAGAAAAAGACGAGAGAGGGAGAGAAAGACCGTGGCTATTTTTTGTTTTGAGAGCAAGAATTTTTAATCTTTGATTGGATGATTGGAATGTGATTTTAACTTCGTTTTCCCCTAAATTTTGAAGGTAAGTTTCTAGCATCGCCTTCTCTAATCCTACTAGTCTTGATTTTTATATTATCCTCTCATTGGCTGTTATTTGAGATACTTACTTGTTAGAGAGATAAATATTAAGTAGTTACTATAAGATAAGATTGTCGAGATTCTTGATGTTGTTAACCTCTAGTATTATCTAGAAAAAAATTTGTGCTATAATCTCATTAATATAGTGGAAGATAATATCATACTATAGTTCCGTAATTTTTCTTATTTTGGTTTTCACGTAAAAATTTGTGTCTCTTGTGGTTGGTTTATTGCTTTGGATTATGTTAGATTATTTTTTAATTATTTATTTACGGTACATATTCTATTTTAATCACACAAAGAGAAAAAAAAAAGTTTGTTTCTGCTTAACTTGCAACTGTTTGTTTGTGTGAGTTTCTTTTCCAAATGATCATGATCCAAGGATTATTATCACATTCGTGATCTTAAGGAGCAACCCTCGAGCAGCATGGCAATTATCCTGAAGGGATGACATGTTTATGGTGCAAATCCCTGCGAAGCTTTAGCCATTTTGATTCTAGCTTGAAGCAACATCGCAAAATAAAAATGTTACAGCATGATATGGCCCACCCGGATCGAGAGGTAGCCGAGACTCCCGAAATATTTGTTTCGGCACTCATGTCAAAAGCTTTCTTTACCTCGCAAATGCAAAATGCAACATTGGTAGTAAACCTGACCCACTCTGGCGGGACAGTGAAGTTCTCAGGCTTATATCATCAAGATTGATCGTGGCCGAAGTTGATGCAGAAACGTGCGAAGCAAGCATTGTATGTTGGGGGGAAAAAACACTCGATAAAAATAATCCAATCAACTGGAGATGATATTCATGATGATGCTTCAAGGAACTCGGCCAAAGGATCTCAAAGACAATCAAAGATTTTTTGAGAAAAAGGTCTTTCTCCTGAGGAATATCAATATTGGCTTCAGCATTTTCATGGAGATTTTCATCACGAGGCAAGGTGAGCTTCACAAAGTTTATCAGAGGAGCTTCATTTTGAGGAACTTTTGGGAGCCGATCGATGTTTCTTTGGGTGGATATAAAGGAGTTTTGTGACCCTTTTGAGCTATGAGCTTGGCTAGCTCCAAGTATAGGATCATATGACTGAAGGCTAGCCATGGAAATATAGCTACGTGAAGCTTAGTATCCCGCTCCTTGGGATCGGTGCTAGCTAGCCTAGTCCTCAAATCCAAGGATTAAAAAGCAGAAAAATGTTTGTATAAAGAAATATTAATAATATTTGTATAAAGAGAAATGATGGTCGATTATTAATTGTTGGGTAGCCAAGGATTAAAGCACCCTTTCGTAAAAGTATCACTTTTGATCAAATGAATTAATAAACTAAAAAAATGAATATTAGATTATTGGTGCAACTAGTCTTTAAAAAAAAAAAAAAAGCTTTAAAAAGATCATGAACACAATCTTTTGCGGTTTTCTATTTGCCTTTTGATGATTTTATAAAACGGGTTCCAACTATTTTCTAATACAGTAAAATCTCTCTAAAATCATAATATTGGGACCAAACAAATTTTATTATTAAGAGGAAGTTATAACGTAATAGAAGTATAATTATAAAAATTATACCTTAGTGGAAGTGATATAAAGGAAAAATATTCACTGCATTAACAATTAATTAATTGCTCATGTTAAATCTAAATATATAGATATTGATAAAAGAGATAGACATAATTTTAAAAAATTAAAATACATTTTAATAATGTACAGTTAATTATTACTATGTAAAGGCAAGTTAGTTAAGATGAAATTTAAAAAAATTTGAACTTATTATAATGTGAAGTTTATTCTTATTAACAAATAGCCCAAATTGAGGCCATAATTTTCTTTTGTTACATAGAGATTATTCTTAAACAGAGTATCACTATAGAGTTTTTACTGTAGTAGAAACATGGTAACAACAATTATGGCCGCCAAACAGCTTTCCTTTATTTCTATTTTTGAAAAAAAAATCATTAAAAAACAATAACAAAGAGGCCCTACTGTTACAGGATGAGTACTTTGTGCATTACACCCAAGCAATACTTAGACAACTCTTACTTAAAAGTTGCAAAGAAAGCCTTGAGTTTCTAAACTAACAAATTTAAAATGCTTGCGGAAGAGTCATAGAGAATAGATAACAATTGAGCGAAACAGAGTGTGTATTATTCATAAGAGTGTGTGTATAAGGGAGCTTGCTTCGAGTTGCTTACAAGTTTGCTCGCTTCAATGAAAATGCTAAGTACCAAGCCTAATTTATAGGGAGACTTGCCTAATTCTAAAATCTTTTGTGTCTACAGAGTTTTCATAGTTTAGAGACAGGTCCTATTTTTATAACATCCTAAAGTGACCTAGAGTATTCTATATACAAGCTACATGTTACGACATTGTAACAATACCCAGAGATTTTCTAATTATGTACAAGTAAAAAATGTGCTAGAGATAGAACTTTTTTAAATTAAGTTAAGCTTACACAACTTGACTTGTTTAGTTAGCCTCTTTGGCTTGCAATTTGGGCGGTCTCCGACATCCTCCGAAGCTCACGACATCCTTGCCGTGCTCTCATACTTAAACCCCTGAATGTGTTTCACGAATTGCCAAAAGCGTCCTTGCATTCCTAACTTGCTTCATTATCGAGGAGGTTTACTAAGTAATCGTATGTTGGTACACTCCTTCATCGAATCATGCGGTCAACAAGGATGCACTCTACATCTTTGTCGAATGTTGTGACAATGGTTGTTGATGCACACCTCAATACTCAACAGCTTGGGTCTCTCACATCCCTATGGTATGGTTTGAGAAGGTTTACGTAGAAGACCGGATGAATCTTGAACCTTGGTGGTACTTGAAGCTAGTATAAGATGTTGCCTACATGTTGGATGGTTAGAAAGGCTCTTCGTATCTCCTTACTAATCCCTTATGCACTTTTTGCAAAGTTTTAAATTGTTAGTATAGGAGCTTGATCAAGACTTGATCGCTTTCCCTATATCCAACGTGGCATCTCCTCGTATTTGGCCACTTCTTTATTTATCTTATGGTTTTGTCAAGATAAGCTCACATAATATTTGTTTCTTCATGACATTCCTAAGCTAGCTTATAAGCCACATGGTTTTTTCCTCTGTAAGTCAAAGCTATGACATCGGGGGTCATGGGTTGGAACACCATGACAATGACAAACGTGCACTTGCCAATTACCTCGCTCCGTTGTAAGTTGTACAAGAATTGGGTCACATTAAGTAACATTGTCCAATCTCGTTGGTAAGCACTCGCATAATGCCTTAAGTGCACTCGAGATGTGCATCTCAACAAATTTTCATCGACAAATCAATGAACATACTGAGCGCTTCAACAACCTTCTTGAGATGTACCTAAAGTATTACATGAGCGCTCACCAACGAGATTGTACAAAGTTACTCGATGTGGCTTAATTGTTGTATAACCTCCAACGGAGCGAGGTGATTAGCAAAAACCTATTCGAGATCATCATGAGATTCCAGCCTATGACTTTCAATGCTATAGTCTCGACATAAGAAAGAAAAAGCCTCACAGCTCCTAAGCTCAATCACAAATGGCACGAAAAAGTGGATATTATATAAGCCTATCTTGACTCAATCATGAGAAAAAAAAAATGAGTAGATATAAAGAGACGCCATATCGAATATAAGAAAGGCCACCAAGTCTTAGTCAAGCTCCTACCCTAACAATTACAGATCTTGTGAAAAGTGTACAAGGAATTAGTAAGGAGATACGAATGACTTTTCTCAATTACTTGACGTGTAGGCAACGTCTCTTAGCCACTCCAACTTCCATTAAGACTCAAGATACATCAAGTCCTCCTAGCCACTCCAACTTCCATTAAGACTCAAGATACTTCAAGTCATCCACGTGAGCCTTTTCAAACCATATCACGATGTAGGAGACATAAGACATAAGCTGTGGACAATCAAGACATGCGCCAACAACCATTGTCTCCGCATCTAATAAGATGTGAAGTGCATCCTTACTAACTGCGTGATTCAGAGAAAGGGCATATCAGCATACAACGAGTATTTGGTGAAAAGAAAAAACCTCCGAGATAGGAATAAAGTTGGAAACACGAAAACGCTCTTTGACAATTTGCAGAATACATTTAGAGGTTTAAGCATGAGAACATGACGAGAATGTCACAAGCTTGGGTGGGTTAGGATGTCACAAACCACCAAAATTTCAAACCAAAAAGGCTTAAGTAGACAAGCCCTAAGTTGTGCTAACTTGGCTTGATTCTAAAAAGTTTTATCTTTAACATATTCTTTACTTGAATGTAGTGAGGAAATCACTAGATATTGATAATGTATTCTATGTACAAACTATATGCTACGATACGCTGGACTACTCTAAGATGTTGTAGGAATAAGAGCTCTCTCCAAACTATGAGAACTCTCTACACAAAGATGATTTCAAAACTAGACAAGTCTCTCTATAAATAAGACTTGGCACTTGCCAATTTATCCAAGCAAACAACTCAAGCAACTTGTAAGCAAGCTCTCAAACTCTCTTATATTCACACACTTGTGAATAATATACACTCTCTTTGGCCAATTGCTCATTCTTCTCTCTAACTGTTCTGTAAGTATCTTAACTTAACTAGCCGAAAAGCTCAAGTCTTATTTAGCAACTTTAGGAAAAGAGTTATTTAGATGCTGTATAAGTGTGCTGCGCAAAATACTCATCTAATTACACTAAGTTGCCCGATTGCCTAAGAAAAAGCTTAAATCGTGTGCAAATCGAAAGCAAAAAGGAGACAATTTTAATACTCATCTACATATTTTTTTTTTTGGGGACAAAAAGTTCAAATATTTGCGAATATGAAGTATCTGCTAAGTTGCCATTGCTCTCAAGTCCCAATAATGCTAAGGGCACCCATTCAAGCCTCCCTACGAACTCTTTCCTCCTTCCACAAAATATATATAACAAGGATGGAGTTTTCCTAATATTATTAGAAAAAGTAAATTTCTGAACTAATCTCGATAGATTATCATAAATGTATGAATATAGAGTTACAGTAGACCTCATATTGTAATATATCTATAGAATGTAACGATGTTACCGAAAAAAAAAAAGTTATCTTTCACGTCATGGATTAGAGAACAAAGAAGGAACCAAAACAACTTTCAAGGACTGACCTAATGATCATAAAAGATAGCCTGAAACAGCCACCAAAGTGGCAATCTCCATGCAGATTGCATAGTTTGGCTACTTTTTCCTGTATTCCTTTTTCCCCATACTTGATACTTGATACAACAGATTATGCAATGCTAAAAGAATTCATACTAAAAGAAACTGTGATATTCACACAGGAGGAACAAGAGTCCCTGATCTTAAATCCGCAGACCTTAATGAAAGGAACTGCAATCAGGTGAACTTTTGACTCGAATGCTGGTCACAAGAGGATCCAGAAAACTGTTTGAATATATTCATGATCGAGAATCCTTCTCAATTTAAAAAAACAAAGAACCTCGACTGCTGGATGCACGTAGCCATATGTCATGAACAATTGATTCTTAATAATAATGCATAGCATATACATTGGCCTAGCAATATCCTTTTCCATTTTCCAACAATTTTTCACGTTTTAAAAGCCACCCTATTGGTAAAGCCTACAAAAGTGTATAACAATGATTAATGAACAATTGGATTGGAAAAAGTATTACCTATCCACACAGCAAGCAATCACCGGAGATCAATGACATCAAATTTTAGATTGGGATTCATATATACATCTGTACAAGACTTATAAATGGGCCCACCATCAGGAGGTGGATCATGTGGATGGAAGCCACGTTGCTGACACTGTCTTATTACTGACATGCCACCTGGGCTTGTCAAACGAAAAATTCCATGCTTTCTGTAATTAAAAAAAATAATAATAATAAAATAATTAAAAAAGTCGCTATATAAATTACCCAGAAAGGAGACAAAATAAATTACACAGAAAGGACACAAAATTTGTTCAGACATTCTAACCTTGTAGCATCTCTAGGCGCCATGACAATTGCAACAGATTCCGGCAGCATAATCTGAAAAGACAGAAAACAAAGTAAAAATGAAAGAAATGTGAATAGTGCAAAATAGCGCAGCCACACTGAACTTCAGAGTAACCATTTCTTGTAAATAACACAGGCCCAAAGTAGTGGTAAGACCAACGGGACAACTTTTTCTTCACATGAACCTTTCTTTCATTTTTTTTTTTTTTTTGTGGTGTTGGGGTGGGGCACCTTGGGGAGGAGAAAGAAAACACATTCCTAAATCCTACTCCATTTAAGAAAGTCATATTAGAGAAGGAAAGCAGGAACAAAATGGATGGGAGGCTAAATATTCGAGGTATTGTCTCTTGATTACTCCTATGCTTCTTAACATATAATCACATTTCTTTTCTTCGAACAACTTCTAGCATCAGGAACTACATTCACCTCCAGAATAACACCAAATGCAACATAATTATATGAAACTGAAGCACGGTTTAACCAGTTTTGCTACCATCAAACAAGATCAATGAACTTCATTTGTAGCAATGGCAACTTTCACCAAATTAGGATAAGACAAACCTGATATGAGTAGTGGGTGTGAACATCAATCGATGACATGAAACAGGATTGCGTAGGATGTGTCTGGAAATTGCACCATCGTAGATGATTAATTAATCAGCACAACTTACATAATATATAATCGTCTTCAAACATTATAAAATATGCAACTAACTGCAAGTAATTAAACCTGGACGGTCACAAAATGAAAAAGGCATAACAACCTTGCAGAAACATATCCCCACTTGAATATACATCCAAGTATGACCTTTCTTTCAACCATGTAGATAATACTAATAAAAATTATCAATATAAAAATTGGTTTAGTGCAATAGTAAAAATGAATATCAGCATAATAGCAGTATTAAAAATACAAAAAATAAATAATAATACTAATAATAATAAGAAATATTGCGAGGACTTTGAGCACATGCATTTGCATGATAGTTTGCTATTCCTCCCTGAATTGGCATTAGCTTAACTGATATGTTAAATATATCTTGATTACATGCCAGTTATTGCAGTTATTGCCAATTGCAATAGAACTCTTATTGTGATATCTACCAAAGCATTAGCAGACCCTAGTATCACCACCATTCAATTTATGGCATTTAAAATCTAGAAACCCGTTCTTTCAAAGGCTAAATAAATCTATAGAGATCATAACAACTCCCACATACCGGCAAAATTCTTATCTACCTTAACTAATACCCAAACTCGGATTCTTCTTACCCTTGTTATAACTAGGTATTGTGGTTTTCCATAATTCACAAAAAAAATTGTTGCAGTTTGAAATTATAATTGTAACATGGTTAAGTCATTATGCATTCAAGTTCCACACTGTATCAAACACAACAAATTCAACCCCGTATCTAGGGAAAAAAATAGGGAGGCCAAGAAAAATAGTGAATCAAAAACCTGAGTTAAATGTCACACTTCTTTACCAAGTGACAGCTTGGTTACTAGAGATCCCAAGATGCTATAAACCAATGTATGTGGATGACAAAAAATCTATCAAAAGAATAATGAATATGTTTGCGGTGGTTATGAATAAACACCAAAAAGGAAAAATCTAAATATTGTAGCAAGTACATTAGAAGATTGCAAGGTGATTCTAAGTATGCCCAAGTATTGGATTTACCGAGCAAGCATGAAAAAAAAAAAGGATGGAATCAGTGAATGTATGGATAGAAGGTCCAATACCGAATATTTTCAAGCCTATTTAAACACGGACCAAAAAATAATTCTAGCCACTTTAAACATGGACTAAATCTGGGTAGACTCCCATCTACTTAAGGCACAATATACATATATGTGGCATGGGCTTAAATTTTATGAAACTGCAAAAGCCTAAAATGTAACCTTTTTTTGACCAGTGATCACATCATAAAGTAAAAGCACTCACATGAATCCACCCAAGGGGAAAAAGAGATCGCTTATCTTGCACTTCAAATATTTCTTCTTCGTTTGTAGCCTGACACTGCCCAAAAAGCACAGATTTAAAAATCACCATAACAAGAACTATATATGAGATTTATTACAGCTTTGATCGATGCATCAAGACACAAACATACTGAGTCTGATGTTGATTCCTGCTTTGGTATAATGAGAGCAGTAATATAAAATTTTCTGTTTTTCTGCAGGAAGGAAAGATTTGAAGCATTAGCATCGGATGTCATGAAGATTAATAAGAGTAGTCTTAAATTGTCAGCACTTACAAGTGAACCTCCAAGAATACCACAAGTTTCTAAATTCTTATCAGTATTCGACTTCGCCAACTTCATGAAGTTATCCATCATTGTGGTCGACTGCATACCAGAAAATTGTTAGGACAATGGTCAAAGTGACTCATTGTAACTGATCACATTGTAACAACTAAGATAAATTTCAGAATAAAGCAGTAAAATTGTGTATCATCAGAAAGGAATTTCCTGACACCAGTTACACTTGGCCAAAAGCTGAATCGAAAGAAGACTAAAATATCCATAATTCTAATAGAGGAAAAAAAGGGTGTAGAAAAAAATCTTACAATGTGCAATTGCAGGGGTTCAGAACGATCAAAAGCATCTGACAAGGAATTACCAACTTGGCATTCCGTTTCAGTAACTTGAGGAGTTATGGCAGGGATCAAATCTTGTACTTCAGTAAGTACAGGTGGAGAAGAAGGTTGTCTAATGATGTCTGCAGAAACAGGGGCTTCTGATGTTTCAAAGGAAATCATGGAACAAGGTTCCTCAGTGCGACGCATCTCAATTTCATCATTTGGAGCACAAATTGATTGCACACTTGATTTCCCAGGTTCAACATTGGCACTGTCTGTTTTTATTGTAATTGAACTTTCTGAGGGCTGCTGTAGGCTGTTTTTCAACAAAGATGACCAAATAACATTATTTGGCAGCCAAAAAAAATTTAAAAAAACTAAAAGAAGCAAAAAGCAATACAAGTCATTAACATGGGGCAACAACTGCTTGTAGTGTCCAGGCTTCAAATGAATCGAGTACCCATCAAAATTACATATTGTCTTCAGCTTGTAATCGACATGACATCAATAGGCTTATCACTAGATGCACAAATAGGGAACAAAAATAATTTCCAAATTCAAGTAGGAGCCTAACCTGGGAATCTCAACTGGTGTCAGGTCTATGTTGTTAGGATATTTGACCTACACCCGCAAAAAAGAAAAATAGAAAAATAGAAAGTCAGCATGATTAGTGCATGGAGCACCCACAAAAAGAGCTGAATATATTCATACCAGTTTATCACTCTTTGGAGGCTGCCAATGACCACAGAGACCATTTGGCCCCAAAATAGAATGCCTGGAGAGGGTTTCAGCATTTGGACGTGGGAAGTTTAGGGACCTACAAGAACCAAGTGAGCAAGCTAGGATAATCAAGGATGGCACTTCATCATGGTCATGTGTATTATACCTTGTCAATTGAAAAATCTAGTCCAGAAAAAATAACAAAACCTGAAATGAGAACAAACCAGATGCATAACTCTATGAAATTCCTCATGCAGAATGAATCCCTATACAAAATTAAGTTGACACACCAAATATGTGTAGTTCAATAGCAGAGCATCAAACATATATAAAAATAAGTGGCTAAAGTCTGAATTGTGATATGGAAGACAGAGCTCGCTCTCAGTTCATAACTTACACACACTTCTAATTTTAAATCACCTTACTAATGGCATCATTTGCAAAAGGCCCCACATTTATTGGAATGATTGGTTTCTCATTTCCCTAACCCCCCCCCCCCCCCCCCCCAACCCAAAAAAAAAAAAAAGGTTTTTCGTTTTTTCATCTAGAAAACTTATCTAGCTATCTGTTTCCCTAAAAGGCTTTCAGAAAAAAATGTTATTAAAACACCTCTATTTCCTATAACAGTGATTATTGTTTTTATTACTAAATAGTAACTGAACTAAGATTAATATTTTATGGATGTCGTGCAAACCTCAGGAATGGACTGGAATGACTTGGATGGGACTACATGTAGCACAGTACACTAGATTGTACGATAAATGGCGATAAGCTCAGTTTCACCATTAAAGCTAATTAAAACAAAATTACATGAAAATTTATTAAACCTTTATTTATTTGATTCAAATTTAACTACTAAATCTTTAGGGACACTGTTTCTTTATAATTATAAAATTAATAAATATAAAGAGATATTATATTTGCATAACTAGCTAAGTAAATCAATTTCAATGAAAGATAAGAAAATGTTGAATCAAATTAATAATCAATATTAACCAATACTAAATTCACAATGGTAAATATAAACTTTACTATAATTTAATTAATTACTTATATTATTAAGACAAACTTATCATTTATTATTGTAAATAAATATATCATCAAATTATAAAAGCAGTAATTAAGTAATTTGGATTTGTAATCATAACATTTAGATTATAACATAAAATTCGGTCCCATGACTATCGGATCAGTTTAACCCATGGTCACTCATGGGATTAGTTATCCATATATGTGAGACCAAATGGTGGACCTGGAACTAGTTACCCGGTCTCCTCCATCAAAACAAGTCCAATCTTATGTACAAAATGTGGGCGCACCTAATATGTAGGAGAAGACAAGGCACAAGGGATTGGACTATTTCTAGGGTTACATATCCAATTCAATGTCCTAAGTTAACTTCAGAACACCAATTAGTCCACAAGCATTGGACCATGAATTGTGGACTAAATAACATACTCTTTTAAGTTATACAAAATTGGTAATAAACTTGATAATTCCAAATATTCAAACATATATCATTTCTACAACCAACAGAAAATTAGTGTTCTCATTCTTTGATTGTTCTATGAGAATAGAAAAAAAAAATTTTGCCAACTTTTCCTGTTTACTTTCATGATATTGAAAGCAGCCCCGTGTTTCGTTTTTATGCCATATCTCATTTGAACTCTCAAACCTAGTCATGATCCCAATGGTTGGGACTGATACCAGCAGCATAAGGCCTCGGACAACTTTTTTGCAGGCTACTCATACGGCTCCATCACATCTGTGATTCTAATTATAGCTCAAAAAGCTCACATCACAGATTCACTCCAAGCTCTCCTAGCTCAACTTAGAAGATCACCATAAGATGCTAATAATATAAGAATGATCTGGTTCCTGACGCGTGGAAAGTATAGTAGGCTTTTGCATGAATAATTAATAACATTTTTCTTGAAATTCACAAAGTAATGCCGAGCTGGTGTTAAACTAAACATATGCATCATATCCTGCTTTTTGCCCTTCAACATATTAGTTCATATAGTATAGATCTTCAATTCTTCTTACATAGCTTTACAAGAGAGGAAACTGAGGAGACAAATATAAATTTCATAAAATGTAATCATAGATCACTGATCCCAGTTCACAATTTAAAAAAGGTAGTAGTGAATTTTGAAATTTTTTCCCAACAAATGATGTTCAAGCAGTCACTCACTTTGCCACCATGTTGCCAGTCTATCAGCAATTGGCATTATTCTAATGATATGCTCATAGCTAAAATATTCAGGAAAAAAGACTAAAAATTTTCAATATTCAACTTCAGATAGTGGTAAAATGGAAGCACCTGCCTATAATAAACTCTAGCGAGCAAGTACTCCACACAGTACCTGAAAAACTTTTAAGAAAATACTTACATTCTTTGGAACTGTTCATCCACTGGTCTGGTATAGGCAAGCTGTTGAGTCCTTGAACCTTTATAGGCTAATCCTCGAGGTGGGAGTCTGACTGCCTGTCGATGTAGCACAGCATATAAGTGAAATGTTTTATCTCAACATCAAGTAAAATTGGAGTAAAAAGTACGTGTAAAGGAATAAAGACAAACCAAGTTATAAAAGACTACAATAACTGCAATACCATTGCCTCAATAAAAATGGTCACCAACTGTTTTTGAGAACAAACTAAGAAAGATTTAATAATTGAAGAAAAATAAGAGAAAAAATGGTAAACTAGCAGGCTCCAGGGATAGACAAAAGGAGAAAAGAAAATTGGGGAGGGGAAATAACCAGTAGAAAACATATCCATAAACCCCAAAGAGTATCCATCACAGGCGCCACCAAACAATATATACAAAACTTAAACAAAAGCCCCTTCCAAGCTGAGCTGTTTCAAGAATAATAAACGGTCTTGAGAGTCATTTTGTAACCAAAGGCAGCTTCTTATCCCAATATATGTTTATTTCATTAATTTTAACAACACCATAAATGAGCTGAAACGATACAACTCCCAAAAGATTTTAGCTTTTTTCCCCCTTCCCAAAAGGAAAAATTATAGCTATGAAACAAAATGTCACCAAGCATTCAATACCCACAACTAGTCAATCAAAACCAAGCACATTGAAAGAAACGAAAACCTCCCACTGTATGATGAGCATCATCATACCTTTGTTACATCATAGTTAGTCCAAGTCTGCTTTTTGACAGAGGGCCACTCCAATTCACTGTTTTGAGAAGCATGGCTCCAACCAGTCACTTGATTTGTTTTCTTTCTGTTCAATTCATTGATCTTCTGTTGTACAGCTGGCTGCAACTCCTCTAACTCACTCAAGGCATTCAATAATTTCTACAAGAAAAATGAAATTGACGGTTAAACCTTAAAACATTAACTGAATATCGTTTGAAGCAATGCATAAACACAAGTAACAATACCTTTTTCAAAAAGAGTTTTTGGCTCTGGAACGCTGCTCGATAATCTCGATGGCATGGAATTGTCTCTGTGACCAAACTGAAGCAAATGAAACCAAGTAATTTAAGCAACATTTTGGATGTTGTTGAAGAAAAATAAACTAATACCACCATTGTCAATTCTAAAAGCCTTGGAGACTGCATATAAGATTGACTGTCTATTGTACATAAAAAGTTGAAACATGAATCAATCTTAACAACTTTCTTCCGTACCTCGAAAACCTTAGGAGCATCACATAGAGATCTATAATATTCTTTTCTTCACGGAAGATGTCAGCCTACGATATCAATACCATATTACAAGCCAAAATGTCGGTTAACACGGTAGAAAAAATAAGAAAAGACAAAAATATTACTTATTAATCATTCAAAAGTATAAAACTACATCACACAAGCACCGTTACATACAATCAGCAAAAGAGATGCATTATCGCATATTTAATACACACAAGAAAAGTGAAAGCATAAATAGTTTTGCTTCGTCATATATCAATCAATACACAAACAAAAATTGCTCTTTTTAATCCACATACTCTACTCATTAGTAAAATTTTTTATTTCTAACACCAAAAATTTCTCTTGCCTATCAACAACAGAATATATTAACAAGAGAAACAACTGTAAATTAAGCAACATTTGTTTTGTTCATTACTTCCTCAATAGATTTTCATGAACTAAGGCAACATGATCACTTGAATTAAACACGAATTACAACCAAAGCAATCTAAAATTAAGTAACTCGATATAATCAGCGAAAATTTTACAGTAAATTAACGGTGGCAGAAACCGTAAATAAGTGAAAGAATTAAGACCTGCTTGAGAATATTATCAGCGATCCGGTAGTAGTATCGGAGGGCGATACGGTTGTCGACGTCGAGTCGCTGAGCACTGGCAGCGATGTTAATTCCCTCAGAAGAGGACCTCATGATTTTTACTTCGGTTTCTCTCCTTTTCTTTCGTATTTTCTGGTCATCCAAACAGCATTTCTGGCGGATCGGATGCTGTTCGGTTCGCTCAGGGAAGAGATGACGATGATGATCAGAGTCGAGGTCTTGGGGAGGAGTCGTCGATTACGGCTGAGGGCATGATACCTACAAGGAAGTTATTTTGGCGATAAACGGAGGGCAATTATGGTAATGTAAGAATTTGCTTGGCTTGCTTCGATGCACATTCTTCGTATTGCTGTTGTTAAGTGGTTCTTCCAGTGGGGTCATGGCGCCTTTCTTTTTAATTTAACTTACCTACCAATGTTTTGAAACTTCTTTTGTTGTTTTTTAAATTTCATTTTTTTTTTGCAATGGAAAATTAAATTTCTTTGTTGCCAAATACAACTTGCAAATTCCAAGATTGAGATGAATTTATTTTATTTAACATAAAAATTCACTGAAAAAGATTTTTATTATTTTTATTTATTCTTCAGATTATACAATTTAAAGTTCGTATAAATTTATTTTATAATTAATAAATGCCTAGTATAAATATTAAATAAAATATTTTTAGAAACTCCTTTATTCAAGTCAAAATTTTTCTTTAATGATTATCATTAGTCATTAAAAATATCACTTGAACTCTTGGTCAAAAGTTCAACGAAAGAGTTTTAACCTTTGGATTTGATAAAAATTATTGGTTGCATTTGGCATACAAGATTAGATTAAACTAAATATTATGATTGGACTAGATTAATTTAGATTGGATTAGATTAGATTATACAATATTATATTATGTTTGGTGCAATATCGAATTGGACAATGTGAATCATATTTCAATAAAAAAAATATTTATGAATACTTAAGAGTAATAAGTATAATTAATTTAAAGGTAGTTAATAAGAACATTGAATATATAGTATTAGTCATAAATATAATAAACAAATATAAATTAATAAAACCATTTAATTATTTAATTAATTTTTATTCAAATATTTTATATATATTTTATTGTATCAAAAAGTTAGCAAATAATATATATAAAATCAATTAATTACTGGTATTATTAATTTTCATGATTATTTTTAATATTACATTAGTGATTATTAAATTTAATACAATCAATTATTGTAATAAATTATTAAATAGTTAATTTTATTGAAGTAAAAGTGCCAATTTAATTAGATTATAAAAACAAAATAAAAATAAATTTCAAGTAAATCATGAATAAAATAATTAATTAATTAATTAAATTTTTAATAAAATAAGTAATTAATTAATTAAATTTTAAGTGATAAATAAAAAATGATGTTATATGTAAAAGAAATATTGCAAATGAATAATTTTTTTTCTTATTCTAATCCCATCTAAACTCACTTATAAATTAGGATTGTTAATCCCATGATTTAAGAACTAAATTCAAATTTAGTTCTCCCTAATCCAATTCAAGCAAAGTTATCAAACATGAAATAAAATATTTAATCCCAAAATTAATCTAATCTCACACTTAATTCTAACTCCCAAACATGACTTTGGAACCTTAATTGAGTCCAATTTTTTTTTTAATATTAAATCTTTTAAATTAAAAATAGTGGCACCCGTTCTTTCTTTGGCACATCAAAATTTCGATTAATTGTGCCTCCCTGAGTATCAAAGCGTACATTAGGGGTGTTCAGAATCCAATCCGATCTGCACAATCTGTTTGATCCGTAGAAATCCGATCCGTAAAAATCCGATCTGTGGATTGGTGGATTGGATTGGATTGAAAATTTGAAAATCCGCAATCGATGGATTGGATATGGATTTACTTCTGTAAATCCGCAAAAATCCGCGAATCCGCAAAAAATAAAAAATAAATCTTTATTTAATTAAAAAGCTTGTAAATGTAGCATTACTATTGGCTAATAAATAAATAAGTTAAAATGTAATTACATTAACAATATACATATTTTATCCAATAATAATATATAATAAACATAATTAAATAAACAAATATAGCTTTCTAAACAGTTAATTTTTATAATTTTAGTTAATTTTTATGTATTGATTTAAATTTTTATAATTTTAGTTAATTTTTATGTATTGATTTAAATAATGAGATTTTTTTTCTTTTCACTATGTTATATTTTGAAACTTCAACTGTATTATTCTAATTTTATTTAGACACTTAATTTATTTAAATCTTATTCAATTTTGAATTTGATCGGTATTAAAATTATTTATATATTAAATTTTTTTATTTAATCAGTTTGTAGAATAAACAGAATTAAAAATTTTTAATCCACAGATCAATCCGTAAAATGGTGGATTGGATATGGATTTGGTCAAATCCGCATTCGATCCGCTGACATATGGATTGGATTTGGATTGAATTCGCCAATCCGCGGATTGGATTGAATTAAAAATTTACAATCCGTAAAATCATGGATCGGATATGGATTAATGTCCAATCCGTAAAATCCGATCCGCGAACACCCCTAACGTACATTATAATTGGGCTATAAAACCCTCCTCCAACCACGATAAAAACATCATTTTCAAGTAGATGCAGCTTTTTAACACCCATCTGAAATCTTTATAACACCCTTACTTAAATTTTAATTTCAAAAATACTCAAATCCAAACTCATAAGTAGAACCTCAATAAATCAATAACGTTGAGACTATGAAAAATCTGTTAATTTAGTAAATATTAGTATATCAATAAATTAATAATTATTAATTTACCAATAAATTAATAATTTATAAAAATAATATCACGTTCATAACAGAATTTTTAATGAGATATAGAGGTAGAATAATCAGAAAATTTAATGATTTTATCAATTTATCTAACACAATTATAATTTGATCTTATTGAGTGAATCAATCACTTGATAATATCAAGACTGCATGACTGGATTACATTACATAATAACGCATTAGATGAGATTTTTTGTGAAGCAATATATTAAAGTAACGTTTGTTTTTTTTCTGAAATCTTAATAGACTTGAATTACTTTGAATTCTGAATAGAACTGAATGTCTAAATCAGAATGATATATTTATTTTTTGTCTGAATTGCTAAAAATAAATATTAAGTTGTTTTTTACTTAAAAATTTGAAAACTAGTAGTTTTACATTTGTGCCCTTATAAATTATAAAAACATCTCAAAGAACTTAAATAAGATAATATATTATCATAATATAAATCATCTTCAATTTATTAGAACCCTTTATATTCTAAGTTAATATATGTTAATCAATTTTATTGTAGTTTATGATGTTTTTATATTAAAAATATTCATAAAAAATTATGATGAGAAATAATGCTAATTTGAAAGAACATAAGAAGATAAAAATGATAATAGTCTACTATGATATTATCACAAGTTATAGAAATGGATAATAATAGTAATTATTAATTTTTTTTTAGGCAAGGACAAAAGTTAGTTAATTAGATAGAGATAGTTTAGATAATATCTTTGAATGATATTAGTTAGACTTTCTATATTAAATAAAAAGCTAAAAAAATTGGCTTAATAACTTAGTAACCTAATGAAAATTTTCATTAAGTTAAAAAAGCAAACGGATTTAATGACTTAATTAATTGAAATTAAGTTAATTAAGTCATTATGTCAAAAAAATAAACAACTTCTAAGTTACTATCTCTCTTATTTCTCTTTACATAACACATAGAATACAACAATGGTTTCTTTTCTAAAAAATATAAACAAAATAACAACAACCAATGAAATGCGTAAAGTATTATGTTAGTATAACAAAAAAATCATAGATATATCATATGTATTTAATTTCAAATTAGTTAATTATTAATTTATGTATTAATTAGGTCCTTTAGAAAAATAAAATTTTTTAGAACTTATTATCGAATAAATTTATAGAATTATTAATTTATTACTTTGGTCCCAAGATGGAATCGACAAAAACTATTATTTAATTAATGTTATCAATTTATCAAGTATTAATTTGATGAGGTTCTACTATAATAAAATTAATCATCTTCTCATAAAATTTCAACCTTAATAAAAGTATTTCTTTTAATTTTTTATTTATAAAATACATACAAAATAATCTTCAATTATTTTCTTTTTATTATTAATTTCTACCTCGATAAATTAAAACTTTTTATAATTCTCTTTAAAAACATATTTTTTCAATTAGATTTAAAATATAAATATAAAGTACGAAATAAGTTGGTGTAGAAAATTTGCTAAAATAATATCTTGTTTAAGTATTTAATTAAAATTCTATTCAAAATAATAAATTCATTTAAATAAAAAAGGGTTTAATGAGGAATTTTAAGGGTGTCAAAAGAGATTCAATGAACCACACTAAAAAAGATTCGGCCTTGTAAACGTATCGCAACCCACCTGATTTTTTTTTTTTTAAGGGAATTCATCTTCCATTAAAAAAAAAAAAAAAAAAAAAAAGCACTGTCATTTTAACCATAATATGGTTCTCACATACACGAGGAAATAAATACTGAGATAAAATAGAGGCATCACTCTTGGAGCTGAAAAAACCAAGAGAGAAGACAAACGCAGTCAATTCTTGAAACCAAGTGCGTGGTGTTTGCTTAAGGCCATAATGGGAGCGGTGAAGTCAACAGACATGAGACTTAGAAGAATCAACAAAGCTCGGATGCTGAGACATAAAAACTTCTTCAGATAAATGCCCATGAAGAAAAGCATTATTAACATCCTGTTGATGAACCTGACAACCATGAGATAAAGTAATGGTGAGAACAGTACGAATGGTTGGTTGGTTTAATGACAGGACTAAATGTCTCATGATAATCAAAACTGGGTTGCTGGTTGAAATTCTTAGCAACCAGTCGGACTTTATAACGTTCTATGCTTCTATCAAGTTTTCTTTTGACTCAAAAATCCCATTTGTACCCAATGATATTCTGATTAGTTTGACCGGGAACAAGCTCCCAAGTTCCATTACAAATAAGTGCATTAAACTCAACATACATGGCATCTCTCTATCTTGGGCGTTGTAGGGCTTGAGAGACTGAGATAGGTCCAGTAACGGGGCGAAGGGGATGTTTTGAGACAGTGAACGAGAATTTGGTGGATGGCTTGAAAATATAATTTTTGGAACGTGTTATCATCTTGTGACTGTTAACAGGATTAATATTTGGGCCAAAGGAGATGGTAAGGGAGAAGTGGAAGGATCGCAAGTGGAAACCTTTCTCATGTAGAGGAAACAGGAGATGCATCGTTTGGGGAAGCTGATAAAGGGAGGTCCACAGGCACGGGATTGTGGCTAGCGCATATAGTGTCAAGATTGGAAGGTGAGGTGGACAGAGAGGGTATTGACTCCGATGGGACACGTGCTTGGGAAGAATTGGGCATAAGTGCAGAAGAGACAGTGATTATGGGATTGATTGTGTATTGAAGTAGTAGATGCGAAGACCCAACTGGAATGACTAAGTGGCGAACAAATGGGTGGATTATTTGGGGAAAGATTTTCAAGATGAAGAGATTTAAAGGAAGGAGAAATCGTAGTCTATTTGGTAAGTGTAAAGTCATTAATTTTGTCATGTTCATATAAAGGAAGCAAAGATGGAAAGTGAGATTCAATAAAATAAACATGGCGGGAAAAATAAATTTTGTGATTCGTGGGTTCAAAGCAAATATAGGAATTGTGAGTAGCGGAATATCTCAGAAAAATACACGGTTTAAAACATTGTTCTAATTTATGATTATTGTAAGGTTGAAAGCTTGGGATAGCAATCGTACCTACAAACCCACCCGCTGCGGGTGATTTTGTGGGTTGGGGTCGCGTTTGGTATTACAAATCAAAACCTACACTCAGTTGCGGGTGGGTTTGGTATTTGTAAACTATTCGGTGGATATCCGCATGGGTATTCGCCAAATCCGTAATTTTTTAAAAAATATTTTTAGTGTTAATTTACAAATACTTAAACCTAATGCATGTAGATATTGTTGATGATATTCTCATAAGATATTGTTGATGAGGTAAGGAATTAAGTTTGTTTAACTTAATGCATAAATTATTATATATTTATTATAATTTTGTGTGGACTATTATTCTTTAACATAGTGCATAGATTATTTCATAATCATAATTTTGTTCTTCGGATTAGTATTTAAAAAGTATTATTCTTTAGAAAATATTAATCTTAATTATTATTGTAGGAATCGTATTGGATGGGTGCTAACGGTGGTAAATGAAAATAAGATCTTCTCTTAGAGCTTGTGTTGAATAATAATATAAAATGATAATTGTTATTTTAAAATACTAGTTTGTGGGTTTTTTTTATGGACTTGTGTGTTTTATACTTAAATTTGAGAATTTGTGTTGAAATGACGTTGAAATTTTAATTTTTTATTTACACTGATTAAATTTAGAATTGAGTATATTATGTGGAATTTTAGGTTATTATTATAAATTTTTATATTGAATATTTGTGATTTTAAATGTGGAAACCCGTAAAAAATCTACTGGGTAGCATTGTGGGTTTAGTAATTATTGAAACCCGTAGTTGGTGGGTTTTCTTAAAAAAATTAAAACCTACAGCGAGTTGCGGGTGGATTTGATAATATAAATTTTGTGCGGGTACGGATTTGATAATAACAAACCTGCTGCGGGCGGTGGCCATTGTCATCTCTAGTTGAAGCCATGGGTAAGTGAGACACCTGAAAACTCTCAACTTGGAATAATTGGGCTGAGAATGAAGCAAACATTCACATGGTGAATTATTATGAAGTATTGACATAGGAACTCTACTGATAAGATATACTGCAATATTAAATGCATAGGACCAAAAAGAGAGAGGAAAAGACACTCAATGTAAAAGTGTAAGACCTGTTTCAACAACGTGACGATGATGTCTCTCAGTGGAAGCGGTATGTTGTGAGGTATATGGGTGAGAAATTAGGTGTTGGATGCCAACAGCTGCAAACATTGATTTTAAGCCTTGATATTCCTTCCGCTATTAGAATAAATTGTGTTTATAGATGTTTTAAAGGGTTTCTCAATCATGACTTTAAATTTCGGAAATAGAGAAAAAACTAGATTTATGTGCCATAGGAAATAACCATGAATACTTGGTATAATGATCAACAAAAATGACATAATAAGAATAACCATCCATTGAACGAATTGGAGATGAACCCCAAACATCCATATACAATAAGTCTAAAGAACATCGATTTTTTTAATGTAGACACACCAAAAGGAAGTTTGTGACTCTTATTGCAGTGACACGAGTCACAAAACGACAAAGTGGGCAGATTTTGGCTTGATAGCACAAAAAGTTTATTGGATGACACAATTTGACTTAAGACTTTTGATGATGGGTGACCAAGGCAATCATGCCACCGATGAAGGGTGGTCTCGACACCATAATTATCCATAACACGCTTGCTTCAGCACCAGATGGATCTCCCTTGCGTTTGACCATTCATAAACATCAATCTTACTCCGCCCTTGAGCCAGAGGTGCCTCAGTGGCTAGCTCCTTAACACAGAAAGAAGATTGGTAAAAGTCAATCGAGGTATTATTGGTTTTTTGAAATTAAGAGACTGAAATTAAATTTTGCTCTATTACGGGGACACATAAAGCATTTAAAAGTGAAAATGAGTTATCAATGGAGGTGAGAGTTGATCTCACAAATCTCACAATGTGTGTCATATGTAAACCTGTACCGTCACTAATTATAATATCGTCGGGTCCTTCGTAGGGCTGTCGAATGAAGAGGTTGTTGAAATCAGCGATAACTTAATGGCAAACACCAGTGTCAAGTAACCAATTGGGTCCGCGACCATCACTCATAGTTGTGGGATTATCTCTAAGTGGTACTGCTAAGCCAAGCTTTCATTTTCAATTAATACCATTTAAGAGCATTGTGACTGTTTTTGTCACAATATTAACAAAGGAATATTAGAGCTTTTGTTGGAGTTATTGCCTTGATTGTCATATCATTGACAATCATTTCGATATTCGGTGTTATTCTTTTTTTGTGTTTGATGCCCATGTCATTGTGGTTTCAGCTGAGGAGCATTGGCAGTTATTACAATTGAACGATGTTTTTCCCATTTGAGGAATGACTTAATCTACAAGTTTGTCATGGAGTTCCTCAAAACCAATTAGAGTATCTCGTGCCCTAACTGCAGCAGAAAGTTCTTTAAACTCAGAACCAACCCATTTAGAACATGGAGAATGAGATTGGCAGGAGGTACAAGGGAACCAATGATGGCAAGCTCATAAGCAATGCCCCGAATGAAGCTGAGATATTCAGCAACAGATTTGGTGCCATGATTTTGAGGGAGTTATTCCATTAGTCGCGTTATCCGTGAGGAAGACGAATTGGCATAATATTTTACACCTCGATACTGTTTGGATGAACTGCTATTGATATTCAAAAAGAGATGAGAGGATACCATGGATGAGTAGTTTGTATTGTCTTTGCCATAGGATGAAGTATGGGTTTGGAAATTCTTTTTTCCCATTAGCTGATATTGCAGGAGGTGGACATGGTTTTGATCCGTCAACGTATCCAATTATAATCAAGGAGAAGTTTTGGTATTCGCTGATCTTATTGAGGACAAATGATCTTCTTTCCTAATAGTGGGCTATTTTCGTCATAATCATATGATATTTAAATGTCGATATTGCTATCCCAATTGGGATTAATTATAAGAGGGGGAAAAAAAAAAGGAAAACAAGGCCATAATTGCAAATGCTCAGTGATGCGGTGTCATATAAACTCTAATTCACTGGAACCTTCAATATTACAGGATATGAAGCCATGCAAGCAGTAGCGAAGTTAGGATTTGATATTAGATAATAGATAGGGTTAAACTGAAAAATTATAATTAATTATACTTGAGGGAAGATCAGATGAAAGTGGTTATTTTGTAAAATGATATATTAATAGAGGGATCCACATGGTTTTTGCATGCAACCATTGCATGCAGGGCTGCAAGGTCTTAGGCAAAACTATAAACCAGGTTTTTATTTATTTATTATTAAAATATAATTTTATTTTTTCACTAAAACAAAATAATCATTTACAATATATTTAGTTTTAGTCATTTCATAAATAAAAATCCACAAAATTATTTATGATACACAAATAGTGAAATATATAATTATCCTCTATTCATGATTTTCGTGACATTTAAAAATGAACAACGCTAATTATTTAATACAAATAGTGTTGTTGATTTTTAAATGTCAAAAGAGGGTCCTAATTTTTCTTATTAAAAATTTGGATATGCACATGAGCATTTTTTAAATTTTAAAGCTCTAGGTGTCCTTTTCCCGCTTTTAATTAATAATTAAAATCTTGATTTTTCTTTCTTGATTATTTTAGGTTACAGCTACTAATAATGCGCATAATTCTATTACATCACTACCGAAGAAAGTTCCAAAACAGAAGAAAACGTAAAGAGCAGACATACGTGCAAATTAAATTTGCGGCAACGTTGTCTCTAAATTGGATCTCATAGGCCTGTAACAAAATTAGCGTTGACTTTGTCTAGTGTTTTAATTTCAATTATTGCGGAAGTCGGCACGTTGACGTCAGTCTATTCAATCCGTCATCCGCTAGGAGGGATTACTTCCTTAATTAAAAAGCTTGATAGAGTTGAGAATTCAAAGAGAAAACCCCCTAATTGAAGCTTAATTTGGAAATTCCAAGTTGAAATGGCTCTGCTATCAGTCCTGATGAAGCAACTGCTGCAGCCATACATGGACACATCAGAAATTTACAACCACCCTTTTTCCATCTCTCTACTTCTTCTTATCCTCTTGCTCACACTTGTACAGTTGCAGAAAATCACCAGACATAGTAGTAACCATCTCAACTTACCTCCATCCCCACCAAAGTTTCCCATTCTTGGCAATCTTCACCAGCTTCTGGGAACTCTCCCTCATCGCTCTCTCAAGGCACTTTCGGAGCGGTACGGCCCTTTGATGTTCGTTTACTTTGGCGATTCCCCAACTCTTGTGGTTTCGTCGGCTGAGTTGGCTACTGAAATGTTTAAAACTCAAGACGTTGTGACCTCGAACGGGCCCAAAACCACACCTGCTAACATCCTCCTATATGAATGCCGAAATATCGGGTTCGCTAATTACGGCGAGTACTGGAGACAAGTTCGGAAGATTTGTGTTCTTGAGCTCTTGAGTGTGAGAAGAGTGCAATCATTTCAGCGTATTAGAGATGATGAAGTTTCAAGTTTGGTCAATAAAATTCGATATTTATGCCTCAACGGCGGCTCTATTAATCTAACGGACGTGCTACTAGCTGTTACCAACAATATAATTTCCCGCTGTGCTCTTGGGAGGAGAGTTGAAGAAGAAAAAGGAAAGAGCAATTTTGGTGAGGTATCAAGAACGCTGGCAGAGCAGCTCACGGCATTCTGTATAGGAGATGTGTTTCCATCTTTGGGATGGATAGATGCTCTTTCGGGATCAAAGGTCGTCTCAATGCAACTGCTCGAGCATTAGACGATATGCTTGATCAGGTGATTGAAGAGCACATGAACAAGGTATCGTCAGAAAGCGATGATGATGATGATGAGCAATCTGATAAAAAGGACTTTGTGGATATACTCCTCCAACTGCGAAAGGATGGCATGCTTGGCGCAGAGCTCACTCAGGACAATCTAAAAGCAATTTTACTGGTCTGTCCCCTCCTCTTAGTCTTAATTATTAGATCTTTCTATATCTTTTATACACATCACGATTCACGCACACATGACTAAAGTTTTTTCATTTTTCACATTCTCAGGACATGTTTGTAGGAGGAACTGATACTACTGCGACAGTACTAGAGTGGGCAATGGCAGAGCTAGTGAAGAATCCTACTAGTATGAAGAGAGCTCAGGAAGAGGTTAGAAGTGTGGTGAAAGGGAAATCAAGTATACACATGAAGGACATCGAGAAGATGGACTACTTGAAATGTGTCGTTAAGGAAACTCTGAGATTACATCCGTCAGTTCCTCTTTTGGTTCCTCGAGAAACAGCAACGGGTTTCAAATGGAGAGGCTATGATATTCCTGCAAAAACTAGAGTGTTTGTAAATGCATGGGCAATCCAAAGGGATCCCCAAGTATGGGACAGGCCAGAAGATTTCTTACCAGACAAGTTTTTAAATAACACGGTGGATTGCAAAGGCCAAAACTTCCAGTTCATCCCCTTTGGTGCTGGAAGAAGAGGATGCCCAGGGATGTCATTTGCATTAGCTGCTATTGAATATGTGATCGCCAATCTGTTGTGCTGGTTTGACTGGAAATTGCCGCTTGGAGAAGTTGAGGAACATTTGGACATGTCTGAAGTTGATGGGTTAGCGGTTCATAAGAAATTGCCTCTTCATCTTGTGCCAACAGTTTACTCCTCTTACCCTTAATCTTGATCTGTCGTGCAAAACATACAAGGTAATTATGCATTATGTGCGTGTTATATAATGATTTATTTCTTCATGAGTTCTGTTTCAAATCAGGTAATCTCCTAATCGATAATTTTATCCCAACAAATGCAATTATACAAATGCAATTATATGATTGGTAGTTCGTAAATAAAAACATAAATAAAAAATATATCTTAATCATTTATGAATGAACGGGTACATATGCCATAAAATTCTTCAAAATTCATAATAAAATTCTCCAAAATTCATATTAGTTTAGATTATAAGTGGAACTGCCTATTTCCCGGACGTAAATTTTGGACTTTTTTTGGGACTAATTTTGGGTTAGGACTTGTTGGACCTCCGCTTATGCTTCTTCCACCTCCTTTAACCGTTCTTTTTGCTTTATATTTTATCATCTTCTTGGAACGCAGATATTAGCAATCATGCAGCGCAAGCGTTTTTTTAAAAAAAAAAAAGAAAAAAAGAAAAAATTGCTTAACAAATCTTTTGGTCGTCAAAGAATCCTTCCACACGATAGTTTAGTTCAGACTAAAGGACAAGGTTCATTGACATTTCCCATATGTCGACAAATACCAGTAAATAATAATTAATATTACTAATCAACTTCATGGGAGATTAAATAATTTTAAGTTTTTCAAGATGACGTAATTAATGAGAAAAATTGCTTCAAACACGTGGAAAATTAGTAAAAAATTAATAACGCCAATGCAATTGGTAAGATGTTAATTTATAACTCCTAAAGAACTACTAATTAGAAAGCTAGCCTGCATTAATGAAGAAAACAAATTGTAATTTATACATGTCGACAAAAATATTAGTATATCAATTGAGCTAGTAGGAGATTAATGACAACTAAAATAAGTAAAAACGGCAAAGCTTATAGGTAATTAACTAAAAGGTTTGACAGAATTGAGAATTGAAGAACGATCCCCTACTGAATACTATTGTAAAATTCCAACTCGAAATGGTTCTGCAATCAGTCTTGATGAAGCAGTTGCTGAAGCCTTACATAGACAGATGAG
Source organism: Murraya paniculata (assembly GCA_030449075.1). NCBI lineage: Eukaryota > Viridiplantae > Streptophyta > Magnoliopsida > Sapindales > Rutaceae > Murraya > Murraya paniculata. The sequence goes on along the minus strand of JAEVFN010000012.1, from coordinate 2,817,361 downwards.
AAATCTACAACCCATTGTCCATCTCTCTTCTTCTTCTTAATTATCCTCTGGCTCACACTTGCACAGTTGCTGAAACTGATCAAACGTACTGAAAAACTCAAGTTACCTCCATCCCCGCCAAATTAAAACTGTTGGTATAAGATAGTTTTACCGCGGAAAATAATTGAATCGCATTTCTCATACAATATATAAAATTATCATAATCTAAAAATCGTACCTTTGCTCTTTCGTAGAAGTAATCTAGGCTCCCAAGTCACGATCTACACCACCAAGATTGTTAGATCACGATCCCAATTCATGATCTACACCACCAATATTGTTAGACCATGATCATTCACCAACGATCTTCCAGGTTAAGACTTAAGTTTGATCTACACTTGACGTGTGGGTGCCTTTATCACTACTGTAAGCAACTAGCAAGAGAAAAATTCTTTTTTCACTGATCTGAATATTGTGGCTGCCCCCTTCTATTTCTATAAAAATAAGCCTTTTATATTCACATTGGTGGATACCATAGGCTCCTTTTTTTACTACCAAAAGTGGCGTTTACTTATTCTTGTTATAGGGGCCCATCTTGTAAAATAACACAAGGTCCCTTATACACAAGTATATTAAAATGGAGCCTCCCACCAAATAATATATTTAGGCTTTTAACCCAAATTGTTAGTTATCTTGCTTATCAATCTAATAGTGGTGTAATCAATTAAATGAGTTAACTTGGGGATCATATAGGTCCATATAATAGTGGTTATAATAATTAGGCCTGTAATTAAACTAGCCAGATTATTTAATTCCAAATCTACTCCACTAAAAGATTGGAACTGACCTCCATAGTTGTATGCTATCTAGGATAATGTTCTCGAATAATAATTCGACCCATGTCACATTGATTTCTTTACTGAACAATCATTTGTACCACATCGTTAATTAAATTGATATCTCAACTGTCCAATCAATTTAATTACATCTTGTTCCTTGACACTTACTGGCTTTCTCTAATGATCATTTTCAACATACTAATTATGTTGACACATTATGACTAGAGAATTCTATGATCAAGTACCAAAAACATGTCAAGAGATGTGTTGTACAAATTCTATATTGTTAATCTATAATCTCACTGTTCATAATTGCTTCCACCAAGATACCGGGTAATCTTGACTACGAATGTATATCGCACCTATTGGTAACTCAAATGAAATGACAATCACAAATATGAAACTATAATTAACTCAAGATTGAGATTGCAATAAAATTAATGCCTATGAGATTTAATAAGTCTGACAGTTATTTTAAGATTAATTAAATCTCATATGTGATCCAATTGCATTAACATCTTACCAATTGCATTGGCGTTATTAATTTTTTACTAATTTTCCACGTGTTTGAAGCAATTTTTCTCATTAATTACGTCATCTTGAAAAACTTAAAATTATTTAATCTCCCATGAAGTTGATTAGTAATATTAATTATTATTTACTGGTATTTGTCGACATATGGGAAATGTCAATGAACCTTGTCCTTTAGTCTGAACTAAACTATCGTGTGGAAGGATTCTTTGACGACCAAAAGATTTGTTAAGCAATTTTTTCTTTTTTTCTTTTTTTTTTTTAAAAAAACGCTTGCGCTGCATGATTGCTAATATCTGCGTTCCAAGAAGATGATAAAATATAAAGCAAAAAGAACGGTTAAAGGAGGTGCAAGAAGCATAAGCGGAGGTCCAACAAGTCCTAACCCAAAATTAGTCCCAAAAAAAGTCTTAAATTTACGTCCGGAAAATAGGCAGTTCCACTCATAATCTAAACTTATATGAATTTCGAAGAATCTTAAGGCATATGTACACGTTCATTCATAAATGATCAAGATTATTTTTGAATGAACGTTTTTATTTACGAACTACCAATTATATAATTGTATTTGTTGGGATAAAAATATAGATTAGGAAATTACCCTGATTTGAAACAGAAATCATAAAAAAATAAATCATTATATAACACGCACATAATGCATAATTACCTTCTATATTTTGCTCGACAGATCAAGATTAAGGGTAAGAGGAGTAAACTGTTGGCACAAGACGAAGACGCAATTTCTTATGAACCGTTAGCCCATTAACTTCAGACATATCCAAATTCTCCTCAACTTCACCAAGAGGCAAATACCAATGAAACCAGTATAAAAGGTTGGCGATCACATACTCAACTGCAGCTAACGCAAATGACGTCCCTGGGCATTCTCTTCTTCCAGCACCAAAGGAGATGAATTGGAAGTCTTGGCCTTTACAATCCACCGGGTTATTTAAAAACCCGTCTGGCAAGAAATCTTCCGGCCTGTCCCAACATTGGCATCCCTTTGAATTGCCCATGCATTTACAATCACTCTAGTTTTTGCAGGAATATCATAACCTCTCCACTTGAGACCCGTTGCTGTTTCTCGAGGAACCAAAAGAGGAACTGACGGATGTAATCTCAGAGTTTCCTTAACGACACATTTCAAGTAGTCCATCTTTTCGATGTCCTTCATGTGTATACTTGATTCCCCTTTCACCACTTCTAACCTCTTCCTGAGCTCTCTTCATACTAGAAGGATTCTTCACTAGCTCCGCCATTGCCCACTCTAGTGCTGTCGCAGTAGTATCAGTTCCTCCTACAAACATGTCCTGAGTGTGAAACATGAAAAAACTTTAGTCATGTGTGCGTGAATCGTGATGTGTATAAAAGATATAGAAAGATCTAATTATTAAGACTAAGAGGAGGGCACAGACCAGTAAAATTGCTTTTAGATTGTCCTGAGTGAGCTCTGCCCCGAGCATGCCATCCTTTCGCAGTTGGAGGAGTATATCCACAAAGTCCTTTTTATCAGATTGCTCATCATCATCATCATCGCTTTCTGACGATACCTTGTTCATGTGCTTTTCAATCACCTGATCAAGCATATCGTCTATGCTCGAGCAGTTGCATTGAGACGACCTTTGAGTCCCGTAAGAGCATCTATCCATGCCAAAGATGGAAACACATCTCCTATACAGAACGCCGTGAGCTGCTCTGCCAGCGTTCTTGATACCTCACCAAAATTGCTCTTTCCTTTTTCTTCTTCAACTCTCCTCCCAAGAGCACAGCGGGAAACTATATTGTTGGTGACAGCTAGTAGCATGTCCGTTAGATTAATAGAGCCACCGTTGAGGCATAAATATCGAATTTTATTGACCAAACTTGAAATTTCATCATCTCTAATATGCTGAAACGATTGCACTCTTCTTACACTCAAGAGTTCAAGAACACAAATCTTCCGAACTTGTCTCAAGTACTTGCCGTAATTAGCGAACCCCATATCTCGGCATTCATATAGGAGGATATTAGCAGGTGTGGTTTTGGGCCGGTTTGAGGTCACAATGTCATGAGTTTTAAACATTTCACTAGCCAACTCAGGCGACGAAACCACAAGAGTTGGAGAATCGCCAAAGTAAACCAACATCAAAGGGCCGTAGCGCTCCGAAAGTGCCTTGAGAGAGCGATGAGGGAGAGTTCCCAGAAGCTGGTAAAGATTGCCAAGAATGGGAAGCTTTGGTGGGGATGGAGGTATGTTGAGATGGTTACTACTATGTCTGGTGATTTTCTGCAACTGTACAAGTGTGAGCAAGAGGATAAGAAGTAGTACAGAGATGGAAAAAGGGTGGTTGAAAATTTGTGATGTGTCCATGTACGGCTGCAGCAGTTGCTTCATCAAGACTGATAGCAGAGCCATTTCAAGTTGGAATTTCCAAATTAAGCTTCAATTAGGGGGTTTGCTCTTTGAATTCTCAACTCTTTCAAGCTTTTTAATTAAAGCATTAATCCCTCGTAACAGATGACATGGATTGAACAGACTGACGTCAACGTGTCAACTTCCACAAAAACTGAAATTAAAATGCTATGAAAAGTGAATGCTAATTTTGTAGCAAGCCTCTGAGGTCCCGTTTAAAGATAAGGTTTCCGCCAATTTAATTTGCACCTCTGATTGCTCTTTCGCTTTCTTCTGTTTTGGAAATTCCTTCGATATTAATGTGATATAAAATGGGCATTGTTAGTAGCTCAAAGCTATAATAAACTATTCATGATTAAGAAATAAGCATGGTTTTTCTTTCTTAATCATTTAAAAGCTTTCTATACCTGGGTATAAGAGCATGGGATTTTCTAATTAGATGGTAATTACTGTAACCGGTTTTAGTTGATTACCAAATATAAATGAAGGATGCTTTTGAAATTTGAGCTTTTTGAGGTTTCTATAGAGTTTGTGCCACTTGCAGTATCACACCCCAAACTCAGATGGATCCGAGGAGCAACCTTTCTTGTAATTCGTACACTTAAGAACGTGGCGGAAGTGTAAAAGCATAGTAAATAATCTTTCATAATTAAGCGTTGATTGAACAAAGTTCCAACGTCACCTACATCATAAGTTTTGAGTAATCCATAGAAATCGATAATTTAAAGACTTTTCTAATCCATTCATAGACGTAAGTGTCAGAAGAAGATGTAATGTTAAATTGTTTATAATCCTTAAATCAAGTCATTCAATTTTGTGAGTTCACTTATTTTATTCGAATCAATCTTTATCTTTGGAAATCATAACAAACTTTAATGAGTATAAGCTTAATTAGTAGGCAAACAAATTTTTAAAATAGTAAAATAAATACATAATATGTACAAATGAATGTGCGTATATAACATGAGAACAAGCTTACATTTCAAAAGTTCTATGTTTTATATATTCACTTTACTAAAGCTTTTCATTCTTTTACTAGTTAGGAATACTCACACCTCTTACGTGGTTAATAAATTAATTATATGTTCTTATATTCTTATTTATTAATCCCTAATCTTCCACCTGAATTTTACTCATAAGAAAATCAAATGATTGTGAGAAAATCTTCTACCTGAATTTTAATCTCATATTTATCCATAAAGTGGTTAGTTAAAAACTAAGTTACATATTCAAATTGGGAAAAAAAATTACAAAATATAAATATAAGAGAGTATTATGACCATAATTTGAATAATAAGAGTGGATCTCGTAACTTTAGTACTTTTTTTAAATTTAGCCTATTTCTTATCCATTTCTTTTTTTTATAATTATTTGTAATTAATAATTAACTATTAGATTTTTAAATTCCATGTGGCTTGACCTAGACTCACCGGATTATATTATAATTAGGCACTTTTATACTTAGAAGTAATCAACCACTTTTGAGTCGCAGCAAAACCATGAAGAGATAAACCATTAAATAATACCAGATATAATACATAATTACCATGAATATTTTGCTAGAGAAATTAAAATTAAGTGTAAGGGGAGTAAAGTGTTGGCACAAGATAAGGAGGTAATATCTTATGAACTGTTAACTTGTTTGCTTCAATCATGTCCAAATTCTCCTCAACTTCACCTAGAGACAATTTCCAATCAAACTAGTACAACAGGTTGGCGATCACATACTTAACAGCAGCTAATGCAAATGACATCCCTGGGCATCCTCTTCTTCCAGCACCAAAGGGGACGAATTAAAAGTCTTGGCCTTTGTTATTTAAAAACTTGTTTGGCAACAAATCTTTTGGCCTATCCCATACTCAGGGATCCCTTTGGATTGCCCATGCATTTACAAACACTCCAGTTTTTGCAGGAATATCTTAGCCTCTTGATTTGAGGCTTGCTGCCGTCTCTCGAGGAACCAAAAGAGGAGCTGGTGGATGTAATATCAGAGTTTCTTTGAGGACACATTTCAAGTAGTTCACTTCTCAATATCGTTCATGTCTATATTTAATTTCCCTTTCGCTACACTTCTAACCTCTTCACGAGCTCTCTTCATACAAGTTGGATTTTTCACTAGCTCTGCCATTGCCCACTTTACTGTTGTTGCAGTAGGATCAGTTCGTCCTAAAAACATGTCCTGAGAATGTGAAACTTGAAAAAGCTTTAGTCATTATGGGTGTGTAGATACATACATACATACATACATACATACATACGTGTTCGCTTTTGCTTGAATGATGTGTGCAATAGATGTGAATTATCTAGAGAGAGCTAATAATTGAGATTAGCTAGTTAAGAGGAAGGGACAGACCAGGATAATTGCTTTAAGATTGTCTTGAGTAAGCTCTGCACCAAGCATGCCATCCTTTCGAGGTTAGAGCAGTATATCCACAAAGTCTTTTTTATTAGATTGGTCATCATCACCATGACTTTCTGATGATACTTTGCTAATGTGCTCTTCTATCATCTGATCACGCAAAGTGTCCAATGCTCTAGCAGTTGCGTTGAGACAACCAATGTGTCCGAATAAATCATTTAATCATCGCAAAAATAGAAATATATCCCCTACCAAAAAGGCTACAAGATGTTCTTCCAGCCTTCTAGATAACTCACCAAACTTATTGCACTTTCAGATATTTTCATCTTCTTCATCAGCTTTCCTCCTAAGAACGCAGTGGTAAACTATATTGGTGGAAACAGTTAGTAGTATCTCCGTTAAATTAAGAGGGCCTCCTTTATTAAAACATGAATGGTGAATTTTATTGATCAAGCTTGAGACTTCATCTAAAATGATTGCACCCTTCACATGCTCAAGAGTTCAAGAACACAAATTTTTCGCACTTGTTCCAATACCCACCATAATTAGAGAACGTGATATCTTATACCCACCATAATTAGAGAACGTGATATCTTATCCTTCACATAGGAGGATGTTAACAGCTGTAGTTTTGGCCCGGTTTGAGAAAACAGTGTCATGAGTTTTAATCATCATTTCACTAGCAAACTCAACTGATGAAAAACGAGAGTTGGAGAATTGCCAAAGTAAACGAACATCAAAGGACCGTACCGCTTCGAAAGAGCTTTGAAAGAGTAATAAGGGAGAGTTCTCAGAAGCTGGTGAAGGTTGCCAAGTATGGGAAGCTTTGGGGATGGAGATAAGTTAAGATCGTTACTGCTAGGTCTGGTGATTTTCAGCAAATGTAAAGTGTGAGCAAGAGGATAAGAAGAAGAAGAAAGATGGACAGTAGGTAGTTGTAAATCTCTGATGTGTCCATGAAAGGCTGCAGCAACTGCTTCATCAGGACTGATAGCAAAGCCATTTCAACTTAGAATTTCATAAAGCTTCAACTAGGGTGCTCTTTGACTTGTCAGTTCTAGCAAGCTTTTTAATTAATGAATAAATCCCTCGTAGCAGATGACGTGGATTGAATAGGCTGACATCAACGTGCCAACTTTCGCAATAACTGAAATTAAAATACTATGCAAAACCAATGAAAGTCAATGCATGCGAAAATTTCTTGACTTTCGTGCATTTATTCACATACTATAAAAGTCAAAAAATTCATACTAATATTTAAGGCCCATGCAAAATTCTAAGAAAACTAAAATGTCAAGTAGAATGCATGCAAATTTGTTTTTTTTTTTTTTCAACTTTTACTCCAAATCAATATGAAATTATACAAGTTACTTTTATTCAAAAAATCTTCACCTTCACTTGAATGGTAGTAACTCAACCTTAACAATAAACTTGGTTTCACATTATCCTTTATAGCAGCCACGATTCTCAACATAGAGAACCACTATATTCTATCTACTCAGGCACTCATACCACTTAGAATTAAATTCTAACACATGCTAGTTGGATTTGGTCCTCGAGTGTGTCTAGTACAAAATTTGGCCATGGTTGTTCTTAAAATACCACTTGATATCACACTATCTAATTTCCCTTGATTTCTCACTTTCTCCAGAGTAAGTTCACTCACCTGTTTATAGGTTCATTATCGTGCCAGAACATGGAGCCAATCTGCTCGTAAGAAATTTGTGAGATGTTTCTTGAGAAATTTATTTCAATATATAAGGCAAAGGGTGACACTTGGGAAAGAATTTAGATAGGAGATGATTTATTTTTGTGATGTTTGTTCTGTAGTTTGGTGTATGTAGTTTAATTTAATGCCATCTTTATAATAGAAATTAATACTTTTATAATTCAGTTTGGTCAGTAAATATGTAGGTAATTTGTTGCTGCAGCCTATAGGCCATCTCATTTCATCTTCAATTAATTTACATAGGTCTTGGATTGCTGGTTCAATGGATAAAATCTCTTATGGAAGAAGAGGTCTATAGTTTAAATCAATCTGGCTCACATGTCAAGCGATTAATTTGTGAGTGTTAATTGGTTCAATGTGTACATAAAATCTCCTATGATAAATAATACGTTGATCTACTTATGTTTTAGAAAACGGATAACATTTTGAAATATTCTATGTGACACAACCTGTCCTGACCTATCTATCAAGGTGAATCATGCGAATCTAAAGTTCATTACATAAACATAATCCATGAATATATAAAATTGTCCTCGGGCCTCTACCATAAACATATAACAACATCTGTAGCTCATTCAAAAACATATTTAAAACTTGCGCACTTCACATCTCTTTGTACATATGTAGATCTTAAATATATACATATAAACATAAACGTGCTCAAAATGCAAGTTGTGCAGCAATGCATGTCATGGCCCAATCTCAACTAATTAGAAACTGAACTACACAAAATCCTATAGAAACCTAGGAGAAGTCGTGTGAATAAGAAAAATAAGGAGCTTATGACTCAGTTAGTTGATATAATTATATATATACAAATAAAGTAGTGTACCAGTGCTTCTACATGATCATATGATATAAGTCTGCACTAAACATAATACATAGGTAAACATGAAAAATCATACATGCATACATGGTAAATTGGACCAAGTAGTACCTAGGGGAATAACTATCATACTTGCCGGGATTATCATCGTACAAGCAAAGTAGGGGAAAATTTTGTCAATACCCGGTGGAATTTAACTACCTCGCATAGGCAGAGTAATCTAACTCTCAATATGCACAGAGCCTATGGGGAAGGGTATTGGTATGATGACTGGCAATCACATCTTATGATTTAATCAATCATATAATGTGCGTACATATAATCGTAACATGATATTAAATCATACTATTAAATATAAATATTTCACTGACTACGTAATAGTAATAATAATTATTTCCTCATAGATTCTAGTCACTCTAGGATTCGTTGGGCTCTTATGGGTTCCTGAATGCTTGGATTTTTTTTGAAAATTCAGGGTTAAAAAATTAATCATTTAAATTGAACTAGAAACTTGAACGTATTGTGGAAACTTGAATCTATTTGAAAACTATAAAATAATTGTTCAAACTTCATGAATATGTTACCCACTGGTTCTCTGGATATTAATTTAACCATCGAATTCCATTTCCTGTAATGTTTATTCTCAATTTCCCTTTTCAACTACTTTCTTCTTAATTTCTTTTCTTCTTTTCTTTCTTTTTCTTTTTTTTTTTCCCATTTTTTCCTCACTCCTGGCTTCTCTCTTCTCTCTTTTACTTCTCTTCTTCTCTTCATTTCTTTTCTTTCTTTCTCCCGGTTTCTTTCGTTTAATTCCTAAGTCTTTGCTTTGCTCTCGGTTGCAAAGGTCCAATTATCAAGAATCTCTCAATTTTCAGCTTTATATACAAACCGAATCCAACCATGTAGGTGATACTGATAGGTGAAACAAGTGAAGCATGCACGTAAAGAAATGGTTAAGCATACAGGTTTTACGGGGGTCGCTTTAAGTATAAGAGAACAAAGTGGTCGCCTAAGTCCCCATATTTTTAGAATACCTCATTTTTTGAGTATTTTCTTAGTAAGTCTCTAATTAGTAAAGGTTTTTTTTTTTTTAATTATGTTTTCTCTAGAAAGTTTATCAGACATCTCTTTAATTAGTACTAATTCTATAATTGAAAATTATTTTTTATAGAAAATCTATATTTAGTAACTTTTGTGTTAAAATGATATAATTATTAATATTATCTAAGCAATAATTCATTAATTACTAGTCTTTAAATAATTTACCTTTTCAATTTCCTAAAGAATTTTATTATTTAACTTTAGAATCTTTGACTTTTAATTAGTATTTCTTTTAATTTCTATTAAAAACCTTATAATTTCAAATTATCAGTCAATGAAAAAATCTCCTATATTTCTCTCTATAAAGAAAATTATTATATTCATTAGTTCATTAAAAAAATTAATTTCTTGAAATACAAAATCCATATCTATTATATGATCATCAATTCATCATCTCAATTTTTTATGGGCTATTATTCTAAATGTTGTATTTGAAAATATTATTGTTCTTATTTGTTTGTTTCTTTATTTTTGTAATAGTTCTAATGGAAGTTAAAAAAAAAATTTCTTGATTATATTTTTAGGTTTTATTTTGAAAAATTTAAGGATCTTTTTTTTTTATTCTTGAAATTTAAGAATTAAAGATAGAATAAATTTTAAGCTCTTTTATATTTTTTCAGTGTTAAAGATGCATAACAAAAGGAGGACTCATAAAAAAATTTGTATAAGACCTCAAATACTCTAAAATCAGCCTTAAGGTCTCATTACATAAAGTAGGCATGGTCTTTTCCATGTGTTACGCTATGTACCAAACTTCTAATTTGAAATATGTTATAAACGAGTATTAGCATACGTCAGTTATGCAGATCACTAAGTCAAAGCTTAGGTGAGTGGTTAGTGGTTAATTGAAAAAAGAGAAAAAAAAAAAAATAGTTAAATACATGCTATTTGAACTCCTCTATGTAAGACAACCCAATTACAAGATTCATCGATGAGGCTACTCATTTGGGTTTGGTCTCGCGTGCCTGATCTTCCTCCTTATGGGTTTATTATTATTGTTGACCTACCTTACTCTATAAAACTACCTTTTGCACTCTTTCCTTTCCAATGCGAAACTGTGGTATTTTCAAATAACAATCTGTCTATATAAAATAGGAATTAGAAAATATATGAATGATCGACGTACAGTCGCTTTCAAGCCACAAGAATATAAGATAGGAATTAAAAAACAATTTTAACAAATAATCTCCCATCAACACCATTGGTGCTATGATTATATATATTTGCCGTTGCTGTCAACTGATGTTGGGTGTTGCTTGTCGCAAGTATGATATCTTCCAGAGATTATAATTTAGTCTACATTTATCCGTTTTTGGTACATAATATACCGTTTTGAAGCTTGCGACAAAAGGAACAAAGCTTATGATGTTTTAGTTGTTCTACCCCATGGTCGGAGCAAAAATCCTGTTTCTTTCTTGGGCGTTTTGTAGTTTTAAGATTTTTTCCTATTTTTTCTTATTCTTCTAGGATTTTTATCTTTTTTTTTAGAACTCGGATTTGTGTGTTGTTTTCTTTTCTTTTTTATTTTGATTAGGAGAATTTAATTATTATATTATATTTCGAATTTGCCTATTTTGGTACATTCGTAATATTTAGGCTTAGTATAAAAGGAATTCAAAATCCTAATTTTTTATTCATTCCTATTTTCAATAAAATTTATCAATATTCCGAAACCTAATTTCTTCTACTTACAAACTCAATAGTGTTTCCGTTTCGTCATCAACATTCAATCATTATATCGATTTTTTCATAATATCGGCTTCATAATTATTTGTTCTTGATTAGTTGTAATTAATCTCCCATCAACCCAATGGCTATAACATTTTGCGACCACGACTACCAGCATCGTTGGCAATTGTCAACTTCTTGTATTTCTATAAACCTCAATCGATTGATGGAATTTATAAAAAAGATATAACAGAGGACCAATATAATATAGACAGGTGACAAAATAGATAATACCTTGATCGTCAAGGTATCCATGAACATAGTAGAAAATAGACAGCAGTGGTACAATTTTTCACAAGAGGGAAATTAAAAGGGGATAATCATGATTAGAACGACACTTTGCTAGACATATTACGATTAAGGAAAAGGTGAGTAGAGTGTTGGCACAAGATGGAGAGGTAATTTCTTGTGAACCACTAGCCCATTAACTTCAGACATGTCCAAATTCTCCTCAAGTTCACCAAGAGGCAAATTCCAATCAAACCAGTACAAAAGATTAGCGATCACATACTCAACTTCAACTAACGCAAATGACGTCCCTGGGCATGCTCTTCTTCCAGCACCAAAAGGGATGAATTGGAAGTCTTGGCCTTTACAATCCACCGGGTTCTTTAAAAACCTGTCTGGCAAGAAATCTTCTGGCCTGTCCCAACACTGGGGATCCCTTTGAATTGCCCATGCATTGACAAACACTCTAGTTTTTGCAGGAATATCATATCCTCTCCATTTGAAACCCGTTGCTGTTTCTCGAGGAACCAAAAGAGGAGCTGGCGGATGTAATCTCAGAGTTTCCTTAACGACACATTTCAAGTAGTCCATCTTCTCGATGTCCCTCGTGCGTATACTTGATTTCCCTTTCACCACACTTTTAACCTCTTCCTGAGCTCTCTTCATACTAGAAGGATTCTTCACTAGCTCTGCCATTGCCCACTCTAGTGTTGTCGCAGTAGTATCAGTTCCTCCTACAAACATGTCCTGAGAACGTGAAACATGAAAAAAATTTAGTCGTGTGCGCGTGAATCGTGATGTGTATAAAAGATATAGAAAGATCTAATAATTAAGACTGAGAGGAGGGGACAGACCAGTAAAATTGCCTTTAGATTGTCCTGAGTGAGCTCTGCGCCAACCATGCCATCCTTTCGCAGTTGGAGGAGTATATCCACAAAGTCTTTTTTTTCAGATTTGTCATCACCATCGTCACTTCCTGATGATGCCTTGTTCGTGTGCTCTTCAATCACCCGATCAAGCAAAGCGTCTATTGCTCTAGCAGTTGCGTTGAGGCGACCAATGAGTCCAGAGAGAACGTCTAGCCATCCCAAAGATGGAAACGTATCTCCTATACAAAACGCACCAATCTGCTCTTCCAGCCTTCTTGATAACTCACCAAACTTACTGCTCTTACCAATGTTTTCTTCTTCTTCATCAGCTTTCCTCCCAAGAACGATGCGAGAAACAATATTGTTGGAAACAGTCAGTAGCATCTCCGTTAAATTAAGAGGACCGCCTTTATTAAAACATGAAAGGCGAATTTTATTGATCAAACTTGAAACTTCATCATCTCTAACATGCTGAAACGATTGCACTCTTCTCACACTCAAGAGTTCAAGAACACAAATCTTCCGGACTTGTCTCCAGTACTCGCCGTAATTAGCGAACCCCATATCTCGACATTCATAAAGTAGGATGTTAGCAGCTGTGGTTTTGGGCCGGTTCGAGAACACGATGTCGTGAGTTTTAAACATTTCATTGGCCAATTCAGCCGATGAAACCACTAGTGTTGGGAAATTGCCAAAGTAAAAGAACATCAAAGGGCCGTACCGCTCCGAAAGGGCTTTGAGAGAGCGATGGGGGAGAGTCCCCAGAAGCCGGTGAAGGTTGCCAAGAATGGGAAGCTTTGGCGGGGATGGAGGTAAGTTGAGATGGTTACTATTATGTCTGGTGATTTTCAGCAACTGTACAAGTGTGAGCAAGAGGATAAGAAGAAGAAGAGAGATGGACAAAGCGGGGTTGTAAATTTTTGATGCGTCCATAAAAGGTTGCAGCCACTGCTTCATCAGGACTGATAGCGGAGCCATTTCAAGTTGGGATATCCCAAATTAAGCTTCAATTAGGGTTTGCTCTTTGAATTCTCAACTCTACCACGCTTTTTAATTAAGGGATTAATCCCTCGTACCAGATGAAATGGATTGAATAGGCTGGCGACAACGTGTCAGCTTCCACAAAAATTGAAATTAAAACTTACGTGAATGATAATTTTGTTACATGCCTCTGAGGTCCCGTTTAAAGATCAGGTTTCCGCCAATTTAATTTGCACCTCTGATCGCTCTTTTGTCGTCTCCTGTTTTGGAAATTTCTTCTATAATGATGTATTAGAATACGAGCATCGCTAGTACCTACATGCTAATTTTGTTACAACTCTATGAGATCCAATTTAGAGATAAGGTTTCCGCCAATTTAATTAGCACGTCTGATTGCTCTTTCGTTTTCTTCCGTTTTGGGAATTTCTTCGATGGTAATGTAATAGAATATCAGCATTGTTAGTGGCTCAAACCATTAATAAACTATTCAGTATTAACAAATAAGCATGGTTTTTCTTTCTTAATTATTTAAAAGCTTTCTATACCTGGCTATAAGAGTATGGAATTTTCTAATTAATTAGTAATTACTGTAACAGTTTTGAGTTAGTTACCAAATACAAATAAAGGATTCTTTCTAAATTTGAGCTTTTTGAGGTTTCTATAGATCTTGTGTCCCTTGCAGTGTCGCACCCCCAAACTCAGATGGATCCGAGGAGCAACCTCTCTTGAAATTCGTACACTTAAGAACTTGGTGGAAGTGTAAAAGCATAGTAAATAATCTTTCATTGTTAAGTATTTGTTGAACAAAGTTCCTACATCACATACATCATAAGTTTTGAGAAATCCTTAGAAATCCAAAATTTAAAAACGTTTCTAACCCATTCATAGACGTAAGTGTCAGAAGAAGATGTAATGTTTAAATTATTTATAATCCTTAATCAAGTCATTCAATTTTGTGAGTTCACTTATTTTATTCGTTATGATCAATCTGTACCTTTAGAAATCATTAAAAACTGTAATGAGCGTAAACTTAATTGGCAAACTAATTTTTAATGCAGTAAAATAAGTACATGATATATACAAACGCATGTGCATGATAGACATGAGAACAACCTTACATTTCAAAAGTTTTACGTTTTATACATTCACTTTACTAAGTTTTTCATTCTTTTACCAGCTAGGAATACTCACATTTCTTATATGGCTAATATTTAACCATGTACTCTTATATTATTGTTTATTAATCACTAATTTTCCACTTGAATTTTACTCGTAAGAAAATCAAATGATTATGAGAAAATCTCAATCAATCATATAAAAGAATTCTTGATATATAGCTAAAACACAATCATCTCAAAGCTTACCTTAAACGTGTATAACCTACTTAAAATATGGTATTCACCTAAATAAAAACTTGTTCGTATCTGTACACCGAGAACTTAGTGGTTATCAAAAGGAAAAAAAAAAAGAAAAAAAAACTGTCTCAATTATTCCTAATCATAAAATTAATTTCTCGCATCATAAAATAATTTCTCGCACCCAGTATAAATGTTTAAAAAATTTTGTTTCAAGGTGCCTAAGTATGGTCGCAAATATGAATTGCCAGCCAACTGATTAAATCTGGAACACTGGATTATGAGATGAAATGTTTGTAAGGAGTCTTCTTGTGTTTGTGAGAGTACTATATTTTATGTGGATTTATTAGCTGTGAGTACTATATTTTCTCTTACACAGAAAAGTTTAAATACCACGTATTTAACAATTTTTTTTTTCTGAATTAACCACTGATCGTTCACCTGAATTTTTACTCTACATACGATAATGCTCGTTTAAAGTAGAAGTGCCATACATAAAGTATTTCAAAATGTTGTAAGTTTTCTAAAACATAAGTAGATCAACATATTATTCCACCATAAGAGATTTTTATGAACCCATTGAACCAATTAACACTCACAAATTAATTTCTTTGCATGTGAGCTAGATTAATTTGAACTAAAGACGCAAATTAATTGAAGATGAAATGAGATGGCCCATAGGCTATGGCAACAAATTACCTAGATATTCACTGACCAAATCGAATTCTACAAGTAATAATTTCTATTATACACATGGCATTAAATTAAACCATATACTCCAAATTACAGAAAAAACTTCACAAAAATAAATAATCTCCTATTTAATTTGTTTCCCAAATGTCGCTCTTTGCCTTATTTATTGAAATTAATTTCTCCAGAGACACCTCACAAATTTCTTACCACCAGATTGACTCCATGTTCTGAAACGATAATGAACCTATAGACAGGTGAGTGAACATACTCTGGAGAAAGTGAGAAATTTAGAGAAATTAGACAGTTCGAGAGCAAGCAGTATCTTAAGCTCAACCATGGCCAAATTTTGTCCCAGTCACACTCATGGTCCAAATCCAACTGGCATGTCTTAGAATTTTACTCTAAGCAGTATGAGTACCCAAGTAGGCGAAATATGGTGGATCCATATGTTGAGAATCACAGCTGCTACAAAGGATAAGGTGAACCAAGTTTATTGTCAAGGTGGAGATTTTCTGAATAAAAGTGACTTTACTAGTTTAATATTCATTTGCAGTAAAAGTTGAAAAAAAGAACTAACAAATTTACATGCAATCTACTAAAAGTTTTAGTTTCTTTAGAATTTTACATGAACAAAAAATGTTGGCATGAATTTCTCGATTTTGCAAACTTCCAAAGAAACCAAAACTTCGAGTATAATGCAAGCAAATTTGTTAGTTCCTTGTTTTCAACTTTTACTGTAAAGTCATGCATTCATTCACATGCTATAAAAGTCAAAAAATTCATGCCAACATTTAATGTCCATGCAAACTTCTAAAAAACTAAAACTTCCAATAGAATGCATGTAAATTTGTTAGTTTCTTTTTTCAACTTATACTACAAATTATATTAAAAAAGCCAAAAAAATTCATGCCAACATTTCATGTCCACGCAAACTTCCAAGAAACTAAAACTTCCAATAGAATGCATGTAAATATGTTAGTTCCTTTTTTAAACTTTTACTGCAAATTATATTAATTTAAGTCACTTTTATTCAACAGCATGTACAAATGTGGGAGCTTGCAAGCAACTGCTATTCCTAATTTGTCTAGAGACTAGAGTAGCTACCAACAATTTTCTAATTCCCTTAAGCATTAAAAATAATCGTAACAGGAATAACCACTACAAAATACAAAAGCCTATCAAGATGACCATGCTTTGCGGCCACATGAAATGAATCATATCCATTCTTGGCTGCAATAGACGCAGTTTCAAAGTCATATGTTGGTTGTGAATGAGAATTTTTATTAAAAATTATAAATTACTTAATAGACATATTTTTTAAAATTATGATTTACAAATAATAAAAAAAAGATTGTCAAATAATTAAAGGATGTATTGGATATTTAAAAATTTAAAAAAAACTTTTCAACCTCGACTCTCAATAGCCTGACATTTGAGTTTCTGTTAGTAAAAGTAAAATAGCTTACTTAATCTTTAAGAGTTCTACTAAAAATATAACCAAAAGATAATAAAAAAATTTTGATAAAAGCTTTTAAGATTAAATAAGCACTTGTGACCATTAGATTAGACAAACTAGACATGCACTAATATTTATTTGCAATAAAAGATGAAAAAAGGAACTAACAAATTTGTATGCATTCTACTGCAAGTTTAGTTTCTTTGAGAGTTTACATGGACATTAAACGTTGGCATGAATTTTTGGACTGTTATAGCATGTGAATGAATGCATGAAAGTCAAAAAATTTGTACCAACGTTTAATGTTCATGCAAACTTCCAAAGAAACTAAAACTTTCAGTAGAATGCATGCAAATTTGTTAATTACTTTTTTTCAACTTTTACTGCAAAGTCACACATTCATTCATATGCTATTAAAGTCAAAAAATTCATGCCAATATTTAACATCTATGCAAACTTCCCAAAAAAAAAAAAAAACACTAAAACTTCTATAGATTGTGCAAATTTGTTAGTTCCTTTTTTCAACTTCATTCAAATGAATATTAAACTATTCAAGTCACTTTTATTCATCAGCATGTACAAATGTGGGAGTTTGCAGGCAAGTGCTATTCCTAATTTGTCTAGAGACTAGAGTAGCTACCGACAATTTTCTAATTTCCTTAAGCATTAAAAATAATATTAACAGGAATATCCACTACAAAATGCAAAATCAGATTGGAAGCTTACGACGATGACCCTGCTTTGCTGCCACATGAAATGAATCATATCCATTCCTGGCTGCAACAGTTGCAGTTTCAAGGTCCATATGTTGAAGCATCTCTTCAACAATCAAAGTGTGCCCAATCTCTGCAGCCACATAAAGGGAAGTCTACCCTTCTTGATTTTGTTTGGACAACAACTCCTTACCTTCACTAGTGTCACAATTACTCTGCAAAATCTCCGTAACTATACTCGAATTCCCTGCCCGAGCCACCAAGTGTAGATGCAGGGCACCTCTTTTTCGGGCGAGTCCTTATTCTTCTTCCTCTCACCACCACCTATAAAACTCAGCTGTCTCTCCATCATTATGTGAAAACTCTTCTGATTCTCGGTAAAAAATTGAAGCCTCAATCCTTGAGTTTCAAAAACCCAGAAATCATTTCTTTTCCTCCATGACCATCCACAAAGCTTCACACAGATCGATATCAAAATCTAAATAATATAACTTTCTTGCAGTCACAAATGTGATTCCCCGTAGTTACAATTTCAAGTCTAATTCAAGAACCAAAACTAAATTTTACCCATTTCAGAAAAGATCTAAACTGTTGCTCTACACATACGATCAGCAAATATAAAAAAACCCTACTCATACAGCTATATATATCAACAATAATTCATGCTCAAAATCAAACCGAAACTATAGGGAACCTTGGAATTGGATACCTTGCTTTTTGAGCTAAAACTTAAGTCTTCGCGGTTACCCAAAAAAAAACAAAATGAAAATAAACGCACCCAAATCAGCAATCCACTAAATTGAAGAACCCAGAAACAGAATTGCAAATTTCAAAAGATCAAGACCTCAATCAAACCATCAGTTTTTTTGGCCGGTGGGGCACACCTGAGAGTAAAGACGACTGACATATAACAAGCACTTTACAAATTTAAACCAAACAGTCGCTTGTGATGTTATTTTATTGAATTCCTCTGAGTTACAACTACTATAAGTTATTTTATTTATTTTTATATTTATTTTGACCAAAAAGTAAATGCATTATCCTTTTTCTTTTTTTCTTTTTTTGAACGACCTATTACTACCATATTATAATTCATATTTATAGAAGACTATTATTAATTTATCTTCACTAATATTTAAGAGAATCTATTCTACTCATATTAGTAATAAAAATACTATCTTTATTTAATTATTTATTATAATAAAAAGACTCATAATTGTAAAGGGAGTAATCTGATTATTTTTATACAATTTACTGCTCGGTCAAAGTCCGAGCAGTAAATTGCATTACCTAAATTTTAAAATTTGTTGAGAATAAAAGAGTACCTATCTTTTATTATTTTATTTATTTTGTGGGGAAAATTTTGGTTCGATGTATAATAGAGTGAAATTTGTGTGTTGATGTAGTGGGCCTACTCATTAGGGACCCACCATTTGATAAGTTTAATAGGTTTTATAGTGAAATTTATAATTTTTATTTTTAAATGACATGAGACTTATATTATTTAACTTTTAAGTATCAAATCTCTTATTATTAAATGACATGAGACTCATGTCATTTAACATTTAAGTATTATTATCGAATCCATTAGACGATAGGTCCTCAGTAGTTAAGTATGCCATCTTAAAATGCTAATGTACTGTACCAACCTCACCACACAAATCCCTTTTTATTATTAATGTACGTGACATTTAAAGAAAATAGAAAAATTTAAATCTTACTGATTTCATTGTTTGTAAACTTTGTGAAAATGATATGAAACCTCTCAAATTTTCAGATACACAAGTTTTTTTTTTTCCAAAATTATTTTCAAGTGAATCGGAATTTAGTATTATAAATTTATTTTCTAAAACAAATTGAGCTACAATGAGATGGTTGAGTAATGGAGATAATGTAGTTTGAATAATCGAAGCACAAAATTAATGATTCATAATGTTTTACTTAAGTCTCCTGAACATCATGAATCATATCGAAATCTGGAGTACGATCCCCTCAAACTTGAAGAACCTCTGCGCGAACACGATCTTGCCATTCTTGATTAGAAACCAACAACACGAGGCACCATGTAGCAGAAGCTGCTGTTGTATCAAACCCTGCTACGTATATAGCTAGCCTTGCAGTTATCACCAATAAATTCGTCGGCTGCCTTTTGATTCAAGTTACTACATTTGGCACTCTCAAGAACCATTTGCGAAAGATCCTTCTCATGTGCAGCTTCTTGTTGCCTCTCCTTCACAACCTTCAGTATCAAAAGATCCTCCTCATTTGTTGCTTTTTGTGGAAAGATACCTACAACAAGCCATGGCATAAATAAATCGATAGTGAGGGTGTTGTAAAAAAAAAGGAAAATACTGTCTTTCATACGAGGAGTTGCCTTATAGACTAATAGAAGGCTCACTCATGCCTAGAATCTTTAATGCTAGACTTTTCTTGGACAAATTCCCTCCGAGAGTTGTTAATTTCAAGAAAATCTGTTCTCCTTTAGAATGATTAATTGCTTCCAAAACAAGCTCTTGAAGAATTTTAGATATCAATTCATGTTTTCATTATTGTCCTAAAACAATATATATATAGAGAGAGAGAGAGGGAGAGAGAGAGAGAGCTATTGTCAAGTGTTGAAGACTTTATAAAGCACAGGCGTGATCTCCCTTTTACGACATGCCTTAATTTTGTTCAAATTAACCTAAAAACAATTGTCTTCTTTACTCTTTCCAAGACTAAAATACATTTTTTTCTTCCCCCCCCAACTGATCAATTTCGTTCGGTTGTCCAATTTTCTGCCACTTCTAACGTTAATGTGTTAGTTTTTGCAATTTGTAAGTATGGAACCTTTACCAGCGCAGCTGTTACAAATTTAATTGAAAAAAAATTACTTTTTTTTTCAAAATTAAAGTGATGATATTCATTCATATCTACCTCAGTACTTTACTTTTCTTTATATTTCCTTCATTATTATATATGGTCACCAATTAGACGAAGCTTTGATGCAAAACGATTTTGTAAAATGTTATGGGAAATTGGAGTAATTAGGTTGCAATGTTCAAAGTTGTGCCATGCAAGTTCAGTAGCAGTTATGACGTGAGTACACGGCTTGTGAGGACGCTATTGGGCCGGGCCCTTTAAATTGATGGACTTATGCAACCAACGTGTTTAACGAAATAAAACTTGTATGTATATTATAATTCATAGGCAATACAATTTATATCAATTTATTAACAAGAATTCTACGACCATAATGATATGAAAACCTTCCTTAACTTAACATGGAAATTCTACTTTTCAGGAGCTCCCTCATGTTTAGTAAAACATCAAGTACATCCATTTAGATTATATAAATTTTTTTTTAGAAAAAAGAAATTCTACTTTAAAAAAAAAAAAGTTGAGGGATAGACAAATTCTTAATCTATTTTTTAATCTCCTATTAACATTCTAACTCAGGTGACCAGCCAAACAAAACTACTTAAAATCCATTCATAGGTCAATTGCATTCAACTTAGCATGGAAAAACTTCTTATTCTGCGACTCCTTAATTTCTTTTGTCTTTTTTACTGAAGTTAAGACGTAAGTTTCAATTATTGATTACATGCAATGTAGATCTAAAATTAGTACATGCAATGTAGATCTAACATTAAAAAGTATCATTTAGTAGGAAAGCTACTGTAAGTTTATCATGTTTTAAAAAAAGCTTTTAATTTTCTCACCTAGGTTTGTAATTGGTATCCGTCCATCAAAATATTGGTTAGAATATTTAACATGATCATGACCATTTTATCCTTAAATTTAAAAGAAATCATCAATCATCCACATTAAATTTACCCTCTTATAAAAAAATATCACAAAAGTTTGAATTTGTTCAATTTTTCACCCTAAGTTTGTAAATTGTGTCACTCGTCCGCCAAAACATTAATACTTTTAGAATATTTAACATAATTTTTCACCCACCAAAACATTAATACTTTTATAATATTTAACACAGTATAAGTAAAATTATCATTTTACCCTTGAATTCAAAAGCCCTTTTTTACTTTGCACCATAAAATAATAAAATAAAATTTAAAAAATAAAAGTAAAAGTAAAATACCAAAACCCGGCAAACTCTTTGTCTCAAAACAAAATCCACTAACGATTTTTATCCCTAATCACAATTTGTATCAAATTGTTATCAACCATATAAAACCAAAAACAAAACAAAATACATCTCACTTTCGTCTTCCTTATCTTCTTGCTATATAAATTTTAAGCGTTCACCAAATCAATAGAGATTTGTATCAAATCCTTTATCACCACCATTCTGCATCACTAAATCCTTCAACCATCTATGATAATTGACAAAAACATGCATTGGGCTATGAAGACCAGCAATTGAGGAGTCTTGTAGTAGTTGCAGTTATCCGTGAGGCTAACAGAAGCTGTAGCGACATTGATGATCAGTGGCAATGGTGGCTATGAAACTGCAAATTGCGTTTGATTGGGTGTTTACAAAATCGAATTTAAGGATTTGCTTGATTAGGTGTTTATGAATTAGGTTTAATTAGGTAATTTGTGGATTGAGTTTGATTATGTAAATTTGTGAATAAGATTAATTGAGAAGATAATTAGATATTTTTAATTAAGGAAGAAATTAGAGTGTTTACTTTAATTGAGTATTGGTTCTAAAAAATAAATGTTTATTTTTTCTATTAAACTATTATTTTATTTTTATTTATCATACTAAATGTCTAGATTACCCTTATGACATTATTAAATATAAATGGCAGTTAATATTTTGATGGACGGTTGATAAAATTACAAATTTAGGTCGAAATATTGAATAACTTCATACTTTTATATTATTTTTGATAACTGGACAAATTTAAAGTAGACGACTGTTAATTTTTCAATACATGTTAAATGTTTAAATTACCCTTGTGAGATCATCAATTATGAATGGCAGTTAACGTTTTGGTAGACAATTGACAAAAATTACAAATCAACTTAGGTGGAAAATACTACAAATTCAAATCATTGTAGCATGGGGTTAATTGTCTAAATGGGGATTAGGCTAATTTTACAATCCACACTTATGAATAATTATGGTTGTGAGTTTCATGAATGATATTCGGTTTACCAAATTCTTCGTGCATTGTTTTGTTTAATGTTTACTTCACAGTAGGGGCGTGTTAAAATTAATTTTAACTGTCTATGTATCAATTTCAGTATCAAACTATCAAAGCATTCAAAAATTTGACTTCATCCTTATCTTCATGAAATTCTACGAAGAAATTTCCATCAAGACACGGTGAAGTTAAATTTTCACCAAACACATTCACAAAATATGGACTTTACACAGATGTGACCCTAGGTCACAGTCGCAATTAATGTTACAAAAAAATTATGAAAAAGAAAAAACTGAAAATATCAGAACGGTTAATTCATAAGACTATAACCAAAATTTAAAATTTGGTGCCCTAACTCCATTCCTTTGGCAATATACATTGTGAAAATAATTTGATTGACTCAAATTCTAACAACATGCCACAATATAATAGAACTTGATAAATAATTCACAATTTATCTTTAATTCCTCATTTTCTTGTACAGACACACAAGACAACAGTTGATACAATATTATAACCTAATAAATTCCTTGGTATTTAGACATGAGAAGCTTTTGAGTGTACCATCTTTGGCTCCTCAATTTTGGCTTGGTCATCTACAACAAAACCTTTATAAATTAATATTCGATAAATTAATAATCTTTATTATATAATAAATAATAAGATGATGCTTTTCTTAAAAAAATCTTATATAACTTTGTGGTCCGGTTAAAATCATAAATTAGTAATTTATTAAAATTACAAACGAAGTTGATTATGATATTTTAATTACATAAAATATAACTATATTGTTACTTATTTACATAAAATATGTCTTTATTATAATTTTTTTTTTTAAATTTAAATATAGTTGGATCTCATATATTATTTTTTTTATTATATCTAGAAGATTTGGGGTTGACTTCTCAAATTGTAATAAGAAATTATGAAGTATAATCACACCTTGTATAACGAAATAATCATAGCGATCTCCTTTGTTTCAGATTCGATCATTTTGAGATAACTATGCTCGGATGAAACCCCAATTAGGTCAATATAATTAAAGGAAATTGTCCCAAAAAAGGGCTATGTGACTATTTTCTGAAAGTAAAAAGGTCAAAGAACTGGGTGTCGCGATCCTTTCCCATTAACTAATAAACAAACTTAAATTATTAAATAAAAACTCTAATAGTTTAGTCGATGCATGTAAGCACTACATTTTTAAGATTAATTAACTAAACATGTACAACAAATTATTTTACAAGTGACATTAATTGTCTCACAATCCGAATTAACTAAACAGCTTACAAGATTATTTTCATGTAAAAATATAACAATAAATAAACAAGTGATTATTTGGGGATATACTACAATCCCAAATTTGTACTACACTATTAGTTTTGTTGGGTATAGTTTGAATAGCCATGAATGTACTTTAAATTTGCGGTCACTTAAATTTAAGTATTATTATAAAATAGTTGGTGCTTAGTGAGCACTTCAAACTTCTAAAAATAATTATAATGATAAATCAAAGATAAATAATTGTAATTTATTTAACCGTTGAAACAAAATTGAATGAATGAGTAGATAAATTGAATATGAGATGAAATATGACTTCAATTTAATAATTAAGTAAAAAGATAAACAATTAGAAATGATCTTTTTGCGGCATGATATGGACTGAGTAGACTCAAATTAAAAAATGATGAGTTGAATTACTACCTTCCATTTTCTTTCCAGTTAACGCGTTCGGCGGTTCCATTTTAATTTCTGTCATCATTAAAAGGTCAAAAGTGCTAAAGTCTTGGGGGCTGAATTTATTGCAGTTCAAACAAAGAAGTCACTGAGAACAAAAATTTTAAAACACATTCAAAGTATCATTTTAATCGTGTAATAAATAAATAATATTATAATATAAGTATATTTATTTTAAAAAATTATTATAAAAATAATAATTATATTAAATTTAATTATATTATATATATATATATATATATTAAGTAGTTATATTATTTTAATGTATTTTAAAAATTTTTTATAAAAAAATTATTAAAACATATATATTTATTTATTTTAAAATAATTATATTAAATTTAATTATATATATCATACAGTTACATTTTAAAAGAGAATGTAAGTAATTAATATATAAATGTATGTCAAAGAGAAATTAATTTAAAACTCTGTAGACAGTCAGTATTAGTATTTTTACGTGTATCGCTCATCCTTAGTCTCTAACTATGTCAAGGTTTAGTGGGCCCCAAGTCTCTGTTTGACCATACATGACTGCTTTCTTTTAGAACAATCAATGTATTACATCATAAAACAATCAGTACACAATCAAAGACGTTTTTGACCGTTTTTGTATTTTTGAAAACAAAATGTGTTTTTTTTTAATATACCATATTACAATTAGAAATCTATAGATATTTATAATTAAAAATTTATTAAAATTTATTAAAATTTTTTATTTTTAATATGATTTTATAACACAGGCTGAATATTCTATCCTTATTTAATACTGGAGGAATGTCGACTTCTAAGTGGAAGAATATTAACAACATCTTGAAAGATAATATCAAAGTTAAGTGCTTGGGTTGTCGAGTCCACTGGCGAAAACGAAATGTTATTTTAAAAAACATAAAGAAACAATAAATATGAAGAAATAAGCCAGAAACAGTGGAGGACTTAGCAAATTAGTATACGGATGCGCACCTTTAATATGAGTAATGCTAAAAATGAGACAAGGATGAGGGAATTTTTTTTTCTTTCTCTTCTTTTACAACATATTTTTTCTTATGATTATCTCATCTTTCTCTCTTTATTGGTATCTTTCTTTTAATATACGGTGAAATGTCCCCACTTAAATACGACTTTAAAAACCTTAATTTAAAGAGTGCAATATTTGATAAATTTGATGTCCCATAATAATATAGATATTTCGTGGTACCATACGCATGGACCAAGTCGTCGTGTAATTGGGTAGTGGTGAGTTGAGAAGCTGTTCGGCTTTCGAAATTAAGTCCAAGACCTACGGATCCTACATGAAATATATATCCAAAGCCTTACGGCACGTATGACAATGAATAAGTTCTCTGGAGCGATTTTTGGCCATAAAAAAAAGTCATAAAACTATAAATAATTTAGGTTAGTGGGTTCAAAACCTACGGGCTCAAATGTCAACCCAAATTAATGCAAATTTTGTGATAGGGGTTTCGTATTTAATTAACTTGCTTGAAAAACCTTAATACCGATCAACGGTTGTGATATAATATCATTGAACGATCATAGCTCGAGGGGAAACTTCTATCATGATTCATGGAAAGAGTACTATATAAACTAATATTATTTAATATGAAAACTATATAAACTAATATTATTTAATGTGAAACACAACTTTTCAACCCTCTTAATTAACTCAAATTACATAACAGATAAGACGCCACTGGGGGATGTTTGGTTCCTCGGGTGTTCGTGAGACTTGCGGCCCCCACTCTTGAGAAAAATCTAGATACGTACTATTACTTTGACCACACTAAAATGTTGGTCAGTCAAATGATAAAATTC
This sequence comes from Murraya paniculata, assembly GCA_030449075.1. Taxonomy (NCBI): domain Eukaryota; kingdom Viridiplantae; phylum Streptophyta; class Magnoliopsida; order Sapindales; family Rutaceae; genus Murraya; species Murraya paniculata. The sequence goes on along the minus strand of JAEVFN010000012.1, from coordinate 2,790,940 downwards.
ATTACCAGTTGAGAGTTTTCATTAGGCTTACGTCTATCTATGTGTCAAATTTTCATTGAAAGAGCTGTGAGTCTTATCAAATAACGTTTTTTTAATAAAAGCCGGACGCATGAACTGCTGCTCCCCGGATCAATTTTCTCCTAATGGGTAATTTATCGATAATAGATTTAATAATTATATATATATATATATATATATATATATATATTTTTTTTTTTACTACTAAGATAGAAAGCAATGAGATAATTCCGAATGACACCGTAAATTTGTGGATACTATTAATTATTTTATTGTAAAATGTCAATGGTTTTCATGTTAAACATAAAATATTATAATTATTTTTTAAGAAAATAAATGAAAAAATAATACATCAAAATCCAGCTGGGTAAAGTACAGGACTCCTCCGTTGACTGACTCAAAACAAAAGTTAAATCTACCAACTTCAATATGCCTTGTCAAATGCCAATTGCACGTTTTCTTCTTCAATGTACAACTCTTCATGCTAACTCACCTCTCTCGCATTCTCCGCCGGCCGATTTGGATGATCAATATCACCGAATCATCGTAATCATAATCTGTCAGTCGATGAAATGAACTTGAAGGACTTCGCGTCCAGTCTTTTTCCCTGCTTGAAGAAGAGGCTCAGAGCCGGAAGAGCCGCCGGCGAATCGGCTGAAGAAGCGGATGGCGCCGGCGCCGACTCCTGGAACCTCTTCTTCGACCTCCGTACTCTCCAAGTCGCCACCAACTTTTTCTCCGACTTGAATCAGCTCGGCCACGGCGGGTTTGGTCCCGTTTACAGGGTACGCTTATACCGCAATTTCTTCTTTTTTGAGACAAAAAAATTAATTAAACTAACTTTTTGGTTAGTTTAATGTTAAATTAATGATTACAATTATGTCATTTATTTACTTACTTATTTATGATTTCTTGTTCTTATCTCGTTGCTATATATATATAAATGTATTATACTTTAATGCCAGTTTGATTGATAGGAAAACTAATACTATATAAGATAATATGATTATGTTAAAACCCAAATGACAGTAATTAAGCAAATCCAATAGGCTTGTGGTTTTTTAATATTATACAAATTTCTTTGCCTTTTAGGCTCTTTTTAGTATTGAGGCTAGGCATCTTTAACTTTATATTGCAGTATTAAAATATTTGGTAAATATTAGTAACTATAAATTAGTATGTTCATTTGATCCCACATTTGTGTGATGAAAAATGATAATATCTCTAATTTTTTTAATCAAAATTATTATTTAGAAGTTATATTTACTTCGCACCATCAACTTTTATTTTATAGTTACAATTTTTTTTTCTCCCCACAATCTCAATACCAAACAAGGCCCTAGTTTATTAAATTAGTAAAACTAGTAATCAAATTTTTAGCCTCTTTTTTTTTTTTTTCATTTTACAGGGGTTGATGCCAAATGGCCAAGAAATAGCTGTGAAGAAGCTTTCTGTAGACTCAAGGCAGGGATTGAGAGAATTTACTAATGAGGTGAAGCTGTTGTTGAAAATTCAGCACAAGAACTTGGTCACATTGTTCGGTTGTTGCGCAGAAGGACCTGAGAAGATGCTTGTTTATGAGTATCTGCCAAACAAGAGTCTTGATTACTTTCTCTTTGGTAAGAGAGAGATGAAACAAATCTCTTCGTATCGTAGGGCATAGACTTACGACTTGTATTCATTTACTAACTGATTAGGTTTTCAAATTTTGTTTAAATTGTTTGGTAAATTAGGACTAATTTATTTGAAAGGTTTGATTTTACAGATAAAACCAAGTCTTCTTCACTGGATTGGACGACGCGATACAGAATAGTTACCGGCGTGGCGAGAGGTCTTCTTTACCTGCATGAGGAGGCTCCTTCAAGGATCATTCATAGAGACATTAAAGCTAGTAATATTTTGCTGGATGAGCAACTGAATCCAAAGATATCTGATTTCGGCCTGGCAAGACTATTTCCTGGGGACGACACCCATGTTAATACATTCAGGATTTCTGGTACACAGTGAGTGGTTTCTTCACTAATTTGATCTTTTCTCATAAAACAATCCTTAATGTCTTGTTAATCTGGCGATATTCTAAATGATCCTTGCTTGATTTGTTTCTTTGAGAAGTGCGATTGATAAAAGGATTTGCTCAATGCAGTGGTTACATGGCCCCTGAATATGCATTGCACGGATATTTGTCAGTGAAGACAGATGTTTTCAGCTATGGAGTTTTGGTCTTAGAAATTGTAAGTGGAAGAAAGAACCATGATGGACGTCTTGGCGCAGAAAAAGCAGACCTTCTGAGCTATGTAAGTTAATTCCCAAATAATTCAGAACCTATTATTCCCGAAAATAACACTTAATATGAGTTTTCAATTTTGTGAATGCGGAATGTGCAAGCCAAAAAGCAATGTTATTGTTGATGTTTTTGTTTAATGATCTAAGCCTGATGATTGCCTCAATCATCATAATCTGAAAATACAAAAAAGGGGACTTTTAGGAATTTTCAAGTTGTTTCACAATTTCAGAGCAATTAAAAGCATTTAGACCCTACACCCCCCCCCCCCCCCCCCAACCCAAAAAGAAGAAAGTACATTTGGACCTCTCATCTGATCCGTGATGACAGCTTATGGAGGCCTCTGAGTTTTTGTCAATTTCACCTGTGCATGATGTGCTTTCAACTCTTTAGCTATCCGTTCAAGCTGTCATCTTTCTCTTATGCCATAAGCAGAAAATATTTACTGAAACCTTAGCCTGGAATCGACTGTAATATTATATCTCACAACTAGTTTTCTTCTAATCTTCTAACTTCATTTGTATTGAGAATTTGCTGCTCTCAGTTGATTTGATTGTGTGGACGAAATAACATTGGATAGAAAGTGCTAAATTCATAAGCTCAACTTTTTGCATGCAAGTTTTAGAGGACAAAGAATATGGTAAATTCTTAGTTCTACGGTTTTGTAGTAGTCTAGTGCACTCTTTAATAACAACTATAGTTAATGACAAAGATTGTTGGGGCAAGTAACTGTGAGCTATTTGTACTGTTTGTTTCTAGTTTTGTCCAAGGGAGAGCAAGCAAACTAGTCAGCATGCTTATCTTCTTTTTGGCTCGTATTACAGACATGGACTCTTTTTCAACACGAGAAGGCATTGGAATTAGTGGATCCGAGCCTTACCAAGTGCAACCGTGACGAGGCAGCAATGTGCATTCAGCTCGGCTTATTGTGCTGTCAACAAACCGTTGCTGAAAGGCCTGACATGAACTCTATTCATCTCATGCTTTCAGGCGACTCGTTTACTTTGCCTAAGCCAGGTAAACCGGGAATTCAAGGTCGCGGAGGACGTTGGACGACTACCACGTCTTCTGCTTTCACTAATACTAATACCACCAATACTAATACTAATGCCAGTAGTAGTACCAACACTGGTGTTACCAAAATTTCTGGAGGCAACAGTTTTGTTGAGGAATATTCTAGAAACTCAATCTCATATTCTTCTCTTGATGAAGGTAGATGACCTCCATTTATTTTTGTGGGTAATTAGTGTATATATATCTTATGTACAGCATAAAATGACGTAATTCTTTCTATTTGTTTTATGATTTTATTGATTTACGTTTCCTTGTGCTATAGAGGGGTGTAGTGGACATAAAATTAAGACAAACGACGGTTTTGATTGAATCAATTGTTATTTACTTTAGCAATAAGTGATCCACATGCCCAATTTATGTTCAGTTACACAAAAAAAGAAAAAAAAAAAGAGTTGTTATATTAAAGTTAGAGGTATAATGATAGCATAGTCCTCACGGCCTTTCGGATGTTTAAATCAATTGCCATACTCATACGCCATAACCCATTCACAATGGTTGCAGCATGGGTGGGCTGTTAATAAAACTCGAGAATTTTATTTCATTTTTTAAAAATCATTTATTAATTATTTCTTGATAACTGAACACCAAAGCTCCCATACTGGGCGTAGGTCGGCCTTAATAAGTAGTAACAATGGTATTGTTAATTGTTTGCCCATTTTTGCAAATTACTATGGCATCCTCTACTTTAACAGTTTTTAAGGTTTTTCATATTAGCAATTAAAAATAATAATAACAACAACACTTCTTTAAATTTGCATTACATATAACACAATAGTACAAGTGCGAATTACATGACTTTGAAATAGCAATGAAATATTTAAAGACTTCGTCTTTGGATACGTACATCTCTTAGTATTTTCTTATTTATTTAATTATTTGTTTGTTTGGTTTTTCACTGGCCATGCCTCCTTATGCTTCTGCGTATGCAGTGTAGCTAAAACTCTCAGCACGGGGCATGGTGATTTTAGGAGATGTGGTAACAAAAATAGGAGTGAACCCATAGTTTAGAGGATCAGAATTCATGTATTTAACAACCCTCACCATTTCATCATTGAATATATCAATAGGCAATGAAGCTGCGGGTTGTGTAGGACAATTTGATTTCAAAACTATCTTTACCGTAATGTAATATTCATTGGAATTGATCTGAAGTACCTCGTACACCCTTTTAATGAATTCATCAAAAGTTGAATCTTTCCGAACAAAAAACACTATATTTTTTCCATTCTTGTATTCCACGCAACCATTCTCCAAACTCTCCCATGATCCACCGAAACACATCTGAACTATCATTGAAGCCATTAAGACTGATCCAATGTTGACAATAACAAAATGATTAGAAAACATAAATAGACTAAATTTAACAAAACAAATTAACAAAACGAACCTGGAACTGTGTCGAAATGAAGCTGGAAATGTTGAAGAAACGGAATATGAGTTTAAGGGTCTTAAGGATTTTGATGTTTCAAGAGAAAATCTCAAGTTTTGGTTTGAGATCCGAAATGAATAAGATAAAGAAGGTGAGAAAGAGAGAATCAATACGTAGATTTTGGGTGTGAAAGAAGAAAGAGTTGTGCTTTGGGTGCCATAGAGTTAAGACATTTTAAGACAGTTTGGTTCTGAAATATTTTAGGTATTTGTGACAAAGAGTTTAAGGGAAACTTGTGATTGTGATAACGGAAAATTATTTGAACCCACCACACTAGTAATTAAACCTACTTTTAAAAATATTTTTTATAATTAAAATATCTCTAAATTAAATTACTATTATGGACATTAAAATATAGTAAAAAAAAGACAAAATTTTACATTAAAATATAGTAAAAAAAAAAAGACAAAATTTTTACTCTTTAAACTCATCTTTACATTCAACATAATTTTGTTAACCCCCAATCATATTTTCATTAAACCCTAATTGACTAAAGGCTTATTCTTCTTCCAAGCCATATCATTTTGTGAATTAGGCACATGTGATTGGATTCAGGATGACATAATTGGCGGTTATATCTTTGTTTGCATTTCACAATGGGCAACAATGCGCAAAGAAGAGGAGAAGCGGCAGAAAGAGGCCAAGAATTTTGTTGGGTTCTTTATAAAATTTCAAGCCGTGTTTACTTTATTATATTTCAGTGTTGAAGTTCTTTCTGCTTCATCATTTTGGTTGTGATAGCCTTTGTGCTGCTGTCTATTCATCTTTTCTATTATTTTACTACAAAACATGAATAACAGAATGTTGAGGGTTTTTCTCCCTTGCATGCACGGTAAAGATTCTAATCGTGCTGTATTAAATTTCTTTCTTAAAAATTAAAAACAAAAAAAAGAAGAAGAAGAAGGATGAATGTGTGCTGTAACTATATTTTTCTGAATCATGTTAATAAAGAAGATCTTCAGTTTAATTGGAAAAAAAAAGAAAAAAAATATTTAAAGTTTACAAATGAATTTAATGAGTTTAATGAGTTAAAATACTATTATTAGGAAAAAAATTATGTTTAATAAGGATATATTGGGTACTTAAATGGGTTTATTAAGTAAAATTTAAAATTCCAAAATTTGAAGGTAGGTTTATTTAGCAAATAAGTTTTTTAACCAATTTTGTGAATTTAAATAGCCTTACTCTTATTTGAGGAGTAATGATTTAATAGGCGACAAAAATTAGAAACATAATGTTACCTAGTTAATTAATAACGTAAATACATTTACAGTAAATTACAAGAAAATTGATGCCTACTTGATGTGTCATGATTGGCTGAGTAATAATATCATGTATAATCGTTTTCAAGCATGTTTGTTTTCTGTCTTTAAAGTAATATTTTTGCACCGGCTCAAATAGACCTCTTTTTTTGCCAAGCGTTGATTCTTAATTGTAAAAAATGCACTTTTAATTTAAAAAGACTATTTATTACTAGTCTCCAACTAGCCAGCGGGTCCATTTGAATCTACCAAGTGGACTAGAATAAGAAGACAGATCTGCAGTGATTGTTGGATTTTCCATTTTTGTGGGTTCACTCCATTGCATTTGGTTGGTATGCATTAAGCAGAGAATGAACATGCGACCCAACTGGGAGCTGAAGCAGTGCTGCAACCATGAACAAGTTGTGTTTCTGGTCACCGTCTCTGTTTGCACTGTTGTTATACTCGCTGTATGTCTTGACTCTCTCAAGTATTATCCTTTACTTTCATTTTTGTTCGCTCCCTGGATCAAAATCTTGACTCCATTTTATCAATGAAGCAACCCCGTCTAGTTCAAATAAGATGATAGCTAATGTTTGTTTTGGTTCTTTGCAATCACTTATTTTGATTGTAGCCTTTGCGGGGCACTGCCCAGATTTGGATCATTTGAGTTTCCAATTTGACACCATTTATGGATTTCATAAATGAGAGTATTAAACGTATTCTCTCAATGCTGTCCTTGAACTGAAGTTGAATCTTGCTTTAATCCTTTCAGTTATGGAGGACAATTCTGCTGAAACCATTCAAGCTTGTCACAGTATTTCTTCACGAGGCCAGCCATGCTATTGCTTGTAAACTTACCTGCGGGAAGGTAAAATCGAAGACCTTTTATAGTTTAAAGATTCTATTCTTAAAGATGAAATGCGCCATCTAGATCATTAATGTATCTAGGTCTTGATTTGGTTTTGTGCTGATTGAGTTAATAAACTTATCTCTTACAAATCCCAATTAATTAAATGATTAATTTATGCTAGAAAATGAACAGATTCACATAAATCATTTTATTCTAGGAAACAAGTCAAAGGGCCACCCACTGTGGATCTATGACTACTTGCTTTGTTTGATAAAAGATACTATTATACATAGGTTGTATAATACTTGTATTTGGTACTCACTTTTGGCCTCTAGCTGCTTGATCAGTCGTCTAGGATAATTGTTGAGTCTGTCAGATACACATAAACGTAAACAGAATGACTCCAGCCTTAAGAATATTTTGAGTTTGTTCGATTCAAATCAGGTTCTGATATACATTGGCATGCAGGTGGAAGGGATCCAGGTTCATGCTGATGAAGGTGGCACCACACAAACACGTGGTGGCGTATACTGGTTTATCTTGCCAGCTGGATGTAGAGTCTTTTACCCTTGACCAGTTTTCTATTTAGTTGTACAAATAGCTTTTGTCCAACATGGGCGCTTCAAATGTCTGAATGTAATTGGTTTTTTCATCCAATATGTTCATATTAGTAATGCGTGGATCTTTACAGTTTTAGATTTATTCCAAAAAATTTAAGATAACTACATTTGTTTCTTTGTGAGCAATAGCTTCTAGAATTAATATGATTCTTCTTTTTCAACATTATTGTACTCCAGATCTTGGTTCATCTTTCTGGGGGATGCTGCTGATTCTTGCTTCCACAACTCTTCTTACTGCAAGAATTGCTGCAGGATGTTTTGTGGTTGCTCTGCTAGTTGTACTCTTGGTTGCTAAAAATGTAAACAGATATTTATGAAATTGTTCAGTGCATCACAGATTGAAATAAATAATTCATAACTATTTATTGTTTTTTTATTGTCCTTTCACTTCTCTTTTAGATCTAATATGTCAAAAGTATTACTCTGCTTATTCTTATCATCTGATTCATATTGTTTCTACAGTGGACACTTCGTGGACTTTGCATAGGTAAGTGTTTTGATAACCAATCTAAATCTGGCTTTCTATGATGGCTTTTTGTGATATGCGCACTCTGAGATATTTCTATCTAAATGTATCATCAGGGTTTGTTATTTTTCTTGGTGTAATATGGGTTCTGCAAGAAACAACAAATATCCGCATACTTCGGTATATCATTCTGTTCATTGGTAAATGTATTTCTGCTCTTTTTCTTTCCATACTGTTTGGTGAAGTTTACTATAATGCTTCCTGTGTGAGCAATGAAGAATCACAGCTTAATAACTGCAGGTGTGATGAACAGCTTGTTTTCAGTTCTTGGTATGGTTTCTGAAACAAAAATCGATTGTACTTGATTTTCACCAAGTGTGTTTGTTGTTGTATTATTGATGCCCTGCACTGCATGTGTGATGGTGCAGATATATATGATGATCTCATATCTCGAAGAGTTCACTCAAGTGATGCTGAGAAATTCGCAGAAGTGTGCCCTTGCCCATGTAATGGCATCGGATGGGGCATCATTTGGTGAGCTTATTGCTACTATAGTAAATATGGTCGATATCAGCCCGGTGATTCTGTCTTTGTTGTTTAATGTACAAGAGAAGTTCCAATGTATCGTACATTCAATGTTGTTTGCTTCACTCTTAATGAAGAACTCTTACCTGCAGGGGATTAACATCTTTCTTCTTTCTCTGCGGAGCCATGTACTTTGGTCTTGTGATATTATCTTGAGGTATGCTTTGCTGCTGCTAGTAATTGAAACTCTTCTGATGTCTGCATACGGTCATGATTTCCATTACCCCCCAATTTCAATTAGTATAATCATGTATTATAGTTGACCTAATAATAGTCCATGAAGTGATAAGGGTTGTGGTTTAAATAAAATGAGAGCGTTTTTCAATTTAAATTTCATGTTAGATTAATTACCCTCAAACTCATTGAATTGCTTCAGACACATGTTTGGAGTGACATTGTCAATTTATGATGGACATAAATCTAGTTTAAGAGACCTTGAATCTGAATTGATTTCACAGTAGTTCACTCAATGTTGTCTAGTTTGCATTTATGAGGATCAACCTTTACATGATGATAATGTGGATCGTGCAATCTCAAATGCCTGTCACATCTTTACAGGCAAATTATTTGATGCCAAGAAGCCGTGCCACGGCGCATCTGCAATTTCATACACTTAGGAGTGCCACCACTTTTTTGTCTGGAGATGACGATACTAGCCTCTGTCACTAATTTCCTACACTCAAGTAGTGCCAATCTCATTTCCTTTGGAGATGACGATACTAATCTCTATAGCGATACTCTCTTGTTGCAGACATTCCGGTTCAAAGTAATCAATTCTGAGCTTTAATGTAAAGGTGACATTTTCACAGTAGTTCACTCAATGCAGCTTGGTTTGGGAAAAAGGATTTTTTATGCTGAGCAATGAGCATATTACCGTGGTTACAAGTACAAAAACATGTCTGATAAGATATCGCCACGCTTATTCACTCTGCATTTACCTCGAGACTGCTAATGATGGTCACGATGTATTTATTGATTATGTGTTACGAGCACAATGAAACAATTTATGGTAATAATTAAATTCTACGTACCTTCGGGCACTGTTTTACGGCTTCATATTAGTGTTGAATGAATCCATTCTTCCCACCCCGGCCTTATATGGTATAATTTGCAGATACAAGACTCTGAACGAATACTCTCTGAAGGGAGTCGCAAAAAATGAAAAAATTCTATTAAAATGTGCTTACTTAAACTTCAAGCACTTTTGGTGGCAAGACCGACTTAAGCTTCTTTTAGAACAATTCATTTGCTTCGCGAATACTCTGTCTGACGGGAGGGGACAAATGAAAAAATTATATTAAAATGTGCTTAAACTTCAAGCACTTCTGGTGGCAGTACCGAATTAAGCTTCTTTTAGAACAATTCATTTGCTTTGCACTCATGTAACACTGAAAACGATCCTTGAGAAAGAAGTTACCTATTACAGAGATGCCCACTTCAGCATCATATTCTACTTGATCACAACAATCCTTGTTTCACACCTACAGTGCTAGAGAGACTGTCAAACTGGGATCACAACCAAACACTCAGGCACTATTTTAATCATGCTGATCTACGAGAACATAATGGAAACAAACAAGGGCCAGCAACACGTGGGATCAGAGTTCATCTCAAGGATTAAAACGAATTTTAGAGGTAGATAAGCTGGCAAATTTCAAATAAAGCATACTCTAGATTATGTAGAATCCGACATTCAGTAAAACCATGATTCAACATTGAACCGAACAAAAGAAATAAAATCCATGGTAACAGTTTCTGCTTGCTACGCCTAAAATATCAAAATTTTAAATAGGCAACCAATAACAAGGATTTGGTGGAGAGAAACATCTGATAAGGTTGCATGGAAGTTTTGATCTGTTTAAGCCTCTGTTACTGGGAAATCAAACACAACATCTTTGCCTGAAAGCTTTCTGTAAACGGCAGCAAATGTATCCAGTTTGTACTCAGTATTGTTCCGTTCCTTGGGATCCAAGAAAACCTGCCAATCAGAGGATATACAATTAGGATGTATGTACAAGGGGGGAAAATTCTTTCAATTATAATCACTTGTTTTAGTGAAAACCTTGGAATTTCAAGAAGCTCTAAGGTCAGTTAATCAACCAAGATATTACCAAACTCATGCCCAAGCTCCTTTTCTTTAATCACTATATTCATGAGCATTAAACTTAAATAGGTATATAGATGGTAATGCTGATGTACCTTCATTATCTTAGATCCATCCAGTCGGTATCTTATCCGCTTCCCAACAATCTCAGCAGGCAACACAACATCTTCCAGCATTGCCTCGTGCACGGAAGTAAGTGTGCGGCTGCGGGGCCTCTGAACAGCAGATCCTTTCTTCGGAGGTCTCAATATCCTCCTAGTAGCAATCATGATCACATCCTACAATATGTAAAATATCTAATAAAATCAAGGAGATTAAAAAATAAAGATTTATGACATATAGGGTATATTGGGGTTTTAATCATGAAAATAAGAATAAGTAGTTATTATCAGGTATTCCGACACATATGCACAATTGACTTAATATTGAAAAAACGATTCATATGGAGATGAAATTATGTTTAATCACATGAGCAATAAACACTTACTCCCAATGCCAATTAAATATCAATTTTACCCGTTTGAGCATATAAAGAATGTATTGAGGAAATGATACTTCATAGCTAAAAGCAAGTATTGATAAATCACTTCCACACACATAATAGCAATTTTCACGAGAAATGATAGACCTTGAATGAGAAAAAAGGAAAATTTGAAAGAACCAAGTAATCTTTGATCACCTTTCCACTAAACTTCTTCTCAAGTTCCCTCACAAGCTTAGTATGAATCTTACGGTAGGCCTTCCTTAATCTGTATGGGACATGGATAACAACAGCTTTCCTGTTACCAGAAACATCCATTTGCCTGTACGACAAAGAGAGACAAAACAGTTACAAGATGGAGAAAACAAACTGAATTAACCAAGCAAGCACAAAAAATGATCAGTCTTACATAGCAGAATTAATGTACAGATCCTTCAGCTCACTTTTAAGCTCCTGATTGGTATTTTCCAAATCAAAGAGAGCCTATTTTAAACAAAAATAAAAAAATAAAAGACTAAGAATATCAGACCTTAAAGCCTTAAATCTGCAATAAGTTAGTGAATAGAGTATTAAAGGACAATTTATACCTGGGCAACCGACTCCTCAAATTCAGAAGGTTCGGCATCCTTATCTTTGTGAATCTTCTTCTGTGCAGAAAACATATTCACTGATCTGGGCAAACTGATCCATTACCAGCAGAGAAGGTGAAAATGAATCAGAAACAATACTATATGCAGCAAATAATTCAAGGCATCAAGTAAAACAGACAGACATAATATAGAGGCTGCGACCCCTACTGTATACCACAGCCTGGGCAACGTAAGAAAATCAGATTTTGTAAACTTTATAACCATCTGACGGTACATAGACTGTGGAGTAGGATACCTCGTTGGACCCTAATATAGATACAGGCTTATAACAATTTTACAGCTCTGTTACTGTCCAATATTTAGGTTTTAGCATCCAAACAGAGCTAATAGCAATTGAGAAGTACCCAAATCAAGAACAAATTTATCAGACACTTTTACATCTCCTAAATTACTAATAAAAAAAAATTCTAAAACACAACAAAGAAGCTCTTTTCATACAAATAAAAATCAACTGAATCACATACAAAACTGTATATAACCAAATATTGAAGTACTAATAAAATTCACTGATAACATCATCTGAAACTTTTTTCCACCGCATTTTACCGGTAAACCAACAGTACAAAGAGAAACTAATAGCATGTATAGCAGTGAAATTAAACTATCTTTATTCTATTTTCTTACATTTTCTTGGTCACCAAACAGGGGGAACGAATGTGATTAAGGATTATGAGCTTACCTCAAGAAGAAGAAGTAGGGACCAGAAAACACTGAGAGGTTTTTGGCAGACGAGAGAAACCCTAAGAGTTTGTTTGAGGGAACTGATGAGGGATTATAACTTATACATTGAACGGCTGTGATAACACTTTGATTTAGATCTACGGTCAAAGATTAAGTTCAGGGAATTATGGGCTACATTTGAGCGACCCAAGTTTGGTTAAACCGCAGCCCGTTTAAATTCTTGTCTATTCTTAGGCTCCAATTCAATTGGGCCCGTTTAAATGTACCACTGACACCCCCTCCATTATTTTTGTAATACCTCATTTTTTGTTTTTTTTGTATTTTACTATTTATCATTGACTAAAATTAAATTAAAAAAAGTACGGATCTAGTTAATTCAATTAAATTTTTTTTGTTGAACTAGAGGGAGACGTATTTATTTACGGATTGGGCGGTTTAAGATCAACGGCCATCGCTTAGCGGTGCATGGAAATACCAACTTCCAGATTTATTTTCAAAGTATCCATTAAAAGCATTTTTATCTTGGAGTAAGGTTCGTTTGATATATTTCTTTTAAGGATTTTTCTAAGTTACAGTTTGTGTAAGTTACAGTTGCAACTTTTTCGAGTGAACAGTAACCCCACATGGTTACTGTTCACTCAAAAAAGTTACGGCAGTAACTTACACAAGTTGTAACTTAGCAGTTCCTTTCTTTTAATAGAGCTTATTTAAGTAGAGTTTATATTAATAGAGTTTTTACAAATAGAGTTTTCACTCAAAAAAAAAAGAAAAAGATGTTTATTTGTCAATGAGTGTTTTTATTAAAAATTATAAAATTATTTTAATAGATAAATTATTTAAAGTTATGTTATGAAATAAGATTATGAAGTAAATAAAGGATATTTTACACATTTTACCCGTTAAAAAAAGTTTTTGAACCTCTACTCTAAAAAAAAAAGTCCAAAATTTAAACTTTTACTAGCAGAGGCAAAGTAGCTTATTTAATCTTCAAAAGCTCTATTTAAAAAACAACCAAATAACAACAACAAATTTTAAAAAAAATTATGGAATTAAATAAGCACATATGACAATTAGATAAACTATACCAAATAAGTACTAAGATCCTCTTTTGATTTGAACTTCTCATAAGCAAAAATTCACATGTTTTAGTGATTAATAAATAAATAAATAAATAAAATTAAATCTTATTCATACACTATTATTAAATAACATATGGCATAAAATTATTAAAAACTCAAGAAAGTTTAGATTAGGAGAGGAACTTAATTCTTTTCATCTTATATATAGATTAAGTGTTCGAATGTCAATTTAGACTAATTTTGGAGTCTCTTTTCTTTACTTTTTCCCGCCTTAATTTTACAAATCTCACTTGTATGAGTAGTGTGATTGTGTTTTCAATTTTAAGAAAACTATTATTTAAGTGTAAATTATATATATATAGTATATTCATTAAAATCATTATTAGTGTAGTTGTTGCTTGTATAATTATAGGAGTAGAACACTTTTTTAGTGCGGACATCTTAAATTTTTAAAATGTTGAAATTATGTTTTAAAAATTGCAGACATTAGCATGTGAGAATGATTATAAAGAGCAATAAAAAATAAAAAGATCAAAATCGTAAATGAAAGTTATTTATTTAGCAATCAATATTGCAATCAAAGTTATTATATATGTTTCTAGATCGGCCAATTAATTAATATTTGTGTAAATTTAAAAAAAAAAAAACCCCATTAGTATTGTTAGGTATTGGGTGTATACACTTTAAAATGTAATATAAACACTTATAATTTTCTTTTTAGTTGTTCAAATACCTTTTCTATCGATGATTAGTTTCCTAATTTTCTTTTTCCACAATTGTTAGGTTATAATTTTTTTTGTGTTTTTTTATTTAGTAATTGTGATTTAAGTAACTATGACAATACACTGAGACTTAAATATTGAAATTCTTAACTTTACGTACGCATAAACAATATTGTGATGTTGGATTACCAATTATATTTGATATACCATAGCAAGCCGAGAAGTATGTATGTGCTAATTAGGGCAAAGTAAACACGTTTAGTTGAAACAATCAAACATATAAAGCCTGCGAATCTTCGAATTTGAATCACAATCAAGCCTATCTATAACTAATCAAGATTAGAATTCAAATTTGTAAAGAAAAACAAAATTAGGAGTTGTAACTAAGAGGATGTGGACGAAGAAATGAAGAAGTAGTTCACTCAATCCTTTGAATTTCATTTATTACATAAAAATGAATCCTCTTACTTGCAAGGCGGTTTATAAGTGCATTGACAGACAGTGTCTGCTTTTATGCATTGTGATTTGATAAATGAAATAATTCCATATTTGTCTACACAACCATCAAGGCAATCTTTTGGCACGCAGGGATCGGTCGTCGGCAAAGTTGCCGTACATGAGACTTGAGCATTTGCCATCATCGCCTCATTTTCTGCATGCAAAAAGCACATAATAATTACTAATTTATTAATATATCTGACATTAATCTGAAATGCAAAAAATGTGCAACGAAAAGTTTTTCAGGCTATTGATAAAAAATGAATAACAAAATATGTGTGTGTATATATATATACACACACATACACACACGTGCACACACACACAAAGAGTTTAGAAAAGATTAAGTAGAAGTGGCTAGCTAGATAATAATAAGGATTTACCAGAAGCGATGAACCAGATAAAAATAAAAAGAAAGACAATAGTTTGAAAGCTTTTCATGATTAGATTTTAATGGACAGAATTCTGAATTTTTTATGAGAATGTATATTAATTTATAGGAAGAAGAATTGGACAGATATAGGAAGAAAAATTGGACAGACCAGTATATTGGTGTAAATAATTATTATATGGAAACTACATTATAAAGTAAGAGATTTTATTGTTTCCCAATTAATTATGGTGTAAAATAAAAGAGGACTTGGATTCTCTTCTAATCTAATTATGATAAGAGATTTTATTGTTTCCCAATTAATTATGGTGTAAAATAAAAGAGGATTTGAATTCTCTTCTAATCTAATTTTTCCTAATTTTGATAAGAGATTTGACACATGGTAATTAAATGATTCTATGGACTGAATTAAATTTATTCTTAAGTTTACTTAATAAACACAAAAACTCATGTCTCGGACTAATTAAAATTCTAAAACTAACTAAGAAACAAACTACCGCTATTTTCTTTTTCTTTTCTGTAATCGTTCTTTTTTTTTTTCTTTTTCTTTTTCTTTTTTTAACTTTTCCTTTTCTTCAGAAGTTATTTTTTCTTTTCCTTTGGATTTTCCTCTAAACTCTCTAAGAAAGGCTACCAAACCTTCAAAATATCTCAATAAGTAACATTTTTATTTTAAAAGATTAGGATTATATCAGGAAAAAACCATTCTACTTCAAAAATTGAGCACTTGCAAATCAAATGATAAAAACCTATAATCACAATATTAATTGTAAACTAAAATAAAATATCAAAAGAAGTATAATAAATTAAACTAAAATTTCCAATCACTAAATTGAAGTGTCGTTTGACGCTTCAGAATCTTGAAATATATGTAGAATTCCAACACTATTTTGTTGAAACAACTCTTGAAAACTTATCTGTTCAGACTCTTGATTACGGGTCCATTTGGAATTGCTTTTGAGAGATTTAAAAGTGATTTAGAAAATCTAAAAGCTAATTTTAGTGTTTGGTAAAAAATAATCAAAATCACTTCAATCAAAATCAGTCTCTCCTACAGCTGATTTTGAAAAGCAGGGAATGAGTAGCTTTTAGATTTTGATTTTGAGAATCAATTTTATCCTTTAATACAATTTAATAAATATCAACAGTCATAATTACCTAAACCTAAAATTATCCTTATTCAAATTGGAAACAAAATCAATATTTTAATAAATTTTTATTTTAATTCATCAATATAAATTTATTGATATCAATTTATTGGTCAAACTATTATTAAATTTTGTTTCACTATATTATAAATTTAATTACCAATTGTTTTAAGATAAAAAAATAAAATTAAAATCAATATTTAATAAATTTTAATTTTAGTTTTTTTATGAGAATCTTATTTTTAGTTAAAATTATTATAATACACAATTAAAAATATTGTATGTATATGTTTTTATATACATAAGTAAATTTTATCATATATTATGTACATTTTAGTAATTTATTTTTTGCCAGTAGTTTAACAATAAGATTTACCAAACGTCCATAACTGCTTTCAAAACTCACAGTATTTCTAAAAACAAAATTTATCAAACACTTAATTGATTCTCTTCACAGCTGATTATTTCTACAGCACAGCTAACAGTAATTATTTTAAAAACTACAGCATTCTCAAATTGGCCCTAAGAGTCCATGGCATGTTGTTACCTTATAATTGCAAGCCTCGTAATTGTTCTGACTGAGAACGAAAAAATCAAAAGGCATAAACTAAATAAAAGGATAAGAAAAATAGTAGAATAACAATATTAAAAAAATCGCTAATCTTGCTCAAATTTTTATTTATTTATATATTTTTTGATAATGTTGAATTCTTGTACCGTGTGGCTGCTAGAATTTTTTAGAACAAAATCAAAACAGCAACAACTCCTCAAGAAAAGAAAAGGTAAAAAAAAAAAAGATTAAATAAAATGGAAAAAAGAGTTAACGGCCATTTATTTGTTAGCTTCTAGATAGCAAAAAAAGGTGAGTTTTTGTGTTTATTAAGGAAAGTTTAAAACAAATTTAATCCTGTCCATATAGTCATTTAATTACCATGTGTCAAAATCTCCTACAAAGATTAGAAAAAATCATATTAGGAGGGGCTCCAACTCCAAATTAAAATAAGTATTTTATCTCTTATTCTCTTAAGGTGAATAAGAGTGTGACATAGCGACACAACTAAGTGACCGAGTCATTACTGGTCAAGACATGGAAACGAAAGAGACCAAACTCACAACTTAAAAAAAATATATATAGTCAATTGTTGTTTTATTTTAGGAATGAATTATCTTTTAATGACAATGGCGTTTATGAGGTGAATACATGCATTCGCAGATATTGATTGGGGCAAAAATCGAAAATTCCTATTAGAGTTGAAAAATATTATAAAATCTTTATGAAAAATATTACACCTCTAATTTCATCTAAATTAGGCAAAAATGGAAGAATCATTCTCACAAATTTTTTTTTTACAAATATGAAGAAATTTTTAAATATGTTTCAATTATTTCCTTAGTTTTTTAAACAAACTTTGGAAATAATTTTTTTTTAAAGAGAATATGAATCTATTTTTTATATATAAATTAGATGATATTAAACATGCACTTACAAAATTCCTATCAGAGTTGGCAAAAGAGCCCAACAGCCTATTATTCTTATGTTATCTTAGGTACGTGGCAGTTATAAATAATTAGTTGGGACTTAAATATCGGATCCTTAATATTACATACGGAGTATGTTACCAACTTCACATAGATAAGTATCGTCATTGTAATTAATCCTTGGATTATCAAATTGTATTCAGTTTTGAATCACATTCACGGATTGAATGCCTGTGTGTCGATAGCTAAATAACTAGAGAAAATGAATGAAAGAGACCGAATTCACAACCAATATATATATATATATTTTTCAAATAAGAATTGTTTAGAGAATTTAAGCAAATTGACTGTTACATATAGCAATAACGAAGCAGAAGTGAATGCCTTTATTTATTTATTATTATTATTACGATCGGCTGCTCATCAGCTGCATGCAATTCAGCATTTGAAAGTGCATTCACAAATGTTGTTGGGGCCTCCGAACCTGCAACTTGCAGAAAAAAGTCTTTTTCCATATTTGTCATGACATGGGCCAACGCTAGTGTTACAATTATTGTTGCCGCAGGCACCATTTGTTTTCAAATCCTCCCTACATTGCGGTTGAGCATTGGCCCTCATCACCTCATTTTCTGCATCCAAAAACACATAATACAACATATACATCATAAATGTATCCAATATTCGTTTATGTAATTGACATCAACGAATATATAGTAAATGGTGTTCAAGTAGCTAGATAAAGGGATTCACCTGAAGTGACGAAGAGAAGAAGAATCAAAAGGAAGGCAAATGTCGGGAAGCTTTTCATGGTTAGATTTCAAAAGGATGGGAATTCTGAATTTCTGAAATTGAGATTCTGTGGGAACAATGTTCTTTGGAGTGTCAATTTATAGGAAGAATTGGGTTCACCAATAATAGTTTAAGTAATTTTTTATATGGTAACTACAGTACACAAATTTACAATGAAGTTTTTGTTTCCAAATTTGCGTATGTTTGTGTAAATAAAAATGTCCTTATATATCTTTATTGGATCAATTACATATTCCTTAAGAGAAATCTTTACACCCTCTACGGCTCTACCTCTAATTTCATATAAATTAGGCAACAAAAGTCTTAGAATAGAAAAAGAAATCCTTTGTAGATTTTTTCCGTATAGGAAGAACTAGTTATCATGTTTTGTACATTTTTTTCCTTTTTTTTCTATTTGGATGCGTTTTAAGAAATTTTGAAATATGTTATAAATGAGATAATACCTTATCAATTCAGTAATAAAAGTATTTTCTTATGCTAGGATTTTCTTTTAATATTTGGAAATTCTCATCTCATCCCCTCAAGTAATTATGACAAAAATCTTATGTTAGGATTTTCTTTCATTATTTGGGAATTATTATCTCATCCCCGCTAGGATTTTCTTTTATTTAGGAATTCTCATCTCATCCACTCGAGTTATTATGACAAAAATAATGAGGATACGGAAATGTAAACAGAGTATCAATTCCCTCCCCCTCCTCTCCTCTGCCCTCTCTTCTCTCTTGTCATCCCTACTTATGTCTATGTTGAAAATTTTCTATTATAGTTTTAAATTTCTTTTAAAATTATGAATAGTATCTCTGCAAATAAAATACCACATAATTCGTGCAAACTTCTTCAATATCTTTATTCTTCTATGCTCCATCTAAAATGCACCCGTTGTACTATGACAATTTCTCTTGTCATTTTCGAAATTAACCACTGGATGAGATCAGAATAAATCTAATGATGCGAAAGACGACGCATGTACAGCTAGATGAACCGGCCAAGCAGGTAAAGAAAAGGTAAGCATTTTTGTAAACAGTCTTAGGTAAAATCTAACAATATATTGATTAAAAATCAACTCAATGGTCGTCAGCAGCAATATTTAGATGCTTTCACTTTGTTTGCCTTCGTAACAAATCGAAACCCAAACCAAAAATTTCATTATGAGGTGAAAATGGATTCATGAATCAAATGATTTGTGAGAAACAAAAAGCTTGACATTACTAGCAACTTGTATGTTGGATTAGACATGAAAGATGTTGCAGCAATACCATTGTCAATAACCAAGAGAAAATGTTTTTATATTGATGACAAAAATTAAAGTTAGAAAATAAGTAATGAGAATTTCTTTAACATTATGTGTACATTGGGTAGAAATAAGAATTCATCTTTAAAAACCGGCTTGAAAGGAGATGGAGTCTAAGTGCTTATAAGCCCATCGATGCACGCGGCAGTTCATATCCCAACTAGATGACCCACCAAGGTCACAAGACCAAGACCAACCGCAGCAAAGGCCCTCCCCAAAGAAAAAGGACGGTCCTCTAATACCAACTGTATATTCACACATTAGGTAGGGTAGCCTGACTACACATCATTATTCCACAATCAATCCACAGCCATTAGATTAAAGTGATTAAAATCTGACGATTAGACCGGATATGGACAAAAAGTGAGCTACTGTGCTAAGGGGCACCGGACCAAGTTTTTTATATATAAAACCTTATTCATCATCTTCATTAGAAATTATGCAACATATATCACATCGCCTTCATTTTATAAGTAAAGTGAATTTCCTTGGAGGTCGCTCAAGCAAGATGTATCACTAGGATTGCTACTTCTTTAATCACTAGGATTATTCCAATTGAAAAAATAACATCTAGAATTTTTACGTATATCATGAGAACAAATGAGATAAATTATATGTTAATGATGTTTTTAGTTTCACAAAAAATAAAAATAATGAAGACGAACCTACCATGGCTAGAAAAAGCAACATTAAGCCAAAAATTGAACTCTACAGGTCCTCTCTCAGTTGCTCGCTTTCCAGAACTACATTATTTGTATTCCATTCTATCAAAAGTTTCTAAGAAAAAACAATTTCTACTATACACTCAATCTGACTAGAATGATTAACAGATATTTGAGATGAGATTAAGAATAAAAAATTTCACATTCTCACTGTTGATCATTGCTAGGTAAACACTGCAAATGAGCAGAGTTTCCAGCTTCACCATCATCTGAAGCATTAGCACTTTCTTCATTCTGAGCAGAAAAAAAGAATAATTCACATTAGGCGAACCAAACTATTGGACTGAAAATCAACTCCTTGGCAAAATTTGAACATTCAAGCAAAACCATAAAAAATTGCCAAAAACTTGGCCCACAATACAACAAAGAAATCCTTTTAACCCATCCAAACTGATTTTATACGGATTGTGAACAACAGATAGCTATACGACAGGATGTGCCAACCTTGCTATACAAGTAGCCCTCCAATTATTTCAACTAAGTTGTTCTAAGCTTAATTTAACTCGATAATCCATGGTGACTAACTTAAGTCCAATAGTGAGCAAGAAAAACTGCTCTGCCAGATCTAGATATTGGAAAATAGTTAAGGAAAACAAAACTAAAGATATGTTTGTCTCTAATCTCTCAACACAGTGCAAGCATACCTTTTTAGTTAGACCGTGTGCAGTCATAAGCTCATAAAATTTACGCATAAGCATCTCCTCCTCAACCTGCAAATCATCATAAAACTTCAGATTTCAGCTAAGAGTAAATGAACATATGTTGCAGTTAGATTACAGCTACCTAGTTTAAAAGTTCTGTTACCACATGTAAATTAACAATTATCCAATATTTCACTGGATTGTTAAAACCCCTTAATGTCGGCAAGGCATTCGGAAAAAATACAAAAATGAAAAAGAACCTGAAGTTTATGCAATTCATGAGACATTGATCGGTGGACCTCAGTAAGAAGCTCATTCTGTTTCTCCAAATGCCTGCACACACACAAAATATAAAACCAAATTTAATCCAAATAATATCCCACAAGCACAAAATAACTTCAATTACAAAACACATCGTTCCAGTGGACTCACTTCAACATCTCTCCAGTGTAACGCGGATCCATACTATACAATATCAAATCTTTCCGTTGACGTGCAACAAACTGCACAGAAATAAAAGCATATAAGATTGTGCAAAATAATCATTCGCAAACAATACAAAGAATTGCAACTTAATGCTAAAACCCGCGAACTGATCCCCATGTCTAATCCAATCCTAATAAGGTAAAGTAAAATTCTATAAAAGAACACACATTATCGGAACTGACAGCGGCGTCGTCGTGTGGATGTGTGTGAGTGAGGATGAGTGTGCCTGCGCTCTGTGGTGTGCTGGGCCTGGAGTTGTGCGTGCAGCGTGTCTGCGTGAACAAGAGAAATTTGGGATTTAGGGATTTTGATTTGATTTTGCCGTTCTGCCCTCTATATATATATATATATATTTTTTTTTTTTTCTTTTTTTTGTTTTTTTTGAAGGCTTACCATCGGCTTTCTATTCGGGTTCGGGTTGAAATTAAAACCGTATGGGTTTTAAATTTGAACCGGATTTTAAATGTTAAACCCAATCAAATCCGAAATAAATTTTGAATTTGATTCGGTTCGGTTTAACCCAATCCAAACGCTCACCCGCGCTGGATGTAGAAACTAATTTTTAATTAATTTTTTTTAAGAACGTGCCTTTAAAATTTCTTTTTTTAAAAATGTGAGTTTAAATTAAATTAAAAAAATGCGAATTTTGTAGAGCATGCCTATCCTAAATTCTTGGACATTTTAATAATAAAATTATTAAATGCGACTGATTTTTTTTAATAAAAATTTTAAATATAAAACTCATCAGAATTTTTTGACATCGGGACAGATTTACATTGAGACTAAACTAAGGCCCAAACCTCGAAAAAAAATGTTTAAAAATCCTAAAGTTATATATACATACACACACGTTTACATTATAAAAAAAAAAAGTTATGCTTTTTTCTCAAGTATTTTCATAAATCAATCTCTATTATAATATTGAAATTACTCTTTATTGCTTAATCTTGCGTTGAGACCTTAGAAGTTCGATATTAAAATAATAATTTATCTGTTTAACAGCAGTGAAAAAAGTTGTTTTATTAAAGGGAAATTTATAAAAGTAGCCAAAAAAATTTGCCAAATTTCGAAAATAACCACACCAAAAAAATCCTATGATAACTAGCCAAAATTTCCCTCTTCGTCCTAAACTACCCTCACAACATATTTTCCCCCCCAAAACTCACGTTACTCCACCGAAGTTCAGCATCTTCAACGGCGAACGGCGAACGTCATCCGGCAGCCGGCGACGGCAACAGCAACACCAACGGTGACAACGAAGTGAGTGGCTTTATATCGAACCGGATCCACCATAATCAAGCGGAACCAAAAACGAATCCAAGATTTTCGTCCATTATCAAACCGTAGGTAACAAAATTCAAGCTTTTATAATGATTAACGTGAAATTGATTTGTGTTGTGATAGATCTATAGGTTGTTGGAGTGTTATGATGAAGAAATTTTCATTAGAATGATGAGGTATAAGTTGTGCATATCAAGTGTTTGATAAAATTTCTCTTAGACAATTTATGTTTAGTTTTAATAAAATCAATGTTTGATGAGGGGATTGTTGAGTTGTATGTGTTGTTTTGAGTATATGAAGTGCATTAAGTGAT
The DNA here is from genome assembly GCA_030449075.1 of Murraya paniculata. Classification (NCBI taxonomy): domain Eukaryota; kingdom Viridiplantae; phylum Streptophyta; class Magnoliopsida; order Sapindales; family Rutaceae; genus Murraya; species Murraya paniculata. The sequence continues at coordinate 2,767,596 of JAEVFN010000012.1, read as the reverse complement.
GGATTGACGAATTGCAAGGATGGGTATCGCACGGGTCAACTGGCGCCGTGTGGCACACACCGCGCGCGCGCGAGGCCTTGGCCCGTCGCACCCTCGTGCATGTTTTTTTTTTTTTTTTTAAATGTTGGGGGTTTTTCATACTTGTAATTATGTTGTTTGTAACACATTTATGTCATATGACTTTCGAAAAATGTAGTTTGTAATCTTATTTCTTTTGTTTTTTTTATGGTTTTAGGGTTGATGGATTCCATTGTGCTTCAATGTGTTACGATGGTTGGTGGGAGACGTTGGCAGATGGCCGTATGGAGTACGTGAATGCTAAAATACTGCTTTTTTGGTTCGGAAAGATTGTACGTTTGATCAGCTTTTGGCAAGAGTGTATGAAGTATTACAGATAAATCCTAATGAATATACTATGACGATGAAGACAACTTTGAGGTCTAGCAACACAATGTATCGTGCATGTTCACTACCTATGGACATATTTAATGATGAAATGGTAAAGGTTGTATTACATATGGCCTCTGATGTGGTCAACTTTGGATGTATCCCTGTATTTGTGACCACATCTCCTCGAGTTCCGGTCGAAGATCTTGAGCCATTTGTGGAAACTGAATCTTCTTTTAGAGCAAATGACTCTGTCCCCGATATTGAAGAAGAGGTGTTACCACAGCCGATATTGGGGCAGCAACACATTATGGACAATTACGCCGCTAAATGGAAAGCTTCGGCAGTCAAGGAAGTGGCCAAATATGTCGTCATTGAATAGTTTCAATTGTTGTTTTGTGCATTTCTCTCGGACGGCGTTGACCACTGTATCTAATTTACACATGCTTGTGATACGGCCGGGAAAGTGATCGGCATAAGGTACCTTCAGAATCCCCAGTTCTTTCATTGGTCCGGGCGGATTATGCTTCTTAATTTTCAATTTCTCCATTTATTTGAAACAAGTTACAAAATAAATGTGCTACAAACAACATAATTACAAGTATAAAAAACCCCCAACATTTAAAAAAAAAAAAAAAAAAAACCTGCACGAGGGTGCGACGGGGCACCGCTGGCCCGCGCGCGCGCGCGCGGTGCGTGCCACACGGCGCCGGTCGACCCGTGCGATACCCATCCTTGCAATTCATCAATCCATCACTAAATGCACTTCATATACTCAAACAACACATACAACTCAACAATCCCCTCATCAAACATTGATTTTATTAAAACTAAACATAAATTGTCTAAGAGAAATTTTATCAAACACTTGATATGCACAACTTATACCTCATCATTCTAATGAAAATTTCTTCATCATAACACTCCAACAACCTATAGATCTATCACAACACAATCAATTTCACGCTAATCATTATAAAAGCTTGAATTTTGTACCTACGGTTGATAATGGACGAAAATCTTGGATTCGTTTTCGGTTCCTCTTGATTATGGTGGATCCGGTTCGATATAAAGCCACTCACTTCGTTGTCACCGTTGGTGTTGCTGTTGCCGTCGCCGGCTGCCGGATGACGTTCGCCGTTCGCCGTTCGCCGTTGAAGATGCTGAACTTCGGTGGAGTAACGTGAGTTTTGGGGGGGGAAAATATGTTGTGAGGGTAGTTTAGGATGAAGAGGGAAATTTTGGCTAGTTATGATAGAATTTTTTTGGTGTGGTTATTTTCGAAATTTGGCAAAATTTTTTGGCTACTTTTGTAAATTTCCCAAAACACGTGTATTTTGTTCAGCGTATCGGCAAGCATATTCCTTTTGCCAAAGCCGTCGGCGACTCGGCCTGCAGTGGATCGTCAATTTAAAAGGCTGACGGACTCACAACGAGTACTAAAGTCGCTTTCAATCCAGAGAAAAAGCCAACCTTTATCTAAATCTGCAAAAGTGCCAAGAAAATTACTGAAAATAATGATTACGATCGGCACGTGCTAACTATTGTGATTGAAGCCCCACAGCGTGGCCAGAGGAGTGATTTTTGGAGCTTCACAAGAATTTGATCTGAAAAAAGAGACATCTGTTTTACTTTACTTTTGGGGCTTTAATCTCAGAAACAATCACTTACTTAGTCATTTTATTAAATAAAAAAATTACTTAAAAAGTTCTCAAGAGCAAATCTAGAAACTTAATTCATAAAGGGAAATACCACAATGAAAAATTGTGATTTATAAAATTGAACCTAATTTCAAATTTTGTTTACAAAATTGGCCCCATCCAAAGATAATTTTTCCACAAATTTATAGGAAATATAATTTTGAGTGGAGTCAATTGCCCGCAAACCCTTGAACGTGCGTCCGCCTCTGAAAGTTCTTTCTTGAATTTCTGTTTTCGTTAAAATCGACTAAATATCATTTAATTTTCGGCTATTCCGTGTCAATTCGTTTGAATTTTATGCTTCTTCAGAAGCGGTGACTACTGATTTGCTCTTAATAAATTAGATTGTCAACAACTACGAAAGTAACGATATGGGTATTTTAAATAATTTTAAAAAAATAGGGGAATAATTGAGAAATTTAATCAAACTAAAACGTGTAAAGGAATATTTATCATATACAGCCACTTTACTCCCTAGGTATATGGTTGATACACCCTTCATATCTATAATCCTTATCGCAGCCAATAAATCTCATTACTTCAATGGCATAAATTTCATGGCCAATAAATTTTCTAAGGTGTCATATCCTAAGCACATTTGGTTAGTTTAATTGAAGCGTAGTAATCACAATAATGAGGATTTGAATAGTCAATTATACAAATTTATTCTTAATTTAAAATCGTCACAAATAATGTGAAATTTTGTATTATTAATTTTAAAAGTGGGGTGGGCTTACACAATTTGAATGACGGAAGCATCGTCATCCTTTTTGTTTTAATAAAACTTCTTTAATTAATTGTCTTAAAACATCTCTAAGTTTCTTAGACTTTTAAAATACAAACGATATCTCTTCTCAGTTCTTCCTTTACTCATTTCTTCTCTAAAAAGTAGGGATTTATTATTTATGTTTCAAAATAGTTTCTCTTAACTTCCTCTTATTTGTTAATTTTCTTATCAACTTAAGACAATCATGATAATTCTTTCTCTTATCTCTCTTTCAATTGTTAAAAAATTTATCCTCGTGACCAAATTTATAACTAAAAGAATTTATCATCATGACCAAATTTATCAACTAATACATCTGCTAGTTCATGTTAGAGTTAAAATTAAAAGTCTTCAAGATTTTAAATATAAACAAACTAATGAGTTCAATCAATCTCATAAGATAAATTATGTGACATTCAGGAATTCTTAACCCATAACTAAGTCGAATTATCTATATATAAACTAGTAAACCACATGTTTGACTAAAAATTTAAAATTTAGACACTACTCTTTTGAAGAAATACATTAAATTATAATTTTATATAATTTAGTCCCTTATGTATCGAATTTCTGACACCGCCGCTGGTTATGTGTGAGTATTCTAAAAAGCACAACTTAGCAAGACTTTTGGTGCCTATTTTTAATAAATAAATAAACAAATAAATGATTTTCAATGCATATATGCCGGCAAATTTTATTTTTTCTTGGTATCCTTAGCAAGATGTCTCTAGGAAACACATGAACACGACCATTTCTGAGTATATATAAAAAATCAAAACTAAAATATAGTTGCATTAAATCAATAAAAAGCAGTCCAAATTTCCTGTAAAAGTCATGAATTGCTTAATTTTTTAGTGAAGCTTACCTTAAATTAACATAAGCATATATTCTACAGACATACAAAAATATAGTTGGTGAATAAAAATAGAATAGTCAAATTCTTTTTAACGGAATTATTCTTTAGCCTGGTTGGATCACCTCTTTTTTTCCTTTTTTTTTTTTCCAAATTTTTCATCAGAATTTTTGGATTCTTGCATGTCTTCATTTATGATAACGAGAATTAACAAAAACTCCAATCGATTGACGGCTTCTAGTCAATATTAGTTAACCGACTATGGCCTTTTTAATTGGAAAATAAATTTAACATGTGCATCAACATTCCAATCACTTAAGTTAGCTATTTTGACTGGTCCAAGTGGAAGATATTAATTGAAATCATGTATCATACGGCACATGTGAAAATGGGTTGTCGACAGAATGAAATGAGCTTTGCAAAAAATCAATTTAATTTCCACGAGTTCCTTCCTTATCACTTTGAAAAATGGCAGCATCCTCCTCTCTTTCCCTATCATCAAAGCCAATTAATAATTTCTTGTCATGCTGCTAATGATTCCAATGGAAGTGGGGTCTCTTCTCTTCTAACACAATACGCAAATTGTTTCGAAGAAATTTTGTTTCCTAGACTTGGCTCAATTAGTTGGTAGCTAGGCATCTAGTTGCACTGAAATTCAAACAAATTAATGAAAATTATTGAAATCGATTGATCAATGTTCGAATAAAATATGATTAAACTTTTGAACCTCCTTACCAATAGCAATTTATTTGGATTTGCATAAATTCTCGAATTCACAAGTCATAATAAGTTAATGTTCGAGGTCAAAGTTTAGCTCCAATAATAATAAAGAACGGTTTTTAAATCTCAATGTGCATTCCAACTCTCAATGTTGATTCGAATTGAGATTCGAACTTCAATAAATACGTACGTGAGTTAATTTAAGGAGATAAAAAAGCTCATATATTATTTATTGCGATAGGATTGTAATGCTACTGACAAGACAATTAAATTGTAACATAACATTTACTTTTGTGAAGTTACATTTAATTGTCAAACAACAAACGAACATTGAAAAGAACACTAATAGATATATGTTTGATTTTTGAAATTAGAATAAAAATCAAACAGTTGATTAATCTCATATTCCGAGTAGAGAATTACTTAACACTTGCTAATGACTCTGTCCTAGTAATTAAAGTCTAATCACCTCTTGACATATGACTAATTAAACTCAGTAATGTCCGCATGAGTTCCTGAATTGGCCCCAAAGCTCATCCATGTTCCACATGTTATCTTCTAAATCATATTCCTGAACCCAGTTGTTGAAATCTCCGGCCACCGGCGCCGGCATGGTTTCCGGCTGGCTGATGTTTTCCATGTCATAGCAATTGTTGTCAAATTGACAGAAATCTTTTGCGAAAGTGTTGTACTCACTGCTATCATTGTTATTTGCATGAAAATGATGGCCCCCAGTCGTTGGGTACTCCGAAAATTGAGACATTTGGGAAAAATTCATTGATTCGGATGAAGAAATGCAGGAAGCGCTGGTGCCAATGCCAAGCTCCGAGTCTGATGATGAATTCAGTTCTTGATGATCGATCACTCCCTGATCATAAGGAACTTGACGGGATATTATTTGTACTGATGCTGAATCCTCATGATGAAACGCATGATCGAACGGCTGAGAATTAATTGTAGGATTTTGAGATAAGGTTGATGATGAAGATGATGTGTCCATCTTTTGAAGCAATCTTGGCATCCAAAAACATCGAATAATTTCTTGAAATGCCGTGCTGTTTGCGTCTATCTTTAGATGCCGCGCTTGTTTCTGAACACGAGTTCTCCAGTAGTTCTTGATTTCATTGTCGGTCCTTCCCGGTAAATGTTGAGCAATCTTCGACCACCTAGAATTGAAACAAAAAAGTAAATTATTTTTTTTTCTCAATTTCTTAGTTGTTTCCATTAGAAATGCATGTATATTTTGTAATTAATTATTTTGTATTGCGATAAATCTCATGTCTCAATCGACAGTAATTGCTTGAACTCGACGTATTATCAAGAATAGTAAAAGCTTTACCTATTGCCCCACTTTGAATGGAGTTCAAGAATTGATATTTGTTCTTGTGGAGTAAGATTGCCCCTCTTCACATCAGGTTTCAGATAGTTTAGCCATCTCAATCTGCAACTTTTCCCAGTTCTCTTCAAGCCTGATGAAAGAATTTAAAAAAGAAAAAAAAGGCAAAATTAACTCAAAGCATCGACCGAGATTAAAGATTCATTTAGTAATATTAATTAACTAAATCTACCCGAACGTTTTGCTAGAAAATTCCATCGGCCTTCGCCGTGCCGAGATATGTACTGAATGAGTAGAGTGTCTTCTTCAAGGGTCCATGGCCCTCTCCTTAGCTGATCAGAATCATTTTCGCCATAAATACATGAACTTGAGCTCTTACTAAAAGAAGACATATTTTTTTTTCCTAATATTAACGAAGACTCCTTTTTGGAGTCCTATTGGAGCTAAGCAGATGTACTGCAAGTTCGCAACCAGTGAAAGTTATATATTAGGTTCAAAGCTAGATTAGCTTTCACCTAATTTACTGTGCTTAAAAGCAACTTTTCAAAGAGCAGTTTATGGAGTTTCTATTGAACTTCTATAATTTCAAGAAATTCAATCATAGGGGTCAAATCAATATGTATGCTAACAAAATTATACACACATATATATAGTGAGAGAGAGAGAGAGTGTTTATCTTCCATTTTACAGCCTACAAGTAGAAAATGGAAGCACTTGTATTGTTTGTAAACATGGCTATAGTTATCTTTATTAATTGAATAGATACTTTTTCAAAGAAATGGACATCGGGCCAATTATTCAGTCTATTTTTAGCCATCATAAAAGAGAGAAAATAATAACAATAATAATAATAATAAGATTCAAATGGCTTACGAAATTTGGATAGAGAATTTGAGATATAGATGAAGATGTTTAGTAGGTCCCAAAAAATTGACAGTTCTAGCTAGTGCATGTATAGTGCCTTAAATGTGAAGCAATAGCATGATTTATGCGTGTGTGCGTGTGTTTTGTATTTTTTTTTTTTTAAAATTTCATATTTTCAGTAATACAAAACATGCACGTTTTTTTTAATCTGGATTCCCTTCATTTCATAAGGACAAATGAATAGATCTCCGAACTCTTTCTTTTTCCCACGATAGCTAGGCTAGGGTATAATTATTATATGCATCAATGAATTTACTCTTCACATTTATTTTTTATACGTGAATTTCTTAAATATATGAATTTCTTTATTAATAAACTATCGTTAAATAAAACTAGTTTTTACACTTGCCCATTACGAGTTTTTATAAAGTATATTTTTTGAAAAATAATTATGCCTCCTATCTTGACCTTTTATCATTTAAATGTAGTCAAGAAAATATAATTTTTCTCCATTCAAACTTAAATGTCTGACATAAGTTACATAAAATAAATTAATTAAGTTTCTTAAATGTTTGAAATAAAGCAAAAATCGAACTTAAAAAAAAAAAGCACCCTAGGTCTTAACATGTATGCTCTTCAAGTGAAACGTGGATAGAAATAAAATTTTGTAGATCAGTTGAGAGACCAAATAACCCAGAAGTGAACCAAAAAGTTAAAATAGAGTTTGCACATAAAGGTAATCAAACACGAGACGACGTTAAGTAAAATATTATATTAATGAAATCGTCTGCAAACAAAGAACTCTACTGGGTGTGTGGACAATCAAGACACCATAAAAGGGATTGTTAGAAAATGAATGGAGCAAATTCGATAAGTGGCTCCAAGTCAGTATATGAAGATGCTGATAATATTGCTGATAGAAAGTTTCTCATCATTGTGGGAGATAATCGTCGATGATGAAGACATCTTCTTGGCATGGCACTAGTGCCATGGAAGAGAATGTGTTACTAATAGCTAGTCTACAAGGTTTGCATATAAGGCATGGTTTGACATTTATGCAAGGCTTGTAGTGGATTTTTTATATTGATGGTTGAGGACTTTCAAGGAAGCGAAACATGAGACGAATATTTTCAGTAAGGTGATCTACATGTGCCGAATACATGTACTCTAGATAAAGTGGAATATGATAATTCTTGGTGTAGAGAATTATAGCTGTTGGATAGAGGACAAAATTTTATTCATAGTAGAGTGATTTTCATAATCCCTATATGAGTATGGTTTTGGTAGGGTAAAGAAGGTAGAGATGACATGGTGGTGTCATGTTTTATTGCTTGATTGAAAAACTCGCCAAGGTAGATATTGTTAGAAAATATATCTCATTTTTTTAATAAGGATTTTAAAGATATTTTCCTTTTTAGAAGAAATCCTATTTAAGGAATAAGTAATTTTTTCTTTGGATTTAACTTATTCAAAGAGAAATGCAAGTTATATAAGAAAAGAATATTTTTCATATAAGAAATAATCACTATATATAGAGCGGTTGGGTTTACTTATGTGTATAATACAATAATTTATTTCTCTATAAGTAGACAGTTTCTAATATGAGGAAATAGTAGGTCTATTAAGAGTTGAGTATTATTGAGGTTTTGGGTACAAAGAAAATATTAAAGTAATTGTAATACTTGTTTACATAGTGAATTTTCTCTCAACGTTTTTGGTAGTTATAGTTTTTATATGGTACAAGAGTTTTTCATGTAAATTTTTATGTTACATAATTAGTTTTATTCTTTATATACTTTTTATATTATTAATTTGATTTTTTTACCTGTAAAATTTTAGGTGGGACTAAAAATTCCTAACACAATAAACTAAAATAACACAACAATGTTGCACAATTTTAGTATTAGTTGATTTTTTAAGATCTGAAAATTCAAAACTTGAGGATGACTCTATATTTAATAATCTTTTGAAAGGAAAAACAGAAAGACTTGTATGCGTCTGTTTGATATAATAAATAACAAACACGAAGACCTAAGAAATTCTTGTTGTTTCAAAGAAACATGAAGATCTAAGAAAAAGAAAAGGTAAGGGAATAATAAATTCTTGAAAATGAAAACTTGTTTTTTTATCTTTAATTATAATAGGCCAACTAGTTTTTCCATGGTTTCTTCTTTGTAGGTAATCAAGAAAAGCTAAAACATGAAACGTGCTTGACTGGACAAAATATATTTTCATTAATGGCCCATGACAACGTGGCTTGTGATCAATTGTAATTATGCTGAATGAGGCGGCATTTTTAATCTTTTTTTTTTTCTAGGAATCTCAGGGCATGACTCCCAGTTTTATATTTCCATCAACGTGTGGTCTCAATCAGAGAAAAAGAAACAATGTGATTAATTTCGCATGTAGCTATGTGGTTCCTATTGCTTCAAGCCCCATTAGCGTTCGAGAAAATGACAAGGCGAGAAAAAGATTAAGTCAGACGATTTTATCAATGCAGCTATTTTTGACCCTGTACTCGTGCACCGCTCCCTTCAATATATATACGAGCTAAATGCCACTGTTGCATTGAAATTGGAAAATTCATGCAAGCGAACGGTGCGGAGGGTGCTGAGTAACTGAAATAAATGAATAGTTAGCTAAGTTTAAGGCTTTAAGCTGTACGATTATAGTCTTGCGAAGTGGCCCACAAGTCGTAGCTGTTGTAATAGCGTGTGTGTATATATAAGGGCGAGGAAGCTCAAGAGACATAAATATAAACATAACTTTTTACAATAATTTTGCATAATTAGATTTAACAAAAATATATGGCGAAGATTAGATGACATGGCTTTATTAATTTGATTAACATTATTTCTCTTTCCTCATTAATACTCGATTCTCCCTCCTCCTTTCACATAATTTGTTATCTCTCTCTCCTAGTTCTTCATTTACCGAAAACAAATCACTTTTCCTTTCCAAATGACAAATCTTTTGTCCAAAAAACTCCTTCATTGATTAATTTGACCAGCAATCTTAGGCATACGGAAACCATTAGTAAGGAAAGTAGCTAAAGAATTTGTTGGCTATACATATAGAGAGAGAGAGAGCTTAGGAAAAGGTTGATAACGGGTCATAATTAAATATAATTTTAAAATAATAACTTTGATAAAAATGACAAACATTAAAAATTTTTCATTATATAAGTATGAAATAAAATCATGACATGACTAGTATGAAATAATAACTTTGATCAATTTGGTTTTTAAATTACAACAATAAGTATTTATTAAATACTTAAGTATTATAACTTTTAAGGAACAAATACCCAACCACAATACAAAACAAGGCCAATACCTTTGGAAAATGATTAATCCAAAGGCATTAAATCAACAACGTTCCTTTAGTGTACATGACTAGTTTTTGAAGGGTGGTTCTCATCTTTTCTAACCAAAAAGAGTAAAAGAGTCTAATTTTCTCTTGTAATAACGTAATATGACTAAATTTATAATTTTAAATAAATTATACCCAAGATCTCTTATTTTAAACGCGAGATTTTACCACCTCTTAACACCCACAATTTAATGTAGAACAAATAAGGTCTTGTTTTAGTATAGAGGTGTTATGACTTTTAATTTGTAATTATTGTGGAAAAAAAAGTTGTGGCTATTGAAATAAAAGTTATTTATGCGTTGTAAATATGACTTTTAAATAATAATTTTAATAAAAATATTATAATTTTTTTAATTATATAAAGATCAAATCAACTTATTTTTTAAACCACAAAAATAAATATTTATCAAAATACGTTAGGATTATGTTATTTAAGTTATAACTGTTCAATCACGTTACCAACCAGAACTTTAATTGATTAGAATAACACGCGGGCGGACAACATTTGCAGAGAGAAGAATGTCCACAGAATGTCCAAGAGTTGACGCATTGCTGTGAGCTTATCCATTGACATGAACCTCAATGCAACAGATTCAATTCAGTGCACAACTCGAAAGACATCATTGCAGTTCCATGTACAGTTGTGTTTTTGCAAGATTTGATCCTCATTCATGGTATGCTTATCTTTCATATTAACAGTGATTACGACATTAGTTGATAGAGACACAACAAACACTTATAACCCATCAAGTGAATTATCAAAACAAAGGGGGGAAAAAAAAACATGACGATGATGATGACGAGAACTGGCCAGCTTGGCTAGTAGTTACACTAATGGTGACTAAATCTAGTAATGTTGTTGAAGATCGTCCTGCGTGATTATCGGCGGCAGCAGCTGTTAAAAATTTTAAAAAATATATTTAACACATTGATTATAACATTGACTATTATTAGATCGTAATCTATGGGGCATGGATAGAATCATAGAACAGTGAATTCTGCTAATATGTAGTGCAACATTCTAAAATCTAACTGCACATTTCAAAATCAAAACGTGTACGCGTCTGCTAGCTAGCTTAGCTAGTTCGTTTCTATCTTTCAATGATGGATCTATATACTCGTGATTAAATAATTCCATGTGTGATTGAAACATGAATCACCCATTTTTCAATTATAGTTTATTTTCAGTCAGTGTTTTCTTTAACCGATGGGAAGATGACATGTTGATCCCCTTTTTTCATATTTTTTCTCCTTTTTTTTACTACTTTAGTCTCCGATAGAATTTGGATATATCTCATATCATCTTCAGTGTTAAAACGGTTTCGTGAAAAAGTAAAATATGTTGAAGGATAAGTGTGATATGTTTTCATTCAAATTGATCATTCGGGACCTCTTGCAAATCGAAACTAATTAATTTCTAGTAAATAATTGTATGTACCCTCCAACGGTGTATATTTGTCGAGACTATTTAGACACTAGAAATGAGTTAAGGTACTTAAATTAAATCAAAGTCTAAAGTCGTAAAAACAATTTTTAAGAAGAAACTAATAAGTGTCGTTCACCTTAATTATACACTAACGGACTAAATTAAGCTTATCATTTTCCTTTTCCTTTTTTTTTTTTAATCTCTTGTTGGGGGTGCAAATAATAATGGATTAATCTATAGCATGTGATCAATATAAACAAAAATTATAAGATCTGCTGAAAAAAGATGAGAAAGGAAACTAAATTCAATGAGATGATGCCAATCGTTTCGCTCAATAATTCAACTCTCGATCTCCAAACGTCAAACAATATATTAATTTCACCATACAAAATCAAATGTTAGTGGAATTTTTCTTTTTTTTTTTTGGGTGTAAGTTTCAGAGGGGATATCAAATTTTTATTGAATAAAAAAAAAAAAACACATGAATTATCGGAAATGAAATATTCTTCAGCCTTACCCTACATAACGGGGAAACGGTGCATGCTAATACAAAAAATTATTGACCCTTTTCATATGTCCCGTGGGAGTACTTTTCTTCTTTTCTAGAGAACATATTTTAAAACTGGATTTTAATTATATTTCGCTCACGTAGGTCCAAACATGTATTGAGCTTATTAAATTATTGCACTAATGTATTTTAAAAAAAATTATATCCATATTATTACTGTTATCTTTTTAACCAAACGAAATCTAATCGTTTATTTTTTTTAATACATTTTTCAACTTTATAATTATAATATTCGAAGACGGTTGTCAATTATCATAACCTCATCGCACTTGCTGCCATGAGGCTGGGTACTCTGTACCACAGGGAGTCACCGAGGAGACCATCAGCTTTTAACACAAGCCTGGACTCTGTGTGAGGCCCAATCCCATATGATTGGACCTAGGGTTGCAACTGTTACTGGACTTATTTTACACCGGCTCGGAGTGGAAGCTTTTAACAGGCCAACAATACCCCTTTTTTATATTATTTCTTAAAATACCCATAGTTTTTGTTTACTAAATACAAACTCATACAAAAGATTAACCATCTTCCCACTAAATTCAGCTCTAAACAATTTACCACTTTTAATATTTTATTATGAACTATATATATATATATATATATATATATATATATATATATATATATATATTATATGAAATAGGAAGAAGGTACTTCTTAGTTTGAAGATGGTTTCGTACATCTGGTCTGGGTTTGGATGTGGCTCAAATGGTCTTTGGCACATCCTGTTGTATCCTGACCTGAACTCTTACTTGGCCATGAGCTGCCACATTCGCCATGTGAGGTGCTGATCCCATGGATCTCTTTTATGGTCTGTGACCTTCTGAAAGATTATCTCCCTTATTTCTGGGGGAAGCCAAGAAATAAAAGTTGGGAGATCCTTAAGAAAGTATGGTTTGGCCTCCTGGGCTTAGAGCTCTCTCCCCTCCATGATTTTGGTGGTCTCCTTTTGATTATGGTGATCGGCCGTGAAAGGAAATCTGCGACAGTGTTGGATTCTCCTTTAATATGTCGAATTGTGAATTTGAATCTTGAGAGAGATTCTGACCATCTTGCAAGTTGAGGATCAAGGATATCTCCTTCTTTTCTTCTCAGGAGTCCTTGCAAATATTTGTAATCTGTTTCGATCATAAATTCATTAAGAGAGAGAAAGAATTGGAATTTCTTGATTCTCTTGACTACTACTAGGACTTTTTTTTGGAAGAGGGGTAGTGGCTTTGAGCTTCGTTGAATTGTCCAGATTTATAGCCACAAATTCTCATGTTCCTGTCGGATTCTTCAATGTGCAGTGCTCCCCAATAATTTCCACTAGCGTCTGTCTGGAGGATAAGATTGCCTTTATCAGGAATCTTCAATGAGGGTAAAGCTTGATACTTTTGCTTTAGTTCCTGCACTGCTTTTATCGCTTCTTCAGACCATTGTGGGGCACCCTTCTTTAAGTGCTTGGATATCTGACTCGTTATGGTTGAGAGATTCTGCACGTGGTCGGCAGCATAATTGATGATCCCTAAGAATTGCTGAATTTGCTTTCTACTTGAAAGCTAGTTAGGAAACTGGAATATTTTTTCAGCAATGTGTAGCTGTGGTATAATGTATCCCTGTTTAATGTGGAGTCCCAAAAAGTCTAACTCATTGAGCCCTACTTTCATCTTAGATTTGACAGAGCAAGGCCATGCTTAAAGGTGAGTGCCTTGAACTTTGACAAGTGTATGGCATGTTCTTCCTCACTTTTGCTGAAGATAAGGACATCATCGATGTAGATAAGACAGAAATCCAAAATGGATTTGTACACCTCATCCATTCGGTTTTGGAATTCTGACGTGGCATTCTTTAGGCTGAAAGGCATTACGTTCCACTTATAATGCCCATGGGGGACCACAAATGCTGTCTTGTGCTTGTCTTCAACCTTAATCCCTATTTGCCAAAAGCTCGACTTCATATCGAACTTTGAAAAGACCTTTGCTCCTGCTATTCTTTTTAAGAGGTGGGTCTTTCGTGGAATAGGGTATCTGATGTCTTATAGGCACTCATTTAATTTTCTGTAATCGATGACCAGTCGTTTCTTGCCTCGTACCTGCTCTGAGTGTTTGTTGACATAAAAGGCTGAGCTGGCCCAATGAGACTTTGAGGGCATGATTAACTTGAAATCCAATAGGGCCTAAATCTCATGTTTGCATAACTTCTCATCATGGGGCATCCCTGGATGCGATGAGAAGGGCATCGAGTCTTGTAACCAATACTCCTCTTGTAATGCTCTCTTTGATAAGTAATATCTCTGTTTGAGTTTGAGATTGTTTCCAGGTGTCCGAAGAAAACGAACCAATCTGTTTGAGATTGGTTCATTTTCTTCGGACTCAACATATGTGCTGTTGCTTTCAGAGTCTTCACTAGAGCTGAGTTGGTCGAGGGGATAGGACAACATTGGCCGAGTTATCAGTCCAATGGAATTCATCGTTGTCAAAATCATCCTGCTCAATAAGGTGAAGGAGTTTTGTTGGAATGCTTTTCTTTGACTTGCATTGCTTGGCATAATGCCCCTTTTTCCCGCAGATGAAGCACCTGCCTGAGCCTTTCTTGCGCTTATAACCCCTTTTGATGTACTTGTATTTCTTCCCTTTGTATAGCCGCCAAGGCTTCTTGCATTTTCTTCTTTTTCCTGATGGGCAGTAGCATTTTTTATCCTCATGTTAACAACCAAACTTATTTGGCTAATCATTGCAGTATTTTTGCAATGATGTTTTCTCAATATGCTTCATGTGCTTCTTTAAATCCGGGGACCGGCAATGGTTCTAGACAAGTTCCATTGCTATCTGGTATAGTCCAGCCAGACTTAAGTAGGACAAGTATGTTATGCGGTCAGCTTTGAATTTTGCTTCTATCATCTCTGCAACTGAACCAGGCATGTTGAGGACAAATGTGCGGTGGATGGCGTCTGTAGGTTTATGGAAGATGTACAATCTTTCTTGTTCAATGTAGTATTCTTCCATCTTTCGCACATCACAGCATTTGTTGAGGAGAAATTGTTTCTCAGCTACTTCTTCCTCTCGTGCATAGTATCCTATAAAATCCATAGTTAGATTCTGTAGGATAGCCTTACACGGATCGTCTCTGCCGAGCATGTACTCCCGTTGGTTTGCTGTGAGTTTTATACTCCACCATCTTCTCAATGATCCAATGAATCCTGCAACAAGTCGTAAAACGATTGCCCTTTTTGTCAACTGTGGAGATCTTTGGCATTCTCCCTCGTACCATGCCATCATTTTTTCAAAATAAGTCAATCTTTCTTTTGGCTTCATTCTGTCAATATTCCAGAACATCTTGCCTGTGGTAGAGTGCCCAATCTGGACGCGGTCTCCCATTCTTCTTCCTAGAGTATTTCCTCAGTGTGTTCCATGGTCTGGTCAAAACCTCTTACTCCTCCTACCGGGTTTGTTGATTCGACTCCAAAGACTGCAAGTTCTAGAGCCTGTTAAGGAGTTGCTGATGTGACTCCTGGTGGCTGTTGCATTGGTACCTATCTATTTAGATCTAAGGTTTGCCCGAGATCTGGTGTTGTAGGAGTAGTGAACCTTCTTTTTGTATCTACATAAAATGGATTAGCTGGCCTTTCCATTTTTATAGGGATAGGGATTGTCTCAGAATCTCCTGTATCTGATCCTGAAGATGTCTCAGTTTCATCATCTCCCCATCCAGAAGCCATGATTGGCCATGGATACTGTGGTGGTGGTGCTTAGCTTCTCCAGAAAGCCTTCTGGTGATTGCTAGATGCATTCTCTTCCCAAATATGCCATGGCTTGCTTGGTTTGATCTTCTAATGCCTGGACACCTTTTTCTTGGTTAAGCATTCGAGAGTCATTTTCATTTCTTCTGTGGATGTTGCTTCAATAGAACCGATCATGTTAATCAGCCTAGGTCCTTCATGTTGTCCTGAGAGTTGTTGTATTGTCATCTTGTGGGACCTTCTTGCCTTTTTAAGCTACTTCTTGATGTTGTTTAATTCGGAAAGGATCTGTTGTTGATTAATCAGCATTTCTCCCAGTGTCTGGTTTTGCTTTACTGCATTCATGTTTGTCCAGTTGATTGCCTTTTCAATGGGTCTGAACTCTGATAGACTTGTTTTTTGAACTATCCATCTGGCGGCTGCAAGTCCTCCTAACATGTTCCTGACAAATTCATTATCTAAATCAGGAGTATTGATCATGAATATTGAACCCATGATCTTGCAAGATGTTGATCTTCTAGGCATATGAGTACAAGTGTCTAGACGCCTCCTCTCTACTTGACATCTTTCACAAGGATAGATAGGTACTGTCTCCATAGGAAAAGAGACAGATACCCTTCCATCTTAAAGTTTATCCACCTTAGGAGTATCATGGATTTGTTGAGACTTGTTGTTTCGCTCATACTCATTGATCCATCTAGGTGGAAAAATGAGTTGATTCTGCTTGTAAGCTTTGGGTTGAATGATCCTTCCTTCTCCTGCAATGAATCTAGTTATTGGTTGTCGAGAGCTTTGCATGGAGAACATATGGGTTTGCACTTTGTAAGTCATAGAATGGTGGATAGCTAGTGCAAATTCGTCCGGTTTCATGGTTAATCCTTCAAGTTGGATGAAGATCTTTATAGCATCTGCAAGAGATGACCTGTTGAGGTCAAGAGTAAAGTTGGGTTCTATTTGGAGAATAATATGGCCTTGATTGAGTCTTGCTTCCACAATAGTGATTAAGGCTTTCTCAAAAGTCTGCCATCTGGTGTCAAGTACAGCTATAAAGCAGGTGACATTTTTGCCTGCTAAGAATAGTGGCTGTAAGCCCACCTGTATTGCTCCTAAGTGTAAGCCTTTATAGCCTTCTTTTCTGTACTTATTTATTTCTGCCATGGACAGAATAGGTAGGTATGTTTCTTTAGAATTGGAGGCTATTGGTTGGATGATTATTTCTGAGGATCGGTAAATGGATTTTAGTCTAGGCTGTCTGATTGAGATTATAGCTCGTAGGGAATTTAGGGTGGTGTTTATGTTGTAGTATCGGTATGGGTCTAATGGGTCGAGTCTAAAGGATTGGACTGCTCTATCTCTATTTTCCTCTTGAGTTTCAAAGTGAAAATTTATAGAGGGTGAGGTATCTCTAGGATAGCTAGATACTACGGACAACTGTTCAGAGGATGGTTGAGGATTTGTTCTGGAACTGGTTGGGTTTTCCATAGCAAAACTAGGCTAAGAGGTTTTCTTTTGGTGATAAGCCCTTACACATGGCTCTCCTGGCCTTTCAAAGAGGGCGTCACACCTTGGGAATAATTCTAAGGTAGGTTCGTGTTTGGAAAAGACAATTAGTAAGAACAATATCCAACAATCTTCTGATGTGGAGGATCCGAATTATTTCGGCAACCACAGAGCATACACTTTGTTGAATACCAGGGGAGGTTCCTTTTGGGAACGGTGGCTCTGATACCACTTTTAGAAACTCAAACTCAAACAGAGATATTACTTATCAAAGAGAGCATTACAAGAGGAGTATTGGTTACAAGACTTGATGCCCTTCTTACAAACCATGGGTTCCCTTTTATAGGTACTAGGGATCCACTATTACACACTATTACACATTTTGTACATTATTGATATTTATCTCTAAGGAATCTACTTTACAGCTATTACATTACTTTATGTCACATCACATTCTTATCCTTATCTGTAAGGAATATAACTATTCATACGTGACATATATTATTATGATTACAAAATATCTTACATATTTTGTAAGATATCTTACAAAATATCTTTTATATATATTTCTAAATATTTAGGTAATTCCATGAGGAACTTTGAGGGGTTTAGCCGTGTAGAAAGAACTAATCACTAGCTTTTCAGAGATTGCTTGAGAACCTTGTAATCTGATTATTTACTGGTGTTTATTGATTAAATTACATTTCCGATCGTTACTTGCTATTTTCAAACCAATAAAATATTGCTGAATGATACAAGATTTGTTGCCTTGTGTTATTATCATTGCATTTCATGGGGACCAGCAAGCTATGAATACTGTTTACTGTGCAAAGCATGTTACTTCATGCCAGATGGATGTTACTGTAGTTGTATGGCCTGTTGCTGTTACTCTTCAATATTCATCTACTCTTTTAGTATATTTTTTGGACCACTGATGTTTTAAAGTTATCTTTTATTTATGTTTTTGCTTTAATTATTTTTTTTTCAATCAAGGTTTTGGGAAATTTTCGAATGTTTTGAAGTTGTCTTTTATTTATTTTTTTGCTTTAATTATTTTTTTTTTCAATCAAGGTTTTTGGAAATTTCCGAGGTAACGTCGAGACTTGGTTGAGAAAACTTAATGAAAGGGTGGTCCAAGCAACATTGTTAGCACTAGCTGGACTTAAACGCTTGAACATGACAGAAAATGTGCACTAATATTCTTCCAATTGATGATGTTGCTCAAGGGGCAATTGGAATTTGCCTGTAGAAGCAATGACAAAAAAATGATGCCTTTTCACTACTCTGCCCAAGCTTCCATATTGAATCATTTAATATATAGTGAAAAAGTAGACTGAAAATTGCACGTCTATTTCTTGTTTTTGGATTCATAAATATAATGGTAATTGGCAGCATTATTGCAGCCTGTTTGATGGCAGGCCACTGATGTTCAATTGGACCTAGATGGCTGATACCTTGATCACAAATTGTTTTATTGATGAGGGACACCGTTTGATCACGAAAGCTAGAATAATGATTAAGAATGGTAAGCCTTTCGATCCTGAGAGAATTTCAACGATATGTGAAAGAAGGTCTGAAATTTTAAGTTAATGAAGCTGTAGGATAAATTGAGCATTCTGTTTTTCTTTTTCCTTTTATATTTTCTTTTATTGAACAATGAAATTAATCTTGAATAATGAACATTCAGATTAGTTAATTGTGAAGAATCTGCATGCTGTGAGGATATAAACAAACGTTTGCATGTATTTCATATCTGAACACAAACAAAAATATGTTAAAATAATTTGGGTTGGAGAACTGAAAACCGAAAAATATGTTAAAATCATTTTAAAACATTTGGATGTCTTGGCAAACATTCTTTGTATGAGGGTTTTCTACATGTACAACCATTGAGGGCCTAAACATC
This sequence comes from Murraya paniculata, assembly GCA_030449075.1. Classification (NCBI taxonomy): domain Eukaryota; kingdom Viridiplantae; phylum Streptophyta; class Magnoliopsida; order Sapindales; family Rutaceae; genus Murraya; species Murraya paniculata. Next base: position 2,748,477 of record JAEVFN010000012.1, on the reverse strand, counting down.
TAGCTATAGAATGCAAATATGAACCATATGCATATAGTGATTTGTTTTTGCTGTAGTGCGGTTAGCTAGTGAAGGAGTGGTCATTGTTACTATGGCTAAGCTAGAGGAGGGACTGTTGTTGGTTGTACAATGAAACTTTGGCTGATGGGTCTTTAACTAACTGGAAAATGAGTGGGATATAGGATTTTTTGAGTGAAATTTAACTTCTATCAGGGTTTATGTAGGTTTTCTAGTCAAGGTTGCAATAGTTAATGAATGTTGAAGTTGATTGCTTGCTGATAAAAATAAAAACTAAAGCTTTTGTACTGATCAACACCCTGGGTATTTTGGTCTTTGTTGCCCCTTGTGCCTTGGCAAAGATATAAGAGAGTGGGACTGTAACACCCCAATTCCACTAATAAAGCGTTACGGCGGAACTGAAGTGAAACTATATTTCATTATTCTCATACCCAAACTTTCAAAATAATAACGAACAATAATATTCTAAACCTCCAAAAGAAAATAATTAATGAAATAACATATCCTTAAATATGTATCATTCTAAAGGAAGATAAAATATTCGTAACTTATTAATGTAACATTATTCTCCAAAAAAAACCGAGCCCTTATTTTTCCTCCTAAGACCATAAGCTTATATCATTTAACTCTATCTGTAAAAATGTGGTAACGAGTGGTGAGCCGTCAACTCGATAAGTAAATCCATGCACAATATTAAAATTATTAAAATATAATTAATTGTAATACTTAAATATGCATAATAATAAGAGAAATTACATTTATAAATCATCATTAAGCAAAAATAATTTACAACATCATAAAAATAATTTAAATCCTTTAAACATGAAAATAACATTTGAAACACATAAAATATAATTAGTTCATGCCAGATAGTATTGAGCCGTCAACTCGGTAAGTAAATTCATCAACAATATTAAAAACTATTAAAATATAATTAATTATAATACTTAGATATATATAATAATAAGAGAAATTGCATTTGTAAATCATCATTAAGCAAAAATAATTTACAACATCATAAAAATCATTTAAATCTTTTAAACATGAAAATAATATTTGAAACACATAAAACATAATTAGTTCATGCCACATAGTATTACCTGTAGATTCGGTGACATGGCCATATAACATCATCGAGGTACTATACCCTGTGGGAATCATTAACATTAACATCATATGTATACAAAATCCGGTCACCATTTCATAACATAACATCACTACGGACAATGAGTCAAATCATTTAAAACCATTCTTAAACTTTTACTCATTTGTAAGCTTCTGTAAATTACATTTAAATAATTGATTATTATTTTAAAGTATTTGACTTAAAATAATTTAATAAAACCTTTAATTTTTAAGACAATTAATAAAACAAGTTTTTAATAAATAAAGTTTTGTTATAAATAATTTTAAAGAATGATTTTACTTAACAAAATATTGTAATAGACTAAACCAATCAGTTTCATATACTTTTCTTTCAACATAATACATACCTTAAATTAAAAATAATTTAATAATGAAGTACATGTACCATGCATGAATCTACTTACTTCGATCCTCAGCAATAAAAAGAACGGTAAGCTCAACCATGAGCTCACTCTCATCCTAAAACATCAAGTCACATTCTTATAAATATTATTACTCATTCTGACCTTGATATAAATCCAACATAATCAAACCTAATCATAAGCACTAAACCTGACCATCTTATACAAGCTGATTTTTACCAAGCTAATCATATGTCGGAAAATTATAAAATCAAATAAGAGAAACCATAAACATGTGTAGCATTTCATATAAAAATTCAAAAAAAAAATAAAAGTAAAAAACATATTGTAAAAAAAAAATTAACATGCAAATAACCACACTGTCCAACAATAATAAAAATGGAGGCAACTGAATTAAAAAATTTATAAAATATTTAATGAAATTCATAAAAATTATACCACTTGATTTTACAATAGTAGAAACATAAAAAAACAATATAGCAAATTTCTATAATTTTTGAAGATGTAAAACTATTTTAAACAAATTTATATTAAGAGACCAACAAACTTGTTCAAAAACTTTCAGGTTTGTGTTTTACATTTCAAAAATTCGTAACTTAATTTTAACTCGATGAAAATTAGTCAAATAAACTTTAAACCATAGGAGACTCATAATATTATATGAATAAAATTTTTATAGGCCATTCTAAAGCCTCTTAACAACCTAAAATAATTTTACCATCAACCATTGTAATTTTGGAAAGTAGTTTCCAGAACTACAGCAGTCCAACATAATGATTTTTAATAATTTTTATACTCAGCTAAAAATTATGAAATTAAGCATATTATAATTAGACTTAATTAGGATTAAACATAAAAATCAACATAATTTTTAGAGAGCATTTGGATAGTAAAAAATAGGCAAAATCAGACATGCTGTTGAAAATCATAATTTTCTAGCACCACTGTTCCAACTTTGAAAATTCACAACAAATGGTTACTTGGAATCTCTTTGCACAAAATACATCATTAAAAACCTTAGGATGTCTATTTTAATTTTATGAAAACTTTCATACAGGAATTTAATAAAATATAAAGGAAAATAGTAATAAAATCACAATACTCATGCCTCATAATGCCTAGCTAGTCATTTATGATAAAAAGAACAATACATGCATTCGTCATCAAACACATAAGATTAGAGAACATGTATTAGAAAAGGATAATTATCTCAAAACTTGTTCCAAACGTGCATAAAGGAAAATCCTATAATTCTTTGCTTTTATTTATTTATAGATTAAATAGTTTTAAATCGTTGGGAGATAAGAAGAGTTTAAATTTAATAAAAACTATTGCTTTTATAAAAACATATTATACGATAAAGATGATATTCTATAATAATTTATTACAAAATAAATAAAAAAAATTATACTTTATCTCAAATAGTTCTAATTAAAATAGATTAATACAAACAAACGACAAATAATTAAACAGATAAACATAAACAATAAAAAAGGAACGGGTGTTACAGGCACCATAAATCTTTGGTTTGAATCTGGCTTGGCATAAGTACACTGGCTTGGATGATTATGACCTTGTTTATTGACATTCAACATTAGTTTGGCATTCAACATTAGTTAGATACCGTTGTCAGTACCCTTGTTCTTTTTCTTTCCCTTTCCTTTAAAAAGATTACAGGTCATGAGGAAACAAAATATCGAACAAAAAGAAAATAATAATGTATAAAATCCGTAGTGTTATTGTGTTTCCCTGTGGACAGAACACATGACTTAGAAGGCTAACATACTGACACCTCTTTTTTAACTGTTTCATTACTTGCATCATAAAGCTAAAAATATTCATTTGAATTATGCTATAGTGATGACAAACTTTTTGTTGATACAGAAATTAGGTGGAGCTGTGTAGCGACCAGACAATTATGTCAACATTTAAATTTGTTGTTATTGGGGAGACAATTCTAAAATTTATTGTTATTGGGGAGACTTCGAACAAGTTTCTGTGATCTCGAGCACTTCCTCTAAGAACACTTGCGTTTACAACAACTAGTCAGAAGATGTCAGAGGTTTTTCTGACTTTCGATACTCAAGTCAGCGATCTAGGTCTATTGAAAAAAAATAAAACACCACAATTCATGCGGCTTAATTGCAATTGCTTTAATCGAAAAAAGCTTAATTTCAGAAAGAAAGAAACATAAAGAAAAGGAAATGTGAATAGAGAGAGAGTATTAGAGAATTAAGTGAAAAGTTGTCTAACCTCCTTACTTCCATTCGTTGGAGCTTTTATATCCAATCAAAATTATCGGCCTCCTCTCCCCCTCAACCATTATTGGGTCGGTCACATAACTGTGGGTGAATGGGCAGCGTAACTGCTGGTGAGTGGGCTTCGTGCCCGAATTCTTTAAGGAAACCCATAGGTTAACCTTTGACCAAGTCTTCGATTTGACTTGATTCTGGTCTCTCCTCACGCGTCCTCAAGCCAGACTCTACTCACACTTGATCATTTGTTCCCTCACAGTGCCGTAGGTTTATAGTTTTGGCTGCTAATTTATTTTTCGTTGATTAGAGATACTCATGACTCTTTGCTTATAGAGAAAATTTGTGCATTTGGAGCAGGTAGTGAGCCATTTGTGTTGTGGAATTGTGGTATGATGGCATTTTCTTGGGTTATTTGCTTGGAAAGTGAAAGTGAACATTTGTGGAAGCTAGGGAGGAAGATGCTGATTTTGATAGGATAAATTGTTGTTTTTTTTTCAGTTGCCATACTTTTGGTGTTCGGTTAATTGTATTCAAGGATATTCCTATGTTTTTAATGATTAGAAATTGGGAATTAGTTGGATGATCTCTGCTTTAGTGACTTCTGGTCCATCTTTTAATTTTTCTTCTCGTTGATTTGAAAAAAACACATGCAAAAAAACGAAAAAAAAGTTGCATCCATGCCACGTCTTCTCTCTGTTTCTGTCCTTCAGTGCTTGAAACATCCAGAAAAGGTTCTTATACTCTGCATGAGATGATTCTGATGGGAAAAGATGCTGGCAAGGAACTACTTTCACAGGCTGGCCCAGGATTTTTCGATCATTAAGTAGCTTAACAACAGCACCAAGGAGAGAGAAAACCTCAAGTCTTCATGTTTAACTTAAAAAAGGGGCTGCGTCCAAATAGTTCAATTTTCATCCTGGGCTGACAGAGAACGATAATTTGATTGATTGTAATTGTACGCTAGAAGAGAATGCTGTGATTAGTACTGCGAAAGGCCCTAGATTGGTTTCTTCTTTTGTAAGATATAACGAAAAAAATTTGTGTTCCTTCTGTAGCCTTGTTGGTATGTTCATATACTTTGATTTGTAATCTTATTCCGTAACCGGTTTTCTTGTGAATTCAAATCGCATCCTTCAGATTCATTAGTTTATGATGCAAGTCTGCATTATTCGAGATTGTTACTCTTTCTCAATTCTCCAGCTGGTAAACATTTCTCTTTTTCATTATCTATCATACTTTTGCCATTCAGGTTTCTACTTACCCTTGTTTTTCAACTCTGATTCAGATTTGTATATCGCTGTTTGGACAGAATTGAAGGGCATATTATAATTCGCCATGCAAACAAATATTCAGGTGTGTTCTCTTTTGGGGCAGCTTTAGGCTGAAAACTGAATCAATATCATGCATGATTTATTTTGTCTATATAATTCATTTCAGCATAATTGAAAATTGGGCTATGGGTTTTTACCATGAATCAGAGATCTAAGCCCAACTCGTACAAATGAAAGTGGGGGACGTAAGTGTTTTGTTGTGAATCACATAATCTATTGTTTGAAGTAGAATTGTCCTTTCTAACCTGCATTCACTTAATTGTTGCCATTCAATTGCTTCAGTTCCTAGACATGATATTTAATACTTGTGTTCCATTTTTCTTAATTTATCAGTCCACTGAAAAAGGCAAATTTTGTTTTGAACTCCAAGGCAGATTATGATATATGGTAACGATGAACAGAGGAATGGATACGCCAAAGCAGTGTACAGTTAACGTTGGCCACTCCAGTTTGATCACTCACTTGCACTAACGCAAACAGACATGCAATTGCACAATTTTCACACTTTGATTGTGATCAAGAATTCATAAATACTACATTCTTTTTGTACAATTAAAAGATCAAAATGAAAGGGCGACATTGTGCACAATACGATTGTTCAATTAATGGATTCAACTAACTGTTCAGGAGGGGGCTTAATCCCAACTTTACTTTTTACTCTCTGAGTCTCCTCCTCATGCCCTTTATCCTTAAAACTCATTAGAAGCAATTCAGTTTCTGTACAATCATGCAAAATGTTAAAAAACTGATTGGAGTCAATTATATATGTGCTTCAGAATTTGAACCTTAATAGTTGTTAATTACGTTGTATCAACCTGCCTCAGCGGTTGTTAACTTGATAGAATACGACTGGAATATTATAAGCTTATAGTGTTGAAAGAATAACTTGTGTTTGTTTTGCTTCATCAATTCAGTGCAGCAATGAATCCTCTTATATATGCATATAATAGAGGCAAGATGCAAAAAATTTCCACAAAAATTCGATACATAGGGATACACTACTAATTTCTATCTCTGTCTAGCTATTTCATTTCATTGTAAAGCATGAGCTATCAACAGTAAGAAGACACAAAAAGTAGCTAGGCACCTCCATACAGCTAGCCGGCTTCCATAATGATCCTGCCTTAAAACCAATCAGCCTCTGGAAAATTATCATGTCATGTGTTTCACTGTGATTATCATCAGTTGCCAAAATATTTACTGTCCTTGTTAACAAAGAACATAAATTTTGGAAGTAAGTGTTTTCTACTGCAGGTAGAAATCACATCAGCCCAGGAACCAGTAACCTACATATGCACATGACACAAATCTGGATTACAGAAAGGAAAAAAATATATACAAGAAATCACCAAAAAAAATAAAATTCAGCGCCTTTTGAATGTACCTCCACATTTGATTCACCATGCTGAACATAGTGTTTATCATGCTGATCATCATAAAGAAAGCAGACAGAATGTTGTCGATCACTAGAAAAGCAAACCTGGAAATAAAAGACAAAACTTTTAATTGCAACATGAGCACACAGCTTCAATTTATGACTTCAGAAGGTTCAATTACAAGAAATTTACCATTGAAACAATAAAATATCTGTAATCAGGCACGTATCCTTGAAATAACTTGCTTACATCCACCTCATTAGAAAGAGCACTCAAGGTTGTTGATATATCTTCTGAACTCTCGTCACCTCTCCACCAATCTATGACTGCAATTTCAATCCATACATAACTTATGATTACTAAATTCTTGATCATATGACAATTTGTCTGCTTTTTTATGACAATTGGGATGGAGCATACCGGCTGTCAAGACATGTGGAAGACACCAAGGAGCATGGCAGATACGGTTTAGTTGTCCGCAGCCACAAGTCATTTGCCCAGCCATCCCCCCCAGCTCTAAAAGCTTTTTACTAGACATATCCCTATGTGCATTCTGAGTTAAAAGGACAATGCTCAAACCATCACAAACAAGGACTAAAACATCTGTATTCCAAAAAATGTATGGGGACTTGTCAATGAATAATTCCAACTCAACATACCTTAAGAATTCTTAGTTTGTATGCATTTAGAGAAAGAACGAGGTTTGTAATCTTTCGATATCCCAATATATGACAGTTGAAACATTCTACACTTTCAAAAAAATCCATTCCGAATATTCTATGCACCAAACATTTAGAAACTATGCAATCCAAACGGCCATTGTACATGTCTTCTGGTTTGTCATCAGAATTAACAACATAAAATGCCTCGTGAAGAGCTTTGAATATAGCAAGAAGGAATACAGAAGCATCCTTCACTTGTCCCTGGAACGAAGGCATCTGAATGAGGGATAGTATATAGATACAAAGGAAGGAAGCAACAGAAAGACAATAAAGAACAGCAATGGCTTATACATCATCTCAAGTTCTGCAGCTCATGGAGGTGAAATTTTTTCAAAACTAAAGAGTGATTTGCCACAAACCTCCTGGCAGTTGTTTTGATTATGGTAGTAAGTGCTCAAAGCAATTCTTAATTCAGTAGGATCAACAGCTTCCCCACGATTCTTGGCAGCAAAGATGCCAAAAAAGGCACAGACAATGCAGGGGTTTCCAACGTGCTTTTGATCTGCATCTAATTTCTTTTTGCACTCCTCTTGAAATTCTCTTAGGTTCCATAGGGACTGCATTAGCACGTAACAGAAAAACATTTCAGGAGTGAAACAAAATGAAACGAGAAGTGACCATCAATCCGGTAGCAGATGACAGAAAATCATCTAGTTATGAAATGATAACCCATCATTAAAGTAGTATAGGACAGAAAATCATTTAATTATGGAATGATAACCTGTATAATCATATATAGAAAGCTGTTAGCAGCATCTTTTCCAAGTCCAGTTCCAAGCACATTGACATTGAGCCTAGCCTCATGCTCAAATTGAAGCTGATACTTCAGATTTTCTTCAAGCAATTTTTCGTCAGTTGCAATCATTTGTTGCAGATCATCAGCTCTTTCATCCTTCTCAGAATTTGGATTGTCACTGAGCATAGGTGAAAACATATCAGACTCTACTTGAAGTGAAAACAATACAATACCAAATAAGGGACTAACTTTTGAACTGCTTTCTCCTGAGGAAGCGAAGGCTGCTCAATATCTCCAGTTTTTGAAGGCTGCTCAATATCTCCAGTTGCCGAAGGCTGCTCAATATCTCCAGTTGCCGAAGGCTGCTCAATATCTCCAGTTTCAGAAGGCTCCTCAATGTCTCCAGTTTCCGAAGGCTGCTCAATGTCTCCACTTGCCTACAGTATAGAAGTTATCAGCCTACTTCAAACAAATTACAAATAGAACAACTTACATAGCAGCAAAAACAAGAAGATCACAGTTCAGGAACAAAACCCTAAAATCCTCAGCCTCTCCTTCATCTTTCCTTTTCTTATTCTTGCTCCTGTTCCTGTTCTTCTTGTTTTTGGATTTTCCTTGTGTTTGTCCTTTATTATCAGGCTCTTCTAAACCTTTTTGAATTTCATTTAACTTCTTCACAGCTTCCTCATCAATATGACGTTCCAGTCGTGACTACAAAGCACAGAATTTCATCATGCAAAGATGTAATAATAAACATTAAGAAGTAAAGAACCGTCAAGAAAACTGAGAGATTTAAACACAAACCTTGATGAATGACTTCAACATGGGCAATAGAATTAACTGATAGTCATAAGCAGATATCTCTCCTAGTTGCAGGTTAAATAGCTTCATGCTGACAATGCTTGTGATTATCCTTACATTTTCTAGCCAAATCTGAGGGATTGAAAATGGTCAGACCAAAAGAGAACTAAATGGCATAATAATTATAGAATCGTTTGGCTGAAGGAATGAAAACTAATGGTACTCACATCATTTCCCAGTTGGTTTGTCCACGACAATATTTTTTCTCCCACATACTCATCTGATGGATTCAAGTTTTCGTGCACTGTTGACGTGTTTTCAAACTGATAAGCAGTCACAGCTTCGTCTGTTTCCAGAGCGTTCAAAATAAAATCCAACTCAAACTGATTAGCTGCAGCAGCATCATCAATCCTCTCTTCTAGCTCTTTTTGCCGTTCTCTAAGAAGGGATGCAAAAGTTTTCCTCACATGCTCTGGATTTTCCCCCCTTCGCTTCTTCTCATCAGCAAATATACCATTCACTGCCTCTAGTGCTTTCCATTTTTTGGAAAGCTTCCATCTTTCCTCGTACATTTTCACAAACTTTGAACGTTCCATTTTAAAGGACTCAAACAACTTAACTCTTTGCCCTCTATTAGATTCTCTTAGACGTGCCCATAATTTTGATGCTTCCCCAACCTCATGGCCCAGATATAACCATAACATTGCGTCAATACCACAAGACAGTATGCCATCCAAAATCAGATATGATGAGTTGTTGTTAAATACAACATCCTCTTTGAAATCAAAAGTCTTAGCACCAGCTAGTTGTTCATCTGTGTTTTCACTTAAAGAACCAGACACATGCTGTAATTTATGGATGATGCTTTTAAGTTCTGAAGATTCCAAAAAGCAAACTAGCCTAAGTGTTTCTGGGCCTAGATCCCTCGAGTGTGAATCAGAAAATCTAGTCTTCAGCACAGCAACAGCATACTTTATCACATCATCAATTTCAACTTGTATAAGAAAACTATACCTGAAAAGAAATTGAAACATGCCACGGAGACTCTCAAGAAGCGCAATACGTTTGTTATCATCACTTAATGGCCAACCTGTGGGTGCCATAGATGATACTTCCTTATCACTTTCACTTCCCAACTGCTTAGTGAGCGGGACATCTTCATCAGAACAACCTTTATGCTCACCTTGGCCCTTTTCTGCACGCATATCACCATTATCGGTATTATAAGATTCTGATTTGGATTGATATTCCAAAATCTTGATTGCTTCCTCTGTATCAACAGGCTTCCACTCACCATTAACAATCATCTCACGTGAATCCTCATCAACTATTTTTGGATGGATTGATACTAGATCTTGATGAATTCTCAAGTCATGAAAATCACAAAGGTGCTGCATGTAGGACTGCCAATCACCAAACTTCTCAGAACAGTCACAACACTCCCAGAATTTCCACGATCCATGCGCCCTCGCAAATTCTATAGCTTCCGAAAGAAGTTCCTTCTCCTTGCGATTTGTTAAATGTTTTTTGAGCTCTGCTATTTTCACTCGGAACAAACTTACTTTTTGCTCAGCACTCATTTCATTGCTCCAGAAAGATTTCGCCATGTTTGCTTCTTCCAAATTGACCTTAAATTTATCCGCAAATTGTTTCTTACTTCTCTCTTCTAGCTTTTCCCGCACAGGATTTGGCTCCATTTCCTCCTCCTCTGGCGAATCCCTCAATCTCGCAAGCTGCTTTTTGGTCTCATCTACTCTTTCAACTGCTGCCTTTATACTTTCCTGGATCGTTTCAACTGAACTGATAGCAGCCCACCTTTTCTTCCTCTCACTTTTCTTGATCACTTCCCTCAATTCTTGCTTTATTTTCTCAATTTCCCATTCTTGGGTCGGATCTTTGAAGACAAAAGAAGATCTTTCAGGCTCCATAGGATTCTCGATTCTTAACGCCCTGTTACATTCTTTAATCACCTGGTCGTATTCTCCGTTGAATCTTGCCAAATCATACAGCGCACAGGCGCAAAAGTAAGCTATTGTGGTGGAACTTGAGCGAAGAAACGATGCTTGAAGAGCCGACATGGCTGCTTCTTCGATGTAATTGCGAACTGTGCCGCCATCATGATCGTTATTTTGCAAAGCGATTTTGTAGAGAATAAAGGCTTTTGCATGTTGGTAAAAAGGACATTTTCTGTAGCGTGACTCAGAATTTTTGATGCATTTCAAGGCTCCAACGTAGTCTCTTTCGTCATATGCTGCAATGGCTGCCCTGCCATCAGCGGTGGTATCGAACTGCGGCAGCGGCGGCGGTTGTTCGCTTTGACCTTTCTCGCTCATTTCGGTGATGGGTTTCTTGTTTTTCTTGACACAGAACTAGTAGTGCTTGTGAGTGTTTCTTTTTATTTTGTATGCTTGAGAAAATGGAGGCTTCTCTTGCTTATGGATGGAAAATAACCGTTGAGGGTAAGTTAGGGAATCTGAAAAAATGTAACTGATTTGCTGTTAGTCAGTTGGAGAAGCCGTCATATGAGTTTGTCAAGCAAGTAAGAAAGAAATGGCGGGAAATCTTCTTCGTAAGAAGTTGAAGCCCATCGCGCCCATAATTGCAGAGCCCACGAATGAAACGAAACCAGGACGTGCAGTGGGCCCATTAAGGCTTAAACATTCCGTTTTGTCAATGTTACCCGCGTCGCTGGGGAATTTCCTCGAACAGTTTCTGTGCAGTCCAACCGAGGCTGCATCTGCATGCAGGTGATTATCCAATAAACTAATTCCATTCTAGCACCCAATTAAGAAGATTATTGGCCATAAACTAAAATCTAGAAGTAAGAACCACCGAACGCGCAATTAGATTCGCAGAGAGCACAGAATCTAATCAATAACTGACGAGTCGTTTGAAGAGTAGGGGAGTTTATGAAATGTATAGGTGCAACAATTCATGTGAAGACCTAAAACTCTCGACTTTAAAATAATAATAAAACTCAAAGTCTAAACTATTAAGGTACATTAGAATTGAAATTGTAAGATGAATTATTATCTTAAGGCTGATAATAAATTGCACAATTATTTAGATAATAATACTATTAAAAATAATTTGTCTTAATAGATAAAGAGAAGGCATATCTATAAAATTACATAATAAAAAGACATTATAAAAGATTTTAAGAGAAATTTCTCTCCCTTATTTTTTCAACAGCCTTAAAGCCTTTTTTCCTTCAACATTTAAATGGTATTTGCCAGTTAGCTATTTGGACTTTGATTTTCCATATCACATGCTGACAAAAGGAGATCAATCCACTAAGTCTATGAAGTACATTTTATGTACCTTTCCAATTTAGGCATTACATTATCATCAATTCAAAGCCTTAGTTATGGTAGAAAGGCAGTTCTATATGAAGTTATTATGGCCTATTTTCATCACATTTTTTTATGCCACAATCGGTAGATCAAAGTTCTTTGACTTTAAGAACATCATGGGGTGGTATAAAATTCTTCCCTTTATTTAATTGTCAAAGAAACTTTATGACCGAAAATAACTTTTAATAAATGTTATTGTACATAAATATAAGTTTTTCATGTAATTTAGATGGGAAAAAAAAAATTAAGTCATATTTTAAAATCAAAATAAAATTTTCAATGTTCAAATTTCTTGGACTCTAGAGACTCTAGCAATATGGAAAAACTAAATGTAATGTCACGTGCCTAACACACATTTCACATGCATTCAACTAGCCCATATTCGTAATGAAATTTCCTTTTCCATATTCAAATGATCAAATCCAGCAGTGAATACGATTCAGTTTCAATCATTAAGCTGTTTTAAGTATGTTTATTTCATTTTTTGAGATTAAATATTTAAAAACAAAATTTTGAAAGATATTTCATTTAGACGTGAAAAAAAAAATTAAAAATAAATATATTAGTTAGATTTATACATTTAGATCTTCAATTGAATTCATATTCTTTCCCAATTCAAATGAAAAACAAACCACACCTAATTTATATCCACCATTTCTAAATTCAAAAGTCCCACACTATATTTTTATAAGAAAACATAAATACACATAAAATATATGGATTCAGCTCTTTGAATTGATATATCTATATACACATATATATACACATGCATACAATCATTCTCAAATGTAAGTGTTTTTCTCGCTTTTTTTTAAGTACAGACAGCTGTTAAATCCCACAATTTAATAGAGTTAATTTTTAATATACTATAAAGTCATGTGGTTTAATCAAACCTGACTCTGTTAAATTCTATAGTTTAAAAGTGCGGCATTATGAAAAAAAAAATGATGGTACCCACACTAAAGAAGGATTGTATAAATATGTGTATATATATATATAAAGTGATATCGTCCTAAAAATTGAAGAAGTTTCTAGTGGAGGCATGTCATGTGAAACAAGAAAATTGTACAATACTTAATTCATCATTTTGCCTTCAGATGTAATGCAAGTGTAAACCATTGTACACTTGTACCTAATCGTTTTGAAAAGTCCATTTTATGGCTAAATTCGCAGATCAGCTGCAATCATCATAAGACTGGTTGTTGCATGTAGCAAAAATATGTGGAGGAGAAGCTGCTAATTATGAATATCAATTTATTGCTTTTGGACCCAAAAAGTAATTTTTATTTTTTATTTTTTATTTTTCATTAAAAAAAAAAGATGAAAAGAAAAAGGTGGCACTATTAATCTGGGGCCAATTCTCTTTCAACATACAAATAATTATTGTGGCCATGAACTCATCCCAAATGATATTTGATTCTTCTAGTTGTAAATAGGAATCGACTACTTGACAAATTGTAACGCTTGATCTCTCAATTTTTATGTCGTTTCCTACTGAATTTTGACCTCATAATTTATCTTCTCATATCTTATTTTTATGCGTAAGCAATAATTTAGATGTAAAAGTGCCAAGTGATGCATCCTGATTAATCTACAGATTTAACATAACTTAAGAAATGCCGATGAATCAAATCACATATATAATTATTCATGTAATAATTTTTTTTTGGTGTGTGAACCAACAAATACAAGTAATAAAAAGTGTCTAAGACATTAAAAGGTGGGGACTGAAAATACATCTACTTTATAATTGTTCTATAGAAACTTTTAGTAAGCTTTCAAGAAATGTTAAAATAAGATTCAAAAAGAATTTTTCTCCATTACCTGAAAGAACTTTTTTGATACATCTTCAGACTTCAGCTATGGGTCCAGTCCAAAAGCTTATATTCTGTATGGCCCAATACTATTATTGGATATATCTCCCGAGTATGGGACCTATTTAGGGAACACAATTAACGAAGATGGAACTGCCACGTGGTCTATCAACCTATTTTTTTAATTCCATCTTCGAAAAAGGGGGAATTACATGTAATCCCTCGCTATAAATTTACAAGCTTCAAGGCTCAAACTTACTAGGCTCAATAACAACAACAAAGCTTGAAAGAAATAATATCAATGGCTGATTTCACACAAGATTTGCAAAACTTTAGAGATTCATCATCATCGTTGCCTTTCCTTGATATTGATCCAAACACTGAACAGATAAACAACAACTTGAGTGTTTTAGACAACACAAGCTTGTTACATTATCAAAGCTTCATGCCCTTCGCCAATCCTGACTTCTTTGAATTTCCCGGAAACTTGGCAGAGCCTTTTCCGGGAAATTTTCTTCAAAGCAATATGTTGCCAGTTTCTGTTACAAGCACAGAATGTGAAAGAAGGAAGAGAAAAGCTGTGGAGATATCCGAGAGCAGTAACGAGAACTCTTCTCCAGTTTCTGAAATTGAAACTAACAAGAAAAAAAATGTAAGCAGTTCATATTTTTGGAAACTTTTTTTTTTTCTTTTTCAGGACTCGGTTTTTGATTTTTTATCTAATGCGTTGTTTTTCGTTTTGAGTTTTCAGAATTCGGGGAGAAGAAAGAGAGTGAAAGGCAATGAGAAAGAAGAAGAGAAACCAAAGGAAGTGGTTCATGTTAGAGCTAGAAGAGGACAAGCTACTGATAGCCACAGTTTAGCTGAAAGGGTAAATTTAATATATATATTAAGCTTCTCGTCCTATAAATAAGTTGTTTATTGTTGAATATTATGTAAAATTCATCAATATCTAATAATATGTATGTTTGTTATGATTCATTCAGGTCAGAAGAGGGAAAATAAACGAGAGACTAAGATGCTTGCAAGATATTGTACCAGGATGCTATAGGGTAATTAATTAACAATTTTTTTTATTTCACTTTTTATTTAATAATAAGAATTTGTGTGATTTCAAAAGAGATATATATATATATATATATATATATATATATATATATACACACACACTTATGAATGTATGCAAAATGAATTGCTAATATTCCTTAAATTCATTGAAAATTTATTTGCAGACCATGGGAATGGCAATGATGTTGGATGAGATTATTAATTATGTCCAGTCCTTGCAGAATCAAGTTGAGGTCAGTTGATTTCTAGACAAATATCTTTTTTTTTTTTTAATTTGTAAATTCTTTTACTGAATTCAACTCCTTTTCGATTCAGTTTCTTTCCATGAAGCTTACAGCAGCCAGCACATTTTATGACTTCAACTCAGAGTCAGATGCCATGGAAACAATGCAGGTATATACACTGAAATTTATTTTTGTGAATTCAAACAAGAATCATTTATTTTATTTATGACTTAAATTATTTTCTCAAATTTTAATTCATTGATCTCATTCTATCGAGTGGTGGATGAATTAGCATAAATTATTAAATGCGAGTTGAACTTCCAATATCTATTCATTGATCTCATTCTATACAGTGGTGGATGAATTAGCATAAATTATTAAATGCGACTTGAACTTCCAATACCTATTATTGGTTTACTTGAAATCAATGGTTCACATTTTGCGTACACAAAAAATTTTAAGTTGAAATAAAATCTTCCTTATTTGTTTCATTGCTTTTAGTGATGTGTGTCTTAAATTTGCAGAGAGCAAAGGCATATGAGGCAAAAGAGATGGAGAGGTTGATGAAAGAAGGAAACTTTGCTTGCTCTTCTTCTTCTCCTTTCTTAACAATTACAAGGCCCTTCTGACAATATTTTACTTTTGGATGTAATTCTCCATTATTGTAATCGAACGTACGCCAAGATAGTCCATTTTCCTAAAATTTTAATTTTCATTCTAATTTGAAAAAAAAATACCCAAATCTGTTCCCCTCTCTCTTGATCTTGCCTTGTCTGGCACAAATGCAGTTGATATGTATAGACTAGTACTTGTAATTGCCACTCAAACGTGAGGGAGAAATATTCAATCAACACGCATTAAAAACAAAAAATTTTCTTATCAATTCATTTAACTTCTGCTTCTACGTGGTTGTATTTTTTATTTTTTTTCATTTATTTGAGTAAAAATTAACATCATCACAAGAGAATCTTGATTCATAAACGTGATGTCATGGTTATATCATTATATAAAAACAAAAGTTCACTACTGTGTATTTGATTACGATTTTTTGAAAGTCTTTCTTCTTTGAATTTGGGTTCAACTTGACAAGATCTATGATATCACAATAGCAAAGTGGTTGTGATCAGATGGCCAAAAATGATGAAGTCATTAGAATAGCAATGATTAAGTCTCACGAACGTCGGCATTGATGCTTCGAGGATTTAACTAAAGAGATGTCAATTGCTAATACATATTTAACAAGTAGTCTTTGTTAAATAAGTCAAGGTTTAGTTGAAAACTAAATCCAATGAGTAGAGATTCTACGGTTTACAGAGATTCAATTATTGTGCTTATAGGACCAAGAGATCATGCTAAGACTTCATCGTTCACATGACAATTTAATCAAAGAAGAAATATTAAAGTTTTTCCTAGTACTCATTTGAAGAATACTATGATATAGTATTGCCGGAGAATCTTAAATTTTGGGATTTTTTTTTTTTATGTTGTTTCACTTAATGAGTTTTTGTTCTTATCTTTCAACTTACGATGTATTATATACAGTAAAGTAAATTTGGGGTGTAACAAAAAATTAAAAAGTTTTTAATGCATTATTACAGGCAATGTATCAAACAGCGCTGTATTGTAAATATACCCTAACTCATTTGAAAGGATTTTCTCAAGAAACATTTATATTTGGTATAGCTTCCAAGAAAAATGTCTTGCAATGACTTACTAATAATTTCTCTGGTTTTGATATGTAATTCTTTTCATATTAATTAATTGAACATGATAAAACTATGAAAGGAAAATAAATTTACGAAAAGTATAGACACTCTTAAACGCGAATTTGGATTTCCTGTTGATTTGAATTATACAAATATTTTAAAAATCTCGTGAAATTTGTACATTTGTAAAGCTCAACATGAGCCTGGTGGATTTGCACTGAACCTAACTAAATCTAAATCCCTCAAACACACTTACAAAAACTTTCATAGTTTTACGTTTTATTATTATTATTATTTTAAATGTGAATGAAATTTTACCTAATAACGAGTTACAAAAGGCCAAATTTAGCACCTATGGATCAATAGACATCCCCATATTGCTTAGGACCCTTAAAATAGCAAGTTGTAGAAAAATCCCAATTGTCTCTAAATTGAGAAACTGCTTAATCCTTTATGGCACTATCACATTTGGAATCTGTCCCATGAAACCAAAAGGACTTGATCCTAATACGCGTATACTCACACCAATGCCAACAAAATAAATTTCTAATAACTCACTTGTCGAAAATCCATGGACCCCCCAAAATAATTAAAATGGATACATGAAATCTCATGGATTTTGCCAATTCATGAACTGAATGATTAGTGAGAAGAAGAGATTATAAAGAACAAAATTTCTCTTCTTTTATTTATTTTTTCTAATATTGAAAGGGTGATAGATACAATGCATCCATGAAACTGGGAGCAAGAGGAGGACAGCTGAAATGGGCCAAGGCATGCTCAAAAGAAAATGGGTAATGTGGGTTCATCAACAACAACAACAACAAATGATAAGAGCTGAAGGAAACTATCAATTATCAAAGCAACTTCGCTTCTTTTTTTTTTTTTGTTTTTTCCCCACAAGCAAAATCTTTCTTCTTTGACTCTCTTTTGACCCCGGTCTTCTTGTTGCTTTAAATTGTCTCTTGGAGAAGCAAGCATATGCATGAACTAGGAGGGAAAGAGAAACTGTTTTGGGGTCCCAATGGGGGACTAAGTGGATAATGTCGTGTGTTCACAATTTTGGATTAGCTGAAGTTGGACAGAGAAATTGTAACTAATATGGGCAAGTTCAAGGATTCATATAAAGTGGGATCATATCATCAAGCTTTGGATCAAGTGGAGAAAAAGGAATATAATTTAATTCCACTCACATTCCACACCCTAAATATGCATGCTTATGTTAGATTTTTGAAAGCTCAAAAAGTTGATTACAGCAATTTTTTAATCCAAATAAAGTACTATCGTGTGTGTGTATATATATATATATACAAGATTTCCATTATTCAATTGATTTCAAATTGCCAACCATTTTAATTAACTAGCTCAATCCCATTTTTTTTTATTATCATTATTTTAACAAATAAAGGGATGAGTAGAGCTCATATAATCTTTTTCCTACTTCTCCCAGAAATTGAATTTGAATGGCTAGGTAATTAAAGCTGATTGAAAATCACTGAGCGATGCCCCTACAGGCAACTCAATTTGAAATTTATAATTCATCAAAACGTACCATTTTTGTTTCCTTCAGAATAGATAAGAAAATACTTGTGTTGTTAAAAAATAAGGTATGTTTTCACAATCGCACGAGATGAGATTTTTTTCTTTTAAACATTACGTCTGTTAATTTTTCTAATGAAGAAATAAAAAAAAATGGAATACATTTTTTTATATACTTTTTTAAGTGTGACATAACAAGAGCCAAGAAAGAAAACTGAAAATGAAAGATTGCTTGTCTAAACTAAATATATACTTTCTGTGCTTCTGAAAAAATATATATATACTTTCTGTTACTATAGCTAGTTCCCCTGTCTATTTTCTCCGTAAAATTGTGTCTAATAATATGAAGAACATAACTCCAAAAGTTGTTAACAGTGCAGCTATGAACCTTGATGGCACTGAACTATAGAAAGCAACAAAAAGCACTCCATGTCATAAGTCTCGAAATGTTATGTAAATGATAGTGATATAAATATAAACTTGATGCACTGTGATATGGCTGGCTAATCAGGATGATCAAATTGAGATTTGAGATTTGAGATTTGGCTAATCAAGATAATCAAATTGAGATTGAATAATTCATTGTAATAAGGTTGTCATTAACCGTAGCAGAATCAAGTTAGATAGTTAAGACCAGTTAGAACCACACAGAATCAAAATCGATGTTTTATATCACACGAGATCTAATCCTTGAGATCTGACTAGCTCATGTTTATTTTAAATAACACCCTCCTTCACTTGTAGTCATCAAACAAAAAAATAAAATCTTGAATTCAATTTCTGTGAGATAACAACAGCCTTCCCATAATTAGAATGCTCTTATGATTATGGGCCAGAAATTCATGTCATACTATTACATCTCTCGTCGCTTACTTCCTAAGAAAGCCCAATAGATTGGTCATGCTATGCTAGAAGAAAAAAATGGGTTGCTTTATAGAAACCCATTTCTAAAATAGGATAGTTTTTAGAGGTGAGATTTGGAGTATTAAATAGTTTTTAGAGGTCAGATTTGGCGTATTAATACTTAGATAAAATATATTGTTATAATTATAGATTTTTTTTTTTTCTGTTTTTAGTTATTAATTAGATTGACCGTTAGTGGACTGTTAAAATACTAAAATACCCTTCCCACTAAAGTAATAAATTATTAATATAGCTTTGAGAACCAATGGGTAATAAGTTTGGCCGGAATCACAAAACATAGAAAAAGACCAAAACACCCATCTATGTAAAATAATTGACATTGCTTGTTATAAAAAAATTTCCTAAAACTGAAATAAAGTTGCTATGTATGTATGTACGTACGTATATATGTACGTGTGTATGTACGTACGCACGTACACTTCCTTTATTTCATTAGTGAAATATTATCAAGTATCAAAGACTCAAAGTAATTAACTGCATTAGAATCAACAAAATGTTTGGAAACCCACTTCAACAAAATGGCTGTTGTGGTGTGTTGGGTTTAAAGACGATTCCGTTGGTAGTGAGGCACCATCAACGGAGGCTGACAAGATGGCAGTAGTGGGATCTAATAAAGTTGAACGTGGCTGCATGGAGGGCGACGATATGGAACCATCATTGACGGCAGAAATTACGGCAATGGTATGTCGCGTGACAAGCCGCGATCTAAGGTTTTGAGAGCCATGTGCAGTCAGGTTTTGGGACGTCAAAGGTTGCTGCACGATATTGGGATGGCTCAAAGGTGATGGTAGCGGCAATTAGGTCGCGTCAGCGATGGCTAAAGGGGCGGCGGCGGTGTGGGGGGCTGTTGCGAGACAAAAGCCATGCTCTTGGGTTAATGCGTGGTGGTGGATGCAGCTGAAGCAGAGGCTGCCGTGACTGGGGTTGGTCGCTGGCATGAAGAGGGGACTCCGGCATTGAATCACCACCGCCGGTCACTGATGGAGCCATGGCATGCTGTTCAAGTTTCAGTCAACAGCAGGCAAGTTGGTTAAAATTTTAATGATTTGGTAAAAACATATTTTGAATTTTAAATATGTTTTTACATATTTACTTTTCTATACAGACGCCATATGTATTTTTATACTAACGATAGAAGAGGTATTTATAATTATGTTAATATGCTTTACCTACGTATTAATACACAAAACCTCAAAAAGGTCCTTAAAAACCACCTTACAGAATATCTTCTAAGAGTTTAAAAATAGAGGAGTGTTATAAATAAAATAAAATAAAAGAAACAATAAAATTTTATAATATAATACAAAATACTTATATAATATCTTAGTGATAAAGTTATAAGAAGCCAATTCTTATTATTTTCAGAATAATCACACACACACATATGTATATAGCCATTGGAAGTCATGGGAGATGTTACATTTTCTATGTCGAATTTAAGCTATACTAAAGTGGCGCATTGCTGCACAAAAAGGCGATATTTATGACATACTGACGTAAACTATTAGAGTAACAAATCTTGATCCCCATTTATTTTTCATTATGTTTACGATCTCGTGTTATTATATCTTAATTAAAAGCTTACTAGGGTTTAGATCAACAATACTATCTAAATTTAATTTAAATTTGTGATTCGCAGTTGATTAAAAAAGGACGGAGAAAATTTTTATTTTGTTCATCAATTATATTATTAGTGATTGTATTGTTGATTTATAGGATACTAGTCACCAAGAGGCTCAACTAATTTTACTTTTAAATATTTATTTGCTCACCTATTTGGCAAATAAGAGAGTGAGAAAATATGCTATCCTCTAGAATGCTCTTCAAATATAAATAAGTTATTATTATTTTAATTAAATAACTTTTTTTTAAAGGACAAATAAATAATAATTGAAGCACTTTCCTCTCTCCAATAAAAAGCACTTTACGAATTTGAAGAGAGAGAAATATTTTTTATTTGAAGAATCTTAATTGGAGTAACTTTTGGAGTCTTAAATGCTAATGTGGCTCTTCAAATAAATATAAAAGTCTTATTTAAATAACTCTTTAGTGATACTCTAAAAATAAAAAATATCATCCTAAAATCCTGATGCTTCTAACCGAAATAAAAATATTCCAAAGAAAAGACTTATTCATCTGTTCAATTCACAAGGAAAAGACAAATCTTTTTTTTTATTGCTTGCCATATAAACAACAAAATTTGGCATGTCACACAAGATAAGGTTCTTTAAAGATCTACACCATTTAGAAACATCTTTTTCATAAAAATGTGGTACCAAAAGTATAAGGACAAATCCCTATATTTTTTAAAATTATCTTAAATATTTAAATTATTTTTTTGAGTAACGCTATGCTTACTTGGTTAAAATACATAATTTGTATACCAACTAATTTGCCACTAATAGAAATTTACTAATTGATGTGTCACTAATAAAAATTTACTATTTTAATAAGAAGTGATAAGACTTAATAATTAACTATTACTTAAGCTAACCAAGTAATGCCAAATCAATTGGTATGTAAATTAAGTATCTCGACTAAGTAAACATAACACTATTATTATTGTTGCTGTTGTTGTTGTTGTTATTATTATTGTTTTGGTTGTTGGATATCAACTTTTAAATGATAAAATAATATTTTTGTTTGATATATCTTAAAAATAAAACAAATTAATTGCAATATGTGAAAGGTAGAAAATATTTTAAGCTTTCTTAAGAAAAACATATATAGTCTAATACTCTAATTTATAGAGTTTTGGTTCATATATAGAATATAATTTTGAAATGTAAAATTTGAAAAATCATATATGAAATCTATAATACGAAAAAATTATGAATTTAGTTTTTGTTGTAGATATTATCAATTTTTCAATTTTCAAATATTTTTATATATGTAGATTTTGTTTGCATTGGATTGTGGAGATTGCTTTGTTCATGATGAATTCTAGAAATTTTGGAGATTGATATATTGATGTTGGATTGCTAAAGGTCCATAAATTAACTTAGAGCCCATTTGGAATTGTTATTTAGAGTTAAAAGTGTTTTAAAAAATTAAAAGTTAATTTTGATGTTTGATACTTTTTTTCCTAAATCATCCTATCTTATAACAGCGCTGGTGTTTGCCCCGGGTCAAACCCCGAAACGTCCTGAAACGACACTGTTTCATTTATTAATTTTTTTTGTTTTATTCGGGCTAAAACGACGTCGTTTCGCTAAGCAAATTATTGCAACCAGCTGCTTCTTTGTTTTTTTTTTCAACCCAACAAATACTTCAATTTCCATTCAGGAAGGAAACTCTACTCGTATCAGTAACTGAGCATAAAATGGAAAATCTCACAAAAAACGGATAAGATTTTAAATCCCACAAGCTAAACAAAGGTACCAAAACCAATTGCATTTCTTCTTTCATAGCATTAATGATCCAATTCCCAGGTAATTCCGAGGTAGAGTATCTACTTGCTGCGCTTGGCTGCACACTTCCCTTGGCCTTTCTTGGGAGGTCCCTTTCCACGAAGTTTCAACATTTCAAGCTTGGATAAGCGCTCTTGTTCTTGGCGGACCATGACGAGAGGATCATCTTTCTTTGATGTCATATGGGTATCTCCAGCAACCTTGTCGCCGATAAGCTTCTTCTGCAAAATCTAATATGAAACGGCGGCTTCACTGTCGTTTAGAGCGAATAAAAACAAAAAATAATATTAATATGAAACGGCGTCGTCAAGCCATTTCGGGGTTTGACCCGGGGTAAACATCATTTCCATCTTTAATGAATTTTAAAAAGTAGAAAAAAGTAATTTTTTAAAATTTGATTTTAAAAATTAGTTTCATACTTTAATATAATTTTATATATCCTCACGTATAAAAATCTAAAATTATCCTTATTAATTAGAATATAAAATCATTAAATTTAAAGAAATTATTATTATTGTCATTTTGAGATAACAAAATAAAATTATAAAATTAAAATATTGTTTTAGTTATTAGTTATTATATATACACAAAAAAATTATATACGTATTTATAAAATGTGTAAATAAATTTTATTCAATATTATATATGTTTCAATTATTCATATTTTTACAACAATTCAACAGTAAAATTTATCAAATATATAAGATTACTTTGAAAATCTGAGGACTTTTAAAAATGAATTTTACCAAATATTTAACTGATTTGCTTTACAATTGATTAATTTTACAACACATTTAATAGTAATTATTTTAAAAGTTATAATATTTTCAAACTGATCCTAAGATTTGTTGGATTAATAAAAGTAAAATTATCAAGTAATTTCTTAGGTTTGAGATTAAATTATTGGGTAATTTCATCATCAAAACTTCCATTTAGGGGCATCTTTTTTAAAATAAAATAAAAAAAAGTGCATCTAACTAGAACAAACACTGCTTGCATAAACTTACGTGTCAATGTTAAATGATCACACACGTCCCTCATCATATCAAGATTTGTAACAGTGTGAAATAATTGACATATGTCTCTCATTATATCAAGACTTGCGGCTGTAAGAGGTAAATACGTCATTTCATATTTTCATGTACAATAGACAATTTTTTTACTGGATCTGGCAGAAAAACAACAATTAGTATCAGGCGAAACTTGTAAATATTTTAAAGTTGAGGGGAGTCAATGACATATTCAAAACTGTTTGGACCGGTGTCGTTTCTTGCCGGGGCCTTGCAAACGACAGGGGTACGTATGGAATTATGGCAAAACAAAATCTAAGTATTGGGGCAAAGAGTAGATGGAATTATCTCAAAACAAATCCACGTAAAAACTGTTTATTATCAATTAAAATAAATTAATAGTAGAAGCTCTTTTACACTGATTTTGTTTTGGTAGCAAACAAGTAACTTGATCCCACTTTCACATTTGACTTTGACCTCTGGAAGTCTCATCTGGTTAGCTAAAGCTTCACTCGTTGGGTAAAATAATCAATAAAAAACTGCCACGTAGTCACATTCACTGAACCTGAGCACGTCCGATCATAACCCAGAAAGAGAGACAGCACCGAACAGAACAGGAAATTTACTTCATGATGACGAAAGATTCTTAAACGCCACCACAATCTACTACTACACTGCGCGTTATTTTTTCTCGCCAACACTTCAGAATCTTTTTACCCAATCCAACACAAATCTTTCTTTTTTTCCCAATTAAATAAACCCTATATCACGACAGAATCATGCGTGTTTCTTGCTTGAAACTCGTATTCTTTGCTTTGACAGTTGAAGCAATCTCGTGAAGTTTGCTCTTTCGTGAAAAGGGTTTGTGGTAGTTGGTCCAGTGAAGCTAATCTGAGATGGGGTTGGTGAAATATTGAGGTTATTGGAAGAATTTCATATGCAAAATCTACATTTGTTGAGGTTAGTTCTTAGTAGCCTGGTTAGTCCAAGTTGTTGGCATTATGTTGTTTTGTTTAGTGAAGTTTCTATTTGGGTGTTGAACTGTTTTGATGAGTTAATTTGTGATTGATTTTTGAATGTGTAAGATAATTGGGTTTTGAATGAATAAGTTATATTAGCTGAGTTTGTGATGGTTATGACGGAATGGGGGGTTGTATGCGTTTGACATATTTCATTGGCAAGGACAAAAATTTTATGCATTGAGAGTAATGCTGTAGAAAAAAAAAAGAATCTTTTTTCTGGGTTAAGGTAATAATTTATTTGCTAACATTCTAGCTGTGTTCCGCAATGTGAGATTTGTATCTGAATGAACATATTGCTACAGGAAATTCAGTTGTGGGTGTCTTCAAAGTTTTGTTATATAACAAGGAGAAGAGATTTGGAGATGGAAGTGTCAAGCAAAACAAGAAATATGCTTGAGGGTCTGGTACGAGAGGGATCATTCAAATGGTTGCTTGGAAGTCGAAGTTCATTTGATGATGAATTTGAAGAAATGGGAAGGTCCCCATCAGCCGGCAGGAATTGGATACAGGAGCTCTCTCCACTTGCTAATATAGTTGTTCGTAGATGCTCAAAGTAAGTGTGATACTTTTCTACTCTGCTTTAATTGTTGTTTTTTCCCTCTCTTTTAAGTACATTATTTTGGTGAAACTTATATTTTAGTTTGATTAGAATTTTTCCGGTTGATTAATTTTTAAATTGTAACTCTGCTCCAGGCCAGTTTCTGAAACATCTATTTCTTAGACACTACTTGATTCCTTTATATACTGTTTTTATGGAAACTAGAAATTGAAAATGCAGAATTCTTGGTATTTCCTCGAGTGAGCTTCAAGAAAGCTTTAATGCAGAGGCTTCTGAAGCCATAAAGCATCCATCACGTTATGCAAGGAACTTTTTGGAGTATTGTTGCTTCAGGACACTTGCTCTTTCAACTCAAGTAACCGGCCATTTAGCTGATAAAAAGTTTCGACGCCTAACATATGATATGATGCTTGCTTGGGAAGTTCCCGCAGCTTCGAGCCAACCTTTACTTAACGTGAGTCATAATTATTACATTGTAGCTAATACTAGTGAGGAGATTTTTTCAGCAATTGACAATTGTGTAATTAGCAGGAGTTGGGAATTTGAGAAACACTGTTCCATATAATTGTTGAATATATAAATACATGTTATACAAACATGACATGGTTGTTCCTTGAGGGAATCGTCTGGTGAAAGATAATCATCATTTCTTGATTGAAAATTTTCTGCAAATTTATACTTAATTGAGCTATCGGCCATGGTAAATCTTTTAATTGCTTGAAAAGCATTTTTTCTATTGTCAATTGTAGTTTATTTTGATGGGTTAATCTGCTTAAGCAAGCACAAGGACCGACCATGTTGTAGTTGCTTATGTCTTATATGTGTAGTTGCAAATTGTTTATAGAGAGTGTATATACTGTGCAGTATAAGCTGCCTGTATCTCTCTCTTTCACTCTTTCTCTTTGTTTGATGTAATATGTATCTAGGTCTGGTGCATGAATGCACTTCTGTGTCCCGAAGTTGGCATTATTGGATGGTCCTATCTAATATTGTGGTCACTTCAGTAGCCATCGAAATTTTTCAAGTAGTGTCTATAGTATCTGGTGAAACTTGCTGTCTATGGGTTGACCCTCAATTTTCTTGTAGATAGATGAGAATGCAGCAATATGGGTATATGTTTTCTTATAAGTTAAGAAGATATGTGCTATCTCTTTATATTTGTCCATGATCTATTTGTCTATCTCTGAGTCTTTTTGTGAGTAATCATTGAGTTGATATTGATATTGGCAGAGGGCCCTTTAAGTTAAGAGGTCTATTTACTTGGCCATATTATGTGAATGTATATGTTATAGTATCTTGAATACGATGGCTTAATTGCAGGTGGATGAGGATGCAACGGTTGGGGTGGAGGCCTTCTCTAGAATAGCTCCAGCAGTTCCAATCATTGCCAATGTAGTTATCGGTGAAAATCTTTTCGAGGTGCTAACTTTGTCAACTGGTGGGCGGCTTCAGTACTCCATTTTCGACAAGTACATCACTGGACTGGAAAGGTATCTAGATCTACTTATAAATCACCTGCCAACCCTCTGGATGCTTAACATTGGGGGAGGGTGGGGGGGGTGTTGTTGGAGTTTCTTTATCTTTGGAGACATAAATTGTCTTTTTGTGAGTAGGGGGAGGAGGGGGGAATAGGAAAGAAAAAAACATAAATAAACTGAAACTATATCTTAGTTGGACTTGGAAACGCTTTCTAAACATGCTCGGGTAAAGCTGTATTCTGCTTGTCATTTTAGATTTTATTTGCAGTAGGAAATATTGTTTTTTCAATTTGTGAATAATATTTACTAGCTTGCTGGGCTACTTATCTTTGTTTTTTAATTATTATTAATGTACCATATAAATAATTGGACTGTCAAGAGACTTGGTCTAAACTGTTGGTCTCTTTAAAAAGTTGTATACAAATATAGTAATTCCAAAGTATATTGATATATGATCAATATTGATGCTGGTTGTTAATCTGTCATTTAATGCTCAAGAAACATTGTGGATTTGTTGAACAATGGCATTGTTCTCAGAAGAAACACTTGGTTAAAATATTGTGGATTTGTGGAACATTGATGTTCTTCACTTGAGAAATATGTGGTTAAGAATATTTTATCATTAATAAACTTTGATTAACTACTGCAGTTCGAATATTTTTGTTTTAAGGTAAAACCCCCATTCTGTGTCAAGATTTATTCGTTCTTCAATTTTGAATATAACATATGATTTATTTTTCTTAGTTCTTCGGCTTAAGTTTTCATGCAAGTTTTCATGCTTTATGAAATCATTTTCCAATTTATAGCCTTACTTATCTAGCCACAATATTTTATTTCTTCAATTCCATAGAGCCATAAAAAAGATGAAGAATCAGTCGGAATCATCTATTCTTTCTGCTATTCGTTCATCAAGAGGTGAAAAGATTCTGGAGGTGGACGGGACAGTCACCACCCAGCCAGTTCTAGAGCATGTAGGAATATCCACGTGGCCAGGTTGGTTCATTTGATAAATAACTTTTGTTAACAGGTTTTTGGACTACATTTGTAAAAAATGTATCTAATACAAACCTGCATTTTAGAGAAATTGGAGCACTAGTTAATTTCTATGTCCTGCAGTGTACTATTGGACTAGAAAAGAAAAATATAATGTCACATTTGCCAACATATAGGTATCCTGGTTTATATGCAGGTCGGTTGACTTTGACAGATCATGCACTGTATTTTGAAGCCCATCGTGTTGTATCTTATGAGAAGGCAAAAATATATGATTTAACAGAAGATCTAAAACAGGTTGTTAAACCTGAGTTGTCTGGACCATGGGGCACTCGACTTTTTGACAAGGCAGTCTTTTACAAATCTGTTTCCTTGTAAGTCACGATGCATATGATTTCTTATAGTTTATAGTTGTGTATTTCATGTTATTTTCCTCAACTAAAAGCTTTTCTTGAAGCTAAATAGCTGTTAACTCTTAATCGCTTAATCGTGTTTTTCTTGTAGATCAGAACCAATTGTCTTAGAATTCCCAGAGCTTAAAGGGCATACACGTCGTGATTACTGGTTAGCAATAATCAGGGAAATCTTATATGCACACAGATTTATAAATAAGTTCCAAATTACAGGAGTTCAGCGGGATGAAGTGCTCTCAAAGGCTGTACTTGGAATTCTGCGACTACAAGCCATTCAAGAAGTTAGTACTGCAAATTCTGTACGTTGCGAGAGTCTTCTCATGTTTAACCTTTGTGATCAGCTTCCGGGTGGAGATTTGATACTGGAAACTCTTGCAAACATGTCAAACTTAAGGGAATTAGACCGGACTAACAAATCTATGGGTGGAGTTGGAATGTATTCAATTTCAGCCATGGCCATGGTTTCTAACTTAGGGTTTGTGTTTGGACCAAGTTCAAGTAATAATTCTAGTGAGGCTGGGGCTGGGCTTGTGGTGGGTGAGATAGCTGTGGGGGAGATGAGTCCATTGGAAAGAACAGTTAGGGAATCCAGAAATAGCTATAAAAAAGTTGTGCAGGCACAAGAAACGGTTGATGGAGTTAAAGTAGATGGTATTGACACCAATTTGGCCGTCATGAAGGTATTGCTGCTGATACTTAGTACGTGGCTTTGCATATACTTTGCAACCTTTGTTTACTTTAAATTCCTCCCTTCTCCATATTTCTTCTTTACTCCTTGATGTAGAATGATATGATAAGACTTATTTCGAGTTGTTTTATTTTTGTTGGTTTAGGTTTTCTTTACTTGTTAGGAAGGATTTCTAGTTTCCAGTTTTATTCTGTCTTGGCCGTCATATTTAGGTCTTAATTTATGTTGACGATGATTACTGAAATGATATAATCATTGAATTGGCATCACTATAAATCTTATCTTATCATCCTGCATGAGTCGTTGTCTGCTGATTATTTAAACAAAGATTATGAGTAGCATCAACTGGAATCTTGGTATTGGGTATATGATATCTTTCATCATTTCTCTTCATCTCCCTTGCTGGGGGTATATGATGTGTGTGTGGTGGGGAAGGAGGGGGAGGAGGGAGTATGGGGAGGATTATCATGTGTCAAGCTAAACCCATTATAGAGCGAGTAATTCATTTGAAGCATCGATAGAGCTTATCGTAATTCTCAACCTTATATACTTGTAGGAGCTACTGCTTCCTGTCACGGAAGTTGGAACTTGGCTTCTTTCTCTGGCATATTGGGATGATCCCCTGAAGTCTTCTGTGTTCTGTTTAGTCTTCACATTTATCATTTGCAGGTAAGACGCAAATTTAGTAACTTATATCTGCATAACTAAGTAGCTGGTGATCAGCTGGCATTTTCTTTTTTTTTTGGTATTGAACCATGCTTATAATTACTTAAAGCACTGGACATCAAAAGGCCTTATGTAAAGTTGCAATTAAGAAGGGTATATATTTTTAGATGTTTGATTCTTCACCTTTAGGGTTTTTATTTTTTTCATTTTTGTTTTACAGAAGAGTCCTTGTTGCATAGTTGATTTACTTGTAATTCTGATGATTTAAATTGTTTGCTTGCACAAATCATGGCTTTCCTGGAAACTTAATAGGATTTTCATTGTAGGGGATGGCTGGGCTATGCTTTGGCATTGCTGCTCATCTTTTTTGCAATATTTATGGTACTCACAAGATTCTTGAACCAAGGCAAGCCTGTTGATGAAGTTAAGGTAATAGCTCCACCACCTATGAACACAATGGAGCAGCTTTTGGCTGTTCAAAATGCAATTTCCCAGGCTGAACAGCTTATTCAGGATGGAAACATCTTTCTTCTTAAGCTACGTGGATTGCTGCTCACGATTTTCCCACAGGTTTAGCTCTCCATCTTTTTGCAAACCTTTTTATCTGAGCGCAGAAAAGGTCTAGTGCATACTATTATTTGGCGGCATTGAGATTATAGTTTATATGTTCAGTTCAATTTTATTTGGTGACATGCCAACACCGGCTGTTTTGGTGTTTTATAATCCAGGCAAGCGATAAATTTGCAGTTGGTCTTTTGTTAACGGCATTGATTTTGATATTTGTACCCAGTAAGTACATAGTTCTACTTATGGTTTTGGAGACATTTACAAGATATTCTCCCCCAAGGAGAGCAAGCACCGAGAGATGGACGAGGAGATTGAGAGAATGGTGGTTCAGCATACCGGCTGCTCCTGTAATTCTGGAAAGAGAAAATGAAGACAAAAAGAAGAAGTGATATGTAGATTTTTGTACAAGTATATATGTTCTACTTTTTGTACCACAGACATACGTCTATGAAGTGTAAATCTTAATTATCAACCGAAAGCGGAAACAAATGGCAAGAGGAATAGCAAAATCAATAATTTGTACAGGAGAATATGCCTTATTTGTTGTAAGTGACTGATTGTCTGCAACCGTTATGATTTTGTCATTGTAAAAATTTCAATTCAATCCCTGATTCATGCACGCAGTATGTGTAATTTCTAATGCAAATTTTACTAATTTTAGTCAAGCTAGTCAAGGGATTTGTGAGACATTTGATAAGTTATTTCTTCATCATCAAACAGCAAGGCGCAATTATATATGATCGAAAACAGCCGTTTTAACTGAAGAAAGGATGAAGTGTAGTGTTGGGGAGCCGTGTGAGAATTACTTCGGTTTGCATTCTCATTTTTTGTTATATATGCTGAGGATTCGTGAAAACTATGATGTTTGAATCGGATTGTGAATAAATCTCTTGCGGAAATGACTGTTAAGGATTAGGTGAACTTGGAAAGCTGTAAATATTCCAAAACCAGAAGAAAGAATACTTTAATTTTGGGAAAATTAAATATACTTTAATTTCTGCTCTGATGGGGGCAACGGCTCTTATTTCACAATCACAAACAAGAAAGAGCGCAAAGAAAGTTGACAAATGGACAAAACAATGCCACGTTAATTGGTTGCAGTCACATCTTCGAGAAACGTGACTTCAATCTTCCTGAGTTTTGCAGCGGCACCTGTCATCATATCTATCCTTTGCTCTGGTGAATCCATGCAACAAGCCAATGCCAAATGCACGATGCTCAGTAGACAATCCGTTGTGGCAGAGAAAGCCTGCTTTCCTGGCTGCAAATTTGCACCAACAGCTTCTGTCAATCCATCAGGTGACGACTCATTTACCCAATTCTTTAACTCATTTCTCCGGTAAACATTTCATCTGTCGGTTTCTTCCTCGCGGAACTTTCCATCAATAAAATACCATAGCCGTAGAGCATCGCATCTGGATGAAACAATTCCTTCTGATCCATAATCTGCAATTTTTAATTTCAATTTCTCATAAAGACATCTCATTACGAAATAAATTGTAGCTGGCCAAAACTTTGAGCGAAATTTGAAATTATGCTTGCAACAAAACTTTTGAGTGAAATTTGAAGTTGTACCATTACCTGGAGCCACATAACCAATTGTAGCCATTGTTGTAGTTTGT
The DNA here is from genome assembly GCA_030449075.1 of Murraya paniculata. Classification (NCBI taxonomy): domain Eukaryota; kingdom Viridiplantae; phylum Streptophyta; class Magnoliopsida; order Sapindales; family Rutaceae; genus Murraya; species Murraya paniculata. Next base: position 2,716,674 of record JAEVFN010000012.1, on the reverse strand, counting down.
ATCACACAATCATCTCCTACACCAAAAAGTTTGGAAATGCCAAAGTGGCTCGCATGTGGCACCATATTTTCATCCAAGAGAATCCTGTTAGGCTTCAAATCACAGTGAATCAGAGGTGCTGAAAGACCACGATGGAGATATTCAAGAGCCAACCACACATCGATCATTATATTCAACTTCTCAAGAATATCTGGAAAAAAAGTTGTGAGGATATAGCCATTTCTCAAGACCACCACTGGGCAAGAACTCAAGTATCAATTCTTCAAAATCTGGATTAGAACAGCTGTAAGGATCTTTATGGGATTTCGATGACGAACATTTCGCAGGACTTCACATTCAGAATCAAAACTCGGAGCCGCTCACTCTAGCTGCAGCTTGAAAACTTTTATTGCAACATTAGTCCAATCAGAAAGCGTTGCTTTGTATACTGATCGGAAGCTACATGTACCAAGCAAGTTGCATTCATTAAATCCGTCAGTAGCCCGTTGAATATCTAAATACGATGCTCTTGTCCATTTTGTAAGAGATAACAAATCTTTTTTATTCAGAATTTTTTGTATTCCTGCTTTTACTATTGAAATATTGAAAATCCTGGGTGGAGTCGGACCACTTAAGTCATTGGTATCAATAGCTAGAAATGCCAGAATTTGTAGATTGCCAATCTCGTTTGGAATTTTACCTGCAAAAATGCAAACATTAAATGGAGACTTATTGTGCTTTTCCATTTTTTTTTATTAATCACTTGCTTAAGCATTTCTTATGATTAGAGTTGACAAAATTTAACACGACCCAATTATCTAATACGAACACGATACGAATAAATGGGTATTGGTCGCTAAATTCGACATGATTATTAAATGAATCGGGTTGGGTTGACACAATTTTTTTCTGTGTCGGGTTAGGGTTAAAGTTCTTAACTCATTTACCTGAACAATGATACAATTATATTTTTATTTTAAATTAATTTTTAAATTTTTGTTATTAAAACTCAAATATTTGACATGATTATCTCTTTTTTGTTTTTTTGGAAGATGGACATATATACACAATGTTTTATTTATAAAATTTTATATGAATTTAAAACTTTAATAGTGTAAGCGTATAAAATATTGATCCACATGTGTATTTTATGATATCGATATATAATATTATTATATATATATAATTAAACTTTTAAATAGTATAAATGTGTAATAGTTTGAGGTATGTGTGTATAATATTTGTTAAATATATAGATATTAAATGAGTTATTGGGGTAATCTGTTTATGTTTCATATTGGGTTTGGGTCTCAATATTTTGATACGATTAGTAAATAGGTTGTGTTTGGGTCGATCTAAATTTGACAACGATACAAAGCTGACAGAACACGAACACGACTCGGTGACTCGTTTTGCCAGCTCTACTTATGGATATATATATAGATATATATATATATATATATATATATATATATATATATATATATATATATATTATATATATATATATATATATATATATTCCAAATTAGGTATTTGTCAATTTTCTTTTTTTTAAAAAAAATATAACTTCATTTTACAGCAAACTTTGAAATAGTAAAATAACATTTTTTCAAATTAAAAAAAAAATCAAATTCTCGTTAATTATTCAATTAGAAAATAAAGACCATTATTATAATAATTTTTTTGTTAATTCACATACACTCATTTATGCTATTTCTTCTCCACCCAATTTTGCTATGATCAATTATTTTGATATAACGAAGAAAAATAAATTAAATGAATAAAGTACAAATATTATCTTTTTAGTAACCAATAATTTGTAACTCTATCATCATTCATAATAACTATTTTTAAAGCTACATCATTACTAAACTAGTGACAATTAACCTCTTTTGCTCCATTTGGGAAAATTTTTAATCGAAGCAAATGTGTGGTTTTATTAGGACGATTTTGGAATTCACAAATTGGGTATTGGTTAATAATAAAGGACTAAAACTGAGATGCAACAATAATAAGTGGAACGCAACTTGCATTTTGTTATCACTAAGATGAAGACGCACAAGCTTGCTCAAGTTTCCAATCTTTGAAGGAATATCTCCATAAAAATGATTGACCCATACATGCAACTCCCCCAGTTTTGATAAGTTGAAGATACAATTTGGGAGGAGACCTGTGAATCTGTTAATACAAAGATTCAACTTTTGGAGTTTAGATAAGACTCCAATCCATGCTGGAAAGTTTCCAATTAATTTACTCGTTTAGCAGATGGTCACGTAAATTATTATGACCAATATTAAGAGACACTAGGAATGAGAGATTTTCCAAGTGTGGGAAAATGGTACCTCGTACCACGTTGAAAAACACTATGAGGATCAATAACATGGGCTTTGAATGCGACAAGAGCTGATTGATCCACTAATATGTTTGTAACACCCGTAGCGAAGCTAGCCATGAACTATTGTAACAACAACATAGGAACAAGGTAGAATAATAAGCGCGTATCGGTTTTAATAGACACAGCAAACTAAGTGCTAAGTGAGATGGCAATAATTTTGACGTGAAGTAAAATAGCGTACCACCGAAACTTCAAAAGTGAAACAGGTAAGATTTTAAAGGTAGAGTCCAAAACATTCAGTAATGATACTCACCCAATTTTCGAAACCCCATTCCACAAAAACCTCAGTTTCTACGTTGATTATAGTCTTTGTAGACTTTTGGCAATGCATTTGTTGTGTGGTTATTTCGGATGAATTATTATTAATTGTTTGCAGTTTCACTATAGATTTCTCATTTCCTTAAGCATTAATTAGCTGTTTTGAAATTATTTAAGTTATTATCGTCAATAGTAAATTGCATTAAGTATACTTTAGTAACATAAAAGTTTTGTTAAAATCTATGGTATGTGTTTAAAGTAATTTTCGGAGTGTATATAATTCTACGCCATTATTATTTAGGTTAATCATTAATTTAACGTTATAGTATCTTTGTTGATATTTATTTTTATCTTCAAATATTACAAGAAATTATTTCTTAAAAAAGTATGGGCAGTTGATATTTTTAGGGTATACCTCCAAAAATGAAAACTTTAAGTCAGTAGAAAATTAATATAAATTTGTAATATTAGTAATATTAGGGATCACAATATTTAAGGCTCAACTTGAAATTTAAATAGTCAAATATTGATATCCTTAACCTTAAAATTGTTTGTTTATAAGTAGTCTCCCATTTTTGTTGATTTTCGTTTGGGGATGACTTTATTTATTTAAAAAAAAAAGAATAAAGAATAGGTAAAATTAAAATTAATTTTTTAGCTTCTATCCCTTAAAACATTCAAATCGGTTGATTTATAAAAGTAGTATGACTCACTTACAACGCATATGCTAGTTTATTAATCACTTAAATTCAACGCACAGGGTATGTATAATTCTAACGACGATGAAGACGACCTTGACTTGCTTGTGAGTTGTAACCCCACATTTCGCTCTCAATTTTTTTCGTAAATTTTCTCCATTTTTGGGGCCCGTTGTCAATGTCTCCACAAAATTTCAACAATATATAGTATAACACAAATTGACAATTGAAGTTGATTTTCTGTTTGGTTGATAAGAAAGTGATGAGAAATTTGTTTAGATATGAATCTAAGATATTTTCATTACAACTAAAATGAGCTACAAAGGTGGTAGTTATATGTAGGGAGTTGTTACTTGTTCAACTAAGGGCCTGTTTGATATTGAGGTTAGACAGCTACCGCTCAAAAGTTATAACACTAAAGTATTTAAAACTAGATTGGGAATGCTTTAACTTTTAAAATAATTGTTATTAACTATGTTGTACAAATAATCAACTGTAAAGAGAATTAGTTAAGTGTTTGATAAATTTTACTTTCAAAAGTACTGTGGGTTTTAAAAGCAGTTATGGATGTTTAATAAATTTTATTGTTAAACTGCTAAGAGAAAATAAATGACTAAAATATACATAATCTAAGATAAAATTTACTTATGCATACAAAAACATGCACATACAATAATTTTAATTATGTAATATAATAATTTTAACTAAAATAAAGTTTATAATATATTGATTTTATTTTTTTATCTTAAAATAGTTGATAATTAAATTTATAATATAGTGGAACAAATTTAATAATAATTCGATCAATAAATTAATATTAATAAATTAATATTGATGAATTATAATAAAAATTTATTAAAATATTGATTTTATTTCCAATTTGAATAAGGATAATTTTGAGTTTAGGTAATAATTTTAAGGTTATTTATGGAATCGTATTAAAGGATAAAATTGATTCTCAAAATTAGAATCTAAAAGGTACTCCTTCCCTGCTTTTCAAAATCAGTTGTAGGAATAACTGATTTTGACAAAAGTGATTTTGATTTTTTTTTAATCAAACACTAAAATTAACTTTTAGATTTTCAAAATCAATTTTAAGCCTCCCAAAAGCAATCTTAGTAACCATAGCCTGTTGTGTCTTGGATATGAAGTTAATTTTCCCACACTTGTATGACCAAAAATTTATAATATATTTATTATTTTTGTCAAAATTATTATTTAAAAATAATATTTACTATACACTATCAATTTTTATTTCATAGTTACAAAAAAAATTATTATTTAAAAATCATATTTATTATAGACTATCTACTTTTACTGCATAATTATAATTTTTTTTTTTACTACAATATGTGAATTAAAAACTACAACACCTTAATAACAAATATGCCCTAAATAACAAAATGTAATCTCTCAGCTAACAAACTTTACACATTACAAAGTTAAAAGAATGCTGCTGCTAGTTGGAAATATCTTCTGGCTAACTTGACAAATCATCAGCACAGTCAATATCTAATGAGCTTCCTTAATATTCCTCCTAAGCTTAAGGGCCTAGGGATTAAGTTGGCTCTAGCAGTGATTGAAGTGTGAGTATGAAAGGCTTAGTAAGGTCTTATTTGAGATTGAGGCTATCCTTTAAGCAACAACACTAAGAGTGTTTTGTAAACATTAGCTGTTATAACTTAGAAGTTAAGTCGATTTAATTTTATACTTCTATGATGAAAAATCTACAATGTATTTACTAATTTTATAAAAATAATTATTTAAAAATTATATTTATTATATACTATTAACTTTTATTTTATAATTAATTTTTTTTAATAGCAACTCAATACCTCAATACCAAATAATACCAAATACGGCTTGAGTATATTAGCTTCCTGCTATGTGATGGTATGTAGGATGTATCCGATCTTAACGTCACCTTTCAGCACTTTGTCTCCATTTTAATATGTTTGGTCTTGGAATGGAAGACTGAGTTCTTCGCTAAGGCAGCAGCACTCTGATTGTCACACCAGTGCATAGGACTGGATGTTTGATGAGATAATAATTGAGCTCATCAAATAAGGATTGCAGTCATGAACTAGATTTTGCGACCACTACTGCTTGCTTTCTAGATAACGAAGAGATAAGGTTGTTGGCAAGGTAAATGCAATATGCTCCATTAGTGGACCTCCTGTAATTTCCAATCTTTCCAATCTTCCTTCTCTAGAAAAATATAATGAATGCCGGTTATAGTGTTTTCCAGCTATCTTAGCACTTTCTTACTGCCTAACCAATTTTCCAAGGTATAGGGGCTGCTAGGCGCCGGTTCTGCTTATGCGCAGAGTAAGCAATATCTGGACTGGTTAATGTCAGATATTGCAGACCACCTACAATGCTAGACAGAGAACCACTGCAAATTCCTGTAACTTCCATCCTGTACTAAATTAAAGGAGTACGCCATCCTTTGCAATAAGTGCATAGCTCTTCTTACGTTTTTGGAGACATTTTACAAGATATTCCCCACAAGGAAAGTAAGCATAGAAAGATGGACAAGGCGGTAATTGAGAGAATGGTGGTTCAGCATACGGCTGCTCATATAATTCTGGAAAGACAAGGAATACAAAAAGAGAGGCGATATGCACATTTGTAAAAAGTGTTTATATATATGCACGCGCGTGTGTAGACACATGTTGTAGACCTAAATAATGGAAAAAGAAAAACAATCATTTGTTCTGGAGAATGTGCTTTAATAGTTGGTAAGTGATGTATCGTTAATGTCTGTAAGTGTTGTGACTCATGATTTTGTGAAAGGAATAATTTTAATATAATTTAATTTTTTTTTCCTTATCCAACCATTGATTTGAGGTCTGATAAGTTTGGGATTTTTGACCGGAGGGTTGTCAAATCTTTTTTTTTTTTTCTCAAAAAAAATTAAAATTACAAGAAATCTTCAAATTCAGTTAGGAAATTGAAGGTGATGAAATTTTACATTCACACGTGTTTGTAGTTTGTGGAGAACTTGTCACGATCGTTGGCCTTGAATCCGACGGGGTGAGTACTTAAAAAGGCACTCTGACGCCCAAGTTAGTGTTTGATTAAAATTAAAAAAATAAAAAAGATGGAGAAAATTAGCTTTCTCTCTCTAGAGTGAAGAGTGCCTTTTGAAGGTCAAACCTCTCTTTCAGAGATGGGTCTTTATTTATAGATGATGAGTGATATGGATTTAGGATTTTTGTGAACTCTCAACTTAATGACATGTGTCACCTGTCATTTCGTACACATGGAGGTGAATTTGATCATAAGAAATTATTCCGCACGTGCATATTTTCCTATCATTGTGACATTTGGGCATGATTTTCCTAGACTAATGGGTTGCGGAACTAATTCCCTCCTTCTGTCAACTTTATAAGCTCCGCAGAAATTTTTTCTTGGGTGTTATTCTCCCGGAATAGCTTGGGTATTATTTCCCTGGAATAACTTTTTTTATTTGGAAGGATGGGCACGTGACATGGTTTGGTGCCTTTGAAATATGGCACCTATAGAAATATTCCAATCAATCCTGAAATTTATGCATCCGAAGAGCAAGCCTGGCCTGATTTAAATTCCTAGAAACATGACAATATTGAAAAACATTACCAGGAATTAGAAACTAACAAATATCCTGAGTTAGCCAAAATTATCTTCGTTTGGCTACTTCAATTGTTACGAATTAATTATCTTCTAGCAAAGCATACACATTAATAGCAGCCAATAGAAGCTCATCATTTGAAACTCGAAACTCAAATCACAGCCTCCATCCCTGCCCACTCACTGCCTTTTGACTAAGCGGCATCAGTAATCATATCATACCAACCCACTGGACGCTGCTTCCACCTCTCCACCACACTCAACACAATTTCAACTAATCCCGCCATCCACCTTTTCCACCATGGCAATTGTTACGGGCAAATCATGTTTTAGCGCAAAGAGCAAAGCAGTTTGGATTTGCCACTCAGCCCACCAACCAATAACAAATAGAGCCAACTCCTTGTTCGATAACAACTTACACCAAAACCCTCAGAAGCCTAGTCGAGCGGTATTTAAACAATTTTATTTGACTGACCACCGAAATCCGGATTCTGATTTTGGTTTCGCACATTGTATATATGTTCCTCTACAACTATGTAATTATTCACAGTGAAATAAAACAAACTCTCTTCATGCTCATCAATTACTGTTTTCACTATGCCGAAAGAGAAGGTAGTGTTCATTTTCTTTTTAATAGAAGGAAAAGAAAAGAACTTGTCATGATTACAAATTAAGTGCTATAAGAATTGACAGGCATGCGCGGTGTCACTGTTTCGTGTCACTAAATTAAAAAGTAATATACGCATATCTCACTACTTAGCACATAGTTTGCACTTATTGATCTACTCTGTAAATATGGCTGACAAAATTTCTGGAGCCTTTATTGAGCCGCCGGCATGGCAAAATAACAATTGATCACTAGTCTACGCCTTCATACTTGACGACTCTTGAGTGTTTTGTAATTTGCTTTCTTTCTTATTTTGAAAGTCATGTGTCTCTTCTTGTATAAGAATACGCTATTTTCCTTCACTAAACTTGTATCCATGTCACGCAGCGCTTAGGTTGCTAATCTATCAAAATATCAATATGCGCTAATTATTCTTCCTTGTTCCTATGTTAGGATATTCCATGGATAGCTCTCTCTTTGTTGATGGAATTATTCCTTCAAGGATCGGAGATTTGAGTAAGCTTGCGCATCTAAATCTCGATGAGAACAACCTACAAGGTATAGTCCAACGCACCTCTTCTTTTCTTAGCTTTTATGCATTTGCCTATGAGCCTATCTGCAGAATCCATTTTCTCCCTATATTCAATTTTATTCCAACATTGAACGTAAATAAATTATGTTACTAAAATCTGTGCATTTCCAATCTCCAAATTGTCTATTCCCCTAATAAAATGATCAATCGAGATTGGCAACTTAACTTTTAATTCAATGTTGGCATTCTGGCAGGTGAAATTCCAAAGGAAATTGGCAATCTACCGAATCTAGAGAGTCTAGATCTCGGAATCAATAACTTAATCGGTCCCATTCCACCCACGATCTTCAATATTTCGACCTTAACCCTCATTAATCTCGTTGGCAATCAACTCACAGGCCATTTACCACCAACACTTGACCGCTCGCTTCCAAACTTGCATTGGTGTACCTTGGCGAGTAATAAACTTAGAGGAACAATTTCCAACTCCATCCCCAGTGCTGCTAATCTCACTGGCCTAGACTTGAGCTTAAACTCATTCTCCGGCCTTGTTCTAAACAATTTTGCCAACTTGAGATTCCTCAGACTTCTCAACCTAGTGAAAAATAACTTGATTACTGAATCTTCCACAGCAGAGTGGAGTTTTCTCTCTTCTTTGACTAACTGCAGAAATTTGTCTGTCTTAGGCTTAAGTTAAATCTATTACGAGGCGTCCCTGGGAATTTATATGCTTCTCTTCAAACTATTTATGCGTCCGATTGCAAACTCAGGGGGAGCATCCCTCAAGAAATTGGAAATTTAAGTGGCTTGATAAAATTATGCCTCTTTAACAATGACTTGAATGGAACTGTTCCAACAATGGTGGGAGATTACAGCAGCTACAAGGGCTATGTCTCGATGGTAACGATTTACAAGGATCCATTCCTTACAATCTTTGCCGCTTAAAGGGGTAGAATGAATTATTTTTAAATGGAAATAAGCTCAACGGTCCAATGCCAACGTGCTTGGCAAGTTTGATATCTCTGAGAAAGCTCCGATTAGAATCCATCAAGCTCACTCCTAGTATACCTTCATCCTTGTGGAGTCTTGAGTAAGTTTTGCAAATAAACTTGTCACAAATTCAACAAGTGGTTCTCTTCCTTCAAATATACAAAATTCGAAGGTCTTGGTAGATTTAGATTTGTCGGAATCATCTGTGAGGTGACATTCCTATAACCATTCGTGGCCTCAAGGATCTAGTTGCTCTGTCTTTGGCTCGTAATCGAATTCAAGGTCCTATCCCTCGATCATTTGGCCGTTTGAAAAGCTTAGAATCTTTGGATCTCTCCGGTAACAATCAATCTGGAGAAATTCCTAAGTCATTGGAGACACTTTCAAATCTTAAACAGCTTAATTTGTCTCGCAATATGCTAGAAGGGAAAATTCCTACCAATGGTCCCTTTAGAAACTTCTCTGCTCAGTCATTTATTCCGAATTATGCACTCTGTGGTTCACCAAGACTCAAACTCCTACCTTGCAAGGAAGATAAAAGCAAAGAGTCCAAGAAAGCTATAACTTATATTGCCTCCGATAATATCCATTGTCCAAGTGGAATTGTTATTATCTTCTTTATAAGACGTCGAAAAAAGAGTACAAAAAATCTAAGTCCGGAAGATTTGTCACCTCTAGCAACACGGAGAAGAACTTCAACGGGCAACTGATGGATTTAATGAATGTAATTTGCGTGGTACAGGTAGATTTGCATGTTTATATAAAGGGACACTTTCTAATGGTTTGCAATAAAGGTTTTCAATATGCGATCAGAGAGAGCATTTAAGGGTTTTGATTTTGAATGGGAGGTACTGCGGAATGTTCGCCATCACAATCTCATAAAGATACTCAGTAGCTGTTGTAATATTAATTTTAAAGCTTTGGTTTTTGAGTTCATGTCCAATGGTAGTCTCAAGAAGTGGTTGTATTCTCACAACTATTTCCTTGGTATCCTAAAGAGGTTGAATATAATGATAGATGTGGGGATGGCTCTTGAATATCTCCATCGCAGTCATTCATTAGCACCTGTGGTTCATGGTGATTTGAAAAATAGCAACATTCCTTTCGATGAAAATATGGTGGCACATGTGAGCAACTCTTAAACTCTTAGGTGAAGGAGATGATGATGTGACACAAACCAGGACAATGGCTACAATCGGTTATATGGCACCAGGTAACATTTCAACTCTAGTTTCAAATTTATAATGCAACACTTGCTCTTTTTAATCATGACCATGCAAAGCCAGGGTCCACTAATCACTATTATCGAAAGTTCATTTGCTTACCTCTAATAAATTGAATTTAGAAAATGCAGTAGGTATCAGAGAGAATTATTTCAGCCAGATGCGATGTCTATAGTTATCGTGTTTTATTGATGGAAACTTTTACTAGAAAGAAGCCAACAGATGAAATGTTTGCCGGAGAAATGAGTTTAAAGAACTGGGTAAAGAAGTCATTAGCTTATGGATTGACTGTAGTTGTTGAAGCAAATTTAATTTGCTACAAGAAGATCAAGCTTTTGCTGCCAAAATGGATCGTTCATTAAGCATCATGTATTTGGCATTCGACTGTTGCATGGACTCACCTGAGCAGAGGATATACATGAGAGATGCTGCAGCAAGGCTCAAGAAAATTAAAGTGAAGTTTCTGGATGACATCCCTGCAAACTAATGAATGTAAAACTGTTATGTGTGGACTGGTTGTTGACTTTCTGCACTCCTGCTTCCTTTCCTCTACTTGCTTGTGGAGGAAGAGCCATTCCGATGTAGTTCTTCAAATTGTACCTTCGCAGTTAGATTTTAGATTTATAAGGCTATATTTTCTAGATTCTATAGCGGAGAGTCCAAGAGCCCAGATTGTAAATTCTCAAAGCTCATAGCCATGGAACATAGCTAGCTCGACCTGTCATCTTAGATTTTAGATTTATAGATAAGATTTTAACACTGCAAGGGATGAAATATTTTTCAATCTATAGGAATCTGCCCAGCAGACTATTGAATGGGAGGTGTCAAATTTCCCAGAGTCGATTGGAATACTGCCTTGTTAATTAGGTTGTTGTGGGCGGAGTTGAGAACTTTTTTGGACTTTAAGCTTCCAGATAATGTTCGGAATTTGTCCTTGGAAATTAGTTACTCGACAGATCAATAGCTGAGAAAATGGTTAATTTTCTACCAATCTCCATGTCGATTCCAGTAAAAACACCAAATGGTATCCTTAATCTGTAGAATAATGTTGGTCCTATGTATTTACTTTCATCAAACATGGTAAATTATATCCTCTTTTGATGCTGCAAGAGTTGAATATTGTTGTTTGGTTCGTAAGGAATGTTAGAGAAAAGTGGAAAAGAAAATTAATTACCTTTGTCTACAATTTGAAGGCAAGTGTAGTGAGATCTCAAATTCCCCTATAATGTTGCTGAAAATTAACATACAGGGGACCGTTGCCAAGGCAGTAAGCTACACTTTTTTCGTGAATAGAAAGTTCAATTATTCATGGAATTTGTCTAATTTACATTCCTCCTTTCCTCTCCTCATATTTTTTTCGAAGCAAACATGGGATAGTAAAATAGGATAAAAATATGTAACAATTCATTTGATTGACTTGTTGGGTACATTATTCGTGGAATTGAAAAGTATTGTATGAAAGTATTGCCGTGTTAAATTTTTCATGGCACCAATTTTTCATGACGTTTAAGTCTTAGAAGTTGATTGTATGAAAGATTTAGCAGAGGAAGAGATAAAATATCTTTCAATTTCAAAGTACTATGTTCAACAAGCTTATTGAATGAGAGGTTTAAGGATTCAGCAGCCGTCAAATTTCCCAAAGATGGGGAATCCGGCATTGTCAGGATGTTGTGGAAAAAGCTGGGCCCTTTTTATCAGCCTGAGCTGTTCGGAATCTGTACTTGAATTTGTTACCCGACAAAGCAATAGCTGAAAAAATGATTAGAATTCTACTCTGCTCGCCATATCCATGCATGTCGATTCCTTTTGCGTATCCATAATCTGTAGACAGGTCCCCTGTTTATTTTTTCAGTTATTTTCTTGAATGGCCGGCCGCTGTTTTATTTACTTGAAGAATACGGGTGTTTGGTTCATATGGAATGTTAAGAGAAAAGTAGAAAGAAAATTAATTACCTTGCCTACAATTTAAAGGCAAATGTCATTAGGTTGATAATAAACCCTTGAACGGAAAAGGTCACTAAAGATTATCTATAGAAGAATTATAAAATATGCGTATTTTAGTCCCCACCTTTTAATTTATTGGACATTTTTTTTTCAATTACTTGTATTTTCTCGGTTTACTCATAATCAAATAAAAGTAGAATATGTTAAAATCCAAACTTTTATCTTGAACCGTTCGAATTCTTTCCCTGCAATTAACTTCGAAGATGAAGAAGCACCTTGAGGATGAGGATATGACCAAGATTCCAGAGCATGATTTTGCAGTTGTTACCTCCGTTTATAATTACCATTAGGCTAGAAAGGGCTGTTCGATCATGTTGAAATTATTACTCTCATCAGAAGAATTAAAGAATGGTGAGGGTAGTAGTAGAAGAAGAAATCTTTTTTCTAGAGTTATTATTTTAATTTAATCAAATAAATAATCAAAATGATTTTAAATTTTTATTATTTTTAAAAGGGTAATTTTGAAAATGAATGTGATTAATTAAAAAGTAGGGACTGGTGAGAGAAATTTAAGGGACCAAATATTATTATTCTTATTACTAACTCCCGCACTCATTGGAGATCTCGAACCCCAGGTCCTGAGCAGCTATGCTCTAAGAAGGCCGCTTCTTACCACTGAAGTTGCATCATGATTCATGGCTTCATTTTTCAAATTTTGTTAACTCCGTGAATTAATCAGACTACTTTACTTGGAACTTTAATCTAAACTATTGCTATACTCACAAAAATAGTATAGCAAGATCAATTATGAGGTCAAAAATTTAATAGGAAACGACATACAAATTGAGAACAAGCACTGCAATTTGTCAAGTAGGGGACTCTGTTTACAACTAGATAAATTGACACCATTAAATTTTAAAACTCACAGCACTTTCAATAATAAATTTTATCAAATATTTAATTGATTTTTTTTATAAAAATTAATTTTACAGCATAACTAGCAATAATTATTTTAAAAATTATAATATTACCAATTTGGTCCTCAGCATTCACTTATTTTCTCCGTATGAGATTGGATTTGAACATGGAAAAGGAAATGAATTGAATGTACGTGAGGTGTGCGTTAGGCGGACGTGACACTACAATTATTGCTAGAGTTTCTAGGGTCGATGAAATCGAACATTGAAAATTATTTTGGACATAACTCTTATCCATTCTTGATTGAATCCTCGCCAAAACATGGATTTGATAATCTAGTATGAAATATTCTTGTAACTTTTAGTGCCACATTGGTGCAAATATATATGATAAAAGCATGCAGTCATAAAATTATATTTTGATTTAAAAAGGTGACATAATGTTTCACCGAATTAATTATATGTAACACTTACATTTTTGTCAAATATCTACTAGGAGTCATTTTTGTAGAGGCCGTCGTTAAGTTTCTGTGATAATGTATAGAGGGAAGAATAATTTGCCCCATGGTGTATAATTTGAACCATAACTTGGCTTTGAATTATTGATCAGATCTTATGTATGCTTAAAACAGAAAGGTGCATAACTTGGCTTTGAATTATTTGAACCATAATTTCTCTTAAGATCTTTTATAATTTTTTTTATTCATAATTCACGCACGGGATACGTAAGTGTTGAAAAGACAGCTCCTTATCACTAGAACTAAACTTTAATTAGCTAATTGAAAAAACCAAGTCCAAGTAGCTAACTAGCAAACAATATATTTTACATGACGACGATGACGAAAAAGTTTAGGGCAGTTGAAAAAAAAAAAAAAACTAGAGAAACTTGTCCCTACTTGAGCAAGTCATAAACTTAGTTGACCTTCAAATCACATTTGGGTTTTAGTTATTTTAATTAATTAAATTTGCATAAAAACTACTCTTTATTAAGCGGTCTTGATAATAAAATCGAGGATCAAATCTTCTTATGTATTATTGCACGCACCTGTATATTCCATAAACTCCCTCCTCTTCAAAACTACTCGTTAATTATTCATTTGATTCTGTGCTTTTGGGCCTTAGCGAATCTAATTGCGTGTTTGGTAGTTTTTACTTTTTAGTTTTAGAGGGCATAATCTTCTTAATTGGGCGCTCAAAATGGATAATCACGTGCACACGGGATGCAGCCCCGGTCGGACAGCACGGAAACTGTTCGAGGAAATTCCTCGGCGGAGCTTTTAACACTGACGAAATGGAGCGTGCTCATAAACGGGATTGCTTAAGCCTTAACGGGCCGACTACCCATGCTCGATTCGTATTCATTCGTGGGCTCTACAATTTTGGGCTTGATGGGCTTTCAAGTTTCAACTCATAGGAACAAGATTTCCCGCCATTTCTCTCTTTTTGCTTAACAAACTCATACAATGGCTTCTCCAACTGGCTAACGGCAAATCAGTTTCATTTTTTGTGATTTCCCAACTTGCCCTCAACCGTTATTTTCCTTCCAGAAGCAAGAGAAGCATCCATTTTCTCAAGCAGAAAAGAAAAAGAAACACGCACAAGCACTACTAATTCTCTGTCAAGAAAAGCAAGAAACCCATCCCCGAAATGAGCAAGAAAGGTCAAAGCAAACAACCGCCGCCGCAGCAGCAGCCGCCACCACCACCGTTCGATACCACCGCTGATGGCAGAGCTGCCACTGCAGCATATGACGAAAGAGACTACGTTGGAGCCTTGAGATGCATAAAAAATTCTCGGTCACGCTACGAAAATTGTCCTTTTTACCACCATGCAACAGCCTTTATGCTCTACAAAATCGTTTTGCAAAATAAATATGATGATGGCTTAAACAAGATATTCATCCAAGATGCAGCCATCTCGGCTCTTCTAGCATCGATTCAATGCTCAAGTTCCACCACAATAGCTTACTTTTGCGCCTGTACACTGTATGATTTGGCAAGATTCAACGGAGAATACGACGAGGTGATTAAAGAATGTAACAGGGCGTTAAGAATCGAGAATCCTATGGAGCCTGAAAGATCTTCTTTTGTCTTCAAAGATCCGAGCCAAGAATGGGAAATTGAGAAGACAAAGCAAGAATTGAGGGAGCTGATCAAGAAAAGTGAGAGGAAGAAAAGGTGGGCTGCTATCAGTTCAGTTGAAATGATCGAGGAAAGCGTAAAGGCAGCAGAAAAAAGGGTAGTTGAGATTAAAAACCAGCTTGCGAGACTGGGGAATTCGCCAGAGAAGGAGGAGATGGAGCAGAATCCTATGCGGGAAAAGCTAGAAGAGAGAAGAAAGAAACAATTTGCAGATAAATTTAAGGCCAATTTAGAAAAAGCAAACAATGCAAGATCTTTCTGGAACAATGAAATGAGTGCTGAGCAAAAAAGAAGTTTGTTTCGAGTAAAAAGAGAAGAGCTCAAAAAACATTTAACAGATCGCAAGGAGAAGGATCTTCTTTCAGAAGCTATAGAATATGCTAAGGCGCAGGGAGAATGGAAGTTTTGGGAGTGTTGCGATTGTTCTGAGAAGTTTGGTGACTGGCAGTCTTGCATGGAGCACCTTTGTGATTCTCATGACTTGAGAATTCATCAGGATCTGGCATCAATCCTTCCACAACGAGTTGATGAGATTTCACATGAGATGATTGTTAATGGTGAGTGGAAGCCTGTTGATACAGAGGAAGCAATCAAGATTTTGGAAAACCAATCCAAATCAGAATCTTGCAATCCGGATGACAGTGGCAGGTGTGCAGAAAAGGGTCAAGATGAGCATAAAGATTGTTCTGATGAAGATGTCCCGCTCACGAAACAGTTGGGAAGTGAAAGTGATGAGGAAGCATCATCTATAGCACCCAAAGATTGGCCATTAAGTGATGATAATAAACGTATTGCCCTTCTTGAGAGTCTTCGTAGCACATTTCAATTTCTTCTCAGGTATAATTTTCTTGTGCAAGCTGATATTGATGAGGTGATACAGAATGCTGTTGCCATGCTTAAGACTAGATTTTCGGAGTCACAGTTGAAGAATCTAGGCCCCAAAACACTTAAGCTAGTGAGCTTTTTGGAATCTTCAGAACTTAATAGCCTCATCCATAAATTACAGCATGTGTCTGATACTTTAAGTGAAAACACAGATGAACAACTAATGGGTGCTAAGACTTTTGATTTCAAAGAGGATGTTGTACTTAACAACAACTCATCATATCTGATTTTGGATGGCATACTGTCTTCTGGTACTGATGTAATGTCATGGTTATATGTGGGCCATGAGGTTGGGGAAGCATTAAAATTATGGGCAAATCTAAGAGAATCTAATAAAGGGCAAAGAATTAAGTTGTTTGAGTCCTTTAAAGTGGAACGTTCAAAGTTTGTGAGAGCATATGAGGAAAGAAGCAAGCTTTCAGAAAAAATGGATGCACTAGTGGCAGTGGATGGCATATGTGCTGAAGAGACTAAGCGAAGGGAGGAAAATCCAGAGTATGTGAGTAAAACTTTTGCATCCCTTCTTAGAGAACGGCAAAGGGAGCTAGAAGAGAGGATTGATGATGATGGTGCAGCTTATCAGATTGAGTTAGATTTTATTTTGAATGTGATGGAAACAGAACAAGCTGTGACTGCTTATCAGTTTGAAAACACGTCAAGGGAGCACGAAAACTTAAATCAATCAGATGAGTATGTGGAAGAAAAAATATTATCGTGGAGCGATCAACTGGGAAATGATGTGAGTACCATTGGCTTTTATCCCTTCAGCTGAACGATTCTTTAATTATTATGCTATTTTGTTCTTATTTTGTCTGAACATTTTCAATCTCACAGATGTCTCTAAAAACTGTAACGATAATCAGAAGTATCGTCAGCATGAAGCTATTTAACCTGCATCTAGGACAGATATCTGCTTATGACTACCAGATCATTTTGTTGCCCATATTAAAGTCATTCATCAAGGTTTGCGTTGGAATCTCTCAGTTTTCTTATGATTTCTTTTCTTCTTGATGTTTATTATTACATCTTCACATGATGAAATTCTGTGCTTTGTAGTCACGACTGGAACGTCATATTGATGAGGAGGATTTGAAGAAGTTAGATGAAAAGTTAAATGAATTCAACAAGGTTTAGAGATTCAACAAAGTTTAGAGAAGGCTGATAATAAAGGACAAACACAAGGAAAATCCAAAAACAAGAAGAGCAGGAACAGAACAAGAAAAGGAAAGGTCAAGGAGAGGCTAAGGATTTTAAGGTTTGGTTTCTGAACTGTGATCTTCTCTCTCTCTCTCTCTCTCTTTTTTACTTTTTGCTGTCGTGTAAGTATAATTTGTTTGAAGTAAGCTGATATTTCTTTACTGCAGGCAAACAGAGACATTGAGCAGCCTTCAGAGACTGGAGATATTGAGCAGCCTTCGGTTACTCAGGAGAAAGCAGTTCGAAAGTTAGTCCCTTCTTTAGTATTGAAGTGTTTTGACTTTAAGTAGACTCTAATATGTTTTCACCTGTGCTCAGTGACAATCTAAGTTCTGAGATGGATGAAGGCGCTGATGATCAGCAACAATTGGTTTTGACTGAGAAGGCTGAGAAGAAGTCCAATGAAACGAAAAAAAGTTTAGAGGAGCCTGATAATAAAGGACAAACACAAGGAAAATCCAAAAACAAGAAGAACAAGAACAAGAACAAGAAATGGAAAGATCGAGGAGAGGCTCTGGATTTTAAGGTTTGATTTCTGAACTGTGATTTTCTTGTTTTTGCTGCCGTGTAAGTTGTTCTGTTTATAATTTTCATACTTCAGGCAACTGGAGACATCAAGCAGCCTTCGGCAACTGGAGACATCAAGCAGCCTTCGGCAACTGGAGACATCAAGCAGCCTTCGGCAACTGGAGACATTGAGCAGCCTTCAAAAACTGGAGATATTCAGCAGCATTCGGAAACTGGAGATATTGAACAACCTACGGAAACTGGAGATATTCAGCAATCTTCGGAAACTGGTGTCATTGAGCAGCCTTCGGCAACTGGAGATATTGAGCAGCCTTTGGCAACTGGAGACATTGAGCAGCCTTCAGCAACTGGAGACATTGAGCAGCCGACGGAAACTGGAGATATTCAGCAGCATTCGGAAACTGGAGATATTGAGCAGCCTACGGAAACTGGAGACATTGAGCTGCCTTCGGAAACTGGAGATATTGAGCAGCCGACGGAAACTGGATATATTTAGCGATCTGTGTGCTCATGTTGCAATTAAAAGTTCTATCTTTCATTTTCCAGGTTTGCTCCTGCTACGAGTTGTCTGTCTGCTTTCTTTATGATGATCGGCATGATGAACATTATGTTCAGCATAGTGAGTCAAATGTGGAGGTATATTCAGAGGGTGCTGAATATGTATTTTTTTTTCTCTTTTTGATTTCTTGTGTTATTTTTCTTTCTGTAATCCAAATTTGTATCATGTGCACATGTAGGTTATTGGTTCCTGGGATGATGTGATTTCTACCTGCAATACAAAACGCTTACTGCCAAAACTTCTCTTCTATGTTAACAAGGACAGTAAATGCTTTGGCAACCGATGATAATCACAGTGGAACGCATGACATGATGATCAGTTTCCAGAGGCTGATATGGTTTGAAGGCAGAATCATGATGGGAGCCGCGGCTAGCTATGTGGAGGTGCCTAGCCATGTTTTGTCTCTTCTTTTTGATGATGGCATATACATTACAATGAAAATGAAATAGCTAGACACAGATAGAAATTGGTAGTATATCTCCATGAACCGAATTTTTTTTGGAAATTCTTTTCATTTTGCCTTTATTCTAAGCATATATTAGAGGATTCATTGCTGCACTGAATTAATGAAGCAAGAACCAACGGAAGTTATTCATTCAACACTGTAAGCTTCCAATATTCTAGGATTCTATCAAGTTAACAACATGTGTAATTAACAACTATTAAGGTTCAAATTCTGAAGCACATATATAATTGATTGTAATCACTGTTTTTACCATCATAATCTGCTTTGGAGTTGAAAACAAAATTTGACATTTTCAGTGGACTGATAAAGAATCGAGTTAGAAAATTAACATAATCTAAAACAAGGACGAATCTCCTTTCGTTCTTTTTTCTTTTTTTTTTTTTTCCTCCCTTAACTTTCTTTTCAAGGATTTGTTTCAATATTCTTTTTTTTTAAATATATTTAATTAAACTACACATAACATATATGCATTACAAACCTATAATATATTTTAGAACTTTTCCAATTGTACAAATTCTAGACAGCCAACATATATATACTCTTTACTTAACCCTTTGGCCATTCAAACTCCAAACGTCCCTTTGCCACGTCAACTTAACACGAAAAATGTTAAAGAATATTTTTTATGATAGTTTATTTTGTCTTTCACATCAACTTGACACGAAAAATGTTAAAGAATATTTTTTATAATAATTTAATTTATCTTTCAATTGAGTAATCGATGACAATATCCAATTTTTTTTTTTGAGTAATGAACATTATATCAATAATAATTTTCAGCTCCGAACGATTTTATGAACTAGGATCAAGTCTGTATATATTTCATATACTACATTAAAAAAAAAAAATGCATGCAGAAAAGGAAGAGATCAGAAACATTTTGAACTAGAATCCCAAAAAAAAAAAAAGGCAAAGAATTCTCATCTTATGCATATATGATTTCAAAAAAATTACAATGATATGAATAAGAAAGTTACATGAGAAAACAAAATTTTGTTTTTCTTCACTGACTATCATCAAATGAAATAATAAAAGGCAGGAATAAACAAACATTGTTCTGTAAAACTTTATTCCTGAAGAGAAAAAAAAAAGCTATCAAATAAACTTAATTAATTAATTGAACCCTTATTATCATCAAAAACAAATGAAAAGAGTTTACCTAAAGAATGAATGAATGAATGAATTTAATAATTAATATATAATCATATAAATAATATTATAATAATATGTATGCCTCCAAAAATTTAAAAACAGGAGAAAAAAAAAACACCTCTAAAATTCACGAAAATCATTCATGCCTTCAGCTGCTGCCGAATGTGTTGACGAAATTGCCCCTCTGATATTCGGCGAGAAAAGCAACGAATCAGCTGCGTAATTATAAAACTGCTGATGATTCGAGCACAAAAAATCTGCAGAATTCGGCGTAAACACTGGAATATTACTCGTCAAAAATGGATTCGGCGGCTCAAATATCGGCGGCGGAACAAAACAAGAATTCACCTGACCGTCGCCGATGTTTCCTCCGCTGCAGTTCTCATCCGTCGTTATCACCGACGTCGACTCGTCGTCGTTTCCGGCGATCTTACCGCTCTTAATATTGTTATTGCTGCTATTATTATTCTCCTCCTCCGACGATCCGCTGCCGTTCTCCGTCGAGCTATCGTTGCTCGATCGCGATAATCCGGTGAGTTTCTGCACCAGTGCCATGAAGTCTCGCGGGTGCGTGTGTATGATCTTCGGCGAATGCGTGTAGATGATCACTGGATGCCGGTGCGACGGCGGCGATGACGATGACGTCGCCGCCGCTGCCGACGCCGACGATGACGATTTCTTGATGAAATGTGAGTCTTTATTGATCTTCAATGGCGGAGGATTATTATTGTTATTATTATTATTGTTATTCTGATTGTTATTGTTATTGCATTGCTGTGCTGCTGTTGATGTTGGCCTCATTTTTTTATTTTAAAAAAAATAAAAAATAAAAACGGAGACACGAAAAGGGAAATTGAATGTTGTTTTGGTTTTGTTTTTATAGGCATCGGTAATAAAAGCAAAAATAAAATTTTTAAAAAAAATTAAAGGAAGGATAATGAAAATAATCTAATGCAAAACGAACTAAAAATAGAATTTAACTGCATGGGCGTATGAAACGACGCCACGTCACGATTTGGCGGACGGAACAGGCACGTGAGCAAAAGGAAAAAGAGAGTGCCAGTAGGGTGGGCCGTTGTAATGAGGTGCTGACGTGTTGAAATGTGAGTGGTTGTAGGGAGATCAGTTGGGAAGGCGAGCCCCCCCAGGTGTTGGTTTTAGCTGGTTTTATGGTTGGGTGGTGACGGCGCGTTTAGTGGGAAAGTATCTTATTTTCTTCTCTTTTTTTTTTTTCCCCCCATAACATACTATAACTCACGAAAGCTTGTAATTTTGGAGATGAAGATAATCGCCTAATAATAATAGTAATAGTTATAGAAATCGTTATTTATATATTTAGTAATCTTTTTATGCATTGGCAATAAATATCACACGACATCCAGTGGGATAAATAAATCATTTTTCAATTTGAATTTTTATAATTTGATGGATTTTAACGAATGAGATAAATTCATATTAGTTGTCGAATTTTTAAACACGGGATCCCGCACAATCATTATTTGAGCAAATTGACTACGGCATGGCCAACTTGGCAAAGTTTTAACATAAGCTGATTCCCAAATAGCACTCACAATTAAGAAAGTATAGACAAGGCAAATACCAAACAAAAACTAGAAGAACATTCTCTCATTTGGTAGCTCATTCTTCAAGAACTCATTTACGGCTAAAGAGAAATTCTAAGCCACTAAAAATTAAAAAGAACTCGAATATTTGAACAGCACATGTCGAAAAATCAACTTCTACATTGCACATACAAGAATTCGAATGAGGCAATGAAGTATCTAAGATTTACCAATAAACAATTTATTTTTTTGACAGCATACACAAATACAAATCAAATATGCTCAATATGTCTTCTTTCCTAGGAACCACATGCTTTTATTTTCAAGGATTGCCAAAATGGTAGCCAACCATTTTCATTGCGCCACCTCTTGGAGGACTCCAAAAATCATATTACCATAATGGCAACGGCCAACAGTAGAGAAATTTTTTGTATTATTTTCTGAATTCAACACAAAATAGTCCCCACCACAGAGAGCTATTTTCCAAATTCACCAAATCGAACTCTGACAATCCATCAGACTTTGGTTTATAAAGCCAAACTCATTGCTTAACCAAAGCTAAACAGAAAATAATACTTCCATTTGCTGAAGATTTTCCTCTAGTCTTCATATGTTTCCCTGTTTACTTGTCTACAAACAGCAAACAAGAATTTTGCTGTTTCATGTCACTGTCACATGATGAAATAATTAATTAAACAAAATTACCTCATTCGCTGCGTTCATTGAATAACCAAAGTAGCAAAATAAGCCTCTTGAATATTCCTCCTCCTTGTCAAGCCTTTCAGTTGTTTTCATACATACACCATCAATTAACTCTATCATTTTCCCTTCGGGGACTGAAAACATGTACTCCAAACTACAAATACAATGTTTCATCAACAAAAGAAATTGCAGCAGAACTTACTAATTGCTGCATATGGATTTTACATCCTCTGCAGAATGTGTAGATCATATCATGTGTGCCTTTGTAGAGAACTTGCTCAGGACTTTCTATGTAAAAATGCAATTAAAAACTTCCTTTGAACAAACAGAACCCTAATGAGAAAAAGAGAGAGTATGCACAATGTTTTTCCCTTTTTCCAGTATAACAGGAAATTAACCTTCACGACAATGTGAATGCCCTTCCAATACAGCAAGAGTTACATGGTCCCTCCACATTAAATGGCGGGGGAAAAAGATTCAAAACAAAAAACTTAATAAATCACCAACCTCTAACAGCTTCAAAATCGCAACCATATTGAGGGTCACCTAATCATAAGCCTTCTCCCAGTCATCAACCACTTCTGACAGCTCCGTTTCACTAAAAGTTGAAGCAGGCTGTCCTGCCACATTCACACTGCTTGCATTTGATTCACCCCCTTTATTGGATTGACTTCCTGACTGTCTTGCAGGTTCTTCAGTTCTAACAGATACAGGAGATGAATGAGATGATGTTTCAGAGTCCAGGACACTCCACCGGTTTATTGATGCCGCAATTGGAGCTTCTTTACATTTCCAGGCAGACGCCTGCACATCTCCAGAACCAGCAGAAGACTCTTCTTCACCCCATGAATCTTCTCTCCAAGCCATCTCTTGAACTACAGCCTTCTTCCAAGGATTTCCTCTCTGGGAAGAAAGGGCTCCCACTTCCTTGACAGTTCCATGTCCCCCCCATGCATTAGCAGTCGAAGATGCACCAACATTCTGAACCACAACAGCTCCATAATAAACTGATCCATGATCCAATCTCCTTGTAGCAGTTGCTGCTCGTGCAGGATCACTAAATACAGCCAATGCATTCTTGTCATTCAACCAAACCAGTTCACATTCCCCTCCAAATCTCAATACCAGAGCACTTATATCTGACTCCCTAGGCAAATCTAGAAAGGAAACGACAAGCCTGGGATCCATGTCTACTAGTGGATCAAACACTGGCGCATGAGGAGCGTTTACAGTGCTGGCACCCTTAACCCCAATCACCCGAGGCGGAGGCTTGGACTTGGGTGTGACATGAACCACAATAAAACGCTTGGGCTCCCACCCAGCAGGATTGACAGCTAGCTTCCATCTCTCAGCTATTAGCCTTACTGCATCTCTCTTATCCTTCAGCATTGGACAGAAAACATGAACCTTAAGAGCATTTGTAGACCCTCTGTTCTTGCCAAGCACCAAGAATTTGCATCTTTCCTCCACAGAGAGCACCCACTTTGGATCACGCCTATAAAGATCAGCAAGCAACTCAGATGCGGCACTTTCTCCAAAATGAAGTGCATCCAAATTTGGGGTAGTGATTTCAAAAGCATCTGCAAGAACCCGTTTACGCTCCAGCTTAGCACATTCATCATCGCACATAAGCTTCCTCTGCCCTAGGGGAATTTTCTTGCCTGTCAATTCCACTGGTTGAAGTGCTGCTGGCAACTTCTGAACAATTGAGGCTTCATAAACAGTATCATAACTATAACCAGAACTGCTCCCTCCAGCATCACAGGGAACACTTGCTGTAATCCGGCCACAAGAACAAGTGATTGTGACAGGGAATTCACATCTTACATCAGGACAAAGAGCAGATGGATGGCATAGTGCAGCACATGTATGCCGGCAATCCCTCCTTGGCGCACCACACACCTGCCCACAAGAAGCCTTCGAGCCTGGTTCAGAATTGCAGGCAGTATCACAAGGTGGCGGGTGACAAGTTCTGCCACATGCATGCATACCACATTGCCTCATCTTGCCACAGAGCTTGTTACATCTAATATCCCTTGAGCCACAAGGTACATTCCTTAGAACCACATGCCCCCCAATGCACTCCTTTGCTATAGGCACAGAACAAGGTGGGCAGTCCCCAAAATGGCAACTGTGAGACGCTGAATGGCCACAGGGCTGAGGAACGGAGCATGGGAGCTGACATGAAGGAGGAGGTGTACCACAAGGCAATGGAGGTGGGAATGAAGTTCTCCCACATGCACATGTCAGATCAGTAAAGATTGTTTCAAGGCAAGGAGGACAATGGCCACTGTGACACAGTGATTCACAGGAATGCTGGCCACACCTCAGCTTCTTTCCACAAGCCATTTGACAAAAGTGTGGATCCCAATCTCCAGAGAGAAGGTTGTTAGAGCTAGAGAGAGGGCAGCACCGCTCACTACACCGGTGTCTCCCACAATTCTTCTTTCGTCCGCAAGCTTTCTCACAGGTGAAATTCTCACCCCCTGTAGTTCTGTAGCATTCTACAGTTCGGGAAGTCGATCCACAACGACACTTTTGGGTGACTTCAGCCAAACAAGGAGGACAATTCCCAGCATGGCACAACTCATCACAATAGTGCAGCCCACAAGCAAGTGGTTTGCCACATTTCTCTGAACAGGCTGGAATTGGGTCCAAACAACTCTTCCTTTGCTCCTGCAAGCTCATCTTTCCACAAAAGCAAGACTTGATCTTGCTTGGCAACAATTCACAATCTCCACAAGGACCAGCATGGCAAATTTCTCCACAGCTATGATGACCACAACTAAGCTTTTTTCCACAAGTTGAACTACATGAAAAAACTCCAGCTTCTGCTTTCACCTCCCCCTTTACAGCCATGTCTCCACAAAGTACAACCTCCACCTTTTTCTTGCAGAAACATGAGGCACTGACAAGAACCTGACAAGGACCACAAGGACCCACATGGCATATCTTCTCGCATTTGTGACGCCAACATTCAAGATGCTTATTGCACTGCTGACCACATGTTAGCACAGACTTCCGATCAGAACATCTAGTTGTAATCATTTTCTTTCCACACGGACACAGACGTGGTGGAGCAAATGCCTTACAAGGAGGACATGGACCAGGATGGCACTGCAAGACACATTTGTGAGGACAAAGATCCTCCTCACTCCCATCGGCACTGGAAATCTTACTCTCAAGTGGCTTCCCACAGGGTTCTCCACATGAATGCGGAGTCAAATAAAAATCAGAAGTTGGGTCTGTCCTCTTCCCACAGAAACAAACATATCGAATCTCCTTTGATGATGTGAGCTGCACTGATTGACAACCCGGGCAGCGCCAGTTAAAACCTTGACTCCTCTCTGCTGACAAATCGGCAGATGTGGGTGCACGTGCCCATTTCTTGATGCAACTCAGATGAAAAATCGAGAAACAACTCGAACAAGACCATATTGGTGCAGACCTTCTAACCATATCGTAACAGATCATACACTCCACTTTACTCTTCATCAGCTTGTCTTGAATCTCTTGCACAAGCTGCGGCATATCCGGGTCCTTCGGCACCTTCTTACCCTGATTCTCACCCCTTGCCCTCCCCCCGTGATGATTTGTGAGTTGCCCATTTTGACCCCTGGGGGCAATGTTTCTGCTATGTTGATTATCTCCCGGAGTGGGCATATTTCTACTATTTTCAACCACACCATCCATCGTACTCAGATTGATGCTCTGAGGTGGTGGATTCACAACTGTAGCTGGGGGTCCTCTTGGGACCCATGCCTGGCGAACGCTTCGTCTGGGATTTCTATTCCTATCCCTTCTGTCAGAGCTCATACTTCTGGATTCAGTAACAACAAAACTCTTATCCGTATCCACAAATGCTAACCAAACTGAACTACACTATCCAATTGCAATTGAATCAAACCCCGAGCTCTTAACTCCTCAGACACTACAACAAAGGATAAGATGAAAAAACAAAATTATATTGAAGTCGATTAACCAATGAACAAGACACTAACACTCAGTTTTTTGCTAGCCTCACCGCATCAAATTAGAACTTCAAAAATTAGATGATTATACGAATTTGATCTTCAAATAAAGGAAAATGCGTCATAGTTTTCAAATTAAAATCAGCAAAAAGAAATTAAAAAAATCAAAGGCCGAAAAAAATTGCAATCCCTAAATATATTCGCAGCCACATATTTAAAAAATAAATTGAAAAAATGAAAATGAAAGCTACAACAAAATATAACGAGAAAATACCTGATCAATCCAAAGAAGATTTCAGAAACGATTAGACGCGGATGGTCTCTGCTTTCTCGATGACACTATACTGGTGCGGTTTTATTAGTTACTTATAGAGGCTGCCTCTGGGTGGAGACAGATCTTTTGCTTGGGCCTTTTCGGGGGTTTGGGGCTTCTTGCTCATAGTTTTCCTCTGGATTTATATAGTTATTTAGAGGTTGCTGAAAACAAAGTAGAATTAATCTGGACCGTCGATTTGCGTCTGTTGCTAAACCGCCCTCGGGTGAAATATATAGATAATAGTAGTTTATGGATTACGTGCTGTGCAAGCCGGTGGGACCCGCTTCAAGCCGAATATTCTACTTGTCGCATGCAGGAGCGTAGTGCGGATGATAATAAGAATGTCCTGGAGTCAAAATGTGGAAGAATGAAAAATGAGAATGGCATTAAAATGTTAATAAATTGTTTATTTTAATTATAAAAATTAGAATTAGAATGATTGGTATTTTTATTAATGTGTTTATCTTATCTAACAATTAAAATAAATTGTTTTAAGTAGGGTCGGCTCTTGGGTATTTGTTTTAAGCGGGGTCGGCTCTTAGGTGAATTTTTCTTTTTGTGCCCTCTTTTTATTTTACAATTTTGATACTTAAATAAACATAAAAAAAAAAACTCAAAAATTCATTTCATCTTTAATTCTTGAATTTTATCAGTAATAAAAAAGATTTTAAAATTTTCAAAAAAGCCTAAAAAAAAGTCAAGAAAATATCTTTTTTACTTTCATTAAAATTATTACAAAATAAACAAATAAACAAATAAGAATAACATTATTTTTTAATAGAATATTTAGAATGGCTGTACATAAAAAGTTGAGATGATAAATTTGTTATCAGATGATAGATATGAACTTTGTATTTTAATAAATTAATTTTTTTTCTTTTTTTTAATGAACCAATGAATGTAATAATTTTGTTTGTAAAGAAAGAAGCAAGAAATTTTTTTATCTACTTATTTTTTATCATAAAATAAGGTTTTAATATAAATTAAAAGGAATATTAAAAGTTAAATATTTCAATGTTAAATAATCAATTTTTTTAGGAAATTGAAAAGGTAAAGAATTTATTTTTTTTTTCTTGGAAAGACCAATAATGAATGAATTAATGGTTAAATAATATTATTAATTATATCTCTTTAACATTAAGGTTACCAAATATTAATTTTCCATTAAAAATTAATTCTTAATTGTAGTATAGTTGTTAATTATAAAGTTGTCTAATAGGTTTTTTTACAATACATAATTTTAAAAAAGATCTTATTAATTAAAGAATTATTAATAAAATACCCTGAAAAAAAATAAAGCCTTCAAAAAATATAAGACCTTAGGCGACTGCATTGTTTGCCTATACTTAAAACCACCTCGAATTTTAAATTATTATAATATCTTTAATTAATTACTGTCATTTTTATTATTTTTATTATAATAATTATGATGATAATGATAATGATGATGATGATGATGATGATTGTTATTATTATTATTATTATTATTAACAACAATTACAAAAATAATAGTAACCTTGAAAACAAAAAAAGATAATTTTATGTGGATAAAAAATTAATTGTTAACTAAATGAGATTAAACAAAATATGAAATCATTCAAAAAAAATTAAAATATCAAATAATTAATTAAATAATCCCTTAAGTTAGGGCCGCTGTATTTTATAACTGCAGTCAAATGAGATGAATAATAATCACATATTAATTATTATTTATTTCATTTTACTATAATTGTAAGGTACAGCGGCAGTGGATGCGTGGTGCTCACTCAACCGCCGTACGAGTCAATGATTGTGATTGGAGCCCAGCTTAAGGAAGAAGCACGTGGGCTTTCGACACTTCAAAGCAATGGAACACGTTTATCATTATTATTATTGAATTATAGCTGACAAGTCAAAGCATGAAAACTTTGAACCAAGAATTTAATAAAAAAAAAAGTTTTGCATGAAATAGATTAACATAATTGCATAAAATTGCCCAATCTTGCTTCAAGCATTTTTATTTCACCCTGCATATTCATTAAAAAAATAAATAAATCAGCATCGCTTCAATGTCGTTGGTGGATTTTCCAAGACGGCCCATAAGATCGCAGGTACCGTTCCGAGTCCCTTTTCGAGGCAGAGTCTAAGGCCCATCATACCTAAAAATTATGGATGTCATTAACACATATTTCTAAGGTCCTATTTATTGTAAAGGCACTGTAATTTTTAAATTATAATTATTGTAAAAAAATTATAATTATAAAATAAAAATTAATAATATATAATAAATTAATTTCAACAAAAATAATAAAAACATTATGATTTATTTTACGTGGAAGTGGTGGATCAAATTAGTATAATTTTTAAGACGTAATAGTTAGTGTTTATCAAATATTTTAATGTTATAATTTATCAAATCAATAGTTTAATGCCTTAATGGAATGAAAAACAAGTACCAAACTAAAAAAATTATTCTTTTTAAATTAAAACTACACTAAATCTTATGGAAGAAAAATTTATAATATATTCAGTATTTAGTAAACAATAATTGCCGCAACTTAGAAGTTAAGTTAATACGATCCCATGCTTATATGATAAAAACCTATAACATCTTTATTATTTTTGTTAAAATTAGTATTTAAAAGTCATATATATTAGACACTATCAATATTAATATTTTTTTAAAAAAGTCATCAGTGTATATAAAGATGAGTTCCCCTATACGTTTACTTGAATCTGAGATCAGAAGACAAGACAAACCCGTGTGAAAGCCTAAACGCATCAAGCCTTTCACAGGTTTTTGCCATCCCACAAAAGGAACTTACGTGTTCCTTGATTTTCAGAACTAGACAAAGCAATTCAATTCAATTTCTCTTCATTGTCTACCAAAACTTAGCTTCTTGTTTCCTATTCCTGCTATTGTACACTGGAGAGAGGAAGAAGAAGAAGAAGAAGAAGAAGAAGAAGAAGAAGAAGGAAGAATCTCTCTTATGGGGAGAATGAAGGCATGCAAAAGGTGAGACAAGGGGACGACTGTTCGAGAGTTTGGCCAAAAAAAGAGCGGGAAAAGAGATATTGATGTCATGAATTCGAGCACATGAGATGAGCTACACGTCATTGTTTTCTTAAGTGCTCTCTAAGACTATACGAGCATATTCTTTTAGAAAAATTAAGAAAAGCATATATGCGCACTGAGCTTGTGGCGATCGAGATTTATTTGTCTTGTCATTTTTGGCACGCAACTTTATCCAAGTTACAATGAGTCGATGACTAAGACATTAAGACTGCAAAATTATTCCCTTGTCGAATTGGTCCCTGCCCATGGCCGTTGCCATTGCCATTGTCATTGTTATGTGAATGTGCCGATTTGGCGTCATTGTCTCTAGCTTTGGCTGCATATATTACAATCAATTTCGTATGTTCACACCTCCAAAGAGCTTATTAGGTTTCAATTACAAGAACTAATTTAGAAGATTGCAATCTTATGGTGGTTGTTGAGAAATCATGTATTCGATATATGTATATGTGTGTGTATAGTTCTAAGAATATTCTCTTATGTTTGATAAGAATTACTTCTTGACATCATAAGAACACATTTTAGTGGTGTAATTACTAAAATAAAAACTCTATAAGATGCATCAAATCATACATATACAGTAGAATGAAATTATTTATGTTTCGTTTTAATTTATTGAAGTTTTACTATATATAAACTAAACAAAGACAACTAGTACTCCTTAGTGTAATGGATTGTTGACGCCTCCTTACCTCATTAATGTGGTCATGATTGTGGATTTAAGAATATATCTCTCTATTTTTCATTTGAGCATACTTTTGGATTGAATTTTAGATTGATATTTGATTACATGAAAACAGTTCTTATATATATCTAATTCGAAAAAAAAAAAAAGGAAAAAGAGAAAGACAACTGATCCTACTACTTCTCTCTATAGCTATAATTGCTTCTGTTGACGATGTTCTGTTACTTGCATTCTTACGTATTCCACTAAAAAAACTATCGAGACACGTAGCAAATTGAAGTTAGTGCACGCCCTGCGCGGTCCATTTAGCCAAAAAAATATGCTCTCTTATTAACAGTCGCCATTCAAATATAGTGATAGATGCTTTTATCAGATTTTTTTGGTTCTGATATATCTCATTTCGTAATTAGAAATTCTTAGACCTCGAAAGCAAACATACTTATTCTCAAGTACCCAAATCCGATACTATTGTGCACGGCAACATCATGGACAGGTGACCTTTCCCGTGCATGAAATGAAATATTTTGCATGATTAATTAATAAAAGATCTTTCCACAAAAGGACTATGGGCTTGAACTTTGAATGATCAAATATTCTTTCTTATTGTGCAGACAATATATTTTGCCACTTTTCTGTTTCTAGCAAATTTAGGGATGGCAAGGGGTGGGGTCGGGATGAGAATGTCTATTTTATTTTTTATCTTATTAAAAAATTTTATCTCTATTTTCCACTCTATTCTCTAATAAATTTATGGGGGTGGGGACGAGAAATCTCCGTGTGGAGAATGCTTTTTCCCACCCTCATTCCATTCCCCATTTACTTATTTTATAATAAATATAGATACATAATTTTAATAAATTAAAAATTATGGATTTCAATAAAATCATCACCATATTATAAAATATTTAAATTATTTAAAAAATCTTCAAAAGTTCGAAACGATATCTTGAAATGTTATTAAAACTAAAAAATATTTAAAGAGAACAGCACCTTAAGAGAGAAAAGAAAACATAATAATGTTTTAAGGTAGAATAATAATTATATTATAGAGTTTTATTTTAGTTATAGCATATTTATATTATGTAAAATTTTTTTAAAAAAGTTATTAACCAACAATATAATTGATAAAATAAAATTATTAAATAAAAATTAAAAAATATTTATATATAATGGGGATTGGGATGGGGCCCCATGGAATCCCAAACCCATTGAGGATTTTGCCATCCCTAAGTAAGTTAGTTGGGTGTTAGTATTTCAGTATCCAAGTAGTTTACAATCAGACAAAGACAGCCTTCAAACTCAAATTGAGAAAAGAAATTAAACCCTCACAACGCATTGTGAGGGTTCGAATCCATGACTTCATAATAATAAAGTGAGGTTCTAATCATTAGACTAAAGTCTAATGGCTCGAAAATATACAGTTGAGTTGAATAAAATTCAATTAATTTTTTATTTTTTTACAATTAAAATAAATTTATTGTTTGAAATTATTTTGCTTAATTTTATTTACTTTAACATCTTATTTATGTCTGTAATGAATCACGTTGAAGTACGTCGCTGTACAATTCTAATTCTAATTCAAATCCAAAATTTCATAAAAATCCGAACATTTCGTGAAAAAGGAGCACCTTGCCTTTTTAATTAGCGTATCTCATCAGCAGGACCAGAACAATGACAAATATTTTCATAGAGATTTTTTTTTCTTGTTTTCTTTTATTTTTGTAAATTTTTCCAAGTTGAAAAATCCAATGCACCACCAGTACACCACATGAAGTCAGTGATGACCCCACATTTTGGACAGAGACATCGAACGAATAAATTTTTTTTTTTTTAATTTTAAGATGCATCGGAAGCAGGTCAGAAAGTGGCCCCCACGTATTTCTTTTTGTCTTTGGTATAATCAAGCGAGCTCTAGCCCGTCTGATGCAATCAAGGCGTTCTTCAATTTTGGGTCAATGTCAACGAATCAGTTAATCGAATTCAAGTAATTGGTAAAGCCGATAAATATCGTCGTAACTGCCCATCTTGGGTATTAAATATTAAAATAATAATATAATCATAAATTTTTATATAAATTTATTTTATATAAATTAATATAACATGATTTAATTGGTTAAATTTAATATTATTTAGTCTACATGATTTATTTTTATTATTTTAATTAATAAATTAATACTAAATTAATTTATATAAATTTAATTTATACAAAAATTTATGATTGTATCATTACTCTAAATATTAACCGTCAGCCAAAAATAAAAGTAAAACCATGAGTCCAGCTGGTTACGGAAAGTATTTCTATAACCTATTTAATGATGAGATTGATAATTGTGTTTTTATCAACAAAAAAAAAATTTAAGATTAATTTAGTAATCTTATAATTATATTATTGAAATAATTAATTATGAAGATAATTAATTAAATATTTAATAAAATTTATTTTAAAAAAATTTTTAAATTTTAAAAGTAATTATTTATTTTTAATTATATAATTCTTAAATTATTGTGAGAATGTAAATAATTAAAATGTATATAATGTTAAATAAAATTTATTTATATATTTATAAATAT
This sequence comes from Murraya paniculata, assembly GCA_030449075.1. Taxonomy (NCBI): domain Eukaryota; kingdom Viridiplantae; phylum Streptophyta; class Magnoliopsida; order Sapindales; family Rutaceae; genus Murraya; species Murraya paniculata. The sequence goes on along the minus strand of JAEVFN010000012.1, from coordinate 2,683,726 downwards.
GTATATATATGTATAATATTTTTTATTAAAAATTTAATGATTAATAATTAAAACAAATTTTATTTTATTAATTTTATTTTTATTTTATTACCTACTACTACTATTACTAATAATAATAATAATAATAATAATAATAATAATAATAATAATAATAATAATAATAATTTTATATTTTTAAAAATTATTTTTAAACCTCTAAAAATAATTTAAAACGGATCCTTAGATCAGACAACTGGCAAATGACAGAAATACTTGGCTTATTAAAACTATTTAGGAAAAGTATTATCGCTTTTTAATAATAAAAATCTAGAATCATACGGACAATTAAACCGGTCTTGTTTTTAACTAAATTTTTTAGGCAATTCCTAAGAGCTGACTTTTGAAGACTGGTTCGTTCTTGTCTTAGTCTTCTCTCTCTCAGTCTAAATTGGAAAGGCCGAGGCCAAGGCCAAGGCCAAAGCCAAAGCCACTATACTCGTCAAACTTCCCATTTTTACCGTTTAAACTTCTGTTCAAGTACCTGAAGCCTTCTCGTTTACGTCTCAAATTAACAATATCCCATCTTTCTTTTTCCTTGCTTGAAGCCATGGACGTGAAACTCTAGTGGGTGGTTGTTGTTGTTTTTGTTGTTGAATCAAAAGTCAAATACTCAAATGGGTAGAAGTAGAAGAAAGAAGAGAGCTGGTTCTTTTGCTTTGAATGTAGAACAAGTTGTAGAGTTTTTGAAAAATTTATTGGAAGAGAAGCCCCTGCTTCCTTTTGTGATCCCTTTGGTCTTGTTGCTTTGGGTCTTTGAGAGATGGCTCTTCTCTTTCTCCAATTGGGTTCCTCTTGCCATCGCCGTTTGGGCCACTGTTCAGGCTAGTCACTCTTTCTCTTTTGCTGCATACTTATTGTGTAGTTGGTTACTGGCTATCAGCAATTTTTTTTTTAAGTTGTTGACTTGATATTGTATTTTTTGAATCTAATTTGTATGTGTTACTTTTCTGTTTTTGGCCCTTGTTTTTGGTAATTTTGATTAGGGCTTTATTAATATGGAATGTATTGTTAGTTGAGTATTTTAACTTTTTCCCCCTCCTCATGCTATTTTTAGAATTGTGCCAACTTTTCTTTTATCCATTGTCTTGAATGTTTTGTTGATTTATTTATTCTTTTTCCACCATTTTTGTTTATGAATGAATTAAATTGGTAGAAAACCATACTTAAACTCTGCCGAAGAAAATACGCTTGGTTCGTCATTTTGAAAACAAGAAGTTGAATGATCTGCTAGCTTGGTGGTGTTCATTGTAAAATTTTCAGATGGCTAATCCTCTGGCAAGTTACATAATTTACTTGACTGTTGAAAATAGCGAATGCGTTCTTTTCGTTTGTACCCAATGTCAATCTGCAAGTGAACTGCTTGTCAATTCATTTTTGTATAGCTATCTGGAATTTTTTATGCTAACTTTCATACACTTGGGTGCAAGTGATACTGTTGGCAGCTTAGTTTATTTTATACCTCCATAATACACATCTCTTGTAGTGATTGACATTTATGATCCGTTGGAAAGTTATCATTCAAGGGAGCAGCAGTAAGTAGCATGATGAGATCTTACAAAATGAAAATTCAATGAATACTCGTGTTTATATTACCGCTAAAGGTTCAGTAATTCCTTGCCTTTTGGGAATTTAAGGTAGGAGACAAGGAATACAAATGAGACTTTTTTTTTTGGGGGGGGGGGGGGGGGTTGAGGTAATTGGTCTTCTTTCTAGTTGATTGAGGTTCACTGCAAATTATTGCTCTGAACCTACTGAAAGATATTGTCCTTCTATTATATTTGCTTCTTTTTTGTTTGCATGTTTTTCTATTACACTTTCTCCTCTTTTGCTTTTTCCTTTTGGACTTGGCTCAGTCACCCAAGCATCCAAGGTCCTTGCTTCTGTGTTGTGGTTCACTTGCTTGCTTTGTTTTTGTTCTTATCAATTCAAATTATTTCCAGCAGGGATATCAATTTACTGATAGTAACATGAACTCACTCTTATTCCTACAGTACGGGGATTATCAACGTCGATTACATGTGGAAGAGTTGAATAAGAAATGGAATCAAGTCATATTGAAAACCTCAGTATCTTTTCTCACTCTTTCTTTCCTTTTTGATAATGCGCAATTCTAGATTCATTATGCGTTTTCATTTTTAATGAAAAATATCTTTTGGAATTCTTTATACAGCCAATAACCCCACTGGAGCACTGTGAGTGGTTGAATAAACTGTTGATGGAAGTTTGGCCTGGCTACATTAGCCCAAAGCTTTCAAAAATGTTTTCACAAATAGTAGAGGTGAGAATATAGTGGTTGACAGTTGGTTGTTACTGAACTTATAATTTGATATTGAAGAGGTACCTCCACCTTTTGCTCAAGGTCTTTCTTCTTGCCTGTGTTTTTATGTTTTTGGTGACACTGATGGTCATAGGCTGATTCTTTTCTATTTGGTTAACATATTCAGTTGGCAATTTTCTCTAATTTACAAATGCTGAATTGACTTTCTAGCATTTATCAGAGCTTTCAAATTTCTTGCAGTTCAGTTTTGGCCTGCCAACCAGATCATGTTTAGGATATATTTGAGTTCAATCTGATTTATTGACATGTCAATGTTAGTTACAGGTGTATCGGATCCATTTGGTTTTTATTTCTTTGATAACTTTGGATCCATTGCCATGTTCTAGAATTATGTAGACCACGCCTATTAACTCTCATATGTATTGTGTGTCTAAATGTTGATTTATGTGTTTGAATTTTTATTGGCTCTGTTGGTTAACGAAATTAATTACCCTCCCAAGGCACTGAGCCCCACTTTTTGTTGGGTTTCTTTGATTTTTATAACTGGATTACAGTTGCTTTCTTCCTTTTTAGAAGATATCTAAAGAGATGGATCTGGAATATGATTGACCAATTGTCAGAATTCCTTAAGCTGAAAAAGTAAAAGAGAAGTGTCAGTATTCATTTTGTGACTACTTGGAAGGGAATTGAGAACACTTCTATTTGTTGCTCCATATCAATTTGTCTTTTCTGGATCATGTTTACATGAAATGTTTGATCATGAACGAAGTTGGGATCCTTACCATCTCCGATATTTTCATCCATTTTTCTATGTTTTTGTATGAAATTTTCATGTAGTCAAACACTTCATACGAAAACACAAAATCATTTTACATTTTATTTTTTCTTATTAAATTCTTTTAACAAAATCCTCTTTTCTGCAGAAACGGCTAAAGCATCGAAAACCAAGGCTTATAGTAAGTGATCTCCTATTACATTTATCTATCTGAATTATTGGCTTGACAGTAATTAAGCTTGACAATATATTAACTTTTCACAATAAACTTTGTGTAGCACCTTCAGGTTGTCTCTTACTTTAGCCATATGGGTGAACCTTCTGTAACTGTCTGTTAAGCATTTGACATGCGAGGACATAAGTGTTATGTCCTCAAGTGTCCAACACTTGGAGCTTTTGAGCTGATGCTGACAGCATGATATGTGTTTAGTGAGTAAAAAATAATGTTTTATGCAGGAAAAAATAGAACTGCAGGAGTTTTCACTTGGTTCCACCTCGCCTTGCTTGGGTCTACATGGAACTCGCTGGTCATCTTCAGGTGATCAGGTTTGATTTCTGGTTTTACTTTTGAAATTCAGAAGAAATTGAGTTGATTCATTTTGTAGGATTATGTCCAATTTATGTTATCTTTCTGGATATTATTTGGTTATTTTGGAATGAGATTGATATGACTAAGCGAGAGGAACCCCTTTTTTCTTATTAAATGTCAGTGAGCTAGATATAATGCTAATTTTGAGATCTATTCATCAGTTTGCATTCTTTGGTTTCCTTTTTCACATGATTTATGCTTCTTAAAGCTACTGTTGTTGCTAACCCAGGAACCGAACAGCATGGATAATATCTTTCCCAAATATTTAGGAAGGTGACATGATAAGATACAGACCAGTGAATTGTCTGCTTGGTTTACCAGCTTTCCCTTCTATTATTTAGGATATTTTAAGAATAGATGGATTTTATCTGTTACCTTGAATCCATGAGAAAATAAAAAAATGAAACCGAAGGGAAGTCTTTCATTGAGTAGTTTTTGGGCCCCAGGGGTAGGTGGTTTGTCCTGGGCTTACAAGGTGGATAGGCCACTGCCAAATAGGCTGGTCTTCTGATTAAACCACAGGTAATATTTTTAAGTGGATACCAACTGCCTGGAAAGTTTTGTAACATCAGATAATGCTCAAGCATCCCTGTCTCACATTATCAGGTGCCCGCTGCAGCTTGGATAAGAATGATGTTGCATAGTCAAATTGTGCATGTCATATAGTTTGATACTTACTGATTATTAATATTTGCTACTGCTTTGTTTTTTTCCCCTTCCTTCTTTTTGGCCTGATAGATTACTTCTTGAATTCCACGCTGTAAACTTTATCTGAGCTTTTAACAAGGCATTACGTGTGCATATTGGCAGCGGATTATGCAATTGGGTTTTGACTGGGACACTAATGACATAAGCATCTTGTTGCTTGCAAAGTTGGCCAAGCCTTTACTTGGAACTGCCAAAATTGTCATCAACAGCCTCCATATTAAGGGTGATGTATGTTAAGCCTATATTTTTTGCGGCTATTCTTTTGCTTCTTTTGTTTTATTTATTTATTTATCTTTTTACCTTTTTAAAAAGGAAAGCTATAATGAATTTGATATTCTAATCCATTTTATGGTTTTCTTGCAAGAACTGGACATCATGGAATGAATTTTTTTTGCTTTACATTGTACAAGAGATTATGTATTCATTCTATTGTCATTTCCACAAGTTCTTCAAAAAGAAAAAATTGGTTTCAGTTCTAGGAAGGAAATCTGGACAAGCAGCAAAGCAGTCCAACATATAAAACCTCATTTCAATGTGCCCTCCATCTGAATATGAGCTTTTATTGAATGAAATAGCATTTTCTTTTATTTGATTTACAGTGATCATGCTTCTATTTTTCATAGAGGATACACCTTGTAGACACTGGAGCCCAAAACTTGATGCATGTTATTATGTTTCTTTCATTGTATCTGTCATGTTGGTAGTTTGTCCATTCGGAAAAAGTCATCATGGTTTAATTCTTGATATTTGCTGTTTCTGAATTTTAGATATGTTGTGATTTTGATTATTGTTGAATATAGCTTATTTAATTCCTTCATTTCTTACAGCTTCTAGTGATGCCAATTTTGGAAGGGAAAGCAGTTTTATACTCATTTGTATCAGTTCCAGATGTGAGAATAGGAGTGGCTTTTGGAAGTGGTGGAAGCCAATCTTTACCTGCCACGGAGCTGCCAGGCGTTTCAAATTGGCTGGTGTGTTTGCTAAATGGTTTCACTTTTGTTCTGCATTTTAATTTAATTTTCTTATTTGACCTCCATTTTAAACAGCTAAACAGTTTAGTTTGCTATATACCTGGAATGATGGTGCTGGTATGCTGCCTTTTTCTATACAGAAAACTTGTTTTAGATATGGTTCCTCAAAAGCTCGCAATTATATAATAATTGAAGCGCGTTAACATGATACTTGGTGTAACTATATGATATCTCAAATTTCAGGAAATTAGGCTGGCTATTCAATACACATCTGCATGTAGCATGCTTAATACTGTTTATAATTAGTCAATCACATTAATTAGCATCCTAATCTTCTATGTGATTGAAGATTTTTAATAAGTTTCTATTTTATTTACTCAAGTTTATATTGCACTAGCAATCACAGTGCCTTGAAATACTATATTGCAACCATAATAGGTTGTTACATTTCTATATATTTTGAGTGTCAGAGAGAGAGAGAGAGAGAGAGAGAGAGAGAGAAGAGATGTATGATGCAGCAATTTCTCTAAACTTTACTTCAAATTCATTATTCATGTCATGCAGCATTAGTTTTGACCATTCCCTTGTCCAAGTTGTACTAATTAAAGAAACAAGAAGATGAAGTTTCTTGTTCCATTTTCTTTAAAAATCTTCATTTATTGGCTCTAACTGTGTCGTTAGTTTTGAGCAATAGTCCTCTCTTTCTCTCTCTTTCCCCAAGGATATCTCTATATATTGACTCCCGTCGACCGCGCCAGTGTTGCAAGATTAGATAGAAAGCCTTATTGTGCTTTGGATGAATTAATGGACTAGGTAAGCCGAATGAGAATCATCCCATGTCCAATACTCATCTGTAAGTCCTAACCAGAGCCAGTTTTGCCATGAACCCCAAGGCTTCTCAGAGGATGTAGTTTAAAATTTTATTTACCGAGTTTGGAGCAGTATTTTCCTTTATTGTTCATTCCATATTTAGCATATGCAGTCCAATGCAAGGATTTGCAATAGTGGCATATTAAGCTACAATTATTTGGAAAATGCTGATTTTTGGTGATCCTTTAATTTGTTTTTTCATTTGCCTCATGCAGGCTAAACTTTTCAATGAGACCTTAGTTAAGACATTGGTCGAACCTCGCCGCCGTTGTTACTCTTTGCCGGCATTGGATTTGAGGAAAAAGGCTGTTGGTGGTATTGTTTATGTGAAAGTCATTTCTGCGAGTAAACTTTCCAGAAGTAGTTTGAGAGGAAGTCCATCAAGAAGGCAACAAAATTCCTCTTCGGATAGCAGTTTAGGAGAGCATTATGAGGATAAAGATCTGAAAACTTTTGTGGAGATTGAACTTGAGGAGTTAACCAGGAGAACAGATGCTAGACCAGGCTCAGATCCTAGATGGGATTCAACGTTTAATATGGTCTTACATGCAGAAACTGGAACTGTTCGATTCAATCTTTATGAGTGTATTCCCAACCATGTCAAGTATGATTATCTGACAAGTTGCGAAGTCAAGGTATGATGTTATGTATTACTTTAGGTGGTTTCTTAGTGTCAATGGGAATGCACCGCAGCATCTTCTGAACAAAAGCCAAAAATTAGATCATGAGCTCTTCTCGCTAAATTTATGTTTGGTGTTTGTTTTGCTATATGATATGTTTAATGTCAATTCTAGACTAAGATTTCTTATAACCTGTAATTGTTTTCTAAGCTTGTCTTCATTTTTGGTCATCACTTAACAAAATTCCTAAAATAAAATAAATTATTGGAAAGTAGCTACAAGACCATTTTGTAAATTAAGAATGCACAATTTCTGTGTTCAATTGTTCCAGCTTTCAAATAATTCTATGCATATTGCAAACCAGGTAATTTATCATTATATGGTATCAACTAAGTTAATCTTTCGTTTTTGGCCTCATGTGCAGATGAAGTATGTTGCAGACGATTCAACAACATTTTGGGCAATAGGACCTGACTCTGGCATAATAGCCAGGCATGCTGAGTTCTGCGGAAATGAAGTTGAAATGACAGTTCCTTTTGAGGGGGTCAATTCTGGGGAGGTATAAATTACATGTTTTCTTAGCAAGTTATAATTGGCACTAAGATTCCAACCATAACAGATTAGCAGTCATCTTGGTGAAAAAATGAGCTAAGATCATGCCGTCCAGTGAATCTATTGTGTTATTTTGCCAATTACCAGATTAGTAGCAGACTAATTGAATGGTTTTATGCAATTACTTGACTTGTTTTCTGTCACAATCTGAAATACCGATGTTCTCTCCTATAAAAAAGTATGTTTGTGTGTCCCACCTACTTTTTGGACCCAAGGATTGCTTTTAGGACTTTAAATATTAAAAAACAACAAATTCCATAAATTTTTGTTTTAGTTGTCATTAAATTAATGATGCATGGCTCATTCAGTTGGCAGCATGCAAATATATGCCTTGGTGTAACTTAAATTTTTCTTGTTCATGTGCATTTTGCAGTTGACAGTGAGGCTTGTGCTGAAGGAGTGGCAATTTTCTGATGGTTCTCATAGCTTGAATAACTTCCATTCCGGCTCTCAACAATCGCTTAATGGGTCATCAAATTTTATTTCAAGGACTGGAAGAAAGATTAATGTAACTGTTGTGGAAGGAAAAGATCTTATGCCAAAAGACAAATCTGGAAAGTGTGATCCATATGTTAAACTGCAATATGGCAAGGTAAGGTTTTCTTCTTCACCCATGAGACTATAGTCCGGTCTGATGCTAAGGTTACAAATTTTGCTAAGTCATTTGTGATTCATTCTATATGTGTAATAATTATGACAAGTCATGCTTATGATGTGAACCTTCTTTCAGATTGTCCAAAGAACAAGGACTGCACATTCACCTAATCATGTCTGGAATCAGAAGTTTGAACTTGACGAGATAGGAGGTGGTGAATACCTTATGGTAAAATGCTACAATGAAGAAATATTTGGAGATGAAAACATGGGTAGTGCACGAGTAAATTTGGAAGGGCTTGTAGAAGGGTCAGTGAGAGATATATGGGTACCCCTTGAAAAAGTAAATACAGGAGAACTAAGGCTTCAAATAGAAGCAGTGAGAGTTGATGACAATGAAGGATCAAGGGTATGTTTTTACTGTTGGAAAATAAATGAACTGTTTTATGCTTTACTGAAAAGGAAAAGAAGAATCCTTAATAAATGGAAATAAAAGCTCTGTATGCATTAGAAATTTTGGCTCTAGTTCCTAATCTGAATATTGGTTTTATGGATAATTCAGCAAATGTGCATGCATGATCATGATTGTTTGCTCAGATTGTGGCTAGGAATGGCTGTTTTCAAGCTGATTTTCTTGCATGGTAATATAATGGCAGGTTTTGAAGCTTAGGTTTATTTTGAGCCTGATGGTTTCATATAATCGTAGTTCAATAGGGCCAATGTCCGTAATGTTTTGGCACTGGTTGTTGACAACCTTTTGGTTGAAGAATGCTCGTTCCAATATATTCATTTCCGTCCTTTCCCTTGAATATTTTCAGGGTCAAAACATAGGTTCAGGCAATGGCTGGATTGAACTTGTTATTGTTGAAGCGAGAGACCTTGTTGCTGCTGATCTCAGGGGGACAAGTGATCCATATGTTAAAGTGCAGTATGGAGACTTGAAGAAGAGAACAAAGGTAAGGACGCCCTATTCATGATTAAGAAAATGATATTTCCTCTAATCACAGTTCCATTTGACAGTTTTTTATCAACAGAATTTTGCTATGATATGACAACTGGCTCTGTGAAAATGGATTTAAAACTTTCATTTTCTTTTATTGGTTACTAATATTTACTCTTATCCTGTTTATAGCAAGGAACTTGTATTTAGCCTTTCTTCTTCTTCCCTAATCATTTGAATGTAATTGTCCAACGGGTACCTAATATCCAGCTGTGAAATACCACCCCAATGATTTTCATATTGCAGTTTCATCAAATTTGGTGGATATTGACATGTATAATTTTCAAATCCCATATCTTTAATCAATACAGTATGCATTTTTCCCAGACACATGTATTTCGTCCTTCTATTTTCTCGCATAGGATCTTCTGCAATTTTGTTAATTTGGTTATTGATCTGGTAGTTTACCGTGGCTTGCCTTTCAGGTTATATTCAAAACCCTAAATCCTCAATGGCATCAAACCTTAGAGTTCCCTGATGATGGCAGTCCCCTGATGCTGCATGTGAAAGACCACAATGCTTTACTGGCTGCCTCAAGTATCGGTGATTGTGTTGTTGAATATCAGCGATTGCCTCCAAATCATATGGCTGACAAGTGGATACCCCTCCAAGGAGTGAGAAAGGGGGAAATTCACGTTCAAATAACAAGAAAAGTTCCTGAACTACATAAGAGAACCAGTATAGATTCCGAGTCATCTTCAACTAGAGCACACAAAATTTCTAGCCAGGTGAGACTGATAGAGATGCATATATGCATGGGGTATACTGTTGATTATCAGAACATTTTGTTTCTGACAAAGATATATGCCCCATGTCGATATCTCATAAGTTGCAGAATTTATTCACAACACTGCATAATCCCCCTGCAAATCTCCCTTTATATACTCGATGAAAATTACATGCATTTGGATAAATGGTAGTCTGATGTAAAGCCTAGCATCTTATAAGGGAACAGAAATGTCAAAAAGATATGCATCACTCCAATTTACCATGAACAGCTTTGCTTCATCGTAGATTAACGTTGCTCTTTTTTTCAGCCTCTGAATCTTTACATATGTTTTGTTCTCTATGAGTCTTTATCAGATGAAACAAATGATGGTCAAATTTCAATCATTGATCGATGATGACAATCTGGAAGGACTTTCAACTGCTTTGAGCGAGCTGGAAACTCTTGAAGATTCACAAGAAGAGTACATGGTACAGCTCGAAACTGAACAGATGCTTCTACTTAACAAGATAAAGGAACTTGGTCAGGAAATTATTAACTCATCACCTTCCATTAGTAGAAGATCTCCTGGAAATGGAGCCATATCTTATTAAGTTTAAACCGTATTTGATTATTTTTCTCTTAATATAATTTTGCACATACGAGTTGTATCAGATAGATAATGTACATGGCCCCCAACCAATACGTCCTTGTAGTTTACATCACATATAATAGTTTCAGCAAATGAAAGAATTGGCTGTTAATCCTTTTCTCTTTCATATATGTATTTTTAGTTTTTGAAGATCATGGCGTCTGTATAAATAAATATCTCCAAGAGGATGAACAATAAAGAGTAGAGGATTATTCCAGTGAGTAAGAAAGAATTGAGTGTTATGCTCTACTTTTTATAAAATTAATTTTATAGCGATTTGTTTATAAAAGCGATGCCAATATTAATATTAGAAGTAAATGATTGTGAATATAGAATTCTTTTTTTTTTCCTTTTTTATTTCTTCTCATTTTACACACTCTTAACTCACCCATACGCCATACTGACATAATATGACTTGCGGAGGGAAACATAATTAATTAAAAGAAATGAAGAAAAGTGGAAAATAAATAAATCAAATTAAAAAAAAAATTACTGGTGAGTTTTATAGTCCAATTGGAGAGCTTTTATATACCATTAAGGTTTCGTTTGATATAATTTTTTAAATAGAAGATATTTAAGTAAAACTTGTGTTAAAACTTTTATAAGTAGAATTTTTATAAATTTTTTTTTGTTGTCAATGAGAGTTTTTATTAAAAATTATAGAATTACTTTAATATGTAAGTTTTTAAAGTTATGTTATGAAAATAATAAAATAAGATTGTTAAATAAGTAAAGAATATTTTAGATATTTTAATATTTAAAAAAAATTTTTCAACCTTTACTTTCAAAAGCCCAAAATTAAGTTTTTGTTAGTAAAAATAAAATAACTTATTTAATCATTAAAAGTTATATTAAAAAAAAATTCAAACAACAAAAAATTTTGATAAAAACTTATAAAATTAAACAAATGCTTATGACTATTAAATAAGTCATATCAAACAGACGCACTAATTTTTAACCCATCCATAAGCCATATTGACATAATATGACTTGAGGAGGGAAACATAATTAATTAACCAAAAAAAAGTGGAAAATAAATAAATTAAATCAATAAAAAAGATGCCTACGGGTTTTGTAGTTTAAATAAAAGAACCTACATTCTCAAAGTTGAGGGGTACAGGTTTGAGTCCTACCACTAATGAAAAGTTAGTGTTAATGCTTTATTCTCCTCTTATTAATAGATATGGTTAATCCTCTTATTAACAGGTAGAAAGAGGATTAATAATAATAATAATAATAATAATAATAATAATAATAATAATAATAATACAAAAACTGTATTCGTAAGGGCCGAAAAGATGGATAACAATCGCATCTAATGTTCCAGGCCCAATGAGAAATTGGGCTGAAAATAGTGTTCGGCCCAATTAAAAATATCCTGACCCAACTGAAAATACCATGAAATCATATCTTATCTTCTCCGCCAAGTGAAAAACTGTCCCTCTCTTCAACCTCTCATATCTGTCCATCAGCAACACTCAGCTTTCAAAACAAGGAAAAGGAATCAACAGGAAGCATGAGAAGAAGGGTAGCAAGAAGCTGCTGCTTAGCACACCCGTACATTTACTAAAATGGCCTTGACAACGTCTAAATTAACAGAACTGCCATTCCGAAACTCACTCACTCTCACCTCACACACTACTCCTTCACTCCACCATCTCCTCTTCTCCTCTTCTTCCCGCAAAACGCCGTCGTTTCAATTACTCAAACCTCTCTCTTCTCTCCGCACGAACCAAAACCCTAGAACCGACAGCCACAACCAGCAGTTCCCCAAGCCTCGCTCTCCCTCCACTTCCGCACCCTGGCTCAACAACTGGTCCCGCCCTGATCCTTCCTCCACCGAAAATGTCAACAAATCCGACGGACAGAATCAAATTGATGAAAAACAAACGGCGCCGGCTTCTTATCCTCGGTACGCGGATAGCGACAACAAAGGTCGTAACGCAATTGAACGCATCGTTTTGCGGCTGCGGAACCTAGGGTTAGGGTCGGACGACGAGAAGGAGGGGGAAGAAGAGGAAGATGACGTTAACGGTTTGGTGACAGGAGAGGAGAGGTTAGAAGATCTGTTGAGGCGAGAGTGGGTCCGGCCGAACACGGTACTTCAAGAAGTAGAAGGAGAAGAGGATGATTCGTTGTTGCCGTGGGAGAGGGAGGAGGAGGAGAATTTGAGAGTGGGAGGAGAGAAGCCGGCGGGGGAAACGAGGAGGAGGAGGATGAAGGCGCCATCGTTGGCGGAGCTAACCATTGAAGATGAGGAATTGAGACGGTTGAGAAGGAATGGGATGTATTTGAGGGAGAGGATTAATGTGCCTAAAGCTGGACTTACTCAGGATGTGATGCGGAAGATTCATGATAAGTGGAGGAAGGATGAGTTGGTTCGGCTCAAGTTTCATGAGGTTCTTGCCACTGATATGAAGACGGCTCATGAGATTGCTGAGGTTAGTTTTGTTTTCTTGGGTTTAGATTTGAGAATAGTTGGTTTATTGATTTGCTAGGACTAGGCAATGCTTGTACTTGTTGTGCTTCTTAAAAGTGCATATTTATCTTGGGCTCTTTTTGAATCATTTGTAGTGCACTTTTATGAAAATAGTGATGAATGGTGACTGAGTGCTTGTAGTGATTGTCAGCGGCGAACAGGAGGATTAGTTATTTGGAGGGCAGGAAGTGTCATGGTAGTGTATCGAGGAAGTAACTATGCAGGACCTTCATCTAAACCACAAGCTCTAGATGGAGAAGGAGATACTCTTTTTGTCCCTCATGTATCTTCTGCTGATAGTTCAACTGTGAGAAGTGTCGATGAACGAGGTGAAGTACCTGTTAGGATTCTGGACCATTCCAAGCCAATGACTGAAGAGGAAACTGAATGTAACAGCCTACTAGATAGTCTAGGTCCTCGTTTTGAGGAGTGGTGGGGCACAGGAATACTCCCAGTTGATGCTGATTTACTTCCTCCAAAAGTTGATGGTTACAAGACACCTTTCAGGCTTCTTCCTACTGGAATGCGATCTCGACTGACCAATGCAGAAATGACTGATTTAAGGAGACTTGCCAGATCACTTCCTTGTCATTTTGCCCTTGGTATTGTTCTCTCCTGAGAGTAGTTTCTTTAGCTCACAGGTTCTATTTTGGGCACCAGTATTCATACTAAATTTATTTGTATAGGAAGGAACAGAAATCATCAAGGTTTAGCTGTTGCTATACTGAAGCTCTGGGAGAAAAGCCTTGTTGCAAAGATTGCTGTAAAGCGGGGTATCCAGAATACAAATAACAAACTAATGGCTGAGGAGCTAAAGGTGTGTTCTTTTTTCCCTTCTTCCTACTCTGTTTAAGCTAATTGAACGGATGCTTTAACTTCATATTCCTAATTTTGCAGTTAAATGCAATGCCACCCACATTTTTTATGCTATATGCTGTCGGATAAGTAGGTTTAGCAAATCTGGTGATTTATAAAATATTGTTTTCACAAGCTTTGGCACATTTAATTTCTTCTCCCCTTTTTGTGTGTGTGTGTTTTTTTTTTTTCAATCATAGCATTTTGGTGTACTTGCAAGAAAAGCATGAAGAATAATCACTTTTAAATTTTATTTGCTTTACAGAGCTTAACAGGAGGTACCTTACTTCAAAGAAACAAGTTTTATATTGTTATGTACCGTGGGAAAGATTTCCTTCCACCAAATGTTGCTGCTGCTTTGGCTGAAAGAGAGCAATGTGCGAAACAGATCCAAGATGTCGAAGAAAAAGTGAGGAGTAAAACACTGGAGGCAACTCCATTAGGTGAAACTGAAGGACAGGCACCTGCAGGTACATTAGCTGAGTTTTATGAGGCTCAAAAACGCTGGGGCAGAGAAGTTTCTGCTCAAGAACGTGAGAAGATGGTTGAAGAGGCTTCCAAAGCTAAGCATGCCAGGCTTGTCAAACGGATCGAACATAAACTTGCTGTTGTAAGTACAATCAGATTTGTCTTAACCATCCTTTGTTTAGTATTACCATTGAAGAACCACCACAATTTTAAAAAGAACCCAAAACCCTTGTGCATGGGATGGGCCGTGTTAAATGCTCAAGTAACTGTGTTTTCATATTAGGCATTGGGAACAAGCAGCCCCTGGAATTTGGTTGAGGCACTGTATACGAAGATATCAATTATTTCAAAGTTACCAAGTGAACGCTAGGCTCTTCCATTCAATTATGTTTTCATCATGATTCAGTGGTGAAACCAATAACATCTAATTCATCATAAAAAAGCATGAATGGTTTTACTCACCACCTGAACTGAAAATCCCATACCAGAAACCGAATGTAGTTTTTTATATCTCTTTTTGCTTTATTACCTTTTGAAGGAAATTATCAAAAAAAATTTTCTCATTGAAGTATCATTTGACCTGGTGGACAAACATTTGTTGTGTATCCTACAAAGAAAGTGAGAGAGGAATATAGGGATAGAAAGTGAAGACTAATAAGCATGCTATTGATGTGATAATGTCCATTTGGGATTGAAACACAGTTGTCACAATTAAATTATTCTAGTGCTTTAATTAATTTATCAAGTTTTGAATATTAACGTTGACCTTTAGCTGGATGGCTTGTGGTAGTTGTTATTTAAGAAGTCATATGGATTTTTTTGTGCATAACTTATAACCAATTTTATTTGGTATCCAATATTTCCACTTACTTCTTTTCAAATTGGTTAAATTTTTGAATGCATGAACAGTCCCAAGCCAAGAAGCTTAGAGCAGAGAGACTGTTAGCTAAAATAGAAGCATCCATGGTTCCTTCTGGTCCTGATTATGACCAAGAAACAATCACTGATGAGGAACGGGCTATGTTTCGTAGGGTTGGTTTAAGAATGAAGGCATTCTTGCCTGTTGGTGAGTAATCCTTAGTTTCTTGAGTAAAAAGCAAATCTGAACCCAACTTCTAATGGTCTTTTTTTGATGATTGATCAGGCATTCGTGGTGTTTTTGATGGCGTCATTGAGAATATGCACTTGCATTGGAAGTACAGAGAACTTGTCAAACTAATAACCAAGCAAAAGACCCTTGCATTTGTTGAAGACACTGCAAGGTTATTGGAATACGAAAGTGGTGGGATACTGATAGCAATAGAAAGAGTCCCTAAAGGATTTGCTCTAATTTTCTATCGTGGGAAGAATTATAGACGGCCAATTAGCTTGAGACCTAGAAACCTTCTAACGAAGGCAAAAGCACTTAAGCGCTCTGTGGCCATGCAGCGGCATGAGGTTTTTCTCTTTACCTTTAGTTTTCTGTTATATAACATGGCAAATTGGCAATTGCTATCTGTCAAAGGTTCTCATTTCACTGTAATCTAACATGAACTGTGCAGGCTCTTAGTCAGCATATCTTGGATCTGGAGAATACCATAGAGCAAATGAAGAAAGAAATTGTTAGTATTGGTTTTTCTGCTTCCCTCTCTATTATGAACTCAAATTGCATTCTGCATAAAACACCACAGGCACGCTATTTTTTCATTCACTAGGTCCATCTGCTTGAAATTATATTGATCTTATTCTTATGGAACCTTTGAAAAGTTGAACCTCAGTTATAATGAATTCCTATCATGGCACACACAGTAAATTTTTCTTTCTGCATAGAATAGGTCGTTGCACAGGAAACTTGCCTTCTAACTTTATAATCTATTGCATTGGAGTTAATTGTGGAATGTGTTCTGAAGTGGTAACCATAATCCATACCCTCTTGCTTTTTGGGGTCTACACAGCTGACTCAGTGAAGTCTCTATTCTAACCTTGGAGGGTCTCTAATGTAAACCAGATTAGATGTAAAATGCTGAAATGACATGGCATATGCATTTTGGCATCTTGACAACCATTTGAGTTGTCACATGTCTAGTGGCAAGTGAAATTGATGTGCAACGTGTAGATTATTCAGGTTGTTGGATGGGTTTTGTATCGATTATTTCTCTTCACTTCTTTTAATTTTATTTATTATCTATGCAGACACCTGGCCCATATTTGTAATTTTTATGTTTTTTCTTCAATATGCTTCTTATTTTCTTTTTCCTCAAAAAAGAAATAAATGCTGGTTATGGACATCAAAGGGATGCAATAATTGCTTAATGAATATGTTGAAAATAAGAAAGACTTATTATTTTCACCATTATCACTATTAATTTTTTTTTAAAAAGCATTATAAATTCAGCCAATTGGAAACTTTTTGTTAATACTCTTATTTCGTTTATGTTTATTTGTTGACAGGGTGTTTCCAGGGATGAGGAGGATCGAAATATTAGGTGCTCAGAGGACCATAAGTGGTTTGATCATGTGTCAGTCTTACCCCAAGTGAGTTGTCTGCTCCACTGTCTGCTGCCAAAGAATTAGTATTCTTATATATTTTTAAGTGGTGACAGTGTCCCTCATTGACTCTTTCTCTCTTAACCCCCCCCCCCCCCCCTCTCTCTCTCTCTCTCCCTCTCTCCTTTCTCTTTGGAATTTTTTTGTCAAATGATTGTAATCCCCAGCTCTTTATGCCTAATAAAACTTGAACCCCTGAATGTTTTTTTTTTTTTTGAAAGAGGAACTGCCTGGCTAGGGACAAATGATTTTGTTGAGTGCTTGGGCGGGTTGGTTTTGGAGTTGAAGTCTTAGCCGTGTTCCATTGTGACTGTTAATATTCTTTATGTTGTTACCAGTAGAGGAATATACGTGTAACTTATATTGAGAAATCATCCATCGAATTCTTCTTTGCAGAGTGAAGATGATGACTATGTTTCTGATGAAGACTTTGATTCAGAAGCTGATGAAGATTCTGAATTATCAAGCTTTGAAAGTGATGACGACCCTCTTAGCAAGAATGGTTGAAAGTTCTGAACATTTTGAAGTCACTGGATCTGTTTTGTCGCCGGCTATATCCAATTCTGGTAATTATTTGTTTCCATTTAATTGATTGTCATGTTTGGCTGGTGTAAAGAATTCACATCTTAGTCTAGATATGTTTTCGTTACACTTGTTTATTATCACATCCTAAAGTTTCCGTACTTATAAAGAACCTTGATATGTATAGAAAGAAATATGCCTCTGAAATAGTCAACGGAGGGTGCAATTTTATCGAAATTCTTAGCATTCTTTTATTCAGCATAATTGTGGTTCGTCTGTCGCTTCCATGACTTTTGTTTGACAAGTAATTGGCATTTGCTCGACATTCCATGTCGTATCATCTGCTTCTCCCCTTTTCTAAGCAGGTTAAGTGGTGCAGAGAGTGTGCAGATTGCTGTGAATTGATTATCAATTCGTATGTTGTCGCAAACATCGGGATTCAAGGGAGCTGGGCTCATTATATCACTTATGTTTCTGATTTGCAGCAAAGAGAATTGAGTAAATCCAAAACGAATGCTTGAGAATAGCCTCATCCATCAATTGGGTGAGTGCCATACATACTGCAACAATTTGACGTCGTCACCATTTCTGGCAGTGATCCTTGTTCTTTGCTGAGTAGATGGCTCTTCCATTCTTGTCTGAGTTATTGTTCAATATTGTGTTTGTAATTATCCTGAGCACCTTTTCTAATTCAATGAAAATAGTCTTCTAATTTCACGTGATGAAATTATTTTTAATGGAAAAATTGTTACGGCTGGGTGTTGCCGTCCTTTTGTTTGTCTCCTCCTTTTCTTCGGTATTCACGAAGATGTATAAAATTTTGAATATATATTATTACCGTCATTTAATTTGAAGAAAAAAATTATAATATTTTGCTATTTCCCCTGTCTCTTCCGCCAAGATATGATTACAAAATCTTCAAAGACTGACTTGATTTCCGTCAAGAACGACGCCCATCAAAATAAACTCGTTCGTCTTACACACATACAGAATCTTCCGCATCTGAATAGTTTACTGATTGAACAACTGCTGTAGTAAAATACAACCAATGAAGAATACGATGAATAAAATCTACCAGGATCAAGATATCCCTCAAACAAGTTTCACCAAATATGAAAATTTTTCTTGAACCAAATCAAATCAGCAATCATCAAATTAAATAGTTAATGATCTGCAAGCATACATCTGCCCAGGAACAGTAGAACACAATTTATTTTTGTGCAGCTACAAAGTCAATATCAACCTAGAAGTAATGCTCAAGAAGACATCAAATAAGATAAACTACTTGCTGAGAATTAA
Source organism: Murraya paniculata (assembly GCA_030449075.1). NCBI lineage: Eukaryota > Viridiplantae > Streptophyta > Magnoliopsida > Sapindales > Rutaceae > Murraya > Murraya paniculata. The sequence goes on along the minus strand of JAEVFN010000012.1, from coordinate 2,665,163 downwards.
TAACATGGATGCATTGAGAGATTACAAAGAAATATTATCCCCCAAATCCGCTCCCTAACACTAAACTTTCGGCTTGGTGAGTTGTGATTTTTCTGTGACGAGATCCTAAACCAATTTCAATTGACTCTTCCTCGCAGCCACCCATAGCTACAATACAACCTCTAAAGGAAAATTGGCGAACGGATGTAACATTTTCTCGCTCTTTTCAAAAGAATCAATTATCATCTCGTCATTGACGTAGAATTTGCTGAAGCTGGAGCACTTGATTCCTCTGCTCTGGAGGCAAGAGACTAATCTGTTCTGGTGACAAGCTCATAACCTGCTGAAGAAGAGCCTGCTCCATCTCAGGACTCAACTGCACAATAAGGAACAAGGGAAATCAAATATTGATGAGCCAAATTGAGCTACATTGACAGAAACATAGGCCAACTTTAAATTTAAAAAGGTCAAATAAAATACCGATGATGGGCGAGGGGGCTGATTGCCTGGGCCCATCTGGCCAGAGACTGCTGGTGGTGGTCCCGGAGGCTGTGTCAATGCTGGATTCTCTGGCGGACCTGACATCCAAGATCCTCTATCTATTTGCATGGAGCCTCCAATTTGATTGTTAAAATCAGACCCCACACGCGAACCTCCAGCCTGAATAAGCATTGAGTGAACTGATAAATTCTCAAGTACAACAGCCATATGAGAAATACGCATATAACAAATGAAATTTACAGTTTACAAGGCCCGGATGTCAGTGTTGGTAAAGTAGTAAGAGAAGGGATTAATCAGGCCAAAGACATCGGTAATTATATGAGGACAGTACTTCCTCCATCACAAGTGCACACACCACATTTCCGATTTTAGCTATCGTACTATGCTATGGAAAACAATGGATCTTACTGTTCATGAACGCATACGAGAAGGGCCATATTTTATAACAAAACCAGCTGAGAAAATATAAAGGACATTACTTTTCTATTAGGAAAAGAACAGTGTCTGTAGGTGCCATTAAATATTTCTTCACTACCGGAAGTCAGTTAACAAGATGAGAAACCCACACATCGCCATTTTTAACCAACCCCATTCAGAAAGCTAATGACAGAATGTATCAATCAATTCATAGACACCCAAGAGCATATACATGCCTGGTAAACGGATTGAGGCAGTGGCTGACTTGGAAGTGGTGGCTGACCCTGCTGGAATGAAGGTCCAATGCTAGCTGAAGGACTGGGTCCTGACTGGCCAGTTTAGCAAAGAAATTATTGCAACCTACATGTGATATACCCAAAATGACAATGAACTATAATATTCAACTTACATGATACATAGGTTGGGAAGAACGCTGTTGAGCACCTGGGTGCTGGAAACCCATAGTGGACCCCACATGAGGGGCGTACTGATGATGGAATGATTGCATTGAAGATGGTCTAGGCTGTTGTGGCAATGGTGGTTGCAGCGGCATATGAGGCAGTCCTGTTGACTGCAACGGTGGTTGCAACTGGCTGGAGGCAGCGGGCATTTGGGGTTGATGAAGCGAAGGTGGCTGTGAAGCAGAATGATGAGAAATTGGAGGCTTGCTTGAGTGTTGAGATGGTTGTGGAAGGGACATTGTCGTCAGTGGGGCATTTGGACGTCCCTTAGGCTGCTGTGGCACCTGTAGTGGATGCGAATGCATTGGCTGAGACTGAACATTTGCAGCAGGAAGAGATACAGATGAGATTGGCATTGCAGGTTGGTTTTGGTGCTGTTTTCTTATTGAAGTTTGGGTCTGAGATGCACTAGTTTGGTCCTGCAAACCAACTTGACCAGACAAAGCCTGTGTAGCCTGGAAATTGGGCTGCTGAAGTGGCGGAGCTGATTGCTGAGAATGCTGCAACGCTGGTGGCTGGACACTTGGAATCTGAAGATAAAATGAAATTTATCATGACACAAATGCACCAATTAAAGCTACAGAGATTAAGTTTGATAAAAGACAAAACACATACCACTTGAGGAGGCTTTACCATCCCAAGCATAATTTGTGCCTGTTTAAACAAGTGAATCATAATAATTTTGATCAGGAATCAATGATGTAGTTGCGGGTTAAAGAACCGAGTAAATTTCAATAAAAAAAAGCATCATTTACCACTGCCAGTGTGGTGATACAAATAAATTCAGGAACAAAATTGTTTTGAGAATCAACACAGAAGAACTACAATGATACAAGATGAACTATTCCATACATAATCGCTTGAATCACAAAGCTAGCTAGTTAACATAAGAAGAAGAATCTTTCAACCTAATATTCATAAAACTGAAACCCTAATTGAACCAATTATCACAGTGACAAAAGAAAAATTAAATTCCATACAGTAAGCACAAAAAAAAAAAAACAAGAAAGAAAAATTGAGGTAAATTTTATCTGGAATAAGACAGAAAAACCTAATTTAATAATTTAAAAATAAAATTGAAACCTGAAAAAGTGCTTTGGTCAAGAGAGGGTTCTGAATTAGGATTTGTCTCGCCTGTTGCTCGTTCTGCTCAATCAGTGACTTCATTTGAGTCATGATTTCGTAGAGCTGGTTCTTCGACATGCCAGCAAGGTTCGCCGGTAAGCCGTCGCCGGCAACCTGCTGTCCCGCCATGTCGCGAGTGAGAAAGAAGACGGTTGTTGTCTGACTGAGTTTCGGGGTTTTAAACCAAGAAGGGGATTCTGGAAATATTGTGGGCCGAGGCCCATTTTGTAGATTTGACCCAAAGTGTTTTTTCAAATGAAAGGGGTCCAAAAAGTTTTTCATGGTCATAAGAGGAAAGGGTCCAACTACAATTTACACGGGTAGAAAGTACAAATTTTGATCATCTGACGATACCCAAATTACAGCCTAACGAAAAATAATCTGGAAAGCACCCGTCTGGACGGTGAGCCCTTGGACCGTAGCACAATTTTATGACGAACCGTGAGTAATATTGAAAGTGTGGATTAATTATACAATGACATCTAACATTGTCGTATACCATAAGATGAGCACCATCACTCACTAGATTATTACTAATAATGGTTCCTCCATGTTCTTCATATATATTTATTTAATTTTAAGAATAATTTATTTAAATTATAATCTCTCGTGAACATAAGATTGTGAACTTTTAAAGATGTTATATCTTTTGTGAACATAGAATTTAATGACCGATATATATTTTTATCTAATAACCATTAATTACCACTTTTTATTTTAGCTAAAGAAATTCATAATAATAATAATAATAATCATAATAGTAGTAATAGTAAACGATATTCATAATCATGAAAAGATCAAAAGACTTTGGTTTGAAGTGAAACAATTCTCACACAATTCTTGTTTAGTTATGTCACATGCTGCCTAGTTCAGAAGAGTTACTTGAATGTATAAGTAAGATAGGTTACTCCACCTATTTAGCTAGTTTTTTGGATTTGATACTTAGAAATCTTAAGCCAAGTCTCTCCCCTCTCCCCCATCCCAAATAAGGGGTATCAAAGCCAAACCTTAATAGCTAGAATGTGGTAGTGGAACAACTCAAGCGTGTCAGACGAGAAGACGTGGGTTCGATGGTAGTTTAGCGCGGGAGGATGGATTATTGAGTTGTGTTCCACCTTAGCTAATAAAGAGAGTTACATAGATTTATAAGTAAGATACGTCAATTCACCTAATAAACTAATTTTTTGAATTAGATATCTAAAAATTCTAGGCCAACTAGCTAAGCACCCCAACAATTCTGGTTCAGATCACCAAAAATATCCAAATTTGAGAGCAAGATGAGAGATTTTGAGAACATTCATTCGATCATAAATGCTCAACACATAACCCGCAAGCAACGAACATAAGGTAATTTTCCCTTATATGTTGCTTAGACCTTAATTAATTCACATTTGAGCATAAAATACATTAATTAGACAATTAACGACCTATAGACCATTAAACTACAGCTAAGTAGAGCACTTGAACATAGTTGATTACATAAACAGCGCCACATGACATAAGCTTGGAATTTGACATCTAATTAACTGCAATATCTTAACAAACTAAAAATTTATTGTATGAACTAATTGCCCTGTTGGACTTGTGGTAAAGGCAACTTAGCCACCCCCCATCCCTTGACTAGATTGGTGATTAATTGCATAATGTTAGATCAGACTTTACATGCAAGCTTCACCATATGGAGTCCAAATTAAATGGTTGCTCTTGTTGTGTCTGTTGTGGAACCACTGAATCTAAGATGACCTTTGAAGAAGAGGAAGCTTGGAAATTTGAACTTAAATCAGTTTCAAACCGAGAATTAATCCCACCTTGTTGCTGCAGAAATGAGTTGTGTTCATTACTTGTAGCTTCCCTTGCTTGATAATTCCTAAGCTGTAATGCCTTGAGAAGCAACGAGTTCATCGATAGATTCGGACTTAGCAAGCTTGAAGGCCAAGTAAGCGATGGAAGAGATGCTGCTGCCCAATTCATGTTCAAGTTCATATTGCTGGTCATGTTCATGTTATTAACATTGCTGTTATCACTGCTATAACTTTGTGTAGATGGAATATTTCCAAACCCGCTTGTTAAATTTGCAATGCTATTCAAGTTTGGCAACTCAATATCTCCAAACTCATTGACCATTGAGTTTGTATCACATAGAGACTCGTCTGATGGCTGTGATGATGGTGTATGTTGTGGTTTCTTCACAGCTGCCGCGCTCTTCTGAAAAACCCTACAAACCACCCATTCCTCCTGCATATAACAGTGAACATTTAATATAATTCGGTAACAAATATTAAGATGGTCTTATGATTGTCAAATGCCAAAAATCTTGGGTACTCTTAGTCTATAGCAATACTCCTACTATCTATTGAATGCTTGCCACATTTGTATAGAACTTAACTCATAGCTAAAAAATTCTGCGCTGAAATGGGATTAGCACTTTGAGAGAATATATTTCTTCTTAGATGATTGTTTGAGAGACAGGTGACTATAATCCAATCGAAAGATACTTATTCGACGGTTTTGGGTCTCTGTCAACTCTTATGTGATTAATTAAGAGATACACATGATAAGAATCTAATAAAAGACACCTATTAAATGATCTTGGGCTCTCACCAACCCCTTCCATAACTAATGTGGAAGACCCCAACAATCTGTCCTCACATATGGAGCCTTGGGTTGGAGAGCAGACAACCTGTTTCCTCCTATCAGATTTTTGATGAATCGGAGAGCTCTGATACTAGTGTTAAGCGGTCTTGAGTGTCTCTCAACCACAAAAGCAAACTCAAGAAGTGAGGCTTTTGTTCACACTTATAAGCTGACCACCACATCTGATATGCATGGGATAACCCCACGTGACGATTCACTAAGCACCCAAGAATTTCTCTACCTATAATTATTACGTACCTTAGAGGATTTGAAGGGATGCTTGTTTTCGAGGCGGTATTCATGCATGACCCAGTTGCTCTTCTCACCCTTAGGAGCTCTACCTTTGTAGAAGACTAGGGTTTTTTTCATGCCAACAAGGACTCCAGCTCGAAAGATTTCTTTGTCTTTGCCAGTGGTTTTCCAGTAGCCAGCTTCAGTTGCTCGGTTTGTTCGAAGCCCAGTTGGGTATTTTCGATCTCTCAAGTTGAAGAAGTACCATTCTTTTTCGCCCATCGAAGCCTTGCCTGCAACATATACACATTTGACTCAGTCTTCAGAGACCGTGGCCACCCAATAGTGTAGCAGGTACAACAAAATTATTAAGAAAATACAAACGAAAAAGAAATCAAATCATCTCCGGTTCTTGATTTTGGTAATTGAATACAAACATAGCAATCATCAAATTTAATTTATGTTTACATATTCATTAATGTTCTAGGGGAATATTCATTTGTTTACCAATTTGATGAAAGGTGAAGAGCCTTCGTTGATTGTAATTTCGATTAATATCTTCAGAGAGGAATTCGATTACAGTGTCAGTTTTAGCAATGATCACCCGAGAAAAAAAAAATTTATATGACAATTATTATTATTTTTTTATATTTTAAGTTATGTATTTAGATTGTTTAAACAAAAATTGGAAAAGAAATCTAAAATAGAAGCAGTGATATTAATTTTTGATATATTAAAAGCCTGAAAATTAATAAGATCTTATACAAAACTAGGAGAACACAATATATGTTATAAATTCTGAAAAACAAGGTGGTGCATACATATATAAATATTGGAAACTAACAACAAATTAAGAAATGAAATTAAACTAAATAGCTCTTAATTAAACTACCTGGGAGGTCCCAAGGTTCACATTTGTTGATATCAACATCTACAACAGCTTTGGATGTGAAACTGATATCGGAAACTTTTCGCGATAGATAATAAGTAATGAGTTCTTCATCAGTTGGATGGAATCTGAACCCAGGAGGCAGATTTTCCTCCATTTTGATGAAGACCCAAAAACTTAAGTATAATGTTGGCCTAACAAATTATATTAATTGTTTTCTTGAAAGCAAAAACAAAGGCGGCAAGAATCCCAAGGGTATGGATATGATGTATATAAATGCTTAAATATATGTAAGCTTTTATAACATCAACAAGGCGACGAGTTATAAATGGTGTGTTATTTCACCCTTGAAGAAGAAGCTGCTGCCGTGGCTAGCTAGCTAGCTACCTAGTCTTTTTAAAATCTTGCTAAATACAGCTAACACTTTGACAAAGATGGTGCATGGAAATAGTGATTTTATAATTAACATGGTTATTTTACCAATATGCCATTACTATATTACCATACATGAGCTTAAACATTGACTATATTGAGTTATGAGTGGCAAGAATTGGTGCACGAGGGGGTTGAGTCTTGTTTACACCACAAGTTTTAAAGAAAAATTCTTTGTTTCATATGATCCTGTCCAACCACCTTCACCCATTTCTACCCACCAAACCCTAGCTAGTCCAATGGGAACATGGCGTTACCAATTTAACACTTTTTCCACCAATATGTTACTGTCACTTGTCACCCGCCATACCGTCATCGATCGATAGGCTAAATTGTTAATTGCCCTTTTCTTGTGCAGCTTATACATTAACAAAATTCATTATTATTCATTGCAATGATAGATAATATAGAATATATTTGATATGACAGTTTATAGAGCGAGCAAAAGTTAAATTCTGTTGCTATACTTATATATGTGCAAGAAATGCCGGTAGCCATTTATCATCACTTTTGATCGATGGTGAGAGATGACGAATCATCAATGTGTCGTTGGAGGTGAAGCTAGAAGCGTCACAATAGCTGGCACAGAATAGCATAAATATAATTGAATATTTCATATTATAATATTGTAATGTTATTAATTCTTAAATAAATTAATATGGACAAAGATTACTATAGAGGAGTGGTTAAAATGGTCACCAACCCACAAGACTGTGATATTTTGGTAAGCATTTCTGTTGGATCTTTTCTTTGATGATTTCCGCTGTTTGTCTTCAAAGTTCAAACCATATCATAAGTTTCAATCCTAACAAAATCTCTCTACATGTTTCCTACACTTGGAGCTTCTAGAAACTCGTCTACAGGTTTCCTGCACAAGCTAGGAAAGAAACTTTGTATGGTTAAACTAAAAAAAGTACATGTTGTCAAATTAACAATTCAAAGAAAGGATACAATTAAGTAACAATTGAAAGAAAGGATACAATTGAATCTCTACAGTAGTGATCCTAATCATGCAGTGATCCTTTTGAACATTCGCATGGTGCAACATTCTGTATGGAGAGATTTGCCCCCCAAAAAAAAGCAAAAAAGAGAAAAATCTTTGAATAAAAAGGTACTCTTTACATCGAGAATTAAGTAAATTTTTTGGTTTAGCTAATCCTTATGTAAAGATTAATTTATTAGTTAAGATTTTGTACAACCCTACAGTAGCTTTGCCATATAAATATATGAAATAAAGATTTGATAGTGAGGTTATATGTAAGTTATTGTTGAACATGAAAGCTATAAAATGACTCTATACCTAAAGTTAATTTTTGTTTTAATAACAAAAAAAATGAATATTCACACCCGAGAATGACTCGTTATCAATTACATGCATTATAAAGCTTTCATTGTGTTAATTAATTTTATGCTTTATCGGCAAGTTTTGTCTGAGTATCCAATTAAGAAACGTTCTTAATTTGTCTGTCATATATTTGACCATTTCCTAATTAAACCCATAGAGAAATGCGTGGCGAGTGTATACATATATATAACAAGAGTTAAAATATCAATTTCTTGTGCTTATATCTAACACGATTGATCTTGAGTAATGTACGAATCTCATGCACATATACATTTATTTTCTTGATACCGTTCTTGTGAGCCTTGTACGACTGGTTATGCGCTGTGTGATTCTTTGACTTTGCCATCTCGTTTTGAGGAAAATAGGCTGCTTGCGGCTGTGCTGGAGATTTTTCTCACGGGGGAGCAAATGAGCTACATATACATTTATTAGTTTAAAGAAAATTGATTTTTAAATTACTAATAGTCCTGACTTTCAATTTCGTAAATGGCCCTTCAGAAACAATTAATAGTAATTGGACATTTCATGTGACTAATATTATAACCATAAAATTTTGTACAAATTTTAATTTTACGTGGTGGTGGTGGTGGTTAAAAATATGTTTCAATTTCAGTATATTGTCGTTACAGATAATCGGCCCACGGTACTATTCACCAGCCTTCTTTTGTTTAGGTGCAGTCTTCTAGTTTGGCTCAACAGCTCGCTCTAGTAAGGTGGTTCGGTCCATGAGGTCTAGTGTTATTGCAAGTGCATCTTGGTGCTATAATCCCTGTTTTTGATGCTTAGTATGATGAGGTGGACTTAGCGTGCCAGGTTTGGCCTAGTTATGATTGTACTAATGATCTTGTTGCTAATGATATTAGCCATTCTTATTCAGTCTAATCCAGCTGTTGAATCTCGAGATCATGGTGATTTTTCTCTACGACGCTCAGTTGATAGTTAATACAATTGGTGCTGGTAATGGTATGATTTTGGATAATTCGGATGTTCAGACGGTCTCTATTCTTTTTAAATCTACAGATATTCTTTCCCTTTCTAATGAGGATGTTAGTTTTGCAAGGAATGTTGTGGCTGATAAATACTTTTTATCTAAGCCTGAGAGTACCGGGACCCATGATTTTAGCCCTAAGTTTAGTGTTGCTGGCTCGCATATCTCTGGTTCAAAGAAGGGCTTCAAATTAGTCATTGGACGAAAGTACTGTAAGCGGCACTCTCGGTGTTAGCTCATCTTTATGGTTTCTTTTGTTATGCTTTGCTTAGGGTGTTCTCTTTTTTATTATTTGTTTCTTTTATTTGCTTTGCTATTTTTCTTTTGTTGGCTATTTCTTTCTTTAGTTCAAATGTTTTGGTCTTTGTACTCTTCCAAATGTTTTATTTTTATTTTTAATTTTAATTTACAGGTAAGGCGGTCTCGCCTAACTCCACAGCTTATGGTGGTTTATAATCAAATTTGTATGAGGAAAAATATATTGAGGGGAATCAAATTTGAGTCATTCTTATAGGATTAAAGCTAATGATATTTGCTAACAGCGATAAGAATAAGAAGATAGAGTTGCTTTCTGAGTATTATCCGGTTCATATTCGTATGACAAGTATTTTTTCAGTTGTTTCTTATCCAATCATGAAACCCTTGCACTTTATTGATATACTTATTATATGTATATGTGTTATAATACATACCCATTCTCTGAAAGGGAGAGGGTCGATCTCTCTTGAATCACCTCAAAGAGCCTGAAAGAGTGTTTGTTATTATTATTATGATTTTGAGACCAAATGTTCAAGAGTCCCTTGTATTTTTACTTCCTAGAAGAGCCGGTGTTAATTAGGTAGTAGTTTGGGGGCGATGATGTAATTATATGTAAATTTTCCATGACTGAGCCGAGAATTTTAGGCTTTTAGTCGTGGGCCTATATTTAGACTGGGCCGAGGAATAGCCCAATACCACGGACATTTAATATCTTACAACTTCGCAATTGCGCGTTGATGTTGCCATACTTTTTCATAGTTCACATAGAATAATCATAGTCGAATTGATGTGCAAGGTGTAAGGAATTTTAATCAAACTAGATGTCATCTTCCAAGTACTGCACCAAGTCATTTGGTTCAGAGATTACCATCTTAGAATACTACCATCTATTTGTATTTAATTGCTCGTCACTTGTGCTTGTATTTGATTTCCATGGGCTTGAGATGACATATCTATCATCTATGGAATGGCGATATCGGATTCATAATAAGCCTTTGCATGTTTAAAAATGTATATTTACGGCGGTCTCGTAAGCTAACAAGACTGTTTTGCACAACTTCTCCAGCAAAGCCTTATTTGCTTGGAAGAAATCACAAGTGATTGCAGCAACTTAGAGGAGATATTTGGGAAGACAAAAGGAGGGGATAGGGAAATGGAGATGGTGCTGTCGAAAAATGCCAAACCACAACCGCTCAATGCTTCCAAAACCTGGCTTCAATACACGTTGGTTATAAAAAATTAGTAAACCTCTTCACAACCTGCGTTGTGAAAAGCCTAGTGCAGCTCAAGAAACTGAGAGTTCTGTATTGCTCCGCGATGCACGAAAACGTCGTGGAAGAGGAAGGTGAAAAGGGAGCATCAGCAGAGACATCAGAGAGGAATTGTGTTTCCCGGTTTGTATGAGATGACAGTTAGCGGTCTACAAGCTTGTCCTGTTTGTGGATCGGTAACCTTAACAACACTGTGCAGCAGTTCCTCTATGAACAGGTATGTTAAAGATTAACTTGCTTGCAAGTCTCATGATCAAGTTTCTGAATTGTGTTTCTATGGTGCAGGAAAGGATTCAGAGGGAAGAAGAATCGCGAGCAGGAAGGTTCACTCATTAACTGAAAATGGTGCTGGTGAAAGAGGTTGGTGTGAATAATATTTTTCCAAATTCCATCCTTTAGAATATGTTCGGATTGGATTTTTCTAATAGCATTGAGAAATACGTTCGACCCTAATCCGCTCATAACTATCGTCATTGAGCCGACCTCATAAGTACAACCTCGGGCTTAAGTTGGCAACCTGGCTTACAAGTACAACCGGGGGCCTAAGTTGGCAACCTAACTCACAAGTACAACCTGAAGCTTATATGGACGACCTGGTTTATACATTCCCCAATTCGATCAAAATAATGTGGCTTATTTTTAGGGAAGTTGTATACCACAATCTTCTCAACCGCTTACAACTAATGAATAACTACAGGTAACTACTATTAAGTGTGTTGAAATTGCGATAACCGCTCAGGTAACTGTCATTGCTCTAAAATCATGGTAACCGCCCACAACCAGGGGGCTATTTAAACTGAAGAGAGCATCAGGCGTGGGGGTTGGCAAAATTAACTGAAAAACTAAAATTATCAATCTTAAAACTTTTCAGTCCTGATTTACAAGACCATCGCTAGAGAATTCCTGATTTTATTTTCAGTCCCATCTTCTTATTGTATGTTCTTGATACACAAAACATCTGACTTAAGCATAGGAGGGTTTACGTCGAAACCCCCACCGGCGTATCTTAACCTTATTTTTGTGGTTGACAGGTGTAGAAATTTGCGGTCAGATCAACGCTTGGCCTTGGATTCGTGCTGTTATTCCCAGAAAATAAATTTAGTTGTTGGAGTCTTTTTTCGGCATCAACAGGATCAGTCCTGTCAACTTTAAAGGATAGTTTCCCTTTCGCAATGTTCTAAATATGAGGAGCCTTGACAGGTTTGTGTGCATCAGTTTATTGAATTTCATTTCTTATTGACAAAATGATTCCAGGTTTTTTATTTTTTCCCCTTTTTTCATTCGGTTGCCGCAGTCCTGATCTTATTTCAAAATATTCAACTAGCAACTAGCCGATCTATACTTTTAAGCATAAGAAACTCATAATAGATATAAAGCAACTGAAGAGATACGTATTACTACAGAAAAAGAATAAACAATACCTTAGAATATCAGAAGAAAAAAGAAATAGTCAGCTGCCAATTGCAACTAATTAAAGCATCAAAAACCACCCGGAAATAAACCTTTAAAAGTAACATTCAGCTCCATCATCATTGGCACTGTTACCCCACTTCTCAGCCAATTCCTCCACTTGCCTTTAGTACCCTCTTCAACATTATTACAAAAACCCCATTCCTGGAATCTATCCCTTGTCCTTAGAGCAAAATTCACATTTATTGTTGCTTTCAAATTCGACAGATCATCATCTTCCATCAGGAAGCAACCACAGAGTTGAATTTCTTGCATTCCATGGCAGTCATTGAAGAGTCTATTGATTCCATCTCTGTGCACGCAAACACCTTCAAACCTTAGTATCTTAACTCGAACAAGGTTTTCCGCAATCACAGAAGCTGCACTGCGGGTTAAGTAAAAATCACGCATGCTAAGAGTCACAACGTCAAGTACTGCAGAGCAGTTTCTGCCAATTTCTTCCACAATTTGATCAAAGTATCGATATCTAAATTTTCCAATATGTATTGAATTGACATTTCTCCAATTACATACTGCATTCGCAAATCCTCTCCCTGTTATTCCTGATGACCCTAATAGGACTAATCTGTCAATACTCTTTGTTTTTCGCCAAACATAAATGAGATGATCGTCCGAAATTTCAAGATCTTCAGGAAACAAAAGTGTTCTTATAGACAATCGCCAATTCTCCAAATAAACATTTCCCAACGTATCATTATCATCTAGTAGACTCTTTAACAGTTTCATCAATGCTCCGTCTCGTGATGACTTAAATTTTGCATTTGCAAGAGCAGGCCTGATTACACCCAAATCAAGCAGATTGTTTTTGTTTGCCCAGCACAAGGTGTACCAACAGGCTAATTGCCAAGAGCAGCATACTGACGAAATATTGCAAGACAAGTCGGAGAAGGATATGCCGTCGAATATCTTCATCAGAATATCAAGATTCAAGTCTTCCCAGCAGCTTCTCGGTTCCATTGACGGAGATTCTTTCGTTCTTTCATCGCCGGTGCTGATATTCCTTTTTCTCTTCTTGCTTGCGGAAGAAGCCATCAGCTCGTGTGCATAATCTTCTGAAAATTTGAACCCACTGTTTTGCTAATAACGGCAGGAAAAATTATCCCGATTCCTAGGGAAAAGGGATTGTGGGTTTTTAATTTGCTTAATTGGAGGGGAAGCGGATTCCTTTCAAATTTAGGAAACCTGAACCCTGACGAGCGCGAGAGTCGACCCTGGGATCATGATTGATTCGTGCCCGCAAAATGATTGGTAAATTACCATAATAACCCTGGAATAATTTAGTAATTAATTAGACCATTTAGAAACAATTATAATTAATAATTGCTGAAGTTTGTTATTAAAAACAAAAAGAAAAAAATCACAAAAATGTTATAAGTTTTTCATCATATAAATTTTAAATAAGATTAATATAAATTTCAAATAATAAGAATAAATATCTACCAATTATTTTGATATCGTAACTTTTTTAAACTATATCCGTTCCGTCCAACTATAACACCAAATGAAGCTTAAGTTCACATAATTACATTCTCTTTTTATCTCATGGGCGTCTGAACTTGCGTGGGCTTCACTAGTTCTCTTGAACGCTTACAAATTTTCGGCCTGGGGAGTAGAAAATCTTATGAGTAACCAAGCCCATAGAAAGTACACCCCTCCGTTGGCTCGAAGAGCAATGGAACTTTAATACTTTATCAATGAACACACCCGAAAATGAGCTTACAGTTCGAAAATTTAGAAAGAAATTAATTAATTAACTTGTAAATTGAATAAACAATTAAAAATTGCAATATGCAATTGTAATTGCTGAAATAAATAGAAAAAGGTAAGTAGTAAAAATGGTGGTTAATGCAAAGACAAAAGGACGTGGTCACGGGAAAGAATCTTTTGATATATAGGTGACACCAAGGAACAAATCGGCCTTTGCAAGAATGGGGGCCAAGTGACGATTTTTACTTTCATTTGCACATGAGCAGCAGCTGCGGCTGCTAGCTAAAATTTGTTTACTTCTAGGTAATGTTGAGAGACTTTGGTGGTGCGGAGTGGAGCCACCATTAATCAATTTAGGCTTTAGCATGGTAATGGAACTACTATGAATGAGTCACGAGAGTGCCCAACTTCACAAAAAAAGCCTTCAGCTTTTCTCTATTATTATATCAGTATGTGGGGGTGCTGTACTTGTACATGCTTTCATTTTAAAATAAAAAATAGTAACAATAATAAGTATAACACAGCTGGTAATTAAATCTCTCCCCAACCAAAATAATTTGTGCGCCGAGCATACCACCTCAGCCTGCTGAGAAGGTATGCCTCATCAATCAAATTCTAACGAATGTAGAGTATGTGCACTTTTGTAAAATTTTTTTACTTTTTTGTTTAATTATATCTTATTATATAATTGCACGTGTATATTATATATATCGCAAATCTTAATTTCTTGTACCCCATTTTATTTTGCAATCACAATTTATTTTTAAAAGTTCATTTCAAGTGAGAATCCTAATAATTCCCTATAATTGTTAATCTCTTTTCTAGTCTCACGCATAGCAAATGACATTTTATGGTTTTAGCTTCTTGAGTTGAATGAAGATTCTGAAGAAATTAAATATATGGTCCGCACTCTAGAATTGGGGATATTATGATATAATTAATTAAGAATGCGTGACATAAGTGCCAATTTCTGAGAAGGCAGCAGCATAAAAGAGAAAAAGAAAAATGCTTAGAGGCGAAGTTAAGGACAAGAAGCAAAGCAAGGAAATTTCTAAGAGAAGCCGCTTGTAATACAAATCCACAACAACCTTTTTGGAAAAATACTTCAATAATTATGGTTTTATGTCATCAAGTGGCAAAGTCTCTCCATCACATATCGTTTATAGTGGATTATATTTGAAGAGGGGAAAAATCTTTTTCAAAAGTTTTCGTTAATAATTCTTTTAAAAAGTAAAAGGTGGGTTCATATATATGCGTCTGCAAATGGATGCGTGCGGCGAGGTTTTGGTCTCTTCTTTTCTTTTTTGCTCTATTTCTTTAGTGATTATTTATTTAATTATTTTGGATATGATAAAGCCTTTTCCTTATGATCTAGGATCTAATCTCTACTTTGTTTACTCAGTATGTCACACGATTTCCATACTTTTAATGCAAATAGTAATCCTAATGATTCTTCTTAGTTTGTTTTATGTACAGTGCAGCACATGCAAAAGGAAACCCCACCGCTTTTCTTTCACCTCTTTATTTACGAAAAATTTGTTGTACGAATTATTTCGCGTTAAGCACAAAAATGAGTAAATAATTTTTTTAGCAATGTGTTTTAAAAAATAAATAGGTAGGCATTTTTGTTCTCCACCCCCCCCCCCTCCCCCCCAATAATTTCATAATATGCTATCATTGATTTGTCTTCGTCAAATTAATTTATAGATTTCAAATGTATCCATTCATAAATTTGAGTAGTGGACAATAGATTATTGTAGTTTTTTCAATTTTGAATCATAATTTGAAAGTCGCTCGTTAAAAAGGTGGTAAATCAACTTTCTTCCCTCATATTAATTGATAGGAATTAAAATTCGGATTAGAGTTCTTTCTTGATCTAATTATGTACTTAGCAAATAACTCAATTACTAATTGATAGTTCATAAATAAAAAAAATAAAAAAAAGTTAAATTTTACTCATCTACTATTACAAAAAAATTTTGAAAGTTCAATAAAGTTCAAATAAGGAGAGAAATTCTCGTTGTTGTGTGCATGTACTTTTAAGAAGATCATTTATCTTTTAAATATAGGAAAGCAAATACAATTCATTTTAAATTCAAATATCTGAAAAAGGACCAAAATTCCTAGGTAATATCACAGTCAATCATTCTAACATCATAATTGATTAGTTACAATCTAATTTGTAGGACATATAAGACATTTAAACAAGAGTAATGGATAATTTTGTCTGATGAGTCAGAAGATATGTGAAGAAAGCAACCAAAGCGCACACTTTTTCTAGGACTCAACTTTGGCTTTGGGTAGAAATTATTGGGAACTCATTTTGGAGCAACCCTCCTCCAAAAAATGCAATGTTCAAAAGAAACCCTTGCTAGGTTCTTCTACAATATCTCAAGCCTCTCTTTTCTTCTCCTTCTCTTCATCTACTACTCTTCCATTTTTCTAGCCAAGTTCTTTCACTTCGTTGGCAGTTACCCTTTAATCCAAAGGTATAAATACTATAATCATCATGAATATATTTTATCCGTAGCTCTATCTCATTATTGTATTATTTTATTATTTTTATTTTGTCGCAGAGCTCAGAATGAATATGATTACAATTTGTTGTCCGAGGAGGAGGAAGAAGAAGAAGAGACAGATGACAATGACAGATATTTTCATGGGGAAAGCACCGAAAAAGATCATCATCATCATCTGGTGGCCGACATAATTCGCGGAGGTGAATCACTTGTGTTTTTGCATGAAAACAGCTTATACGGAGACCAAGTTCATGTTCAGGAATTTATAAACCCGCATGATGAGCACGTCACTGCCGATGATGATCGAGATGAAAGTTTCGATACTGCTCAATATTCTGAACCTGATGATGATGGTGATTCATCACACGTCGTCGTAGAAGAAGAGATCACTGCGGCAAGAGATTATAACCATTCAGCCTATGAATCTGAGCAAAATCATGGCGGCTCCACTTCTCCACTAATCACAAACGTTCAAAATAAAAGTGATTTAGTGGAAAATAATGACGGTATTTTCAATTTTTTTATTACCATCACTATGTTTGTTTTGTTACATTAGTCATCACATGCTGTACATGTGATAACAAGTTCGCTCGCACGTCCTGATATTGCCAATGCCGTCGCAGAAAGTGCTCGTGATCAGGAAAACGTAAAAAATAAAGCGGAGAAAAGCGAAAATATTTTTGTATTTTCAGCAACTAGACTGGAGTCCAAGAATAAGCTTCAAGTCCAAGAGAAGGATATTGATCATGAAGAGATTTTCGGTGACTCGTGTACCGTTGGTTCTACTTCAAAGAGCTCCTCGGACTGGAGGAGCTCCATCACTTACAGAGATTCAGGGACTGAAGATCCCTTCTCTTCTTCGTCGCGAAGAAGTTGCCCCAAATGGGAATCCTACACGGTTTTTCAAAAATATGATGAAGAAATGATGTTTTTAGGCCAAGTCAGCGCACAAAAGCTTCACGAAACAGGTAATGTAATTATTGTTTCAAATCCCGTATATTTAATAAATTTTTGTATTAGTTTCCTCATGCAAGTAATTTCAGAATCATTACGGTCTATCCAAGTCTGTCCGAGATCGATCTCTGAGAGGATTGTTCATAAATTTGCAACAATAAACAAGAAGCCAGCGGACATCCGCCACAACCCATATCATGAACTAGAAGCCGCTTATGTAGCTCAAATTTGCTTGACATGGGAAGCACTGAATTGGAATTACAAGCACTTTCAGCGCAAGCTGTTAGCTTCGCGTCGAGATCAATCTGACCCCGGCTGTCCAGCTCACATCGCACAGCAGTTTCAGCAATTTCAGGTTCTTTTACAGCGATACATAGAGAATGAGCCATATGAGCAGGGCAGGAGACCCGAGGTATATGCTAGAATGAGGCTTTTAGCACCAAAGTTACTTCTGGTGCCAGAATATCGAGGTACTTTTTTCTTTACTGTTTTTTCGTATTGATCATTAATTTTTAGGGAGATTTGCCGGTTTTTTCTTTACTCGAGCTAATATATACTAATTACTCCTTTACTATTTTCATTACACCTTCATTATTTTCGTAATATTCAATAAACACCTAACACCATAATTTTATGCTATTATCTTTATTTTTAAATACACTTTTATTTATATTTATTATAAATTAATAAATCACATAAACTGTAACTAAAATACAAAATTGAAATAGTAGAAATGAGAAATTTAGGTTTTGGTGTGATTAAAAAAAATAATAATAATAAGATTTTTTTGAAGTTTTTGTTATTTTTGAATTTTTTTCATGTAAAAAATATATTTTATATTCCAAGATTAAATATCAAGCAAATAACCCATTTATCTTTATTTTTTTTTAAGTTTTTTCATGGCAGGGGAATTATTAGATATTATAAAACAATAAGTGGATAAGTGATATATATTGATTTTAGTAAGAGAAAAATTGATAATCTTCCTTATTTTTTAAAATTTTAATAAAGATTTTGTATCGTTACATAGAAATTAAATCGGATCAGCATTGAATCCAAATCTAAAATGAATATGAATCATGTTATATTTGATCATTTGCTAATATTTTTTAAGCTTACTTATAATACTTTCTTTTTTCAAATAAAGATTCTGAGGATGATCTAAAAGATGAGGGTTTTGCTTCAAGAATTTCATCGGCTGCATTTATAATGATAATGGAAGAAGGGATCCGAACATTCATGAATTTTCTCAAGGCAGATAAGGAGAGACCTTGTCAAATCATTAAATCTTTCTTTGGGAGAAATAAAAGAGGCTCAGTTGATCCCACTCTTCTTAATCTCATAAAGAAAGTAAATAACAAAGTAAGTTAATTTCCTTTCATTGCTTTCTTAAAAATATATATATACATATACGTCTACCCCATCATGTATCTTTGCTTTATATGTGCAGAAGAAGACGAAGCTCAAAGATCTCCGCCGGTCACGCAAATGCATGAGGAAGAAAAGATTAACGGTGGAGGAAGAGATACAGATTCTGATGGGTCTGATAGACCTGAAAGTGGTGTCTAGGGTTTTAAGAATGACAGATATAACTGAAGAACAAATGCATTGGTGTGAAGAGAAGATGAGCAGAGTGAGAATATTGGAAGGGAAATTTCAGAGAGATTCTTCACCACTTTTCTTCCCAGCACATTGACCCACCATGCACCTTAATTAATTATATTATTGCTCGATGACTAGATCATGAATGTGCAATATTCTAGCAAGCATAAATTTGAATATCCTGGAGGCAACACTTTTGTGTAAATACTATACAAATATACATCAAGGGGCCTACAAATCAAGCTAAAGTAGCAACATGTGGGTGACACATGGAATTCAAAGAAGAGGAAAAGATGTTTGGGTTTGTGATTTTCATGGACGTTTAAAGTGATTTCAAAGACCAGAGCCAAAGCAAAGAACATGAATGAAGATAGAGACAAGGGTAGCTTTATTTTGCTTTATTATTTTAATTAAAAAAAAAACATTAGGGTTTATCTACAAGAGATTTGTGCTGAATCAAAAGAAGAGAAGAGCAAGGCTGCTACGCATGCAGTGGAATAAAAAGGTGCATATGTCACACTCAAAGGATATGATATATAGAGTAGCTAGCTAGTCCCATACGATCCTACTTTTGGGAATGGAAAAAATTATTTAATGAATAAAACAGCCATTTAAGATGTACCAGTTTCTATAAATTAAGAGCGGATAAATTGTTTTTTCATGATTTATGAAAAGTTGTTCTTGTTGTTGATGGCTTACAGTAAGATGTATGGATGACATATTACTGACTCATAAAGATATATGATTGAATAATTAAGAGTGATATTCTTGTCCTGCTTTAAAAAATTTACGTTTTCCGATCATCTGATGTGATACATCCAATTTCTCTTTTAATTAATTGATAATGAGAAATTAGTAGTCACTTGCGTTTATTCTATTATTGTTGATCTGATTCCTTTACAGTGGGAGGAAACTGTGAATCTGTGTTTTCGTAATATATACACACACACACACATATACATATATTTGAAGTAGGGGCCATTATTAAAGAAGCATACATGCATGGGCGTTATACATATCTCTGCACTGTTGCACATTTTAAAACAACATTCATGTCATAAGGGCAGTGATACATTTTAATTTTTACAACGGGATAAAAAGTATAGATCTCAATCAAGTGACACCAAATTAAATTTACGATATTTGTTTGGGATTGTTTTTAGATGCTCTCAAGTAATTTTGAAGAGATAAAAGTTAATTTCGGTTTTTAGTAAATTTTCTTAGAAATCAATTTTGGCAAAGTCACCCAGAGCAGATTTTGAAACGCAAGTAATGAGTAGCTTTTTAAAATCTGATTTTGAAAATTAATTTATACTTAATAAAATTTCATTTATATCCTCATATATATTATAAGAATCCAAAATTATCCTTGTTAATTAGAAAATAAAATTATTGACTTTAAAAAGATAATTATTATTACCAATTATATTATGGTAAAAATAAAAAATAAAATTAATAATATAAAATATTTGTTTTAGTTATCAATTATTATATGTACACAATTAAAAAAATTATATATATATATATGTATGTTTATAGATGTTTAAATAAATTTTATTCAACATTATGCCTAATTCAGTTATTTATTTCTTACAATAGTTTAATAATAAGACTTGTCAAACACATACGACTGCTTTTAATTTTTAAATCTCAGAACACTTTTAAAAATAAATTTTATTAAACATTTAACTGATTCTCTTAATAGCTGATTATTTTCACAACACTGGTAATAACAATTATTTTAAAGGCTATGATACTACCAAACTCGCTCTAAATAATCAATTATCAAATAACTTCATGTTTTCACACAAATTAATCAACTGGACTAGATGACGGCCGCACTTTTATGTATTTTGTATGTTGGTCTCCCGTTTAGGGTAAGGTTAGCCAACGGACCAAATTTTCCATGCAAAGCCAAGATCTTCACTTATTAGGAATTGATTTGATTATGTGGCCAATGGTGTATCTCTCTCAACAATAAAAATCGAGATCCAGATATTTCCTGTAATTATGAATTTATCTTTAATTTATTTAGCAAAAAAATAATGTAAACCCAAAGAGCTTCAGGAAGCCACGGCCGAAACTCGCTGACATGATCAAATACAGAGCTGATTTTACTACACATGATGATGATAAAAGTCGAAGGAATACTCTCTAATTAATTTGTTTTTAATCCGTTCTTTTATAATTTTTGTGATAATTTTTATACTTTTTTCCGCCCAAATATCATTGTTCTCCTCGTTTATTTGAGAAGATTCAAATTTCAGCCTCTCCCAATCCCCATTGAAGTATGTTTACCAATTCAAGAAAAATAAAAATTTTGAAAAAAAAAAAGAACACTAAATTTGTTTCGTGTTTTAAAAAAGAGTAATTTTGTGAAATACTTTAGACCGGAGCGGGCTTACTGAATGGTCCATAAGTAGCCGGCTCAAGGCCCGTAGAATGTAAGCAAACCCATTTATGCAATAAAATCCAACTCTCAAGCAACAGGGCAGCTTTCCAAAGCTGTTCTATTTTCTTGCTCATTTTCTTGGTATCCAAACGCATGGTAAAGCTAAACATATTGAGAACAACATGAAATATCTTTTGGACCTTTGGTGGTCCTCCAATTTATATTTGATAAAAGAATTCCTAACAGTAATGATCATAACACACAACTCTTCAATTATGATTATTTCGTTATCAAATGTGGACATCTACACTTTTTGAAAAACCAATTCACCCTTTTACAGCACTGTAAAAATATTCTATATAATTGTGTATAAAGTGATGAACCCTCACTTCACAACACTATAAAAAAATGTGAACATTCGTACCTAAAATGTATGTATGTATGTATGTATGTATGTATGTATATTAAGTAGTAAATATTTTAAAAATCGCCAATTTTTCTTTCTTTGAGTGTGCTATGTGAGCTGGAGTGTAACCTGACCTAGCCCATCATATACCATAAAAATTTGTTGAGTCAATTTTTAGTGTAATTGAAACAAATTTTTTTTCCCCTGCAAATTATTACTTGAGCAAACGATATTGTTTCTCTCGATATTCTCAACGACCAACACTACAAGAACAAGATCCGTATTGTGTGGGCGGAAACAAGAGCCCACGATGTACGCAAAATAATTCTCCACTTGTATTTGCAATTTTTATTTTTATTTATTTTTTTAAAATAATCCATCTCCAGTCGAATATTATCCTCTCGCTTTGATTGCATAATTCCAAACTATAATCCAATTAGTCAGTTATAGCCTCTAAACTACAGACTTACAGTTTTAAAGTATTTAGTAAATATCTGTTAATATTGTTTGGAAGATAAGTTGATTTTATCATACACTTTAAATATCTATAATATCTTTATTATTTTTATTAAAATTATCATTCAAAATTTATATTTTATCATATACTATCAATTTTTATTTTATAATTATAATTTTTCTATAATAATTATGATTTTTAAGTCACAACACCTCAATATAAAACATGACCTAACTTAATGATGGATTAAAGATCACTTATAATTGTATCATATGAGTACTAAAAATGCTACAAATGTGCAAAATTTTAGAATACTAATTATAAAATTTTTTTGTTTCTAGTCATTTTTTTTTCTTTAAGATTTTTCATGAGGTTCACAAACTTGTACTTTATAATGTGAAACTTATTAGGGGAATAAATAATTTAAAAGTTGCAACAAAATATTTGCTAGTTCAAAATGAGGATACGTTGATAGTAAGATGCACGGACACAATATTTCTGAGTTGTACGTTCATTCCAATGTCGTTTCACAAACAAAAAATGTTTAAATTTAAGATTTTATTCCATCTCCAATCAACCATTCTTAGTTCTTTCATTCGAATTTAAGTTAAAAAATTCCAAATAGTATGTTCAGATCTAATTGTAAACATTTAGCGTTAAGGTTAAATAATCTAAATCATGTGAGTAATAAATATTGAGTAATTTCACTAAAGGAACAAATTAAAGTAAGGGATAAATTAGAAAAAAAAAACACACTCTCAATTGTAGTGTATTTTATCTTCTAATGTACTAAAATATATATTTTTACATCTTTTAACTTATTCTTTACAACACGAAGAAGAATTTCCTTATCGTAACATTACTCTACAATATATCATGCTACTAAATTCACAATTCTTTGAAAATTAAACCCCCTTAGCACGAAATGTGACATTATCACTCCAATTATATAAAAGCTAAATCTTTGGGCTAAGCCAGGGTATATCCCACTTTTGATTCTTTAATTACAGCACCAACTTTCCAACCTTAAATGTTTTGTGAGCTCTCTGTTATATATTTTATAATCTTTATTATATTAAAATATATATATATATATATATATATATATATATATATTTATTAATAACTTTATTTTAATAAAATAATAACATCGTTGATAAAGAATTATATGGATATGCTGCTAGACAACATGACTAGACAGCATGCTACTGGACTAACACTTCTTTTGAAAAATAAACCTCTAAGCATGAAATGTGACATTATTACTCCAATTATGTAAAAGCTAAATCTGTGCGCGATGCCCGAGGTACATCACACTTTTGATTCTTTAATTACGGCATCAACTGCCCGGCTGTGAAAGCTTTGTGGGCTCTCTGCTTTGGCTGCATGTGAAGGAATCAGACACAGCCAGCAACAAAAATAAATGAATTAAAAGGATTTTATTTCTTTCCTAATAATAATAATAATAATGGGTCCATATTTATTTGATTGTCTCTCCACCTTTGAAATTTTGTTTTGTCTTTGTTCAACTCTAGGAGTGGAACCATAGACGCTGTCTCGCTTTTTCGCAATCGTTGCCCAAACAATTAAACAAAAGCGTCAGATGAGAGCCCCATTAATTCAATTGTTTCTTAGTTCTTTTTCTTTTTTTTTTCACATGTTTTACTCGTTTATTATGGTCTTTTATTTCAGAAAACACAGATTCAATGATTGATTTTTTTTTTTAATTTTGAAATAAGTAAACCTTTAAAAAGGTCAAATTGATAAATTACATCACATATCACATTAAGTTCAAATAAACACTTGAGACAATGTCACAATGCTTAAAACTTGAGTGTGTTTATATAGTTAAGTCAGTGCCTAATAACATAAACACACTAAAAAGATAAAATATGATGTGATAAATAGATTAATTCCAATTATTGAAAATATAAAAGGTATACGCGTGAATAATGGGATAAGACAGTTGCGGGTTGAGGTTGATAGCATGTGTGCCGTTAAACGCTTGCAACAAAATACTGGAAATCGTAATGCAACTGCTCCTCTTGCGTGCGATATTTTGGCGCTGCTCGCTCGCAAGCAACTAGAAGGTCTCGGTGTGTCATCTTCATCGTGCGGCGAATTTTGCGGCTGACTACTTCGCTAACTCAGCGCTCTCATTACTTCTTGGTCTCCATATTTTTCACGAATCACCTTCTGGTGTTAATGTTTCGCTTCATAGCTAGGAACATCACAAGGACTGCTTTGCCTCGTTTGTTAAGCCTTCGCTTTTGCTAGGCTCGTTTTCTTATCAATACAAACACACACACACACACACACACACACACACATACAATCGTCTCAAATTTATTAAATATTTTTTTGTATTTTGTTCAAAATTTTTGGTTAAATTTACTACTTATAACATAAGAGTGATGATACAGCCACAAACTCTTGTACAAACTTAGTTCGTACAAACTGTTTTGGCATTAATTCATTAGTTGAAAGAAAATATAAAATAATGAAAACAAATCATGTGGACTAAGAGATATTTAATTCAACCAATTAAATTATGCCACATCAGTTTCTACAAATAAATTTGTACAAAAATTTGTATCTAATTTACTACTTATAACATAAAATTCAAAGGAAAAACAAGTGTAGTAAACAATTTAATAAGTGTAACGAAGAAAGTCAAGCCTAGTGGTTAGAACCCCAATTTCACAATTGTGATTTAACGGGTTCGGGCCTTCACAATGCATTTTGGAGGTTTAATTTCTTTCCTCAATTTGAGTGAAGACAATCTTCTTCCTTTCGAAATGTGAGTGGAGTAGACATTCCTCAAATATTAGAGAGGGTTGAAAATCTGGATTGTGCTATATAAGAGTTGTAAATTAGTCCCAATAATTATCTGATTGTAAATATCAATTGTAATCTGAGTAATAGTCTCATGTAATTAAAAAAAAAAGTGTAATGAAGAACTACTTATGATATATAATTAAAAAAGAAAATTTAATATACAATTATTATAATGTGTTTATTTTCTTTGATTTCTTATATCGGACTTTAATTATATACGTTGAATTTTGATTGTAGTATAGTTTTGAACTTTGATGTATTAGGTTTTGATTGTACACTGTACTATATTGGACTTTCACCAGTTGTAATGTTGACAAACCCATAATATTACACGTTAAAAACTGAAAAAGATTCTTACTTACTCTCTAAAAGCTACTTTCAAAAGTTGTAAACGATTGCTTAAGTAAGATTAATCATACATTTGGATGATTCGTCAAATAAAATTATTAAAAATTATTAAAAAAAAAAAATTAAAAAAATTATTTATTTATTCTACAAAACCATAAAAAAATTAATTTGTGGGTGCTAGTGAATTTAAATGATACAATATTTTTTAGGTGGTGCATGAAATTTAAGATTCGAAACACGGAAGAGAGAATTCAATATAACAAAATAATACAAATGATAATATTTTAGCAATTACATAGTGGAGTGATGAAAGCAAGGCCGTAATTTTATCTTCTTTTTTTTTTTAATATTTTGAAGATAATCATCTCAATGTCTTGTAGAGGATAAATCATAAAAAATTAGCCAGCCACAGCTCCTCACTAATCTCTAAAATGGGGAAGTTCCTTGCTCATATTACACACGCAACTCCAACTTACCAACCTAGTTTGAACTATAAACTAATTAAAATTAAATAAAAATTTTGTCTTCTTCAATCAAGCCAAGAAATGCTTAGTCTATTTTCTTCTCCTAACAAATTATTTAGGTAAAAAATCACTCTTAATCGTTGGACAACATTAACGATTGGCGTATAAAGCTATGCACGTTGTGTTCTTAATGAAAATGATTTTCAAACACAAGTAGTTGTTTTAAATGGCCAATTGATCCCATCCTTTATGATTGGAGATTCCTGATGATCTTTCGAGTATTGATCAAAGTTGGATGTACTTGTATGGATGCCTAATCCGCCTGCCTATTATCTTAATTCGTAAATTACAAACAAATTCCTCAGGAAAAGTCCAAAATTCTCTCTACACTAGAAACAAAATAAAACTTTCGTTAGGGATAATCTAGAAATTTCACACTAATGAGTAGGGAGAAATAAGTGCGCAAGAGATACCTTCAACGAGCATCTCCATTAACCATTCATGCAACATACTCGAGCTTCATTAGGGATGTTCTTAAAACTTTTTTATGAACGAAATATAATTACGTCTTTTAATGTATTATAAGTTATAATAAGAAATCCGTGAGATGCGATTGTGAATAGATGGACTCTCTATAGGACTCATTTTTATTGATTAAATTTATCACAGTTTTAACTATTTTAGTAGCTCGGCCACATATTTGGAATCCTCGACTATTCTACTTCTGAATGTTAGTAATGTACAACGGTCAAATAGGATTATTTTCTTTTTTGAGAATTTTTTTCTTATCATGTTCCGTTTATCTACTTCTGGCTGTGCGGGGTAGAAAGATAGACATTTTATTCAGCTACAAAATTTATTTAATACACGGTAGGAGGTTGCTTTTTTTTTTAATAGAAATAATTTATTGATATTACAGTTAGAAATCTGTCACACCTTCTAATTTGTGGTATAATTAATATCATAACTATAATTAATATGATTTAATTTTTTAAACTCTAGACTCTAGTTGGCGAAAAGGGTACGAAAAAAAAAGGTAAATAATAAATACGACTTCTTGTTATGGTAAAAGAATTAAGAAAAATCCTACAAGCAAAACTAATATGGCAAAAGTAGATAATATGACGTATTTACCCTAAATACTTATTCTCTATGACAAAATTATTGCTTGCCAATTTCACACTTCTTCAATGTATCCGCATAAGTAAATACAATTCTGATTCAGTAATATTTCTTTTTAGAAAATAAAATAAAATTAGAAAATAAAATATTACCTTTTATCTCTATAACAAATTTTTATTCTTTCCCATAATTAAAAAAATGGTACCTCGATCTTGATATCTAAGCTCTGTTTGGTTGGTTTATCTTTTCAAAAAGAACTTAAATAAGTAGACTTTTTGTTAGTAAAATTTTTATAAGTAGAACTTTCATAAAAAAAAAAAAATTATTTATTTAGTTGTCAATGAAAATTTTTATTTAAAATTACAAAATTATTTTAATAAGTAAGTTTTTTAAAGTTATATTATAAAAAATAAAATAAGATTATTAAATAAATAAATAATATTTTAATATCTTAAAAAAATTTCAACATCTATTCTTTAAAGCTTAAAATTTGAGTTTTTTTTATTAATAGAGGTAAAATAATTTAGATAATTTTTAAAAATTGTAATAAAAATAATTAAATAATTATAAAAATTTTTAAAAAATTATGAGATTAAATAAATAAGTTATAGCAAAAAGATGCTTACCTGATTACTGAAGTAAAAAAAATTATGGAACTATTTTTGTACTAACGAAAAAAAAATTATTAAATGCACAGGAGCCAATAAAGAACAGCCATTTTCTATTTTTTTAAATAAAATATCAAAATATAAGGACACGCGTGTAATGTGTATAATGCGGATAAAATCTTATCTTCACAGCAAGTGAATCGAAATACACACGGTTTCCGTTAAATTTAACAGTCAACGAGAGTAATCACATCACCCGGTTAAAAACGGCGGTCACAGAAAAACCAGATCAGAGTTGACCACATAGAAGCGGTCTTCAGTGTCTGTTAAAAGCTAAAACCAACCCCATCATCTTATCTCTCTCTCTGTTCTTTTTTCTTCTCTTTAAATTTTATTATTTTTAATTTTTCTTCGCACAAAAATCTCAGCATCAAGATTTGTTCTAAATCCTCTCTATTTTTCCTCCTTGAATCCCTCCTCCTCTTGGGAGGCATCATCCAAGGTCAAATCAAATCCCTCTTTCTCTCTATGTTTTTCCTTTTATCTATAGATCTGATTTAATTGATTTTTGGAAGTATAAAGTATAAGCCCAGTTTCATTTTCCGTATGTTTCCCGAGAAACCTTAGGAAAATACATAAACCAGACAAAAGAAAAGATTTTTCTATCTGGGTGTTTTCTGTTATTTCATTTTGTGAGGAAAAAATCTTGACTTGGTTTGCCTTAAGCTGATTGTATTTTATTTATTTATTTTCAAATTTTGTTTTTGGTGACTAGACGACGGCGTTTCGGGTAATTGATTCTTGAAAACAGAAAACAAAAGGAAAATGAACCGTTGCGCCGCTATGGGATTGGGAGGAGGCTGTGATGAAGAGAGGAGGATGGGTTCAATGATTTGCCCCAAGCCAAGGAGATTAGGCCTCATAAATCCTTCGATTAACGATTCCATTAGACCTTTAAGAAGGCCTGCTAGGTAAGTTTTATTTTCTATTATAAGTTTTCAATATTTTTTTTTTAATTTCTCATGCACTAGGTTCTAATTTTTATTTTATTTTATTTTTTATTTTAGTAGTGAGTTTGGAGATTCAAAAGCTGGGACTGAACTTCTGGATATAATTCTCACCAAGGTCCAAAATTTTTTTCTGAGCTCCCTCAATTTATTTTTTTTAAAATTTTATGTCTATCTTGTTGGATAATTCTCACAGTTTCAGTTCTGATTTATTATTATTATTACTATTACTGCAACTAATTAGTTTGAACCCTCAATTTATTTTTTGTTTTTTTTAATGTCTATCTTGTTGGATAATTCTCACAGTTTCAGTTCTGATTTTTATTACTATTATTATTATTATTATTATTACCACCACTACTACTACATCAGCTAAATATTTGTGGCTGTGTGATTTTAGGGAGGCTATGGTACAGAAAAGACTGGTAACCAAGTGGCTTCATCGCCACCGTATTTCTGCGGATCTCCGCCATCGAGGGCTTCAAATCCTCTAATACAGGATGCCCAATTCGGCAACGAGAAGTTAGCCACGCCCACTCCAGCTCCGCCATCTCCGTCCTCGCGGATGGGAGGCGGCGGATGTGTGAGGGTGAAATTCGGTCAGAAGCCTGCTGCGGTGAGAATTGAAGGGTTTGATTGTCTCAGCCGAGATTGCCGCAATTGCAGCATCTCTGCTGTGGCTTAAACAAACAATAATCCAAGGCGCTTCACATAACAAACCCAATTTTTAGCCCAATTTTTTTTTTTTTTTGATATGAGGAGGGAGAAAAAGGGGAGGAGGAGGTAAAGTGGTACTAGTCTTACTATTATTGTATGTACAGAGTCCCCAGTGGTGGTTGGTTGGGTGGGGTTGTATTGGTTGAGTCTTTTCTTTTTTGTGTTGGTCTCATAATAATATTGTGCATTGTAATGAAGTGGGGTTATTATGAGAAGTTAATTTTGAACAATAAAAATTGGGGAAGAAAAGGGGCAAGTCTCTTTTACCCTTTGTCAAGTTTTATTTTATTTTATTTTATACTTTTTGTATATATAGAGAGAGTATTGGGAGAGTTGTTTAATCTTTTGGGAGGGGGTTTCAATTGGAAAATCTGTAATATAACAGCGTGGTGCTAGTTTGTCAATCTTAACCATCCTCTTCCCTCTTGTCTTTTGTAATTGTAAGTTGGAGCACAATTTGAGAGATAATGAATGAATGAATCTTTTTGATTGATTATATTTTTGTTTTGTTAATTACATTGTGCCTGTTGCTTTGGATTTTCGCCTGCCTGCTTGTGTATATCTTCTTTATTGACGTGGGTATCTTTTAATTCTTCATCATCTCAATATTCTATTTGATTGTTTCAAACAGAAACAGTGAAGCCAAAAGCATAACAACAGATTGTGGCGGACACTGACGTGGGGGTCAATGCTTTTGTTTGCATGGTTTTGTCTTCTCCTACTCAAGTGGGGATGCTAGTGTTGGTTCTTTTTTTCTTTTTTCACCCTTCTAGCTAGATAACTTGTGTAGCTTACTAATTTATTGTTATAATTAAAATTATAAAATCTAAGAGAAAAATATTATTTGAAAACTATGGGTTATATAATTGGGCTCCACGTACATTCAACATTGTTAGCATAACCATTTGAATTCTACGCACTTAATTGTTTAATTGTGTATTTATATTAATATTCTTGCTCATCGGTAACAAACCCTTTCGTTTTTGGTACCAAAAAACAAAGACGGATCCTAATAATAATAAAAGATCGTGAAAGGGACAAGGCTGAAAAAAAAAAGAAGTGTGACAGTTAGTGGATTGTGTAATTGATGAAATTGAATGATGATAGCATATGTTGAAAATGGGTGGCCTTTCGTTAGTGGTTGAAAGGTCTTAATGCTGCTGAGTGCTGACTAAGCTCTGCGCTTTCCGTAAGGGTGTGCTATCTTTATAAATTGACAGCAATTTTACTTAAATAGCATCAGCACTTTGCGTGTGCGGCTTGTCTTTGATTTGAACCAACAAACTTTGCTTACCCATCTTCAATTTTCTCAAGGAAAATCTTTATTTATTTCACTTTTCCTATCTATTTTTTTCCCCTTTATCTTTTCCTTGTGGATAGACACTATTCAACTCACCTAGACAAGATGACCGGCAAAACACCCAAAAAAAAAAAAAAGACTTAATTTATGTTATATTTAAAACTTGATAGAGAACACGCTAAACACTATAATATAAGTTTGAAATAACTATTAATGAGTTAGTTTTATTATCTCAAACGGGTTAGTAAGTGATGGGTGATAAAGAAAATATAGTACGGAGTTGATATGAAAAATATCCACATCAATTTGACTATAAATATAAACTCGAGATAAACCTTAATTTATAAGCTAACTTTTGACTATGAGTTAATCTCATCGTCGTAAGGTATTATAATTTTTGAGCTGATCACATGAGCAATTCTGGTGGATTTGTAGCAAAATTTTAATTGGCTTTGATTATTGTCAGCAATTCTTGGTAGAGCTCTGGCAAAATGGTGTAAAAATAAATGAACACGTTCATCTTTCCGCCAATTCCCGTCAAACAACAAAGAGACCACAGTTGATCTGTTCATCGTCCTTTTCAATTATCTGTATTTAGTATCTGTTGGCAAGCTGTTTTGTTATTAGACAGCCAACCCTTAGCCTCAATAGGGCTACACATAAAAAAGGTTTGGCTAAACCTAACTGAAATTTTTTACTTCTTTCACAAAACCTAGCACCTGCCTCATTCATTTCGCTTGCCCAGATACTAGTTCTAGACTTCTTTTTTTTTTTTTAATTAATACGAGCAAAGGAACAAATATTTTGATCTTTTACTTTCACAACAAGAGGCAAACTAATCGAGGTCTCTCTTTAGGATATATACAATATTTTAGATTAAAAATCTAGTATGTTAGAATTGTTTGCGGAGTGTAAAGTGGTATTTAATAAATATACGCTGAACGGACTGCATGGCAGTTGTTAAAGCAAGCACACAAGAGAGATTTGATGTTTGTAGCATATGTTATGACAAAACAACCTTAGTGAAAACCATCACTTATAATTTAAGAATATTTATGTTGTTTCATTAAAAATTAATAATAAATTATACAAAAGCGTGTCTGAATTCATAATGTTGAATTTCTTTTTAGAATTGTATGATTGGCCTTCTAGATTAACACGTTCTCCTAGAGAATGCTTTACGTATCTCACTGCTCTTTCTCTTATGATAGGATATCAATAAAGAATAGAAAGATATGTGAGACCTGGGGACCATGACACTTATATAGACAATATTTTCATGTTATCATTAGGTATTCATAATTCTACCCATAATAGAATTAGAATACAATCAAGTCTCTATACATTAAAAGCTCACACTCTATTAGATACATTAAAACTCATAATACGAAAAACTTAAATAGATCATTTTTAATTGAGCTTAACCTTATTTGACAGTCCGCAATACATAATTATTCACATACAAGCTCAACGTTGGATTAAAGATCCAACAATGCTGAATTAAAAATCCAACAATCATCCACTTGGGATATATGTGTAATATTATAATTATAATTTGTAAAAATAACCGTATGAGCTCAACTTTACTATCATTGCCGAAATATATCTATAACCAATCCAGTCCATCAATCATACCAACATAGGATCAAAGTGGTCTTCGTTACAACTATCGTAACTCGACCCATCAATGGTCACTATGCCAATACAACTGAATGGCATGGGTCATGATGTGGATGTGTAGCATGAAAATTTCGTGTAATGTGATCTTAACATGCATATTTTCAACTGGTTCACCTTAAACTTTAGTGAGATCAAACCATATTAAAATTAGAGTGTGAATGAATCAAAACTTTATTTTTGTAAAAAGTAATTTTAAATATCCATAAACTAAAATAACTGAAAATGTCTATACCATAAGAGCATCTAAAATTACAAACTCCCACTAAAACTGAATATCCTTTAATTGACATGACACCTATACGAGCAACATGCTCATGGAATGTTTGGGTGGCAGTCCCTTAGTGAGCGGATCCGCAATCATGAATTTTGTACCGATGTGATATATAGACAACTATCCACTCTAAACTCTTTTTTTAACAAGTAGAAACTTGATATCTATATACTTTAACTTCGTCGAACTCTTATTGTTATTGGAATACAGCACTGTTGACTTATTGTCATAAAATAATCTGAGTGGTCTATTAATACCATCTACTATACGCAGTCCTGTGACAAAATTTCGTAGTCATATTTTCTGATTGGATGCCTCATAATATGCTATGAACTCTGCTGCCATAGTGGAAGAGGCTATAAGAGATTGTTTAGCACTCTTCTAGCAGTGGTCTATTAATACTATCTACTATACGCAGTCTAGTAATAAAATTTCATAACCATATTCCCTGATTGGATGCCTTATAATATGTTATGAACTCTGCTGCCATAGTGAAAGAGGCTATAAGAGACTGTTTAGCACTCTTCCAGGAGATAACACCCCCAGCTAGGAGATAGATGTAACCCGAAGTGAATTTCATACTATCTTGACATCCAGCAAAATCGGAGTCAATATACCCAATAATTTTAAGCTGATCTGACTTCCGATATGTGAACATGTTTTTTTTTTTTTTTTTTGGTTCTCTGTAAGTACCACAAGACCGTTTGGCTGCTTTCCAACGGTTTACTCTTGGATTACTTAAATATTTGCCCAACATTCCAGTAACATACGCAATATCCGATCGCGAACAAACTTGAGCATACATCAGACTTCCTATCGCTGACGCATAAGGAATCTTCTGCATTTTGTTTTTCTCAAAATCATTCTTGGAGCACTGATTGAGACTAAATTTGTCTCCTTTAGCCACAGAGGTATCACTTGGTTTGTAATCTTGCATGCCATATCTCTTGAGAACTGTTTCGATATAGCTCTTTTGTGATAATCAAAGAATACCCCAGAAGTGATCCTAGTGTATCTGTATGCCTAGTATAAAAGAGGAGTCACCAAGATCTTTCATCTCAAAATTCTTGGTTAGATATCTCTTGGTGTCATGCAATAAGTTTGTATCGCTGCTGGCAAGCAAAATGTCATCGACATATAAAACTAGAAAAAATATATTTGCTCCCACATAACTTATGGTATATGCAATTATCAACCAAATTCGTCTCAAAACCAAATGAGATGATCACTTGATGAAACTTAAAATATCATTATCAAGATGCTTGTTTGAGCCCATAGATGGATTTATTAAGTTTATAGACCATATTCTTTGGGTCTCCGGATACAAAGTTTTTTGATTGCACCATTTAGACCGTCTCATCAATGTCACTATTGAGAAACGCTGTCTTAACATCCATCTGATGTAACTCAAGATAGAAATGCCCCACTAATGACATTATAATCCTGAAAGAGCCTTTTGAAAAAATCGAAGAGAAAATCTCTTTATAGTCGATGCTTTCTTTTTGTGCAAAGTATTTTGCGACAAGACGTACTTTGTATTCATTCACATTGCCTTTTGAATCCCTCTTGGTCTTAAATATCCTTTTGCAACCAATAGGTTTCACACCTTCTGGCAATGGGACAAGATCCCATACGTCATTATCCTTCATAAACTTCATCTCTTCATTCATGGCATCAATTCACTTCTGCGAGTTAGAACTTTCTATGGCTTGACGGAAATTGATCGGATCATCTTCTATCCTGTCGATGCCTACCTCATATTCTTGGAGAAATACAATGTAGTCGTCCGGCTCCGCGCTTCTCATTTCTCTAGTAGATCTCCTTAATAGCATAGGTTCTTGAGGTGGTAGAGTTTGTTCTTCTGGAATGACTTAACTAACATTATCTTGATTTGTTGTGTCTTGCTCAAAGTCAGGAATGAGACCATGATCAATACCAATGACACTTATGGGAATATCAACACATTCCTCTTTAAAGATAAAGTCTCTAATTGTATTTTCTCCCGCAAACTCGACATCCTCAAAGAACCGAGCATTTCCTACCTCAAAGATCGACTTAGTCGTGGGATCATCAAACTTGTACCTCCCTGGATCGTTCAGAGTAATATGTTCTGTGGGATCATAAAACTCACCGTTCTTAAGTCTAGTTTCTTCTTATTAGGCCTATAAGGTCTTGTTTCAGCTGGACATCCCCAAACGGGCAAGTGCTTTAGACTAGACTTTTTGCATGTCCAAAGCTCGTAAGGGGTCTTGGCAGTCGCTTAAGTTGGAACCCTATTAAGGATATACGCTACAGTCTTAAGTGTTTCTCCCTATAGTGATTTTGGTAAGGTAGAATGACTAATCATACTCATCACCATGTCCTTAAGTGTTCTGTTTCGCCTTTCAGTAACACCATTTATAGTG
Source organism: Murraya paniculata (assembly GCA_030449075.1). Lineage (NCBI taxonomy): Eukaryota > Viridiplantae > Streptophyta > Magnoliopsida > Sapindales > Rutaceae > Murraya > Murraya paniculata. The sequence goes on along the minus strand of JAEVFN010000012.1, from coordinate 2,630,365 downwards.
CGCGAATCTGGCATAATATACTGTGGGACGATACTGCATTCCTTTAGGAATTTAGCAAACGGTCCTGGATATTGTTCACTGGAGCCGTCATATCTGCCATAATACTCACCACCACGGTCAGATTTGACCTTTTTATTTCTTTTGCCGAGTTGGTTCTCAACCTCAACTTTAAAATTTTTGAACACATCCAAGGACTGTGACTTTTCATAGATGAGATATATGTAGCCATACCTAGAAAAATCGTCTATGAGCATCATAAAATATTGTTGACCATTCTAGGCAGCCGTAGGGAATGACCCACAAATATCTGTATGTATGAGTTCTAAGACATCTGAAATCGTATTGGCTTCAAATCTCCTTCTCTTGGTTTGTTTCCCCTTGATATAGTTAATACAAATATCAAAGTTTGTAAAATCTAAGGGGTCGAGAATTTCGTCTGACACAAATCTCTCTATTATCCATCTAGAGATATGACCCAATTTCCTATGCCATAACGCAGCCAAATTCTTATTGGTTAATTTTCTCTTTAAGCCTTATGTACTTAATTGCAGGGATTCATTAAATGAAGCAATTGTATCAAGCATATAAAGATTATCATTACTCGACAAATAACCGGAACCAACCAATTTTGAATCATGAAACAAATTGAATTTTTTATTCCCAAATAAACAAAAATAACCAAATTTGTCCAAAGCATAAATAGAAATCAAATTCCATTAAAAAGACGGAACAACAAATGTTTCATCAAGATCCAAATAAAATTCGGTCTTTAATAATAATCTATATGTTTCAATTGCTTCAACTTCAATTGTCTTGCCATCGCCCATATAGACGTATCTTTCACCATCACTGGGTTTTTGGTAATTTAGGCAACCCTGCACAGACACACTGATGTGAGTGATTGTACCAGAATCTATCCACCATGTGTGTCTAAGTACCGAAGTTAAATTAACCTCATAATAAACCAAACTAAGAAGCATACCTTTCTTAGCACGCCATGCGTGATAATTAGTGCAATGCTTCTTATGCCCTTCAGCTCCACAGAAGAAACAACCAGTACCTTTTTTATCACCAAATTTCTTTTGTTATTTATTTTTAGGAGTTGTATCTGCAGCTTCTTTAATCTTCTTCATTTTCTTGCCTTTATCCTTACCCTTAGAGGTATGAGGTAAAGTGAGAATTTTCTGTCTTATCTTTCTTAAGCCTATCATATTCTTGAACACAGTGTTATATGAGCTCATTCAGAGCACAAGTCTCTTTCTAGCAGTTATAGCTCACCTTAAACTGATTAAACTGTGCTGGTAAGGATATTAAACCAAATGCACTAGCAAGTCCTCAAAGAGTTCAAGCTTAAGTGCTCTTAACTTAGAAACAAGATGTGACATCTCCATAATGTACTCCCTAATATTGCATTTACCCATATACCTAATTGAAATTAGGCTTGTTAAGAGCGTACCAATTTTAGCCTTTTCGTTCTTGACAAACCTCTGCTCAATCTGTGCAAGGAACTCTTTAGTCATAGTTGCTTTTTCAGTTATTGAGCCCCTGAATACTTCCGAAATGGCATTCTTCATGATCTTGATGCACATGCGATTTGATCTCTCCCACCTTTCTATTTTCCTTTTATCATCAGGGGTACTCTAATCTGTAAGAAGTGGGGGAGAATCAACCATTAACGCAAGGTCAAGATCCATAACTGCAAGAACTATTGCGAGGTTCTCGTGCCATAATTTGAAGTTAGAGCTATTTAACATAGGAATGAAATTGATGTTGGCGGAAATATTAGCAGCAGACATAACTAAATAGAGAATAACAAATAAATAAAACAAGTTCATATTAGTCTTAAAACAAAAATAAATTTAAATAAAGGTAAACCCCATCTCAAGATACCAGACACTTCATTAATATTTCATCGTTGGACAAAATATTAACTTATAAGTGATATCTTGGTGTAATAATCAAACACTGATAATAAGAACATATCTAAACAATAATATTCCTTTGGGCCAATTTATTGTTCACATGTAAAATCGAATAATCATCACATGTTTATTATTACAGGTGCACATGCAATTCTATTAAATATGAACATTCCTTTGGGCTGATCGATATTCATAGAAATTACATGTTCAAAATGTTTTATATTTCAAATTAAATTAATTTCCACAAGAGAGGTTACTTTAATGATATGTTGCTTCAATTAAATCACCTCAAAATATATATAAATGTATCAATATGTCAATTTAAAATTGTATCAAAAAAATTTTAAAAAATTAGGTCAAATTGGTTGACCGTTGATCGGTCAACTGTTGACCGGTTCAAGACTGGGCCGGTTCGATTGACTCGAATCAAACCTGAACCAAAATAAAAAATCATAATTTTTTTCTCTTATTCTTTTTCTTCTTGAAGCAGCGGCCATGCACAACCGGCCGCCCACGCATTGCAATCGGCCTGCAGCCGTCTCCCCCCCGCCCCCCCCCCCCCCTTTTTTTTCTAAGTTAGGCTGTCGCTTTTACTTGATCCGTTGTGGCGGCATGGCCATCCGGCCATGCCTCTCCCCAACGCCGGCGATGGCTGGGTTGCCGCCGGCTTGATTAGGTTAAAATCGAAAACTTTTTTGTTTTTTTTTTAAACCGAATTTCTAAGTTAAAAAAAATTAAATTCTAGAAACAACCATAGAGAATTGTTCTCAAATTCAATAATTTTAATGATTCCGGTATTATTAAATTTGAGAACACCAAAGATTTAATCATTAATCAAAATTAAATTTGATTCTTAATGATTCAACATGACAAGGCTTTGATACTACTTGTTGTGACAAAAAAAACCTTTGGTAAAAACCATCACTTATAACCCAGGAATATTCACGTTGTATCACCAAGAATCAATAATAAATTATGCGAAAATATACCTAAATCCATAATGCTGAATTCCTCTTTGGGGTTGTGTGGTTGGCTTTTCAGATCAACACGTTCTCCTAGAGAATCCTTTAAGTATCTCACTGCTCTCTCTTTGATGATAAAATATTAGTACAGAATAGAAAAATACGTATGACTTGGGGACCATTACCACTTATATAAATAATATTTTCCTGTTGTCATTAGGTTTTCATAATTCTGCTCATCATAAAATTAAAATATAATTAGGTCACTACACATTAAAAGCTCACACCCTATTAGATACATTCAAGCTCATGACACGGAAAACCTAAATAAATCATTTTTAATTAGGCTTAACCTTACTTGACAGTCCGTAATATATAATTATTCACATATAAGCTCAACGTTAGATTAAAGATCTAATAATACTGGATTAAAAGTCTAACAACATAATCTTCATTTGTTGCCTAATCCCCCTCTTCAATAAACACTCTCTTAATGCAAATTTAATGTGAAAGTAAGTAATTAGATTGGCTCAACTACATCTGTTTTTAACAAAGATTTTTAATCTTTCTTGTTCCTGGTCGATTCTTGTTCCAATCTCATTGTGTTAGATTGTTGTTAGATAAAGTAAAGATCACTTAACTATCGAATTTTAGTGATCCAATTCTGATCAAATAATTTTTGGGTATTAAAGTTAGCTGAACTGATGATTTTTTTTTTCTAATATTCCTAATAAATAAAATTGGGTGATACTATTTTCTTTTTTTAAAAAAAAGTTGAATTTTAATAGATCTTATCATGAAAACACCCAAAGGGCAAAACTACTTCAAAATACATAAATCATTCCATAAATAAACTATTAGAATATTAAATGATTTATTATGTTTGTCAAATAATCATACAAAATACCTAAAGCTATGCTAGTGTTGCAAGAAATACATATTGGTTATACTTTTAAGAGTAATAACAAAGTTATGTATAATTTTTTTTTTGTACGAATTTATTTTGCACAAATTGATATGTCATGATTAAATTAGTTGGATTAAATATTTTTTGGCTCAAATAATTTATTTTTAATATAGAGCTATTTTTAAATGATGAAAATTTTAATAGTTTTTATTCCATTAAATATTAGTATATGATTTACTATCACTTACGTGGGGGGTAGGATAATTTCAGATGTTGAAAATTTGTAGGTTAAAATTTTAATGATGAAGCAAATAATCCTACTCGAGAGATTATCATGAAATAATATGGAAATATTAAAAAAAAAAAAAGAAATTTGCTCTATTCATATGTTATGAATTCCATCTTCTCAAGCATAAAGTTTATGAGGATTAACTCACACATGATTATTCTTTCTCTATATTCATAGTATGCGATAGGATGCATGGAATAAACCAACAAAAATTTACTTGTCAAGATTCTTTAGTACTTTTAGACATTGGAAGAAATTAATTAAAAAATTGTTAATTACGATAGAACGTAGATTGAAAACGAGTAAAAGAAAGCAATGATAACAATACTTAGAAATTATGTGCGTTTGGGGTAACTCCCAATTTTATCCTTTTTTTAGTTCAATTATATTGTTATCAATCTTGTTTGTTGAAAGTTGAATCATAATACAGGTTTCAAAATTTTAACATACAAGTACTATTTATTATTATCATTATTATTTTCTAAAACCATGGGTAGAATAATGATTTTTGGAAATAAAATTGTCCTGTGTGGATAGTTATCAAAATTGTTAGTGACTATAATGAGTGCGCTTGAGAAGTATTGAGCATGAGAAGCTTTCTACAAAACAACACATATTTGACTATGGGTTAATTTGGGAATGTTATAACTTTTAAAATAATTGTTGTTAGCTGTACTGTAGAAATAATTAGCTGTGAACGGAATCAATTAAGTATTTGGTAAAATTTTATTTTCAGAAGTACTGTGAGTTTTAAAAGCATTTATGGACGTTTGGGAAATTTTACTGTTAAACTATTGAGAGAAAATAAATGACTAAAATGTACATAATATGAGATAAAATTTACATATGCATATAAAAACATGTATATATAATATTTTTAATTGTGTATTATAATAATTTTAACTAAAAATATAATTTACAACATATTGATTTTTTATTTTTTTATCTTAAAACAATTGATAATTAAATTTATAATATAGTGAAATAAATTTAATAATAATTCGACCAACAAATTGATATTAATAAATTTATGTTGATGAATTATAATAAAATTTTATTCAAATATTGATTTTGTTTCCAATTTGAATAAAGATAATTTTTCATTTAGGTAATAATTTTAAGAATATTTATGTAATTGTATTAAAGAATAAAATTGATTTTCAAAATCAGAATTTAAAAGCTATTACTTCCCTACTTTTTACAATCAGTTGTATGAGAGGCTGGTTTGACAAAAGTAAATTTAATTTTTTTTATCAAACATTAAAAATAACTTCTAAATTTTTAAAATCATTTTTAATAATTCCAAAAGTAATTCCAAATTGGCCAATAACTCACCGGTTGATGTGCCACTAAGCTACACTAGAGAGTTGAAATTAGTTAGATTCTGTTAACACATGCCTTGTTCCGTTCAAGATTCTCTTGTTTACTTTCATTTTCTACTTCACTTTCTCATTTCGCAAACACACTCAACTACAAATTCTTTCAAAAATGGATATATTTATTATTTAGTCTTAGTAAATTAGTATATTTTTATTACATGCTCAAAATATGAGTAAAAATTCATTTAGTCTTTATATTTACCCATTGACTCCCCATATTTTTAAAAATACTTCAAAAAATCCCTGCTGTTAAGCTATTGACATCCTTACTGTTATTTTTTTGTTCCTTTTGGTTTGCTTTTACAATATTACTCTCTTGCAATAATGTTTCTTTTTTTAATTAATTAAAAAAAATTAAATTAGTTTAACCTCAAAAATAAAATAAAATAAAAATAATATATATTACTTTTTGTGGAAGCTCACGTGTCCAAAAAAAATATTATAAAGAAATTAAATTACCAATTATTTTGGACATTAATAAGAAATTAATATATTAACTCCTTAGCAAAATCTTCCACAAAAAATAATATATATTCTTTTCGTTTCTATTTTATTTTTTGGGGTTAAATTAGTAATTTAATTTTTTCTTTTTATTAATGTCTGAAAAACTTTTTATTGTAAAAAAAAAAAGAAACATTATTGTAAAATGGTAATATCATAAAAGCAAATAAAAAAAAAACAAAAAGTAACGGTAGGATGTCAATAGTTTAACGTCAGAGATGTTTTGAAGTATTTTTAAAAATTTAGGAATTAAACAGGTACTAATATCAAAATATAAAGACTAAACCAGCTTTTACCTCTCAAAATTTTATTGTAAATTAAATAGATTTTATATAACAAAAAAATATCGTTGGCACGTGTCAATTTTTCCTGTATTTTAGAAATTTTTTTGTGACATTACATTGTTACCCTTACCATCACTATTTTTTTTTGTGAGATTAAACAATTTTTTTAATGATAAATTTGTTTCAATATACAAATTGCAACAAATTCATCAAATATTGGCAACTGTAATAACATAATTTCAACTCCAATTTAAATTTGTTTAAATTCAATAGGTAATCAATATTTATATTTTTATTTTTCAAATTCAGAGACCCTTCGAAAATTAAGACTCTGAGATAACAGACTAACCAACGTCAAAAGTACTGGGTACTTTTAAGTATATATCAAGGGAGAGTATGTAAATAACTCAAATGAGTAGGAGAAGAGAAGATTCCCATAACACTTGAGGATTTGATATCATCTTATTATTCTTATTTGCTTTTGGGTTTAACGTGCCTACTCACTATTATTGCAGATTTGTTTCTCACCAATGAGATTTTAGTGTGATTATAACATATATGCACGTTTAAAAAACTAAACAGCGGTCAAATTTTGTGAAATATTTTTTCAGAAAACCTTAATAATGTTATTAAATGTTGGCTTAATTAACTTACCCGACTTGCAACAAGACCGCTCAATATTTAGATTTCTCTAACTGCATCTCTCTTCAAGTTAGAGTCACAAAGCTCATCATTTTTTTTCGCTTGTACTCAGTTCATGGTGACGGGGAAGGCTGAGATGGCGGCGGAGTCACTAACGGACAAGGCTTAGTCCAAAAATTCAAAACGACACATTCTATCGAGATAGCTGCCCTTAGAGGTGCTTGACCGAATATTTTTAAACAGTTTTATTTAGCTGACTATCCAAGTTTAAGTTCTAAAGGGATAATTAAAAAATTACTTTGTACTTTATCCACTTTTCTACCTTTTTAAAGAAAACAATATTAGTTGAAATTACAAACTTACTCTTAAAATTTATTAAATTCTTAAATTTTATTAAATGCATCAAATTCAAGTTCAAATCTAATTTCAAATATGCCCAACTTAATATTAAAAATCCATTAAAATTAAATCTATTACAAAACAAAAATATCTAAAACCCTATAAATTTTACGCCCCAATAATTTGTTTTTCTTGCTCGCCAGCTGGCGCCACCATGCTTGTTTGTAGGTAGTACAAAATATTTTAGTAAGCTAATTTTCTTCCTCTACTCCCTTGTTGTTTATATATACTTGTTGGTTTTGTCGGAGTTACATCCTACGGTTGGATTTTGATCTCGAGGAGGTGCCACGCGGCAGAAGATGCTCATCACCTTATCTAATGGGAAAGAAAAAGTGACAGTGCATCACCTTCTCCTACGGTTGGACTTTGCCTGAGAATGGACCTCCGACTGTTGTGATTAGAGATGGCCGAAAGAAGGCCCGTGCGGGTTCGGGCTCGGGCTCATGCCATGCCATGTCTACGCACGTCGTACAGTGAGGGCCGTATCGTACCGTGCTTAAGAAAAACACGATAATATTATTTTTAAGAAAATAAGCTAAGTTGTTGGTGTACTCTTTTCAATCTTATATACTTTTTTCGAGTTTATATACTGTTGGTCAAAATTAATAGAATTAAAAATTTGAAACTTAAGTCCATATTTAATAATAATAAATTAATAATAATAAGAGAATGTAATATTAATTATTAAGTTACGCCCTACGCTATTAGATATTTTTTTTTAATACTTAGCAATAGCAACAAAAACAATAATAATAAATTTTTTTTCTTAAGGGTTAACTTAATTGTTAATTTGAACTTAAATAGAGTCATAGATTAAAGGAAATAATATCATTAATACATATATCTTATAAAATTATGATATTTATAATTTTATTCATTAAAATCATGATATCATCTATTCATTTAATAAATTATAAACATAAAATAATTAGAGAATTTTTTAAACTAAGAATTAAATGAAAACTTATACTAGTAAAATTTATTAAAAGATTCAATTTTAAGTTTTTTGTAAAATCATAAAATTTTAAATTTACTTTCATTAAAAAATGAAACATGCTTATTGCCGGCCTTTTCACGTACTGAGTTTTATTCAATCTCTAATTGTGTTGTGCTTTTAGACCCATATACTTAAAATTCTAAGCTTAATTCAGGCCGCGTGCGTGCCGTGACATGTGCCGGCCTTCTTGTTGGCCATTTATAGTTGTGATTATCAAGCGGACACCCAATGACTAGTTTTGCAGCAGCCATTCGGATAATTGACTCCTCTAATTATTTTCTTTATTGATAGGGCAGGCTAATCTCTTCGCCCCATATTTCACAACAAGAGGAATGCACTTCAATTTGCTTCATGAGATTTTGTATGCAGCGCAGTTTGGGTGCCTATATTGTTCTTTTATTATTCTGATATCTTAAATATTAGCCATGAGATTTTGTAATGTAACATTAAAGGTCATGTTTCCAACTAACAATAAAAAAAAAAATTATATAAAAAATTCAAGAATTTAAATGTATTTTAAGTTATTATAATAATAATTTTTTTTTATGAAAATATAAATTTTGATCAACTACTTAAAATTTAATTTAAAAAATATAATGAACGACAAATTGTTGTATAGCGCTAATATAAATATGCAATAGAATATTAATGCAATACAATCAAATGCAATATAATCTGCATAAAATAATGTAATCCACTGCAATATAACATTGTACCATACACATATCCTTAGATAATTTTATATATGTTGTTATTGACTAATCCTTTAAAGATGTATTTGGCACATTGTATTGCATTACAGCGTATTGCATTAGTTAATGTAGGATGTATTATATTAGGCTATATTGCATTAGTATTGTAACATTTGAATGTTACACTATATTGCATCATTATAATAATATTTTATATTTCTATATACACTAAATTATTACAATAGATATTTACAATCACTATTACAGCAGACAAATACCCCTCACAGAGGGGGATGTCTATGCTCCACTGTCATTTCGCAAGGGAGAAAGACTTACAAATTAATTAAATTCAATTATACTTAATTGATGGAAGTTTAGTCTATGGCAACTCGAACCCCTGCCTCGTAGTTGTGAGGGCAAAGGTTCATCATTAGGCCAAAGACCCAAGTGACTAAAATCATTATTGGTAGACCTTCACAACGGTACATGTTTTACCAATAACAATAACAGAACTTTCGTTCAATATATATTTACTGTCAAAATTTTAAGTTTCAAAACTCTTGCCATAGATCTACGGCAAACAGATGGTCCATTTCCGATGAAACATGTACCATTGCAACGCTATCTCGATAATGATTTCAATCATCCCAAATTTAACTCCAACAGATACATTACTGCAACAAATTTTATAACTCGTTTAATAAAATTGCGACTGGTGGCGGCAGTAATGGTGTTTTGGAGTAGCTGCTGTTGACTATTAATTTTAAAGATAATAATTTGTATAAACGAATAACAACATTGATTAATTTAACATAACTTGGTGTAATAATAAATCAAAAGTTAATGCAATGCTGTTGAAATCAGAGGGGCAGACGTGATTATATAATGAGGGAAAAATTATATTAATTTGAATTTTAATGCAGTGCAATTTTTTCTACAGTTATACTTTTTTAGCCAAATTTGTGATAGTATTACTTAAATGAGAACGGTATTTTAATGCTATATAAGCTGTATTCCAAACACGCCCTAAATGCAAAAACCTGATACGTACATAGAGTAGGGCCATAATCTCCAACACAAAAATGAACCCATCACAGTTTCGCCTTTTGTGTGGTCAGATTTACACTTTCATTTGTTCTTTTAGCTGTCATCCATTATTTGTTTCTTCAGTTGAAGTCAATAAATCAGCTCAACGAAGTTTCCCAATGAATTAAGTAATTTACATAATTACATCTGATCTCTAAAATCTAGCTCTCATCAATTGAACTGTTATGGCTTCTTCTTCTTCTTCTTCTTCTTCTTCTTCTCATGCATATGCTAGTTTGAGTAATCCTGAAATCAAATATGATGTGTTTCTCAGTTTCAGAGGAGAGGACACCCGTGAGAGCTTTACCAGCCATCTTTATTCAGCTTTGTGTCGGGAAAGTATCGAAACTTTCATTGATAACGATCTTAGGAGGGGAGAAGAAATTTCGCAGTCTCTTTTGGATGCAATTGAGGCATCAAGCATTTCGATTATCATTTTCTCGGAAAGCTATGCTTCTTCCAGATGGTGCCTCGATGAACTCCTAAAGATCCTCGAATGCAAGAAAGAGAATGCACAGATTGTGATACCGGCTTTCTATCGGGTTGATCCAGCACACGTGAGAAAGCAAACTGGTAAATTTGGGGATTCATTTTTGAGGCTTGGAGAACGGTTCCCGCAGAAGATGCAAAGTTGGAGGAATGCTTTGACGGAAGCAGCCAGTCTCTCTGGCTTTGATTCTAATGTCGTTAGGTCAACAATAATTCTCTCTCTTAAATTTGCATGTCTAGTGTTCAATTTTTTTTTTTTTTTTGGAGAAAATGATCTTAACTCTGTTGTTATTTATTGAATTTAATCATTTATGAACGATTAATTTAATAGACACAACTATGATAAATTTAATGAAACAACTTTGTATTCTGATCATTTTCCCTTATTTGATTCGATAAGTAAAGTAACCACTACATTAAAGGAGCTAAAAATACACGCTCTGATCTCCCTCTTCTTTTCATACATTTGAACTTATAAATATTGTTACTTTTTTGCTAGGCCTGAATCTGCACTTATAGAGGAAATTGTCACTGCAATTTTGGAGAGGCTAGATGACACATTTCAAAGTGAAAACAAAGACCTGGTCGGAGTTGAATTACCCATTAATGAAATTGAATCATTGTTACGCACTGGGTCGACGAATGTTTGCAAACTTGGCATTTGGGGTCTCGGCGGCATAGGCAAAACAACCATTGTGGGTGCCATTTTTAACAAAATCTCTGGACATTTTGCAGGTTCTTACTTTGCTAATAATGTTAGAGAGGCTGAAGAAACTGGCAGATTAGCTGACTTGCGACAACAACTTCTTTCTACATTGTTGAATGATGGAAATGTGAAGAACTTTCCGAATATTGGCCTCAATTTCCAGAGCAAGAGGCTTACCCGCAAGAAGGTTCTAATTGTTTTTGATGATGTGAATCACCCAAGACAAATAGAATTCTTAGTTGGACGTCTTGATTTGTTCGCTTCCGGGAGTCGAATAATAATAACAACAAGAGATAGACAAGTGCTTACAAACTGTGGGGTTGATGAAACATATCAGATGAAGGAATTGGTACATGCTGACGCCCTTAAGCTCTTCAGTCGACATGCCTTCGGAGGAGATCATCCCTATGAAAGTCATAGAGAGCTGACATGCAAGACAATAAAATATGCTCGCGGAGTTCCATTAGCACTTAAAGTTCTGGGTCGCTTTCTTTCTGGAAAGAGAAAAGAGGTGTGGGAAAATGCAATAAGTAAATTGGAAACAACTCCCCAAAAGGAAATTCAAGAGGTCTTAAAAATAAGTTATGATGGTTTGGACGATAAAGAGCAAAATACATTTTTAGATATTGCATGTTTCTTTATCAATGAGGATAGAGATACTGTGACAAAATTGCTGGATGATTGCGAATTCTTTGCTACATCAGGAATAGATGTTCTTGTTGATAGGTCTCTAATCACCATATCGCACAATAAAATAAAAATGCATGATTTATTGCGAGCCATGGGCAGAGAAATTGTCCGACAAGAATCTACCAATGATCCTGGAAAACGCAGCCGGCTATGGCATCACAAAGAGATTTACAAAATTTTATCAGAGAACAGGGTGAGCAACAATGATTTTTCATATCTTTTTTTTTTTTAATGTTTGATTGACATTAATATTTTACTTGAACTTTTCTTTTAATTTGAATAACAACAATTGGTGCAAAAGAATTCTACTCCCTATATTACATATTAATGGTTTAAAGTCCACTTTATCCTTGTTCATTAATTCTTTTTTACCATGTTGATCACATTTTAAACATAAGTTTTCCACATTATTCATCACATTTGTTCTTCCCGGAACACTTTAATTTCCTCATTTTTATTATCCTTTTCATCAGTAATTTTCTTTTCATTCTTATTAACACAACATTTCTTTCATCATTGATTCACTATGTAATGGTCACTTCACGTTTAAGATTCTTTAATTTCAATTACAATTTTCCAAAAAAATAAAATAAAATAAAGTTCAATTGGGTTATAAATACATTTCACCCTGTAAAAGTAATATTTGCTGGGAATATCAAAATTAATTTTAGATTTTACATACAAAACATTTTCTTGAATTTTTCTATTTTATATTTGCCAAAATAATTAGCCCCAAAGTTCAATATAAGATAAGAGTAAATGGATTCACTTGTCTAAAATCTGACCTGGATGATTGTGAAAGTGTGTAGCAATATGTTATGTCAATTTGCATATGAAAATTTGTATACATAGATACATATATGTTTAGATTTTCTTGTATAAATTATGCTTCTTTGTATTCTTTACAATTACGAATTTGACTGCCATACGGTAACTATCAACTTGAATTATATATAAAAATTTGATATAACTTTATGTTTTTTCTATTATTGATAATTAGGGGACTGAAGCAATCCAAGGCATCTCGTTGGATATGTCTAAAGTAAAAGACATCAATCTGCATCCTAATACTTTCACAAAGATGCCTAACTTGAGAATTTTGAAATTTTATAACTCAATGGATGAAGAGAACAAATGTAAGGTGTCATATTTCCAAGGGCCTGGATTTACTGAAGTGAGGTACTTGCACTGGCATGGATATCCGTTGAAATCATTGCCTTCAAATATTCATCCAGAGAAACTTGTTCTACTTGAAATGCCTCATGGCAACATTGAACAACTTTTTGATAGTGTGCAGGTATGTATCCATATAATCTTAATTTGATTAGATCCTCCACCCTGATCTTAACTAATTTTACAATCAGAAATGCGTGATCATCTGAGTTTCTAGAGAAAGAAAGAAAAATGGCAGAATTGGATACTTATAGGGGCACAGTGCTACTCCTCTTTGAAAGACTTCAATCTCTTTGTTATTGATTCAACAGATTACGTCAGACTGATTGAATCGGAATACCTAATTCACCAGCCCCTTATATATAACTGTGGAAGTCCAGTGCATTCGTCAGCTTTTTTCTGGGTTGTGTAACAGACCCAGAACCCCCCAAAAAAACGGCGTTTAACACTTCTCCCCTGACCTCATGTACATTTAGTGCTCCAAAAACGCCTTGTGTTGCCTCGCTGAGTAAATGCAATCGGTATGCGTTGTGAAAACTAGATGTCGTACTGTGATGAGAGGCTCTGCTCGTCGTTTTGATAGCATTATGCAACCGACATGTCGTTTCCACGGAATTTCTGATCTGGTTAACAATTTACACATATCTTAATAGATCTCGGTATATGTTATTATATATTCAATGATTGTCTGGTGGCCTTTTTTTCTCTTTTGTCCACAGAACTATGGTAAGAAACCAGATATCGCTGCCTTCAATATTTTTCAAAACTCCAACCCCTCGTTGACATCTGCGAGCTATCTAAACTAAGGGTGTGAAACTGCAAAGTCTTCGCAAGTTCATTTGCTTAAGAACTGATCAGGCTGCTCAAACTGAAGAGAGATTCATCTGTCACTGCATTAGATGGAACTTCACGGAGGCAACTGCTGTCCATCGAGTGTCTGTCTAAGCTTTCACGCTTGGACCTTGCAGATTGTAAAAGTCTCAAGAGTCTCCCAAGTGGCCTGTGTAAGTTGAAATGTCTAGATGTTCTCAATATCGATGGTTGCTCAAATCTGCAGAGATTGCCCGACGAACTTGGAAATTTAGAAGCTTTGGATAGTTTGCATGCTGTAGGAACTGCTATAAGAGAATTACCGCCATCCATCGTCCGTTTGAAAAGGGTTCGTGCAATATATTTCGGGAGAAACAGCGGTTTATCATTGCCAATCGCATTCTCTGTAGATGGCTTGCAAAATCTAAGGGATTTAAATCTAAATGATTGTGGCATCACAGAGTTACCTGAAAGTCTCGGCCTGTTATCCTCGGTAACAGAACTGCATCTAGAGAGAAACAATTTTGTGAGAATACCAGAAAGCATCATACAACTTTCTAATTTGGAAAGGCTCTTCCTAAGGCATTGCGAGAGGCTTCATTCCTTACCAAAGCTCCCATGCAATCTAAGTTGGTTGGATGCACATCATTGCACGGCACTGGAATCATTATCATGGTTGATCCCAGGCAGTAATGAATCTTATTTACGGTATTTGCACCTGAGCGATAATTTTAAATTGGGTTGGAATGAGCTCAGAGGAATTGTCAAAGGTGCTCTGCAGAAAATTCAGCTCTTGGCAACCGCACGTTTAAATGAAGCACGGGAAAAGGTGTGTCTTTAATTAACTCTCTCCTTTTAATTTACAAAAATGCTAAAGAAGGTAATGACAGAATGAACTATGACTCTGTGTGTAGTGATATAATGCTAATTGATTATTTTTCCCTCTTTCTTCAATGCCATATAGTTTTACAGTTAATTTTGTCTTTTTTCGATTAGATTTTTCTGTTTAAATATTAGTGATCTTTGTTCTATTTAATTTAATTAACAAATTTTTATGGTGATATAATACTAATTTATTATTTTGTCCTCTTTCTTCAACGCCATATAGTTTTTCAGTTAATTTTGCCTTTTTTCAATTAAATTTTTCTGTTTAAATATTAGTGATTTTTGTTCTATTAAATGTTACCAACAAATTTTTATATTTTTTTTTTTCAAATTATGATTCGTGGGTATGTATAGATATCATATCCATCACTTCGAGGTAGCGGCTTTTTACCTTGGAATGAAATTCCAAAGTGGTTTAGCTTTCAAAGTGCCGGATCTTCGGTAAGCTTGGAGATGCCACCAGGTTTCTTCAATAATGAAAGAGTACACGGGCTTGCTTTTAGCATTATTGTAAATTTTAGCACGTTTAGCTTTTTCTACACTTCAAAAATAGAAAAAAAGTTTTACTTGTACTGTGAATACATAGTGAGACCCAAAGATGATCATCCGTCCCGCAGCACGAGCCCGATGATGTTATTTGGGACAGTTGATTGTGTAGTGTACGATCACTTATTTTTTGGGTACCATTTCTTTGATGGTAAGGAATTTAATCAGTTCCGGAAGTACAATTGCGTTCCTGTGGCAGTCCGGTTCCATTTTAGGGAAACTAATCGTTCTAAATTTCTAGATTTCCCGGTGAAAAAATGTGGTGTCCGCTTATTTCACGCCCCAGATTCAAGTGAAAGCTCCAGCTGTGACCAAATTTTCACCCCAAAAGACTGAACTATGCCTTGTTTTGATTGGTTTCTTTTATTGTGTATGCTTTGAATTCCTTGAGTACGTTGTGTTCAGTTGGTACTTGGTACTTAAATATATGACTATTTTTCCTGTATATGTATTTAGCATCGTAAAATTGTTGGCCATCTGAGTCTTAAGCGGCGTCAAGTCAACAAAACCTGAATTACTCTCAAGTTTAGGTTATATTCAAATCTTAATATTTCTGAATCTCTATCAATTTAAACTCAATAAATCGATAGATTCAATCCTAACATTATTTATCTATTATATGTGTTTTTGATACATCCCATAGTAAGTCATGTTACTCGTCTAAAATATTATAGGTAAAACATCTATCCAAATATTTTGAGGTAATTATCTTAAGGACCTGATTGGATGGTTTGTTTGATGCTGGTTCGAGTAACATGACTTCGATAATATGAAATAAAAAAAAAAATCAGATAAAAGGTCTCTAACATCCTCGACCTTGTATTTGTGACTTTCAGCAAATAGAATCATAAATTTAGTATTTTATGCATAATTTTCCACATATTGATAAATTATCTGTTGATGGCTTCTAAACTCTAGTAACCGTTGTTGGTTTGTCAATCCAATTGAACAGCATACATGTGACGTTAAAAAAAAAAAATCATGTATATCTCTATTTGACAACTATGTGCTCTGACTGACCCAAGTATATTCATCTGGACATAATTGTCCAAAAGAGATCTGTGTGGTAATTTGTTTAGTTAATCGTATAAATTAATTTTCTTAATACCATTATTAATTTATTATTTAATAACAACAACAACAACAACATGAATTTTCCTTTGGAGTGATGAAAAATCATTAATGAAAATAGAGAGAATCTTTGTGATGGTTTCCCCAAATTGTGCTATGTTGTTATCTTTTCCTACAATATTTTCTATACAAAGGGAATAAGAATTGTAATGACAACTAACAATGTTACTCAGCCTTGAGAGATAATGTTTGGTTGTAAGAAATGAGAGAAAATCAAAATAAAAGAGAGGAGAGGAGATGATAACTGAGTGAAATTTTAATCTAATATTTAGTTTGCTATAAAATTCTATAAGGAGAGTTTGAAAGGAAATTACTTAATTTTTATTTAGACAATTTCGCCCTTTAGGGCTATGCCTTCAATATTCATTATAAAGAAAAATTAGAAAGGCTAAACTCTAATGTAATTTAATATCTTAAATATGTAATTAATAAATTAATTATTATAAATTATAATTAAATTTATCGAAACCGACAATTGTACAAATTAATGCATCATTCGGATGGTACGTCGTCTATCGTTATGTCAATAGACAACGAGACATCCACATATGGAACATAAAGATGACATGTAGGAAAATTTAATTTTCGCAACCGACAAGCATAAATAGTGTGCGCCCGTGTATCTATAGGTTGACACGTCGTTTATATTTTACTTATAACCAACATGACATCCGTATATTTAACTAGAACGACATGTCGATAGTATCACATCCACTTATGACAAGTAGTTTATCAATTTATTATTAAACAACATGATATTCATATGTATAATGTGTAGACGACTTGTTGTCATTTTGCTTTGCCTAACAAATAACAAACTATTAGGAAATATGTCTTATTTTTCAATTAGGATGATATTTTCCCCTTTAGTAGGATTTCTATTTAAAAAATAAGTAATTTTCCTTTTGGGACTTAACTTATTCAAGGAAGAATACAACTAGTATAAGAAAATGAGTACTTCTCTTACAAAAAATAATCATTATATATAGGGAGGTTTGGTTCACTTATTGGTAGAATATAACACAACAATCAGTTGTATGTAAGTAGAAATTTTCTAGTGTGAGAGAAACGGTGGGTCTATTAAATGATTGAGTGTTTTTAGTGTTTTGGGTGTGAAGAAAAATACTAGAGTAAATGTAAAAACTTTTCACATAATAGATTTTCCTATCGCCGTCCTTGGCAGCCGTAGTTATTTTCTGGTATATGAGTTTTCCATGTAAGTTCTTATGTTGTATGATTAGTTTTATTCTTCATCTATTTTCTATTTATTATTTGTTTGATATTTTTATTTGTAGATTTTGGGAGCGATTAAAATTCCCTAACACAAACAGAATTATGAAGCCCATAATTCGTTATTGCCTCCAACAGCCTTAAAAGTGACCATAGTCTCTAGCATCCCTCCACCTTATATGTCTGATTTTCCATAGAGGGATTCTTAACTTAAGTGTTTTATACATAATTGTCCGCTTATTGATAAATTCGTATTAGAGACTATTTTGTTATTAATATGATAATTAGACGATACTAATTAAATAATCACACATAAATTAGATAAGCTAAGATAGTAAGTTTATTTCTTTGTAATTAGTCATTTCAGTAAAGAACGAGCATATTTTACAACACTGGAGATAGATATCAAAGAGCCTAAGGTTGACGAGCATATTTATGGTTGATAAGCAATCCGTAGTCATTTTTTCAAACTAAAAAAAAAAAAAATTATGTAGCATTCAATCAAAATTCAATTCTATTAAATCCCACTCAAATGTACAATCAACCGGATATATTAAAATTTAATACAATTGAAGTTCCATGGCCTAAATGTCCCATTACAGAGCTCTAGTCAAAACACAAAACACATGAATTATCATTTTTGTTTTGCGGGAAACAAAGGAGTCACTGCAAAACCTGATGCTGGCACAAAATCAGCTAACGATAATACCTTTCTGCCTCTGCCTCTGCCTCAAAATCATATATTCAATTCTTATTATAAAAATTAAAAGAAAAGATCCAATTGCGGATAACACTTAGGTTCCTTAGCTTTAGTAAATCAATGAATAAAAAGCACAATTTACATGTTTGTCTTGACGTGATTCCTATCATTAAAAATTATCTATTGCAACATGCATGGGACTCTCATATCATATAAATCACTATCTAGTGATAATGAAATGATAAAATAAATAATAACTTGACAAGTGATAATTTTCACTAAAGTCATATTATACTTTTTGGTAGACACAATTATATGTATTTACTAATATCATATTAAATTAAGTCCTTAAATAAATAGATATACAACAATGTCAAATTTGATTTTTCAAAAGTAAACCAACACCAGTGTATCTTAAAATTAACTTGATATAGCAACGTAAATCTTTATTAATATTTTATATTCATACCTTCCATTTCCATCCAAATTGGAGATCCAAAAAAAGAAAATAAAAAAGAAAACTTCGTAAAAAAAGTACTAAAACAACAAACTGATCGAACAGATCATATCAACAAATTGCAACGATCAGTGATCAATGAAGCCTTAAAATTAATTGATTAAAGCTCAGTAACCAGCGGGCTTGTAGGCAATGAAACTAATGCACTGCACTTGACGAACATTGTCGAATCCAATAATCCTGATAAAGGAATTCGGGTAAGCTTTTATGGCCTCATCGAGCTCATTCACAACTTGGGATGCAACTGTGCATCCGAGCATCGGCAGCTTCCACATTGCCGAGTACCGGCCGTCGTAGTACGCCGGAGACCTGTGGTTCTCACGGTACACGAATCCGTCCTGCACACAACATATATTTATAACATGTTAATGAAAATAAACTTTATGGAAAAAATAATGTGTAACGAATTAAAAATGTAGCATATATGAAGTATGGTACACACATTCAATTCGAATTCCAAGCAAGGAATCCATCCCATGCGGAGAAGGTATTCAACTTCCCTAGCCAATTGTCCTCTGTTTAGTGGTGGGAGATAAGAGTGTGTCTCGAATGTTTTCCTTGCCAATGGGCGGCCACACTTGCATGCACTGGGGCACTGTTGCCATTGCTAGGAAGTGAGCTGAAATCGGCGTTGCTCTTGCTGGTGACGGGGAAGGCTGCGCCGGACTTGAGGCTGGTGAACGGTGCCGCCATGCTTGCCTGAGCTACCGCAGCGGTGGTGGTAATCAACGTTGTCAATAAATACTCTCTTAATGTAGATTTTTTTTTTTAAACTACCCAAAGGTGGGGGGATTAGGTGGGACCCCCTTACCTGTAGATTTATTTAACTAAAAATAAAATTACATATGGAGGGGGACATATACCAAAACTTCCAAGCAAAGGGATGAAAACAACTAATAAATAGAAAAAGAACAAAACAAAACTAGAGCAATGAAGAAGTAAAAGATAATTAATTAATGTAAACGCTCAGAAAACCGCTTATGATACTTACGACCAGTGACTAATTTGAAACCTTTCTTAGAACTAGAGGAATGCGGGTTAACAACACTAAAGTCAGGGTCAAGATCACACCCCTCTGTACCCTCAAGCTCAGACGCAAAATAGTCATCAGCTATAAGATTTTCATTAGATCTAAGCTCCGCATCAGATTGAACGGAGATATCAATAGGAGGGGAATTAAAACCCACAATCATGGAGCGAATATCATTCACGACAGTCTTGAAAAAAGCAGAGCCTGTGGAAACTCTCAAAGCACCGGGATCATCCAAAACAGGAGAGTTAGCAACCTGAACACATTCATCAACATCTCTCTGTAAATGATCATCCATAGGCAGCGGGCAACTAGCTGGACCACTCGAGGCAGCACCAACAACATCAATAGGTGGCGGTTGGCTATCCGAAACATCCGAAGGGCGAAGCTGCTCACCTACATAAACTCTTAACCCGGAATCAACAGGAACAGCATCAGTAGGCACCGAAACAATGGGAACCAAAATAGATTCCGAGCTCGGACTCTGATGCTGTAAAGTAGGCACTTGAGGCTAGTGATCAGCAACAACAACATATTGGGGAGTACGGGTCTCCCGAGACTGAGCAGCAGGTTCCGAGACTGGCAATTTGCCTTTATCTTGAGGTGCAGTACCCTTGGCCTGACCAACAGACTGAACGGCCTTATGAAGCTCTAGATTAGCAACGTAACAGGAAGCGGCAGAATGACCAAGATGGCTACACGAGGAACAATACGTAGGGACCCGCTCAAAAACTACATCCTGCCAAAAACCAGAATCCCCCTCACCAATCCAAATACGGGGCAACAGTGGTCTCGAAACATCATATTCAACAAGTACCCTAGCTACTGAAGGTCGATTAACCGAGGCCGTGGCATGGTCAACACGCAACGGAGTACCAATAGCAGCAGTAATAGAAAATAATAATAATAATTAGAGAATATTGTAATGTACTGGTTTACCTTAGACTTTTATGTTGTGAAATTATCTTTTGTGAATTTATGGTGGTATTGTATGTATTTTATGTTGAATTGATGTTGAATTGTTGATTGTTAAATTATAATTAAATTTTATTTGATATTATTAGGTAAATTATTAAATTTAAAATTATATTTAAATTTAAAAAATATGCGGATCCAGATATTCGGAAAATCCGCTTGTCATCCATGCGGACATTACCCGCATTTGAATCCGCATATTTTTTTGTAGATCCAGATGCAGATCCGAATGCCAAAAGTTCAATGTGGATCCGGATTTTTCCATCCCTACTAACTGCATCTCTCTTTAAGTTAGAGTCGCAAAGCTCATCGATTTTTCTTTGACTTGTATTCAGTGCATGGTCATAGGGAAGGCTGCGGTGGACTTCAGGCTGGTGAGCTGGTGGCTGCGGAGTGACTGAGGGATGAGGGTTAGTTAAAAAAAAAATTCAAAACGACACATTCTATCAAGTTAGCTGCCCTCACGGTGCTTAACCAAGTGGTTTTTTAAATAGCTTTATTTGGCTGATCATTTGAGTTCAAGTCCTAAAGAGGTAGAGAATTAAAAAATTAATTTAAACTTTACTCACTCTCTTATCTTTGAAAAAAAAAAAGCCAACATTAATTGAAATTACAAACTTAAATGCATTAAATTTCAAATTCAAGTTCAAACTTAATTTAAAGAGTGATGATACAGCCACAAACTCTTGTACAAACTAAATTTGTACAAACTGATTTGACATTAATTCATTGATTAAAAGAAAATATAAAATAATAAAAACAAATCATGTAAACCAAGTGATATTTAATTCAACCAATTAAATCATGCCACAGTACTTTTTTACAAAATAAATTTGTACAAGAGTTTGTGGTTATATTATTACTCTAATTTAAAATGCCCAACTTAATATTAAAAATCCATTAAAATTAAATCTATTAAGAAACAAAAATACCTATAAATTTTTACCCCCCATTAATTTGATTTTCTTGCTGCGCCACCATGCTCGTTTGAGCTGTTGCGGTGGTTTTGGTAACATTTTCTGTTGAAATCATTTTGGATGTGATTTTTGCTCTCTTCTTTCTAGTTTCTAGTGAACTGATTTTCTTGCTCTACTCCCTTGTTGTTTATATATACTACTTGTTGGTTTTGTCGGAGTTACATCCTATGGTTGGATTTTGAACTAGAGGAGGTGCCACGTGGCGGAAGATGTTCACACCTTATCTAATGGGAAAGGAAAAGTGACAGTGCATCACCTTCTCCAGCGGTTGGACTTCGCCGGGAAATGGACCTCCGAATGTTGTAATTATCAAGCCAAGGCCCAGAAGACTAATATTGCAACACTCATTTGAATCATTGACTTCTTGAATTATTTTCTTTCATTGATAGCGCAGGCTAATAATCTCTTCGCACCATATTTCACAACAGGAAGAATGCACATCAATTTGCTTCATGAGATTTTGCATACACTGCAGTTTGGGTGCCTACATTGTTCTTTTATGATTCTGATTTCTTAAATATTAGCCAGGAGATTTTGTAATGTAACATTAAAGGTCATGTTTCCAATTAAAAACTAAAAAAAATATTGATGTAAAAAATTTCAGATTTATTAATCTAAGTTATTGTAATGATAATTCTTTTTATGAAAATATAACTTTTAATCAACTACTTAAAATTTAATTAAAAAAATATAATGTAGGACAAAATGTTGTATAACACTAATATAAATATACAATATAATATTAATGCAATACAATCGAATACAATACAATCCGCGTAAAATAATGTGATGCGCTGCAATATAATAGTGTGCCTTATGCATATCCTTGATAATTTGATATATATTGTTATTGAGTAATCCTTTAAGGATGTATTTAACACATTGTATTAGTTAATGTAGGATGTATTATATTAGGTTCACTTCATTAGTATTGTATTATCTGAATGTTACGCGCTATTGTATTATTATAATAATATTTTATATTAATATATATTAAATAATATTATATATATTTATTAATGTTTTAAAGTTTTACATTGTTAATTATATTTAAGTTATTATCTTAATTTATTAAAAAAAATTAAATAATTCACTAGTAGTCGCCACAACTACCGTCGACCGACATGAACCGTCGCCGACATAAGAGTAAGGCTTTATTTGACATTAATTTTGGCACCCTCTAAGTCCTTATTGGTAGACCTTCACAACGGTGCATGTTTTACCAGTAACAGAGCTTTCGTTGATTATATATTTATGTCAAAATTTTGAATCTCAAAACTCTTACCATAGGTCTGAGGCAAACGGAAAGTTCATTTCGGATGAAATATGCATCGTTGCAACGCTATCTCGATAAGGATTTCAATCATACCAAATTTAACTCCAGCAGACACATTAATCCAGCGGCTTGGGGCGGCAGCAATGGTGAGTTAGAGTAGCTGCTGTTGACTATTAATTTTCAAGATAATAATTTGTATAAACAAATAACAACACTTATTTAATAAAACTTAATGAAATAATAAATTAAAAGTTAATGCGTTGCTGTTGAAACCCGGGGGAAAGACGTGATTATATAATGCGGCAAAAATTGTAATAATTTGAATTTTAATGCAGTGTAATTTCTTCTACTTTTTAAGCCAAATTTGCGATAGTCTTACTTAAATGAGAACAGTGTTTTAATGCTATCTAAGCTGTATTCCAAACACGCCCTAAATACAAAAACCGGATACGTACATACAGTACGGCCATAATCTCCAACACAAAATGAAGCTATCACAGTTTTCGCCTTTTGTGCGGTCGGATTTATACTTTCATTAATGCTTTTAGCTGTCATCCACTATTTGTTTCTTCCGTTCAAGTCAATAAATCAGCTCAAGGAAGTTTTCCAAGGCATTAAGTAATTTACATCTGATCACCAAAATCAATCTCTCATCAATTGAACTGTTATGGCTTCTTCTTCTTCTTCTTCTCATCCTTATGCTAGTTTGAGTAATCCTGAAATCAAGCATGATGTGTTTCTAAGTTTCAGAGGAGAGGACACCCGTGAGAGCTTTACTAGCCATCTTCTTTCAGCGTTGTCTCGAGAAAGTATCGAAACTTTCATTGATAACGATCTTGGGAGGGGAGAAGAAATTTCGCAGTCTCTTTTGGATGCAATTGAGGCATCAAGCATTTCGATTATCATTTTCTCGGAAAGCTATGCTTCTTCCAGATGGTGCCTCGATGAACTCCTAAAGATCCTCGAATGCAAGAAAGAGAATGCACAGATTGTGATACCGGTTTTCTATCGGGTTGATCCAGCACACGTGAGAAAGCAAACTGGTAAAATTGGGGATTCATTTTTTAAGCTTGGAGAACGGTTCCCGAAGAAGATGAAAAGTTGGAGGAATGCTTTGACGGAAGCAGCCAATCTCTCGGGCTTTGATTCTCATGTCGTTAGGTCAACGATAATTCTCTCTCTTAAATCTGCATATCTGGTTTTCAAATTATTATTATTATTATTATTTTCTTTGAGAAAATGATCTTAACTCTGTTGTTATTTATTGAATTTAATCATTTATGAACGATTAATTTAATAGAACAACTATGATAAATTTAATGAAACAACTTTGTATTCTGATCATTTTCCCTTATTTGATTCGATAAGTAAAGTAACCACTACATTAAATTAGCTAAAAATACACGCTCTGATCTCCCTCTTCTTTTCATACATTTGAACTCATAAATATTGTTACTTTTTTGCTAGCCCTGAATCTGCACTTATAGAGGAAATTGTCAATGCAATTTTGGAGAGGCTAGATGACACATTTCAAAGTGAAAACAAAGACCTGGTCGGAGTTGAATTACCCATGAATGAAATTGAATCATTGTTACGCACTGGGTCGACGAATGTTTGCAAACTTGGCATTTGGGGTCTCGGCGGCATAGGCAAAACAACCATTGCGGGTGCCATTTTTAACAAAATCTCTAGACATTTTGCAGGTTCTTACTTTGCTAATAATGTTAGAGAGGCAGAAGAAACTGGCAGGTTAGCTGACTTACGACAACAACTTCTTTCTACATTGTTGAATGATGGAAATGTGAAGAACTTTCCGAATATTGGCCTCAATTTCCAGAGCAAGAGGCTTACTCGCAAGAAGGTTCTAATTGTTTTTGATGATGTGAATCACCCAAGACAAATAGAATTCTTAGTTGGACGTCTTGATTTGTTTGCTTCCGGGAGTCGAATAATAATAACAACAAGAGATAGACAAGTGCTTACAAATTGTGGAGTTGATGAAACATATCAGATGAAGGAATTGGTACATGCTGACGCCCTTAAGCTCTTCAGTCGACATGCCTTCGGAGGAGATCATCCCTATGAAAGTCATGCAGAGCTGGCATGCAAGACAATAAAATATGCTCGCGGAGTTCCATTAGCACTTAAAGTTCTGGGTCGCTTTCTTTCTGGAAAGAGAAAAGAGGTGTGGGAAAATGCAATAAGTAAATTGGAAACAACTCCCCACAAGGAAATTCAAGAGGTTTTTACCTTGGAATGAAATTCCGAAGCGGTTTAGCTTTCAAAGTGCCTGATCTTCGGTAAGCTTGGAGATGCCACCAGGTTTCTTCAATAATGATAAGAGTACACGGGCTTGCTTTTAGCGTTATTGTAAATTTTAGCAGAAAGTTTAGCTTTTTCTACACTTCAAAAATAGAAAAACGGTTTTACTTGTACTGTGAATACATAGTGAGGCCCAAAGATGATCATCCGCACGGCAGCACGAGCCCGATGATGTTGCTTGGGATGGTTGATTGTGTAGTGTCCGATCACTTTTTATTTGGGTACTATTTATTCGGTGATAGGGAATTTAATGATTTTCGGAAATACAATTGCGTTCCTGTGGCAGTCCGGTTCCTTTTAAACGAAACTAGAGGTTCTGAATTTCTAGATTGGCCGGTGGAAAAATGTGGGATCCGCTTATTTTACGCGCCAGATTCCAGAGAAAGCTTCAGCTCTGGCCAACTTTTCACCCCAAAAAACTGAAAATATGCGTTGTTTGGATTGGTTTCTTTTTTCTTTTGTAAGTTTTCAATTCTTCCAGTACGTTGTGTCCGGTTGGTACTTGCGTAGCAATATAACCATTTTTCCTGTATATGTATTTAGCATTGTAAAATTGTTGGCCATCTTTTCTTTTTCCCGTTTTCTTGCACATTGAATCTGTCTGTGTGTTTCTCTCTTCTATTTGTTTAAACGCTAGTGGTTCTTTCATGAAATTTCTGAATCTCTATCCATTATTTTTTAATATTCATTGACTGAAGGAAATTAATTTCCTCGATGAGTAGTCTTAAGCGGCGTCAAGTCAACAAAACCTGAATTAGTCTCGAGTTTACATTATATTCAATCTTAACGTTTCTGAATCTGTATCAATTTGTGCTCAATAAATCCATAGATTCAATCCTAACATTATTAATATATTATATATTGTATTTTTAATACATCCCCCAGTAAGTCATCTTACTCATCTAAAATATTATCAATAAAACATCTATCTAAATAATTAATGTGAGGTAATTGTCTTAAGGACTTGATTGAGTTGTTGTCAAATAATCTTTTTTTTTTATTGGCCGCTCGAATTCAAATCTAAAAAAAAGTGTGAGCTAAGAAAATAATTTTAGCTTTTACCCACCCCTAGCTTTTAAAAAATATAAAATAAAAAATTTAGTTATTTAGTAAGTCTCTAACATGCTCGGCCTTGTATTTGTGATTCTCAGCAGATAGATTGTTAAGTATTTTGTGCATAATTTTTCACATATTGATAAATTATATGTTGATAGTTTCTAAATTCTAGTAATACTTGTTGGTTTGTCAGTCTAATTGAAGCGCATACATGTCACATTAACTAAAAAAATCATCATATATATCTCTATTTGGATAACTACGTGCTATGACTAACCCAAGTATATTCATCTAGACATAATTGTCCAAAACAATATCTGTGTGATAATTTTTTAGTTAATCGTATAAATTAATTTTCTTAATACCACTATTAATTTGTTATTTAACAACAACAACAACAACATCAACATGAATTTTTGTGTGAGTGATGAAAAAAATTCACGATCATTAATGAAAATAGAGGGAAGTTTTGTGACGGTTTCCCCAAAATATGTTGTGCATTGTTATCTTTTCCTATAATATTTACAATACAAAGGGAATAAGAATTGTAATGATAGCTAACAATGTTATTGAGCCATAAGAGATGATGTTTGGTTGTAAGAAATGAGAAAAATCAAAATAAAGAGAGGAGAGGAGGAGATAGGTAAGTGAAATTTAAATATAATGTTTAGATTGTTATAGAATTCTACAAGGAAAGTTGGAAGGGAAATTACTTAATTTTTATTTAGAAAATTTCGCCCTTTAGTGTTGTGCCCTCAATATTCATTTAAAGAAATATTAGAAAAACTAAGCTTTAATGTAATTTAATACCTTAAATATACAACTAATAAACTAATTATTGTAAATTATATTTACATTTATTGAAACTGACAATCTTAAACAGTGTGACTCGATGCATCATTCGGACGATGCATCGTTTATCTTTCTTTCAACAAATAATAAGACATCCACCTATCGAATATAAAGATGACATATTAGAATATTTAATTTTTATAACCAACAAATGTAAATAGTATATATTGGCGCATCTACAGGATGATGCGTTGTTTATATTTTACTTATAACTGACATGACATCCGTTTATATTGGCACATCTACAGCATGTCGAACGTCTCAATTCTGGATTTTATGCATCCACCGGATGATAAATTGTTTATCAGTTTATTATTAAAGGACATGACATTCGTATGTTTAATGTGTAGACGACCTGTCATCATTTTGCTTTGCCTAACAAACGACAAACAGATTTATGAAGCCCGTAATTCGTTATTGCCTCCAACAGCCTTAAAAGTGACCATAGTCTCTAGCATCCCTCCACCTTATATGTCTGATTTTCACTAGAGGGATTCTTCACTTAAGTGTTTTATACATAATCGTCCACTAATTGATAAATTCGTTATTAGAGACTATATTATTATTAATCTGATAATTAGACGATACTAATTAAATAATCACACATAAATTAGATAAGCTAAGATGGTAAGTTTATTTCTTTGTAATTAGTCATTTCAGTAAAGGACGAGCATATTTTACAACACTGGAGATAGATATCAAAGACCCTAAGGTTGACGAGCATATTTATGGTTGATAAGCAATCCGTAGTCACTTTTTCAAACTAAAAAAAAAAAAAATTATGTAGCATTCAATCAAAATTCAATTCTATTAAATCCCACTCAAATGTACAATCAACCGGATATATTAAAATTTAATACAATTGAAGTTCCATGGCCTAAATGTCCCAGTACAGAGCTCTAGTCAAAACTCAAAACACATGAATTATCATTTTTGTTTTGCGGGAAACAAAGGAGTCACTGCAAAACCTGATGCTGGCACAAAATCAGCTAACGATAATACCTTTCTGCCTCTGCCTCTGCCTCTGCCTCAAAATCATATATTCAATTCTTATTATAAAAACTAAAAGCAAAGATCCAATTGCGGATAACACTTAGGTTCCTTAGCTTTAGTAAATCCATGAATAAAAAGTACAATTTACATGTTGTTCTTAACATGATTCCTATCATTAAACATTATCTATTACAACATGCATTGGACTCTCATATCATATAAATCACTATCCAGTGACAATGAAATGATAAAATAAATAATAACTTGACATGTGATAATTTTTATTAAAGTTATATTATATTTTTTAGTAGACACAATTATATGTATTGCTAACGTCATATTAAATTAAGTCCTTAAATAAACAGATATACACCAATGTCAAATTTATTTATTTATTTGATTTTTAAAAAAGTTAACTAACACCAATGCATCTTAAAATTAACTTGATATAGCAAAGCAAACCATCATTAATATTTTATACGCGCACTTTCCATTTCCATCCAAATTGGAGATCCCCAAAAAAAAAAAGCAAACAAAAAAAAAAACACAAAACTTCGTAAAAAGGCAACAAACTGATCAAACAAATCAGGTCAACAAATTGCAATGATTAATTGAAGTTCAGTAACCAGCAGGCTTGTAGGCAATGAAACTAATGCACCGCACTTGACGAACATTGTCAAATCCAATCATCTTGATGAAGGAATTGGGGTAAGCTTTGATGGCCTCATCGAGCTCATTCAAAACTTGGGATGCATCTGTGCATCCGAACATCGGCAGCTTCCACAGGTCTCCGGCGCACTACAACGGAATGCATGAAAATAAACTTCATGGAAAAAATAATGCGTAACGAATTAAAACGGTAGCGTAGATATAGTATGGTGCACGCATTCAACTCGAATTCCAAGCAAGGAATCAAGGGGTGGCCACACTTGCACGCACTGGGACCATGCTGCCATTGCTAGGGAGTGAACTGAAATCGGAGTTGCTCTTGCTGGTGACGGGGAAGGCTGCGGTGGACTTGAGGCCGGTGAACGGTGCCGCCATGCTTGCCTGAGCTACAGCGGTGGTGGTGGTGGTACTTGCTGTTGAAATCTTGTGGGGTGACATTTTTGTTTTCTTGTTTCTAGCTAATACAAAATATTCTTGTGAATGTGAATGTGAATGTTCCTGCTCTACTTCCTTGTTAATTGTTATTTATATATGCTCGTTGGCTTTGGTGGAGTTACATCTTACAGTTGGATTCTGATCTAGAGGAGAAGCCACGTGGCAGAAGATAATTTTGTGTATAATAACCACAAAATTGAAATAATTCACACCCATGAAGCATTTGGTTTTGAATTCTTGGAGGGATATGAATTATCGAATACTTTATCACTTAATATATATATATGTATGTATGTATGTATGTATGTGTGTGTGTATGTATATTATTTGATCAAAGATATTTTGTGTAACAAATGGAAGAATAGTAGAATTCTCAATTTTTTTTTTCTAAAAACAATTGATGGATTCTTATTTGTGAGGAACAGAACAATGGAAGCTTGAGGAATCATAACATGTTGCAGGTCGTGGGATGACATACCACCCCCACTTTAAGACGGGTCATACCATTACCAATGGCATTTCACATTTCTAGCTTCAAACCCCACTTGCCAAACCTTGTGGCAGATGCAGACCCACCAAAAGTTCATAATCAAGTGATCCCTTCCTGTTCTTCTCAATCAACTTCACTGTCCTTAATCACAAGCACAAAATATATGGCTACAGTTACCAATGGGACCTGTTCTCGACTCTTGTGGTGTTTCTTATTTTGTTATTAGATGGTGGCCATTGAGGGGAGATCAATCAGGTGGCCCCTTTAAATTTTATCATTGAGCAATAAGAAAAGTGGTGAGAGGTAGGGCTGCGCACAAAGTTTTCGTCACAGATCTTACTAGTGGTTTTTGTTAAAGCCATACTTCCTCAAAATGAAACCAAAAAAGTACAAATGCCATTCCCCTGCATTATGATATAGAGTCCAAAAGCAGCATGGCATTTGCTTGGCTTGGCACTAAAGGACATTCTGCATTTCCAACTCTTACCTTCATAAGCTTTTCAAAGATATTATGAACTCAGGCACTCTGGCTCTCCGATATTTCCTTTATCAATTAATAATATACTACCCATCCCCCTGCCCACAAAGAAGCAAACTGAAACAACAAGACACAGAATAGAATGCAGTAGATAATGTATATCATCATCAACAATTTTCCACAAAAATTCCTTGCCATCTGCGCACTGAAAACTTTGAAGGAAAGTGTGCACTGATGTAGGAGCTTTTCTGCAACTCATGAAAATACAGTGACATTACAATATTTACACATGTACATACTCCGCAATACAATGACCTAGATTACAGTTTCTGACCGAAAAAAAGTATTAGTATCACAAGCATAAACCTGGTAACCACATACATAATGGGTGAAGTCGTGAAGAACTTCCGGGCATAGCCTAGCGGGAATTTAATTTGCAAACTATGTATGCTGCAGAAACCAGCTAACTAAATGAAGGAAATAAATAATTTATACGTAACATGTAAGTAAGCAAATGTGGTCTAATTCACTGGAACCACTTGGGAGGTTTTAGTAACGTAGATCTTCCATGTACAGTCTTCATTTACCTGAAAAATGGATTGTTTAGGATGTTAATGCTACACTAGAATGATTACTTAGTGGAGATAAAATCAGATTATTCTATCCAATTGGATGGACAAACAATAAATAGGGAAGAATTATTGTTTTGACATACATGTTGACACCTGCAATGAGTCCTTTGCCATTTGACTTTCCATTTATGTAAGCTATGAATTTTGTAGGTGTCGAGTAATTTTTTATGTCGGTTTGGGCCTGCATAAATTGGATCTAAAGTTATAAAAATGGGAGTTCAAATATGTTCATTAAATGGGAATGATGCATGTATTTATACTGGCATTCCAAATTCAAATGCCTTTTGACCAGCCAAATGGATATTAATCACAAGCCACAACTGGTCCTCAAGCACTCTTCCCCAAACCTGATCCCAGCCCTTCTTAGATCTCTCTTCTCCCATTTGAATTTTCAGATGAGCATGACTGTGCAATCATGTCAATTTATTTATTTATTTTTAATTAGAAAGGAAACTGAAACTATCTTAAAAAAACATGCATGCATATTTATTGCTAAGTGAAGTTTTAGAATCATGATTTTGTTTCAGAAAAAAGTACTGAGAATTCAACTTAGGAGGGATAGTTCTCTTCAAATTGTTTTCTTTTCAAAAAACACTGGATAGTGCAGTACATATAATCTAAAGGGATGCCTGAAAAACAAAAATAAAAATAAAACAAAAAGGGAGTAAAACTCACATTTCCAAATTCTCCAACCATTTTGCTCCCTTCATGATGAAGATTATATTCTGCCGAGCCATCAACTGCTGTTCACACAGAAAGACTTCATCATCAGTAATATGAAAAATGAATTTATATTAAATCATTCATGGACAGCTGTAAATCAGCTTTGGAATGCCTATATCTGAACAGCAAATATGGTACGAAGCTGCTTTCCCAGTAAGTCCTAAGCCACACCTTCTTGATGGCTTTTGGGCTTTGCTAAGAGGTGTTCCATCTATAGAACCTCTGTTTGGAAAAGATCTATACCTGAATGTATTCAATCCACGCTTCTCACTATTGACACCAGGATACACATTTTTTAGATCTTTAAGTAATTGCAATCGCTCAATCTCATCATCCTTTTTGGCAATTGTGTCTTTAAGAGATGCCACCTGCATAGCTAACAAAATTTAGAAAGGGAATGATACAAGAAGCAAGCAGGATACCCCAAATATGCTCCTGAAAATTTTTTTCCCCTTTATTTGGCTGTGCAACATTTATGAAGTCTCCTTAATATACAAATGAGGCCTTAGGACAACAGGAGAATAGTGGGAAAATTTGCTAGGGCAATGCTATACCAAACAGAATGTAATGACCCATTTGGAATTGAAATATATTAGACAAACAATCAAAATTAACAACCAACAAAAATTATATGCAGAAGAAGACTGTTAAACTGGAAATTCTGCACAATCTAATTCTATAAAATCACTCCAAAATCCCTTCTTTACCATTTTTGTTTCCCAATCGATATTAAAAGACCATCTAGAAACTCATTATAATAACATTATTCTTTTCCTTTTTGTGCTAGGGAGGCCAAACTACAATTACTTGTTTCTGTGGGACGGAGAAATCTGACAATTGCAAGGAGTGATTAAAAGTAGAAGACTGCATGTTGGGAGATCCCCTTCTAGATGCATTGAGACCAGAGTCAAGAACTATTCATAGTGACTATGATCCTCATTGAATTATTTTTCAAGAATGATTTCAGAGATCTTGAACTTAACAAAGTGTGGAATCGTTCATTATTATAATAAAGGGAGATAATATCAAACATAGCAAAAGGAGAGAAAAAATGAACCTGCTCCATCAATTCCCTCACATCCCTGCCCTCTTTGCTGCTCCGCGCAGCGCCTAGCTCAACTCCAGAGACCCTCTCAGCAAACTTCAAGGTACTCAAACTCTCAGAATATGAATTTCCATCAGGATTGAGCTGCACGAACATAAGAGTTTTTGCTTGACCTCCTACAATACAAGAAAGAAAACATATTTTAGATGAATTTTAGTAGTAAGTGCATATCTCAGATATCAAGTCAGTTTCACCGGCTCAAAGGTACCAGGAAGAAATTTACAATAATTTACAACTAAAGATAAGTAACAAAAGAAATACCTAAAGAGCTTTGAAGGACTTGCGTTAGCTTGCTATTCCGGTATGGTACATGAGAACTCTTTTGTGCAAGAGCAAAAATAACATCTCCAAGGGCCGACAATGACTTATTTATATGTTGTGCTTCCTTAAGCCTATCTCCAGTTGCCTCAGACCGATCTACTCTTTCACTTCCTGCAAGATCTACCAGATGGAGATTGCCATGCAAAGGAATTCCAGTCTTCAAGTCCTTGCCACGAACATGAACAGTAACAACACTGCACACAAAATCAAGATGAAGACTGGATTACACCTAAAAGCATCTGTTTATGGAGAAAAATATTTATAAAGATCATTTAAGAACCTGTGAGAGCGGCTACTTCTTTCATTCAGGGCCGTGGCCCCAATAGCTCTATTCTTGAGCCCAATATCCATTAGTTCCAATACATCTTCTGTTGATGTAACAGGATGCATAGAAGCATCAGGTACAGCTAACCCATTGGGTTGAGAGGTGGACATAATCCCAAGTGTGTGCAAATCAAGGAAACAAATAGCCAAAAGCCAGAACACTAAATGCTTCATTAACATAAATGATAACAGGAAGTGGTGCAAGGCCAAATTACAAGAGACACCATCAAGCATAAAATAAATTTTTTATGTTAAAAAATTGAAAATGTTTGCATAAAGCAAAAAGATTTTCTTAATAACCAAACCATAACTGAATTTCATGTTATATATTATATAATCACTTTTATCCAAAGAAAAAGGATATTTTTTTTGAGAACCATCATTTGTTAGTAAATCACGAACTTGTTCATTGTATATTTCAACCATTTGAACTGCAACTGCATACATAATGGAGCTTCTTCTACTTTGAGAGAGATTGAAAAGGTCATTTAGAGCTCGATAGTTAACTCCCCAATCTTCTTCATGGGGTCCACTAGGACCACTCTGAAAATGGAGGACAAAATGTATCAATATCTCATGAATATCATCATGTCTACAGAAGTTACAGATATAGATGTTGTTTTACCATTGTGTAGGTTTTTCCCGAACCCGTTTGACCATAAGCAAATATGCAGACATTATATCCATCAAGTACAGATCGTATCAAAGGTTGGGTATCTGAAAAAACCTCCGCTGTGAATTTTGAAAAGAGTATAGTTATACATTACAATGTTTTCATCCAATAATAAAAATTTCCTAGAGTTCAAAGAACAGTTACAAAACCTCAGTCAAAAGTTATTCACACAAAAACCAATTTGAAAATCGAAGACAATAGATAAAAACCTTGAGTAGCATCTGGACCAAAGACCTTATTAAACTTGAACATTCGTTGTCCATCTTTTCCAGGTTTTGAGGGGTTTGCAAAAATCAGCTCACCATTTTCACCAATATATTCTATGGTTGTCTGCTTTTTGGTCTGTCCAGGCAGAAATGGCCTTATCCGACAATACACTCTAATATTACCTGAACAGATAATTAAAAATGATGTCAAAATCTGCACCACTATAAGACGTATGGATCAACGACATGTGTAGCACCTTTCAAATCCTGAACTTCATTAAATAACCTCCGGTTCTCAGCGAGAACTGCATGATAATTTTCAGCTGCACCTGCTAATGCTCTAAGCCTTACACCTGAAAAAGATTATGGTTAATGAGGGAAAACCATCACATGCTGCAAAATAAGGTATAAAAATTCTGATAACCAACACTACCAAGGCAATAAAAATCATCCGCGTAGCTCTTTTGTGCTTTTGAAATTTCTTGCTTGATGGAATCTGAAGAGAATCTCAGTTCCTGAATATTTTCACGAATTTAGCAAAATAAAGAAGGTTAAACAAGAAAATGTAGAGTCGACAGAAAACTCAAAGCATACCTGCAGGGCACCATGTTGCAAATCCATGAAGCTTCGATAAATGCTCTCTTTCTTGCTCCATCTCTGGTACTTCGAGTCAGAATTTGCCTCAAGCTCTCTCACTTTTTTCCTTGAAACCTGCAAGAGGTGCTCAAGCTCTTTTATTCTTTCCTCAAAACCTGACTTAGCACCTTTGTATTCTGTTTCCATTTGCAAGCAACGCAGTTCATATGTCTTTTTGGCCATTTCTAGTTCTTGCTTCAATGCCAAATTTTCAAGCATCTGTTGGTCTTTCTCTTTCATCAATTTGACCATATCATCATCTTCGAGCTTCTTTTTTTCTTCTAGCTTGGATTTCTCTGTCTGCAACATGGAAAAAGAACAATTAACAAAAAGGTAGCGTGAAATATATCGACAGAAGAGTCTGAACATGAAATCGTTATCTAATATCCTTTGTAAGTTAACCCTTTAATTATAACTAGGTAGAAAACTTAAAAGTTCTACAATGAGGGGGGAAAAAAGGAAAAAAATAATTGTCTTTATAGTTATGAAACCAGCTTATTCAAGCACTGTCAATTAAAAAGGAGACAACTCAAAAGTATGAAATTCTCCGCATTTGATCTCTTAATAGGCACTCAAACAAAATTAGAATTCGGAAACTGTCTTGTAAATAACAAATAACTAATGAATAAATATGGAGCTAAAGAATAATGCCTGTTAGAAAATCAGATACAAGAAAGTCAAAGGCAGAAATGCTTGTCTCTGAACTTTACCTTTATTTGCTGAAGCTGGTTCATGACAATCTGCAACAAATAAAGTCAATGCATAAGTAAAAGACAGATAAAAACATATCAACAAGAAAAATGACAGGCATTTACCATACCTCAGTTTCCTCTCCAGTACCAGATGCAAGGGCTTCAAGCACTCTGATTCTGGATTGATATTTTTCCTCACGAGTCTTGAAAAGATTGTTTTGCTAAAGGCACAGAACCATAAAGAATTGGTAAAGAGCATCTGCGAAAAATATGTTGATAAGAAACTAAGAAATTGAGAAAATATTTTACAGTTCTTAGGTGGTCAGCTTGAGTTGATATACGCCGTTCAATCTCCTGCACGACTTTTCGCAGCAGGCATGCCACACGCTGAACAACAAAAGCAATGTCAGTGGATACTTTTTTTCTTCCCCAAAATATATATATATATATCCATATGTGGCAATAAGTGCGCGTAGGCTTCCATTGTGCATACTTGCAAAACTAACAAAGTAGTAAGTGCTTTAAAAAAAAATTCATATTTCCTTCTGTAACTTACATGAGGTATCTCCCCATTCTTTCTATCAACACTTTCATCCAGAATCCCATTCACAACACTCAAAAGTGACTGAGTTGGAGCATTCTGCAATAAGAGATGCTGAAACGCATTAAATAAACATTAAGTTGAAAATAAGAAAGAAAGGAATTATAGACATTATGTCTAAGCCCATAGAAAAGACAAAGACCAAAAACTTACATCTAAACTGGTTGATTTCATCATTTCTGTAATCTTCGCAGCAGGAAGATCTGAGTAGCGCCCTTGTTTCAGTTGAAAAACCTCATGGAACTTGTGTCCAACGTGATGTAATAATGCAGTTGACGGTTCTGTAAGAGAAGAAATAGCATGCATTTAAGATATTTATGATGAAAAGAAATACATGTTTAACAAATGCCAGTAAAATGAAAAACAATTAATTAGCTATATTTGAAATATAAAAATGTTTACTATGTCTTAAATTTCTTTCAGTAGTAAATCACATGAATAACCTTATGAGGTTTTTAGAAAAATGTCCATTCCCCATAAGATTTTTGTAGTACAATCTTGAATATAAAATTTCAAGGTGGATGATTTTGAATAAATGTTTGGTCATTATAAGTAAGTTAACATTTCATTGCTGTAGATTTGTGTGCTGAAGACTTCATGACATCATTTATACCGGACATGACAGGACTGCGCAAACCACGTTGAAATTGGGAGTCTGAGAAAACCTTCCGCCTTTCTTCTCCGAATAATGGAGAAAGAGGACCAGGAGACAAAGCATCCCCTTGACGGCTTACAGATTTTGTTATTATGCTAGTCAACGGACGAGTATCTCCACCAGTAATATATTCTGCTCTAAGATGTAAAAGGCAGTTGATAACAGGCTTCATAGAACCCTGAAAGATACAGAACTGAAGTTTAACAGAAGAATAACAACAGAAACCAACAGATGTTTTATAAGTACTTGAAAGAGAAAAATCTCTTTGCAAAACCATATACAAAGAATGGAAATCAATAATTCCATGCAAGAACAAGCAGAGTTGCAAACCTATTTCTTCATATAGTGTAGAACATGTTCAAAATTTCAAGAATTGTGTTTGCATATTGTTAAGCGATTGGATGTTCATATGCATACAAATCTTTCAGATGAAATGCCGGTTCAATTTAAACATCAGTACCTTCTCTAGATCTGACATCTCAAACCTGGATATTCCAAGTTTACCCAAAGTAGTCAGAAACCTTGCTATATTTTCCGAGCGTGACATTGAAGAGTTATTAGAATAATCGGCCTATGGAAACAAATTGCAGATTCAATCAGCAAATTAATCATCTAATCTGTATCAATATGGTAACCGACAGACACTAGATATATTACCTACCTCATCAACAGAAGCAGGTTTAAGCCGCTTCAAAATTTGACATAGAACAGTGCCATCAATCAAACAGGCTCTCAACTCCTCATCTGAAGCCTTAATTGGAAAATTCAAATTAGGAAGCATGCTATTTAACCACTCTGTCAACAGTGCCCGTTGCTTGGCTGGAAAAGGAAACAAAAAGGATTAATGAATAGCAAATGCATGAACAAAAAATTTAAGGATATCAGCTTCTTTTACCTTCAACCTCGGAATTAATGTTTACTGATGACTCAAAGGCTGAATTTGATCTTTTGAGCTCCCCAGGCCCATTCATTTGGGGAGCCGATATTGAGCTCATGATGAGGGTCAAGAGAGGGTCATCAAGCTTCTGAGCTCAAATGGAAAACTACAAAAAAGAGTAGAATAAACTGAAGCTCTGGGCAGACTTGTAAAGCAACTAACAAAAGCAGCTATTACTTCTTAGATTCCTCTGCTGCAATGATATGTCAAGCTATATACCTGTCAGCTTATAATAAGCTATTAATCTACCCAATCTCATAAGAACCTATAACAGGTAATGAACTGCATTATTATTGTAACACAAATGGGTAATAAATGATAACATAAGAATGTGACTGACGGTCAAAAATGCTATTAGTCTGTCCAATCTTATAGCAACTTATAACAGGTAATGAACTGCATTATTATTGTAACACAAACCAGTAATAAATGATAACATAAGAACGTGACTGACTGTCGAAAATGCTACAGAGATGGTGCATAAAGAAACCATTCATGAAGATACCTTGCTATGCAAAATGAAGAAAAGGAAAGTTATGAACATGACATGCACAGAAAAGAACAAAGGTTTAAACAAAGTTCTGATTTTACGAAACATCTATTAAAGTTTATGACAGGCAGAATACAACATCAATATTGTTGTGGGTAATATTAAGGGAAAATTTGGCAATCTTTAAAGCTTCTCCATGTCCATCTCAGTGGTGGCATTATGCTTCTCCACAATTAATCATTAATTGTAAAAGAAAAATACAATTTATTCCCTGTAAAAGACAAACATTGGTCTAATTATGTTAAAATTTCTATATTAACTTCACAATTACTATTTGATTTATGTAAATATGAGTGTTTAAAATCACTAACAATGACAAACACACCTGGGGTGCTAATGGCGGACATCAATTCATGGAACCCTGAATAATTTCACTACAACCTATTACCATTAAAAGAAGCTACAATGCAAATCATAGCAAAACAAATACCAGGATTTATTGCAGAAGCTTAGAGTTTATAATCTAAACCAGCGAAAAATAAAAAATTTCCCTCTTAAGTGCAGTTTCAGATTTTTTTTTTCAAACTTAGCTCTAAAAATTTACTTAAATCAACAATGTGTACGCACGCACAGAATGTGAATCGAGAGTAAAATTTCAAAATGCACAAGACATTTCAGCTTCAAAACACAAAATGCAATTAAAGAATCGAGAACCTGCATTGCAAAAACTTGAAAAAGCTGACAGTTCATAAATTCACAGGCAACAATAATTTCCATAATGAAGAAGCAATCAGATCCCAAAAGGGGTAACTCTAATCCTTGAAAACAAAGTTGGGAATGTGAGAAGACCAACCTGAGAGAGCACGTTGAGAGGTAAACGTACATCTAATGCACGTCAATGAAACTTCCTCGTGTCATTGTTGAAAGAGATATAAAAAAAAATTAAAATAATGTAAAATGAGTTAGTTTTAATTATTAGATTATTAACTATAAATCACAAATTTTCTTTCATTAATTTATTATAATTATTGATTTGATTTGTTTGGCATTCCGTGTACCGTTGGCCTTCTTAACTACTAAGAAAGAGATTGAAACTTAAAAGAGGTAAAATTAAAAGACAGGAGCATGAAAGTAGGAGTTTTTAACTTTCTTTTTCTCTTCACATTCTCCAATCAATTGGGTGTTTGCCACGTGTCGGGGACCCGATCGTGACGGTGCATCTTCTGTTACTGCCTTTGGCGCTCAGTGAAATGTGGAAACTGGAAACTGGGCTAACTTTGCATAGCTCAATTGCAAGTTAGAAGGCCCATCATTCAGGGGTTCTGTCTCTATTCACTTTGTGTTGAGGTTTGTTGTCGGGGCGGGTCATCTATTGGACTATTCAACCCGTTTTACACCTTAAAGATAACATTCTCAGGATGCTATCGTGTCGATTGTACATCGATGATTATAGAAGTCTTTATCAAAATAAGAACTTATTTCTTAGAGCAATAAAGATAAAATTACAAATAAATTTATATAAATTAATATATACAAATCGATGTAGCATAAAAAGATTAATTGAAAAGTGATTATAATTATTTTTTTAATTACATAAATTTATAATAATTTTTTATCATATCGATTTATACATACTTATTTGCACAAGGTGATTATAATTTTATCATTACTCTATTAAATTTTATTGACTTACCATTGTAAACAAAAAAATTCCACATCCGCTAAAAATTAACCTTAGATATAAACAATTTAAATTTTAAGTAATTGTTGACTGTTGAATTTGCTTTAAAATATAAGTTAGTTTTACAAACATCTATTAGCTACCACATGAGTTGAGTACGGGTCAAACCCGCGTACTTCATTGAAGATAATAGCTCAATTTCTTTTCTTTTTTTAAAATAAAATAAAATAAATGTCCACCGAATTTTATTGTGTTAACACTATCCAAATTCGGTGCATCTTACTACAGTCATGGAAAGGTTGTATTAAAGTCTAATTACCCCTTCTGATAATTTTTTTTTTCCAACCTAATGGATAACCAAATTCAAAATAAGAAACTTCAAGGATAAAAATACCTCTTTTAGTCCTAATATTGATCTCAAACACTTGCAAATTATAAAATAGGTTTAGCATATTACGATTTTAGCCAAATTCAAATTTATTCATATTTTATATAAAAAAAAAAGGAATGTTATCTAAATTTTAATAAATATATTATAATAAAATATATAATTCAAATTTAAAAAATCAATTATCACTCATGTGTTGAGAACACTTATTTGAGTCTCTTTACATAATTTCATCTCACAAACGTGAGTACGCATATCTTTTTATATATTTATAAATATAGATATATCTCTTAAATATGAGGACTAATACATCACCATTATTAAATGCAGATTTTCAAGATTTACTCACAAGAGCTGAAAAAAAAAATCATAAACCCAGTAGCGTTCTTTTCTTTCAACTTGATTTTTGGTCAGACACATAATGGATCAAAAATTTTGACCATGACTAGCAATCATCGCATGAGACTTATTATTAATTACTTTTGAACGTGCCGTGCAGTGCAGTGAACCATAAGCCATGCATACGGTGCACAAGATATTTTGGAACGTGCTCGAGTAACAAGAAGATAATGAAGGATCCCGTCGACATCTTTTGTCAGTAGACAATGACGTCACATTGTTTTAATATTGAGAAATGAGAATCTCCTTGAAACTTTTTTTTTTTTTTACTTTTTTTTACCTAACAGCGATAACAATTAAATTATATTTTATTTTTTATGTGTAGGGTTTGAACTATTTATTTTATCAAAAAAAAATTGTATTAAATACACAAAAAAGAGGATATCAATTTGTCGAGATTTTACCTGGTCAAAGTTAAATAAGTCATAAAAATATGATACCTAATGACTAATTCTCTTACTATAATTGCAAGTGAGATTTTTTTTTAATATATTTATATTAATATATCATAGTTGATAAAAATCAACTCATAAAAATGAAGAAGCCCACCCCTACGTCATCGCAATAATAAAGGAAAAAAATGTTCACTGCTCCACTAAAAAATTATACGCTCACATTCTCTCTCTCTCTCTCTCTCTCTCTCTCTCTATATATATATATATATATATATATATATATATATTTTTTTTTTTTTTATTTGAAGTGAGGATAAAAATATCACCTTAGATTTTTGTTGGACCGTCCAAATCATATCACACCAATTTGATAAGCAAACTATATAATAGATGGAAATTTAGGAAGCCACAAAATCAACTATGAAGAAAAAGTCAAATTAAAAGAAAAGAAACAAACTGCTATTATTCCACACTAATTGGATAAGCAAGCATGAGATTCATGAACCAATCAATCAACACAACCTCAAAAACCAGAGGCTGAGTTAAAAGGGGCGCCCACGGTCCTGCCTCCAACCAAAACCAGCGTACGGATTCCACAAAACCGGGAGTCCAAACATTTTACGTGGCTCTGGTGGTGGGGGGAAAAGACGTTTCTCGCAAGCCAAATTACTCATTCCCCACGCGCTTTCTCCGTCAAGGCTCAAGCCAATAACATTTCACTCATTCACTGTTTCGGGCTCGTGACATTCAAAAAGAGTGTGGGGGAATGGGGGATATGTCGTGAAATTTTCACGGGGTCTTGTGCCCACTATGTGGCGATTCGTCAGCATGGGAAGCAAAGGAAAGTCCTAACACGTGCTCCCTATTAGCTGTCATTAGTTTTGGACGAGTTTGCATCCAGTTCTGACAGTCAATTACAATGTTGCCCCTCTCTTGTTAATGCGCAAATTCCTCATTTGGTAGGTGTCTCTTAACCACCACAAAAGGCATTTCCTGTTTTGAGCTGGGTAAATAAATAATTAAATAACATTATTTGAAAATGACTTTATTTATATTAAAAAAAAAAGACAACGACTATATATATTTTTTTAATCTTTTGACATACATGAAACTACCATGCTTATTTAAGAAAATCAAATATGAATGTCAAATTAATTAATTAGGAGTGCTTATTTACTGTTGTCATTTACTTGTTAATTTTCATTTTTATTATTTATTGATATTCTTTCATTTTAGACAAATCCCCTTTAAAGAGTTGTTTTTTATGGATACTCATGAAAATTGTATTCTTATGATTAATTTACATATTTATTAAAAAAAATCTATGTGTTATTTCCATTGGTAACTATAGATAATTTTGCGTCACTTATTTACAATTTTTTTTCTTTTTCAAATGACACCCAAAGGTTCCAAATAAAATGACGTTGGCAAATAAAAAATAAAAAATAATTTAGGGGATATAATTTTATTAAAAAATAATACTAAAAAAATAGATCTTAAAGGAATTAGAAGACTCAAATCTATGGCAAAGGAATCTTATATACTTTTGATTTTTGAAAAATGAAAACTAGAATTTTTAATAAGAAAGTGTTCTACCATTATAATGAATGGAGACCCACATATAAATTCATAAGTTTACAATGAGTAACTATATTACATACTCAAAAGGCATATGAAAATAACACAAAGATCATTTTTACTTTCATTTAAAAAACCAACGCGAGCAAATAAAATATTTCAGTGAAACTCATTAAAACAATTGTGAATAAAAGATACAATAAAACTACTTTCACAATAAAAGATCAACTTTTTTCAAAGGTAAATTTAATGATTCATAAAATAATTTAAAATCCACAAAAATAACTTGAGCAAACACTTCGGAATTTAAAACTTTTAAAAACACTACAAAAATTATTTGAACGATCACAAAAACACCTATAACAACAACAAAGAGATCACAATCAAGTGACTATCCTATTATAATAACATTTATAATAG
Source organism: Murraya paniculata (assembly GCA_030449075.1). Lineage (NCBI taxonomy): Eukaryota > Viridiplantae > Streptophyta > Magnoliopsida > Sapindales > Rutaceae > Murraya > Murraya paniculata. The sequence goes on along the minus strand of JAEVFN010000012.1, from coordinate 2,587,019 downwards.
CATTTATAATAGCATGTTAAATTTGCAATAGATTGGAAAGCATTTAATCGTATAAATCATTTCATGGCTAAAAAAAAAAAAAAGAGAGAGTTGTTTGAAGGGCACAACAGGAATTTAATATTGGAAAGACGACAAACTTTGCCAAGAAATGATGAAAACCAGATATCCCACACACACCCTGTTTTCTTGGAAAACCACTGCGCTCCACTTTCAAACAAACCCACGTCCCCACTCTTTTCTTTCTTTACCCCCTTAAATAAACCTCTCGCGCTCCACCCGTCACTGCCACTTCCATTCTTCACATTTTCTCTGAGTTTCCTCTCCACTTTCTTGCCTCCCAAACATAACCGACCATGCGTGTAAGCTGCAACGGATGCCGCGTCCTGCGCAAAGGCTGTAGCGAAAACTGCTCCATCAGACCTTGCCTTCAGTGGATTAAGATCCCCCAGTGTCAGGCCAACGCCACTCTTTTTCTCGCCAAATTCTACGGCCGCGCCGGCCTCGTCAATCTCATCAATGCCGGTCCCCAAGATCTCCGCCCCGCTATTTTTAAATCTCTGCTCTACGAGGCCTGCGGCCGAATCGTGAACCCGATCCACGGTTCCGTCGGGCTGATGTGGTCCGGGCGCTGGCACCTCTGCCAAGCCGCCGTTGAAGCTGTTTTCAGAGGCGAGCCGATCACTCCGCTTTCGTCTGAGTCCGCTCTTCAAGCCGGTGATATCCGCCACGTGTCCAAAGACGAGTGCTCCGCTGCGGCTGCTGTTTCTGATAAGCTTCATAAGGTTAAGTCTCGGAGGTTCAAGCGCTCGGCTCCTAAGCCGAGGTCGAAGCCTGAGCCGGCTGCTGATGCCAAGGTTGTTGAGTCTCTGTTGGATAACTCTGGTGGCGAATCAACGAGTCGCGACCAGGAGCTGACTCAGCGTGACAGCGGAGAAGGTGACAGCGTGTCAGTTGAGACCGTAGAGGCTTCGCTAGCGATGACTGACGGTGGGGCCGATGGGAGTGACGTGGATTTAGAGTTATCTTTGGGCTTTGGGCTTTAGGTCCGGTAAAAATTGAAGTAGCAATCTGGTGCGGCCGAGTCCATGTTATTAGCAGTTTTGACGGCTTAGATACGAGGGTGTAAGCTCATTCGATCAATTCTCATTCTGTTCAGTGCTGGCTGCAGAAGTGTACATTGTAGGTAGCACATAGAAAGAGGTTATAAAAGTACATACACTCGTAGCATTCTTTGCTTCAAAGATGATTTATTTTCCAAAATAATTTATTATATGCAAAAGAAAATTCATTGATTTTCAACGATTAAGTGAACATGGATGTATTTCTATTTTTATTTATTTATTTATTTTGAAAATTATGTTCTCCGGAAATTCTGTGTGCCAACAACCAGATTAGTCAAAAGTTATAAATAAATTATTTAACCCAAATTTAGTTGCTAAATTTAGTTACTAATTCTTATGTTAAAGAATATGTTCAATATTAATTTTATCACCCCCAAAAGTAACTTGTAGAGATGTTTCAATAGTGGCTTGCACTCCAAAAGCAACTTGCAACGCAGTGGAGAAAAAAGAACTAAGAAGAAGACTGTGGTGGAGGAAACTCTTAATTTTAATTTTTTTTTTCGTTAAATCAAAAAGTAAAGGGTTATTTTATGCTGCGAACCCAAATGTTTCAACAAATGACACTGTGTGCCCATATTTGGACCGACGGTTTTAGCACCTTTCCTTTTATCAAAAGGCAATTTTCCCCTCATTTGAATTCCAAAATGCTTAATTTACAGAAAACCCTTCAAAAACATAAAATTACCGCAAAACTACCAAATCAGTTTCAAATTCCAATTGACCTGTGTGAATACGAAAAAATTAACCTTTCTGATTTGGTAATAACACGTGTGGATTACACATTACCCTATTGGATCCCATTTCCAGCGTCCAAAAATCCCCTCAATATGCGATGCGCAATTATCTATTTTTTGACAAAAAAAAAAAAAAAAACTAGAACTGAAGAGGTAGGAAATCAAACAATCAAATTTCTCCACAACTTTTAGCCTATTGGTTCTCGCGCTAAAAAATCCAAGTTAGATTATGCCCACCGTCATAGTGTTTTTTTTTTTAAATTATAAACAAAAATTAAAAGAGGCTTTGATTTGGTTCTTTAGGGTTTAAAGCAGAAGAACTATAAAGTTGAATGATAGATGTTCAAAATAGTTATGTTACATTGGCTTATAATGATAATCCTTAATACTAATTCACAGTATGAGTAGTTTTATAATTAATTATTTTGTTAATATAATAATATTCAAAATAATTTTTAAAGTAGAAACAATTTTATCTTTTAGCGGTTACCATTACTCATTGAAAAACTAATAATGATTCGGCCCAATATCTAAAGCCCAACAAGAAGCCCAGTGAAGATCCAACAATAACAGAAACGGAAGCCTAGTGAAGAGCACACGCTGCATAGACAACCAGGCTACCGGACCAATCTAATCAATCAATCAAATCGCAAAAAATCGAAAATGGGAAGGAAGAAGGCAACGGTAGAGTTCGATGAAACGGCGCCGGATTTCGATCCGTCGGACCCCTACAAGGACCCGGTGGCGATGCTGGAGATGAGAGAGCACATAGTGAGGGAGAAGTGGATAGACATCGAGAAGGCAAAGATCATAAGGGAGAAGCTCAAGTGGTGCTATCGAATCGAAGGCGTTAATCATATGCAAAAGTGCCGTCACCTCGTTCACCAGTACCTCGAGTCCACTCGCGGCGTCGGCTGGGGCAAGGACGGCCGTCATCCCTCGCTTCACGGTCAGTTACATTACTCTCTATTGTTGCTTCTTCTTTTTTTTTTTTTGGTGATTGAGACGATAGAGACTGACTTTGAGTTTTGAAATGCTTAGGTCCGAAGGTGGAGGCTGTCGAGTCTGAAGAATGATGGTCTTTTTGGGGAATGAATAAGGTATAATTTTATTTTGTTTTAGTATGATGAATTTTTTTCTTAGTGTATTTTTTTTCTCAACTCCTAATTAAATTACTGCATTTGTATGGTTTCATGCATATTGCTAGCTTATATTAGTTTAAAAGCTGTTAAAAGAGTAAGTAGGCCTTTTATATGATTATTTCTTGTTCGATAGGATGATAGGTTGTGCATATCTGAAAGGAATTCGTAGTAATTGTTGTTAGCATTGGTGTAGCAACTACAATTACTGCTAATGAGGACTAAAACGAAACGAATTTTCTGGAAGTGAAATTATTTAAGTTTTGACTGGAGATATATGCTCAACTTGTCATCTTTGTTGGTTAACTATACTGGTGGTGAGTGTTTAGAGCATTGTTAGGGCTATGTCAAAGTTGGGTTATTGAGTCATCTACATCATTACTTAGTTGAAGCTAAACTTGTGAATATTGGATATGCAGTGAAACTTTTAATTAGGAAATGACATCAATTTGTACGTCATTTGCCAAAATTCATATTCAAATCTGTTTGCTTATGCACTTGTACTGGAATGCTCATCAGGTCACTTGAACTTGTATATTATTGGAATTATATTTTACCAATAGTGAATGGATCTGAGTTGGTTTGTTAGCAAGTCCATACAACCCAGTGTTGCAGTAGCTATATATACTTGTTACTAAGGTAATTGAAATTAAATTGCACTAAATTATAGAGGTATATTGGGAAAATAAGATGAGTGGTGATTTGTTCAGCGCCAAACAAATTTCATATTAGTGAATAATTTTATTCTGGAGGTTCAGATGCTCGTGAAGTGGGGATTTGTAGGATTAACTGTTCCTAGAGTGGATTTATGGCCCTTCAAATAGATACCAGTAAATATCAAACCTTAGGTTGTATGGAGCACAAATGATGGTATTTCAACCTTAAACCCTCGGGTATTTTACCACTTCAGATTTCATAGTTATGGTATTGATTCAGGAAACATTGATTCTGTCCACTGGAACTTGTCCAATGGTGAAATAGAATGATTATCTGAACAAGAAGCTTTTTGTACTTTAACCATTTTAGTTTTTAGCCAGCCTTCTTCAAGGAGACTATAATTGGATAGCTTTGATGCTAGTAATTGCTGTGTAAATTTTTAAATTGTGTTCCTCACGTGCATGTGGTAGAAGGAATAAAGAGACAAAAGAACATCAAAATGGCATGTTAACTCGCTGTTATTCGGTAAGGAGTAGGGTCTTGGAAGTTCAGCTTCTGCTGGACTAGATAGATCAATATTAAGAAGTTATCAAAAGTAAGATCTAACGAAGTACTAGAATGAGTCTTTTCCATTTCTCGCTTGTATGGTTTTGTTTAAATTTCACATTTGGTATAGATGAGATATGGATATGGCTCAGAGTATACGGCAGTATTGCTCTTGGGTTCTTTAGTTGCGTTATGCTGAACTGATGTAAGCTTACCAGCTTAAGGTTGGAAAACTCATGTTTTAACATTTAAATAATTCTCATTACAACAATGTTCCTTTACTTCATCATTAATGGTAAATAAACACAGCTAACTGACTTGTCTTAACAATATCTTAAGAGTGACATCTATAGAGAACAACTAGTATAGGTGTTTTTACTTTATTCCTTTACTTTGTGGTGGTTTTTTAGAGTTGATTTAGATATATTTCTCAACAAATTGCTATATTTTCCAAATGTAGCCGTTTCTCTTAATTTGAAGTTATTCCCTCTATTTGAAACTATCTGATCACTATTCCTGGCTGAACAAAGGTCCCTTGCCAGTAGGCTGGAATGTTCATAAAAAACATGCTGTTTGATAATTTAGTGGTTACCATTCAAACACTAATTGAACTAAATGCTCATGAAAACCACGCTGTTTGAAATTTTTAGTTGTTGCCATTCAAATGGTAATTTAACCAACCATTTTCTTTAGATTCAATTTTATTTTTTATTTTTTATTTTTGGCAGCAAGGGAAAAGTCTAAAGTTTCTGTATTCAGATGTTGTTAGGTACATACTTCAAGCCATCAGGCATGATGTTTGCTCTGAAACTAAAGAGTACTTATAGGCAAATATCCTTCTAATGTCTTCTGTGTAACAACGTAAGAAGTAATATTCAATCTATACCTGAGAATTCCTGTGAATGCCTATACATGCTGGATATTGATTGGAAATTTATTGCAGTTTGGAGTATAGAACCTAACAGGATCAGGGGTTTTAACCTATTTCTTCTACAAAAATAAGATTAATCATTCTTTTTCAAATGCATCTAAACAAATCATTGACTTCCTTAAGAGTTCACTGAAGAGAAAAGATAAAAATGATGAAAAAGAGGGACTGGGTAATATACAAATCTGTAAGGATACATACTGTTAACGGAAAAATTGAAATGTCATAATGAAATGTGAACACAAAAGTTGAAATGTAACTGTAAAACTAAAATGAGTTGAAAACCTACACTTGAAGCTCCTCAGAAAACTTTAAATCTGTTCTCTATACTAGTTAGTAACTTAAATAGATATTATTTGGTCCCAAGGATTTTATATTCGTAAGCGAAGATCATATCCATTGAACTTTTGATTAAAATCATAAGTTCTTTTTTGGTGAAACCCAATCCAGAGTCTCTCTTGCTTATTGATATAACCCTTTGAAATTTGCATGCCCATTTATTGGGTAAAACAACGGACTGGGACCCTTGGATACTTGATGACTTTTGTAGTGAGTACCCAAACCATCGTCCAGACCTTTTGTAGGCCTCACTTCAATGTAAATTAAGGTTGTGGTGCTATACTTTCCCCAAGGGTATAGGCCAGTTGGTTTGATCCTTGTAGTGGAAGCAAGAGGTTGAGTGATTGATTTCCCCTCACTCCAACCTTGGAAAGCGAAATGATTTAATTTGAGTTGTGTATGGGTTGGGATGGGTTTAGGGTGTGGGAAATGCAAAAGATAAAAATAAAAAATAAAAATTTATGGTTGTACTTTCGAGTCAAACTGCTGAAATTTTGTGGGTTGAATGGAATTTCACTTGATGGCTTGAATAGATCACCATCTGAAAGCATTTGTAGCATGACATGAATCAATAAATTAGTCAAACGATAAGATCACTGGATATACATTCATGATGTCTTCTGCATCCAATATATTTATTCATGTAATCCCATATACAATATTAAATCCTGATGGGGATATTATTATTTTGTTATGCAATAGTGGAAGAAGTTGGCATCTGTTATTGTGAGGATATAATAAATAGTAATTCCAATAATTCTTTTTGTTCATTTTGGCATCACTGATGTCTGATTGTGATGGCATTATTATTTAGACATTCTTTTTCTTCATTGGCATCATTGATTGTGAGGGGATTTAGTCATAATAAATTCCAATTATTCTTTTTGTTCATTTCGTCATGAGTTGTGCCCACAATGCATGATACGGATTGGAGGAAAGTAACTTTGCTTCTTGCTTTCAGGTCATCGCACTTGGCCATGTGGAGGAATGCCTAAAGTGTAGCAGTGGCTGGGCCAGTTCATCTGCCAGTTTGCCTGTTGTTTTCTGTCTTGTGTTCTACTTATAACATTATTTATTTTCCTATCTTCTTATGTTAAATTTTAGAGGCCAGATGATACTGGCTTCTGCTTACATCCTAGATCTTTGCATTGGCATCTGAATATTGGTTGCCATTTGGACAGAGTGAAAAATGAAAAGTACATCAGATAATGTTAATAAGCTTCTTGTCGTCACTTGGTTTAGTTCTCCATCAATAGATTCTAAATTTTGTGCTCTGGTTGGTTATGCGCTAAGCTGATTTGATGGAGGAAAAAGACGTTTTGGTATTCTGATACCCTCTGATTCTAGAAGGATGCTAGATTCCCATTTTTTTTAATAGTTAATGACATTGTATTGGATGATTAGGTTATTAAATTGTATGGCCTTGCTGGATGAGATAGAACACTCATGGCTGCACAGTGAAGCCTATGGAATTTGTAGGGTTTGTTGTGGATCTTTTGGTCTTTTGTCTCTACAAATTTGACTATTCTAATAGTAGCATATTGGGTTAGGACTTTGTATCCCTACTTCTATCAGTTCAAAATTTGGCTATTTTTGGAGTCTAAATCACCTGACCAATTTGGTCTTTTCGAAGGTTAACCTCTCTCTGGAGGCTTGGTATTCTTGCCATGGAGGTATGGTGTAAGCTAGGTCTGGCGTCTTAAAATTCTGGGGATGTTAATGACTACTCTTCAAATATGTAGGAGCCGTGTGAAGGTCAATGTTTTTTAGTATTCCAACATAAGAGAGTTCATTTTGATTTTTAATATGTTTGGTTTCACTGGACAATGAAAGAGTGTTATTTATTCTGTTGGTGAATTATTAAAATATACTGATCTTTTTCATGTATGATCTGGACGCCTCCCTATGAGTGTGATTTGCTAATTGCTATCTTTACTGCATAAACACCGTGTGAAGATGGGTTGTTGGAACTAGGAAGTTGGAATTATTAAATTAAACAATTGGTGTATTTTTAAAAGAATCGGAGATAATAATATAAAGCTGAAGGCTCTGTGCAAGTTTGTTTTTTCCGGTTGGTTTTTTGGCATGATATAAGTCAACCGACAATTTAAATGTCTTATATAAGCAGTGTGTGAAGTTTTACCAATCAAATTAGCCGGTGGTGCAAGATTCTAAGCAAGATGTTATTCCTTTTTTAATTCAATTCAAATGTATTCTAAGCAAGATTTTATTCCTATTTTATTCAATTCAAATGTATTATTGTTGTTCGTGGATAGTTTTATGATGATTAGTGTTAGTTTGATATAATTTATTTAATAGAGTGAAAAAAAATTTTTTAAGTATCAAACTTCTTTACAATTTTTTTCTAACTCGATTGGTTGGTTGGTTATAATTGTTGTAAGGCTTAAAGATTTTTTTTTTCTAATATTAAAGAAAGCTCTATTTTGAAAGAATTGCTATAATCGGTACATAATCTCTCTAAAGAATTTATTTTTAGACTCTGTTTGATATTAACGTATTATAATATTTAAAAAACACTTAGTAATGTGTGATTTATAAATAAAGATGGTTTATACTTATATAATAAAAATTTTATAATTTATATATTATTTTTTTGTTAAAATTATTATTTAAAAATTATATTTATTATAATTACTAATTTTTTTTCTCCACAACAGTTGTCATTTAAAACTATAATGAATGTACCAACCATATTAGTGTTAGATTTTGAGCTTATATGAATATGGACCGGGCTTCCCTTTGTTGAAGGGAAGTAGATTTCATTGAAATTAATGCCTGGTTGCCGCCCAGATGAGCTTCTAACTGGATCAATGCAGACACCGTCTTACTAAATATTGGTAATTGGAAAACAAATAAATAAAGATTGTAAGTGCGATTGGACATGGTTCTTTTAAACAGTTCATTTGAAGTTTCATCCTCAAAACACCAAGCTAAAAACATTGAAAAGATAGCCAAAAGCTTCTGATTTAGCTCTACTAAAATCTCAACTGAACTCACCACATAATAGAATCTTTACGAAATTTTAAAAAAGGGAGAACAAAAAGAAAATAAAAAAAGAAAAAGCTCTGTCGTGAAGAACAATACAAAGACAGAACGCAACCATAAGAATACGGCGGCTCCAACTAGCAAGCTGTATGCACTCCTTTTTTTAATGGTAATTAAAAACAGAAAGAATTTAGAAAGAAAAGAGACATAGACGCAGCTGTGGCCTGTTGATGTGGGGGAGTTCTTGCCTCCAACTTGAGCCACTCCGCCTGCAAAATAAATAAGCAACAAAGTTAGTTCTCTATTTCTGTAAATATATGTCAAGGCCACAATGGCCTAACTGGATAGTTATGGAAATTAAAACATGTATATTCAGAAAAGAAAAGGAAAAAGATAAAAAAAGGAAAACAGGAAAAGATGGTTTAACGCAAACTAGAAGCAAAATGCTTTCAATTGAGCAGGAGCTCCCTTCAGTCCAATAGGTGGACAAAGCAAAGCGAAAGGAGTTGCTCCCACACCATGCACCTGGCTAAACTTAACAATCGTTACGTTGCCAAAATATTAAGCGTAACCCAGTGCATGAGATGGCAGCTCTTGCCGCAACTCAGCCCTCGGTATTGGCCTGAAAGGAGCTCCTAATTGTGTTCATGTATGGCTTCATGGAGCTCCTAATTGTGTTCATGTATGGCTTCATCTGCTGCATAAAAGTATATATTTGCTTCCTGTGTCTTCTCTCCCGAGTTATTAGGAGAGAATAGCCGTATATGTTGAACACAAGACATTCAGGCATGTCATGTTCCCTTCACTTCTTGCTTCCTTAAATACAACTGCTTCTCACTCTTGTCCAAAATTTTTTTTTAAAAAAAAAATACATCTCTTTCTCTTTCACATGAGAGGTTCGTAAATGGTTAAATACCAAGTCATATGAGATTGAGGAAGCCAATCAAAGGATCACTATCAATCATATTTTTAAATGAGAAAAAACAATGATACACTCACAAACTCTTATATAAATTATTTTTATAAAAATTTACATGGCATAACATGATTGATTGAATTGGAAGTACCATATGACCCCATATTAATTTTGTTATTTTATATATTTATCTAAAAAGTCATATTATATTACATTAGTTTGTATAAGAATTTATTACCGTCTGTCTCATTATTCAAAACAAACCAATAAATAATGATCTAGTGGGTGACCACGTAACGTTGTCTGATTAATTCATAATTTCAACACCATTAATAAAAAATCATAGAATTATGTCCAGATATTCACTATGTAGTGGGAATCGGTGCTCACTATATCAGTTATTACTACGTATAGATATAATTTCCAATGAATAATGATCTAGTGAGTGATGATGTAGCGTTATCTGGTTAATTAACAGTTTCAACACCATTAATAAAAAATCACAGAATTATGTCCAGATACTCACCATGCAGTGGGAACCAGTGCTCACCGTATCAGTTTCAACATCTCAATTACTACCTATAGATATAATTTAGAGGTGTAAAACAAATAAACAAGATAATTAAATCTAAAAGTTATTTCTGCTTTTTGGAGTGGCCTTGCTGAAAACCTTGGAAAAGAACGTGTTTTATGAAAAACTGAGAATCTTTTTCATTTTTTGAGGTATTCGAAATGAGTTTTTCGAGGCTTTGTCCTCTTTCAATTTTGCAATTCAGTCCTGGGTGACATCGTGGGCTTCCTAAATCATAAAATTTCATTTGTGTCTGCGATTCACAAGATGCCACATGTGTTTACAAACATGAAACACTGTTGCTTCTTCCAGAATACAGCTAACTTTACACCATCCTGACGAAGAGATACTTAGTTTTGTTTCTTTATTGTTTTTGTTCTTTGGTTTGTGTATTTTGTGTCTTACTTTTTAGCTGGGGAAATGGTCAATGGTTAGCAAAACTATATTGTTTTCGGACAAATAATAGTTCTAGGTTATTGCAAAGACTCGGAACTCAGCTTTGTATGTGACAGTCCTAACAAAAATTGTTGGCATTTTCACGGAGCTGTCATTCATCCCTATCTACTCGTCCTTGTGTAACATTTTTTGAACTATAGTACTGTAATTAATCAGAGCAATTCATGCAAACAATGTTATTTTTATTTTTATTTTTATTTTTTACTTAAGCATAATATAATTGGTAATTAAATTATCTGTTTATCATGAGTGATATTCAAATCCTAAACCTTCTATATCAAAATAAGAGTTTCCGTAATTGAGATAATAGGGATGACAATGGGGAGGGGAAGGGAGGGGACCGACATCCCAGTACCTATTCCCGATATCCTGCATATATCCTCGTTCCCTCCCCGTCCCAGTCAAAATTACTTGAAGCTATCAATGTCCCCTCCCCGAATAATAACAAGGAATCCCCGATCCCCGAATAATCAATATATTTTTAAATTTTGAACTTTATTTATTCATACTAAAATAAAAAAGCTTAAACAAAAGTAAGATTTGATAATATATCATACATTAACATTAATTCATTATAAAAATCACACTTCAAAATATAAATTATCAGAATAATTATCTTCGTCAATATTCATAATCCTATAATAAAAAGAAAAAAATAATTTTATATCAATAATAAAATAAATGAAATGAGTATAGATACTGAAATTAATGTTTTTAGTAATTTACTATTGTACCTTATACTCCTTCTACTCTTTAAATATGACAAATTAAAAGATAGCATCAAGTTTCAAATCTAAAACAATAAAAATAATATAAGCAATGTAATTCATAATTTAAAACAGTGTTCGGTCAAGGCTTTTGAAATAAGGTCTGTCCGAATAGTAATTCAAGACCATTACTAGTTAATTAGGCCCGAAAGTTTTATAATATATTTGTATAAATATTTTGACTATTTGTTATTTATACTAATATTTAATATTTTATAATTTAAATTTTGTTATTTATTTATTAATAATTCTAAAAAGAAAATTATAATTAAAAATAAAAATGAGGAAATAGGGAAATGAGGAGGGGATGGGGATTCTAACTCATCCCCGTCCCTTCTCCGAATAAGAAACATGGTAAAAAATTATCTCTGCCCTTTCCTTAAATAAGAAATTGGATATAAAAACGTCTCCGTATTCTCTTCGAATGAAAAAAATATTTAAAGATCCATGTTCTCATGAGAATTTCTACTATCCCTATGAGATAATCATAGATCGTGATTATAGAAAAATTTCGATCGTATCATACAGTATGCAACTGAACATGTAACGTGATTTTATAACACTTTATAAATATTGATATACTTGTAGATTAAATCAAGCAACATCACATGACAACCTTGCGCAAATTAGATTAATTACACCAACTTGATCGTTACTGTATATGTACCAACAACCAATTGTTTTGACCTGTTCATTACGAGACAAATTCAAGATGTTGCAAAACACAAAACACACAAGTTCTGAAATTTAACAGCTAGCTAGCCCTTAAATTTTTTCTCATATATTTCAAATCAATGGCATGTGAAAGAGCAGCTAGCTAACCTTTAGGCTTTAGCTTTTATCATATGTCCTTGCTTTGGACTGGACTGTGAAATCTTTGGGGCAGATTCAGCCGTACAGTGTTATTCCCATAAGGTGATAACTTGGTCACAGTACAAAACAAAGATCTTTTCACAGCTATTTTTCTCTTCGATCATTCATTTCAATCATGTCAAAAGCTTCCAGACAAAGCCGAAATAGTTGAAAGTTGAAACCTGACCGCTCCACTGTTCTGGTTGTACCCTTCAACACTGCCCCAACCGTCTGATTGCTTTACCCACGTGGACAAACGAACGGTCCTGATTAAAATTCCCAGAAAAAGGAACACTTTAGTTTTGTGGTGAGCAAACTTTAATGTGGCTTCTAGCCGTATAAAATGCCAAGCATAGATGATAGTGTTGGTGTTTGATGAGTTACGAGGGGCCAGCCTAGGTTTGGTCAGTGAATGTTGTATCATATGTATTTGTCATGCTCCAGAGGGGCAAGAGATTCTGATTCTCTCTTATGAAAAAATGTAATCAAGAATCGTTATTATGATTTAGATGGTATTTTGGTTAGATAATTATAATTTTTAAGTTTAAAGTTTAAAGTATTTAATAAGTCCTAATTTTTGCGATTTATAAATTAAGTTAATTTTATCTTATATGTTTGTGATGAATACTTATGTTATATTTATTATTTTTATCAAAAATATTATTTAAAAGTCATTTTTACCTTATGTTATCAATATTTATTTCACAACTACATCTTTTTCGCTAATATAGTTACATCTCAATATCAAATAAAGCCTTATATGTGTAACCAATTTCATTCAAATACACACATAGTGGAACAATAATCTTTAATTTGGAGGCCATTGTATTTGTATTCTAAATATTGGGGCCATTAATGAATAAGCAACGTTATTTTGAAGGTCAAATTTGTAAAAATATAGGGGTTATTTTATAATAAGTAATATATCATACATAAATGACTAACGGGTGGGGCTATTTGAACCCACCAATTTTTTCTATACTCAAGAATTTTATTATCAAAATAATTTTTGATAAAATTACTTAATTATTCATTTCTTCTCTTTTCATTCAATTCCTCAATTCTCATCAATTCCTTCATATATTTTTTTAATTGCAAATAATTGGTTTGTATATAGGCTATCATAAACTTAGAGGAGCAAAATCCATCATTAAACAATCAAATTCTTACCAGTCATGAAAGTTTATGAATATCAAGAAATTAATCTTTACTAATCATAAAAGCGAATATCAAGAAAAAAATTTCTTATATATAGAAAGCATGAATATAGGTTATGGTTTACTAAGAGAGGTAAAGAAAGATGAATCCAAAAGAGAGTGAAATTGAAAAATTAGTTCATAAAATGTGATAGTAGAGAGACTATGCAATCATAAGTATAGAGAAAAAGATATTAGTGATGGGTAATTTTGAAATTTTAAATTTGTTATAACAAAATTAATTTTTAAAATAAATATTAAAATGAATTTGATGGGTTCAAATAGTCCCACTCACAGCTAATATGAAGGACAAATTCACAAAAAAAAAAAAAAACTATATCATTTTAAAAACCTACTATTTCCCCCATTGTTTGTGTTATTACACTGGGATGATTTACTTACATTTACATGTCGCTTTTTTTTTCCCCTCTTTTTAAGGCGATTCACTCTATACAAAATAAATATTGACATTCATCAACAAGCCCTTATAAATCTGTATTATACTTTTGTCATCAACATGAACCCAAGGCTGGTCCAGCGAATTGGGAATTGATTAGTCAAAATGTAAATAATGACTTTAACAAGACAGAGATCAGTTTTTAAATATAAATTTTGCAACAATTAATTTGACTAAATGAGAATAAATTACTTTCTTACACAATTGGGTTTCGAGGATCTGTCAAGCAACATTCTTATTTTGACTATAAGAAATTCATAACGTAAGTAGGCAGAGGCAAAAATTTATGATTGCACGTAGCTTGATTTCTCCAACTTCTTAAACAATTTAAGCTTCAAACCGAGGATTCTTTAAGGAAACCTATTCCAATGATTTAGCCTACGGCAATGAAAGCAAAAAGTTGTGATTCCTAATACATTATCCTATGAGAATAAATTCTAAGTATATAAGACTTGAACAATTCTTAAATTTAGAGCTAACTTTTGAGTATATAAATTAGGTCAATAAACTTCTATATAATAACAAAGTTAAACTTATGTACGATTGGAGTCCACACTACTCTTTCACGTGAAAATGACAAAGCTGTTAGTGACATTGTCTCATGTTCATTGATAATAAAAGTTGGGTGAAGCATATAAAATTTAATCAGCCCTTAACTCTGTGTTAGCATATAATACCTGAGCAATCATCAACTTTTCAATTAATTTTTTAATATATTTAGGCCCATGAGCGTCTGTAGATCTCTCTCAAATCAATTTTTTAATATGTTTAATTTACTCTTGTATTTGGGCCTTGGGGTGCTTTGAAAAAATTTAGATGCACGAAATTTTTTGAGGGCTCATTGTAGCTTAGATCCATATAAAACTTAATTATTATGCAAATTAGTTTCTTTCATGAGTACTCACCAACTAGTAAATGAATACCATATTATTTAAGATGATATTTTGAGACAAAATCTTATGATGCATAACATAACGCATCCTTTTATATATATATATATTGATATTGAGCCAATCAAAGTTCGATTAATACAGAATCCCAGGGCTCAAATTGTCTATCACTCCAGCAAATTGGTAGATTTGATTCTATGTTTAAATTAATGCACAATTGACAAATTCCAAGAGTTTCTCCTATTGCTTATATATATTGGGTTTGGCCACAATGCCACCGGATTATTTGGCAGCCAAAAACTTGGTGCAACCGGATTCTTAACCGGTGGCACTTTTTTTTTAATTTAAAAAATTAAATTAAAATAATATGTTAATTAACAAATTATTTAAAAAATTATATTAATAGTAAAAAAATAAATAGAAAATAAAAGAAACATGTAATCTTATCACAATCAAGAGAAAAAAAATATATAATAAAAGTTAAATATTTATTTCATATTTTATTTGTAATGTCTCATATTTAACATTAAAATTTTGATATATTTTGTTACTTGTCTCAACTTTATTATTCTAAATACCTCATTTTTTTTTCCTCGCATTTCATGTTTGACATCCATGTTGCATGTTGAACATAGTCTGTCACATATATCACAGAAACTGTTGCATGTTTGATCTCAATTATTGCATGTTTGATGTGACTATTTTACAAGTAAATTTCATTTTGTATGTTTGACCTCAGCTGTTGTATGTTTCAATTAAATTTATTGCATGTCTTCAATAAAGCCAAAAAAATAAAAATTTTCCCACTTGTTTCATGTTTGACGTTGTATTACATGTTTGACCTCCATTGTTGCATGTTTCATGTGAACTATTGCATATTTACGTGATTCTCATGTTTAACTTTAGTTGTTGCATGTTCGACCTCAGTTGTTGCATGTTTGACACGACTCTTTTACAAATAAATTTCATGTTGCATGTTTGACCTCAATGGTTGCATATTTGAGCTTAGTTGCTGCATATTTCACATGAATTGTTGGATCTTGAATAAAGGCAAAAAATAAAAATTTTCCCGCCCATTTCATGCTTGACGTTAGTGTTGCATGTTTGACCTCCATTATTGTATGTTTTACGTCAACTGTTGGATGTTTACGTGATTCTCATGTTTAACCTCAGTTGTTGCATGTTTGACCTCTGTTGTTGAATGTTTTATGTGACTCTTTTACAAGTAAAATTTATGTTGCATTTTTTACCATGTTTCACTTGAATTTTTGCATTTATTGAATAAATTCAAAAAATAAAATTTTTTCTGCTTGTTTCGTGTTTGACGTCGGTATTGCATGTTTGACCTCTGTTGTTGCATGTTTGACATGACTCTTTTGCAAGTAAATTTCATATTGCATGTTCAACTTTAGTGGTTGTATGTATGACCTTAGTTGTTGCATATTTCACATGAATTATTGAATGTCTTGAATAAAGCTAAAAAATAAAAAATTTTCCACCTGTTTCATGTTTGACATTCATGTTGTGTGTTTGACGTCAATATTGTACGTTTGACCTCAATTATTGCATATTTGACATCGCTTATTTTTTACATGTTTGAATGTAACTTTTGCATGTAAATTTTATATTGCAAGTTTGACATCACTTATTGCATGTTTGACTTGAATTATCATATGCCTTGAATAAAGCTAAAAAATGAAATTTATAATTAAACTTTATTTTTTTAATGTTCTTTTGTTATTATTTATTAAGTTTAATCAAGGCAATCTACTAAGAAACAAATATAGATATGTTGCCTTAGTGTTAAAATTATTTGATAATTCAAGTGATTACCACTACATATATTTAACCCCACATAACATATATTTATAGTTTTAAATCCTTTAATGCCTGAAATAACAAAAAAATAAAATTTTGTAAATTATAAATTGTAAAATATAATAGAATTAAAAAGTACCTTGTTATAGAATCGGAGTTATAAAATCTCTTGCATTTCAAAATATTTGAAGCTCCTGTAATATTATAGTTTTATATATACACATATGCGAGAAATGCTCCTGTTTGGCCCATTCCTCGAAAGAAGTTTTTATGAGATCTCTATCTACCAAACGGATGAATATTTTAGGCTTTTGTTTGTGATAAACATTTGATACACATTATTTTACTACACAAGATTTAATACCATATAAAAAAAATACAATCAAGTTAAAGATCTATTTCATGAGAATTTAACCAAAAACCCAAATTCTTTGATCTTCAATATGGAAAGCATAACTTAAAAAAAAATGGAAAGCATAAACCCAAAATCTTCCAAATTTTCTTTTACTTCCCCACTAACCAAACAGTAAACCAATTTTGTAAACAAATTCCCGTATCTGGATAATTTAAACAAAAAGAGACAACTAGATAAACAAGTAATTTAAACAAATGCTAATATATCATTTTCAGCAAATAAAAAGTGATTCAGGTTACATGTAAAAATAATTCACAACTATGTAATAGTAGAGAATAAGGTGTAAAAAAAAAAAAAAAGGCAGATAAGGTTTCAACATTGCATGAAACTGAATTAAGCTGTAATAAAACATATGACACAAACAAGCCATCGGTGTACTTGCTTGATATAGTCTGTGCCAAGCTTATTCCAAACTTCTGATTCAAATCTAGCCATTTGTAAATCTCTCATTCCCCAAATTTCATCAGCTGTAATCACTTCTTCCAAACTCAAAACAAGAAATGCATTCCCGGTTTCAAGTACTTCTAGTGCTGCGTACAGAGGAATTGATGCCCGACGCCTCACCACATGTGAACTCAAGCTCATTGGCGAGCCTCTCAGCTGCTGCTCTGCTATCAGAGACTACTTCACAGCATCAGCTGTTCCTACAAAAATGATCAGTAATCACCAAAAGAAGTTAAAGATCTTTTAAAGTTAATTTCATAGCTTCTAACCAAACTAGACAAAAGCATTAAATATGTTCTTTGAAAGATCATTTACTAAAAATGATATCTGGAGTTACCAGGCCATCCAAGTATTAGCTTTTGATCATGCACATTAACCGAACAAACAAAAAAATAAAAAATTGATATCTGGAGTTATACCTCTTTAACAACTCAATCATTCATTAACCCTTCTGGCATGAATTTCCTATACTTCATACCAAATTCTAAAACAGAGACCTTAAGTTTTTAACCCCAAATGGCTGTAAGATCCCAAATTCATTTTATCTTCTTCCTGTGTTTTCTCATCCACCAAACATAAAACAGAGCTCCCATCAACACATGCAAACAAACAATGACCATTTTGTAACATTTAAACACAACCCAAGATCGCAAAAGGTAATTTTCCATCAATTAATTAACCAAAGGAAATATACCATCGATTATCGCCTCATAAATCAAATTCAGTTCCGAAGAATGAGAGAGAACATCCTTGAACAAATGTGAACCAAACAAACTGATAGATTGCAACTTTATAGTTCAAAATATGCACTTAACTACTTCCAATCATCCATCTTTGTATAGATCGCAACTTCATCTTTTCTACCAACAGCAAGGCTAGCAAACCACATTACAAGCAGTAAAAGAAAGGACTAATAATACACGTACATGGAGTGCGAAAGTCAGGTATTGGCCAGCCGATTTCTTTGTAGCAGCTGATCGCTGGGTTGTGGCAGAGCTTCTGCCCTTCACGCGGATAGCCGCTTACCACAACGTAGCAGTTTGCCGCTACAAAAACCAGTTAGTTGTTTCCCCTATTCATCATCTTCTCCCTTCTTTTCTTCATCCTCTCTCTTTAAAACCTGAAACCCACACCTCTCCCTCACTTCACTCCAGCATTTCTTATGCTTTTCTTGCCAATTTCATGCTTCCAAGCCATTAATCATCTCTTCAACATCGATTCTTCATCATCTGGACATCTTTTTTCACTCAAAATTCCCAAACCCCTAATTGTTTCACATACCTCTAAAATTTTAATATAACGCATAAATCTCTAATTATTTTACATAACATTTACAGTACATCACAAAAACCACAAAGGTCAAAATTACTTCCTTTTCAACAGCTCATGATGACAGCAACTGCATGATGGATTCCATTTGTTGTTTGCTTTGAGCGAGATGGTACTAATAAGCAAATCGAGAGACAAATTAGAAAGATATTTGTGATTTCACAGAGAGATGCGAGAGATTGGGAATGACGTGGCCGCGTGGGTGAAAGAGCAAAATTTAGCAACCTTTGGGAACCGGTTTCACAGGTTACATTTTTTTCCCTTTTTTTAATTTCTTTTCAATCTCAGCCATGCAGCTGCATTTACAAGCTGGCACAATGCCTGGCCTCAAGCTTTGGGCTTTAGCCGTATCTCACGGCTTTTTTGCTTCACATTTCACAATGAATACGAGCCATTATCTTCAAATTTAGGGATGGCAATTTAACTCGGCCTGAGTCCGGACCCGAGCAAATTCAAATAATTTGAGTTGGGTTCAACCCATACCGGAGTAAAATAAATCTGGTATTCGGATTCAAGTTCATCAACCCAAATATATTTGGGTTCGGATTTAGGTTTGAGCAAATCCGGAGATCTAAATTCGGGACCCGAATACCTTTATTTTAATATTATTTTTTTAATTATTTTTATAATATAAATAACAAACAAATCAGCTCATGCCCTAATTCACACATCCACAGCTGCATGCACCAAACCAAAGCCATTCTTTTGAACTTTTCCTCTCTCTTCAACTCTTCTCTTTCATCAAATCTTCATCATCTTCACACTTTCACAATTGCCCTAGCCAAAGCAAAGCCATTCTTTTCTTTTCTCTTCAACTCTTCTCTCCATCAAATCATTGTCATCACTTGTCATTGCTTCGCCACCTTTGCTGTTTTTCACGTTCACCATCATCACCACACGCAACTTGTCCATCTATTTTATGGGTTTTGGTCACCGTTTGTTTACCTTCACGATCACAATCGCGGCTGTGAAGCTGTGTTCATCATCATCATCAGCAGCCTTAGTTCGTTGTTTCGCCGGATGTCGATCCTGGAAGTTCGTAAATACTGAATTCGTAAATCCTGAGTTTGAATTATAGACTTATGTTATGGATTTGTATATGTGAATAACCATTATGAATTTGTATTTGTGAATGTTTTATTGTTTTGAATCATTGAAATTAGAATTAGAATTTGCATTTGTATTTGATCCTTTTAGAACTAAGTTTGTATTTATATCTGGTTTCTTTAGTTTTTTAGTTAGATTAAATGATTGTGGTTTAAAACCTGTAATCCAAAGATTTTTCCGAGTTGAACCCAAACTAGACTCAGAGTGAATAAATTCGGGATTAAATCTGAGTCTAGTATAGTATTTTCGTATCCGAATCCGGAACCAAAATGGCTAAACTTGGATCCGGACCCAAATTATGCCATCCCTATTTAAGTTCAACCTTTTTATAATCATGGGTTGATTTTAATGCCCTCATGGGAATCAGTTGCTAATTTATTTAATGATGTTGGACATTCATGGGCACACTTTATAAGAAGGCAATATTTTGGATTCCGCTGCCAAATTTTAGCTAATAACATATCATTTCAACAATAATAGGAATCTCAATGTTTAAATTTTACTTTAGAATCTTACTTGGTGTGCCAAATTATTTATAACTGTTATATTATATTAAAGATTAATAATTGATGGGACTCAACTTATAATTTAATATTAAAATTCAAAAAATTCTAAGATACCTATAAGATACCATGTTAGCCATACAAAAAGAGAATGAAGTTATGATATATGTGCATTTATTTTAAAGAACCAACATACAATCGGTCATTATATAAAACTCAATTATATATGCCACACATGCATTAATTAATTGTATTAACTCTAATATATTCTAGAATTCCTACTAAAATTCCTTGCATTACATATGGTTTTGAACTCTTGACCAGGCAAACAATAAGCAATATCATTGTATGATATCCCAAATTTTCACTTAGAAACTTTGCTTCTCTTTTATCTCTTTTAGGTTTGCAATGCTTAATTATTTAACTTCAGTGGCAGTTCTAGCTCCTCATTGATGTTGCTCATGTTAAATTAGTTTTACATGGACTAATCCTCTGCTTGTATGAAACTTCACTTAAAATTTATTTAGATTTGGGATCTGCAGTTAAATATAAAGAAGTATATTAAGAAATAAGCACACTATTAGCAAACGATCCAAATTCAATAACAATATATGGAGATACTACTGCTTAAACAACAAATTAAAGATATTCGCATTGAAAAAAAGAACAACTATCCGAATCTATACATAAAAAGAAAAGGCAAAAAGAATATTCCAGCTATTCCCTTAATGTTTCTGTTACTACACTTGCTATGAACATACAAATAGTCCATCGAGTATATATATGTCAACGGCCACAAACTTAATGTACACAATAAGTACATATCAAAGCTGTTCATGGGCAAAATAAAATTTCATGCTCATGTAGAGAGGACAATTAACTTCTTGACCCCTAAGTGTTTCTGCCTTATTAATTACAAGGGCTGTTTTGCTTCCTGTTAGAGGCACACCAAATAGCTTATTATTGTAAACTATGCAGCAAATTAAGCTAGCTACCGTTTACAGAAAAATCCGAACTTTGGCTGTTAATGACACTGAAAAGCATCATTAGCGCTCCCCATAAAAGAAGTCCTCTTAACGAACCGGCCTTTCATTCTAGGCCTCTTCTCAGCATTCAGTTTCCTCACTTCGTACCTTATCTTCTTCGAAAACAGCCTCGTTCTTCGCTTTTCTCTGTACCTCGATACTCTCGCTTCCCTTCCGCCGTCATCGCCACCGCCGGCTCCCTCGTGACACCCTCTGAGAACTACTCCGCTGTAAGTTTGATGATAAACATCTTTGCAGCACAAACCCTAAAACATGTATTCCACAAATGTAAGTGATCGTTGATTACAAGTGTTTGATAAAATTCAGCTTCAATGGTTCAATAAGTTTTATGTGAAAGTTACCGTGCAATGGGGCCAGCAGTGGCTGAGGTTAATTTCACGGCGGCTTCCTGCTGTCCAAGGACAGCCTTGGCTAGCCCAAGCAGTTATAACAGCGTCATAATCTAGCTTCAAAGACACGTTCCTCATCAGCGCCGGCTTGCATTCAGTGCTCATTAGCCCCGCAGCATCGTCTCCGATCACTGGTGATTGATAATCAAAATTCCAGTCTATTGCTTCTCTTGTTGCTGCTGCAAGTACACCTTCTTCCACTTCTTCATCCTTAATCTTCAAATTCAATGCTTTATTTTCCTCTTCTTTACAATCCAACAACGTCCCGAATTCTTGGACATCCCAAGAATCTTCATCAAGGGAGCCGCCTCTACCACCTAGTAAGCTCTCAACATCAGCTGCAAACCCTGCAAGATCCATGTCGGATGGCAAGAATCCATGTAGATCATCCAACTCACCCGTCCCATCTTGTCCATTATAAACATCAACAATCAAATTTTCATCTGGCTCAGCGGCCGCAAATGGATCAAAAACCGGCACCTGATAAAGCAACTGCTCATCAATGACTTGATCATCATCCTGCGGCGATCCTTCTTCACCGCCAATCTCAGGAACAAGAGGTTCATTTGCTTTTGCTTGTTGCACCAACATGGCCTTATTATTATTAGGCCTAGGCGTCCGGGCTTTTCTTGTGAAACCCCGGTGCCAAACTGGCACCGTATCTTTATTAGTACGCTTATTGATCAGCTTACTGTTATTATTACATGAAGATGCAGTCTGAAGACGAACCCTTTCATGTCTACTCGCCAGCTGGTTTGCCGAATGAACTGATGCATCACATCCTTGGCAAAGAAAAGCGTCATCCGCCACGCAATACCAACGTGCACGCTTGCGCAAACAGCCGTCGCAAGCTCTTGCCGTCTTGCCTCCCATAGCATTTGTAGTTCTCTTTTCACCAATCATCATATGAAAGCAGCTGCAAATTTAAAAACTTGTTAATTACAATGATGAAATTAACTGTACTGTTGGCTAATGACTCCCAGTATATATTTTGGGACATCAGTGATTACAATTATTGAATTGAGAATTGAGAATCCGTCGCTGTTCATATAGTGTGACCCCACCACATGGCAGAATGATGCCCTTGTACTCAAGCACTAAATAAGGTACCTTGCTACCCCGTGTACTTTTTGGTGGTATGTGCTATACAGAAATTTTTTTGCCCTAATTGGGACCCAGAAATTGGTCTTATCTGAGTGTTGATTGGCTAACATTTTGAAATCCATCCTAATCTCTGAAATCCGATTGGTTACAAGTCCGTATTAGTGGATTCCTCATGGCCCAAACTAGGATATGGTAAAAGTCACTCTACTATAATTTGAGTAAGACCTTTTTGTTCTTTTGTCTCGATATTTCAATAGTTCCTGTTAAAAATTTTATAAACTCTTGTTTTTGGTCCCCTATTGTTGTTTTCAATTCTCTCTTGTGGTGGCTTTCATCTCTCTTTCATGTAAATCATTCTCCTCCAGTTGATTAATGGAAAATCTTGAACTATAAAATATGAACTTGTGCCTGGCTTATTCAATGCAGTTGAGTAGCTACAGGTCATTTTTGCTACCCTTTCAAGTTTCGAGTAGTTTTTTTTTTTTTTTTTTTTAGAATATACATTAGTACAGTACAAATTTATAAATATATATACAGATAGGTGCATCAAAAAATCTATCCTTATCGTATCATATTGGACGTCCGGCGTGAAAATATACTACTGAAAAAAGTGAAAAATTATTTTCATAACGCTTACACCTCAGTCACATGGTTAACAGCTGATGGTTTTGCAGGTTTAGGGTAGATTTAAGCCATGCATATATCAAAATTAAATTTAAGCCAGGCATATATCAACTTTATACTAAGCAAAACAACAACACGAATCAGCTTTTCTGGATATACGCTAAATTTTCAGTTTGTTGCAGTTAAATTTTAATTGAAGTGGGAGGTGGCTCAAATCCAGCCAGAAAAGAGAACGTAGGAGTCGCCGCGTAAACGGAGGAGGAAAAAAAAGGGCCTTTGCTTTTGGTTCTCTTTTCATTTTCATACAATATGAACCAGAAAAAACTTCATAAATGATTTTCTTTCATACGCTGCCTTTTGTCATAGTTTTTGTGACGGAGAGGTTTTGGTGTAATTTGGTATTTGACTTTGTAAATAATTTATCGGCAATTGCTTGGATTGCATTAGATTGTCAAGTAAGCACTTGACATTTTAGCATACCCTTCAAGTAATGTTCGTTAAACAAAGTGATTAATAAGATAAAAATCAAGTTTTTTAAAATCTAACTATTTGAAAGTTATATTTAATTCTAAATGTAAAGTACCAAAAGTTCCCTCAATTCAACAAAATTATAAAAATAAATAATGTTTTTAATTCTAAAAGTTAAAAAAAAAAACAAAATAAGTGGTAGTAAACCGCTGCCTCCACCGCCACTACCGATGGCAGAAAGTGACCTAACAACGATACCACCAACAAACACCGGATTAGAAATTTCGTGATCTGTGAATTAATAGTGTCGTTTTCACAAAATAAAACGCACAGCATCGGACTCACCCCAAATAGGTGGCAGCTTTTGTGGTGGCCACTACTCATTTTCAGACGTTGGCGTAAAATAAACTAAAGGCTATCCACAATTTTCACTTGCATGCCCAAATAAATGTTGTTAGGGATATATATATTTAGGATTAGGGCCCATTGGAGATTATTATGAGGAGCTTTAAAAGAGATTTTAAAAAGGTTAAAAATAAATTTAGGTATTTGATAAATTTTTATTAAAACAACTCATCATATAATGGATTTGAAAGCAGATAACAATGGAAAGGACTAGGGGCTGTTCTGTGTTGTATTGTTTCTAATTCTTCATTTTCCATTTTTTTTTAAACAAAGAAATAGAAAATTGCGTTTGATTGAGGCAATTAATGTTGCGTTTTTGGTCTTCAACAAAAATAAGTTGAACTTGTTTTCTAAAAACTATGAAGGAAAGCTAAAAGCAATAATTTTACGTTTCCAACACGGATTTTCCTAACATACAACAACTGTAACTTACAGCTACTGTATGTTAGAGGGCTCCTTCCAACACATCTCATCTAAGTTGGGCCCATAGTAAATAGAAAGAATATAATTTATTATCAAGAAAGCACGGCCTACAGCCGATGACCCACGTTTGTGCCGCCGACTTTGCCGTCGTCACAGCCACAGTCTCCATCATCACCTTCTCAGTCGCCATCGCTCCGCCGTCACAGCCATATTGTATTGATTTTTCGACTTCCTAATTTTCCCTTTCATGTAATTTTCCTACCTTATTTTTAAAAAATGATGAAATTATTATTATTGTTGTTGTTGTTATTATTAGGTGTTATAATTATAAATATGCTTTATTTTATTCAATTATATATTTTGTGATTTTCATATGTTATATTGGTAATTGGTATTGTAATCATCAACTTATGATATATTGGATGTTTACAGTTATTTATATTTATTTGGTGATTATTGTGCTATTGAATTTAAATTTTTGACAAAGATGAAATGAGTTTATAATAGAGATTGAAGTGAATTTAGGTAGTAGATTGAAATGAATTTTTCTACACTGTTAAAGGGCTTTTTTTTTAAAAAAAAATTGAGTTCTAATCTAGGTAGGGAAAGCTCATATTAAAAATCGAATCCCGAGAGGTGCTGGGCTTGACCTAGCCCACATGTGAGAATACCAAACATGAACCCAAGTCCGGGTAGCTGTTGTATCAATCGGGGTCCGGGTTCGGTCCTAGGCATGTCTAAACCCGATCTGGACTCAATGTTTTTCCAACCCTAGCAAAACCAAGCAAAAGTAAAAAATATATGGTCCAAGTATATTTTTGGAAAACACGAATAAAAAATAATTGTACACTCCATTGTGCATGCACGAATTCCTACGATATTTTTTTTTACTTTTTTTTAATAAATTTTTTATTAATATAATAATATTATTTTTAGACAAATTACTAAATATATTTTTGTTTTTTTTTTCAGATTCTAATTGGAAGACTAACAGAGCTTTTAAGTTCAATAAGAAATAATCATTCTTACTCTATAAATTAAATTCAAAAATACTATTTAAAAACGCACCCTTAGCTTTCCTCAACCTAATTTTTTAATTAACTTTTATCCACATGTGGATAAATCTTCACATACAATTCCACATATATTAAATAAACTTAAAATTATCCTCGAATTAGTAAATTAAATCAGTATATTTAAGGAGATCATTATTATTATGATTTTCTTAAAAATAAAATTAATAAAAGTTTCGGTTATTAATTATTAAATGGACAAAACTATGGTAACCCGTTGTAGCATACCCTCTTTGGTTTTTTGTGACTACACCCCTTATGTTCTTTTATATTTACAACTTTCTGAAGTACATTTTCGTTTCCTCCTTCTTCCTCTTACCTCTATAATCTACCCAATTTTCTCATTTTCAAATTATTAATCAATCAATTGCTATGAACTAGAGCCAACTTAACATCCTTCATTGCAAGGCTTTGTTTGTTTCCTTAACAGCTATAAGATTCATTTGCTCTATAGCATCATAACAATAATGAAATGAATTTTTTTATATATAAAAATACATCAATATAAACATGTTCTTGTAACCACACATGCACTATTCATCATCCACAAAGATGGAAACCCAAATTTTGAATTATAATTACAAGTTATCTTAATTTGTCAATAATGGTAACTCAGCTATTAATACAATCAAAACCAAACCTATGAAACAAAGTATAGTTGTAGGTGACCAAACAACATAATGTATTATAATGAAACTCTTCTTCAGCATTTTATCAACATCTTATGAACTTAACTTCATGCTGTTGAAATTTTGCTTGTGCTGAGTTTCACGAAATCCATTTTCAATTCACATCGACAAATCACAACTTAATTTCTTTGGTGGTTTCTATTTTTATGAAAGATGTTACCAAACAACCTCGTTTATTTTCTCAAACTGAAAGAATCTGACCTAAAAATTGTTGCTTAGTCTCGAATTTTGATTTACCCATTTATTTGATGCATATTTTGCTACGTTGACATTTCTTTCCTTGGGGAGTAAGAAGTCATGTGGCCAACTCAAGGGGCTCATTCGCGTTTTAGAGGCATGGTGAAAGCTCATGCAACAGCAATTCTGTAGTCAGTGGAGGTTATGAAATTGGCTCAAAATTTTTTAACCTTTTAACTTTTCTTATTTTTTAGCAAACAATATGGATAATAATGTTAATAACCGAATAAACACATGTTTACCATTGAAACTGCTTCTTGCTAAGATCTAATGATCAAGGCATAAAATGACAAAATTAGGTGTACTCTGTGCACCCAGTGTACCGTTGTCGGACTCTTATTACATGTACTTATTTGCTTATATACATGTGTATCTAAATTTTGTTTAACATTATGTTCATTTTAATTATTTTAATCTCAGCAGTTTAAGAGTAAAATTTGTTAAACACATATATAAGAACTTTTAAAACTCTCAATACTTTTCAAAATAAAATATACCAAACCTAGTTAATTGTTTTCGCTGCTGATACTAACAATAATTATTTTTAAAACTACAACATTACCAAACCCCCTAAAACTGAATCTCAAGCTCAACCTTTGAAAAGGTACTTCTTCTCAGGTTTTCAAAATCTGCTATATTATGAGTTGATTTTACTAAAAGTTATTTTAAAATATTTTTCCAAACACCAGAATTAATTCTTAATTACCTCCTTAAATTTATTTTTAAATTAAAAAATTTTACCAAACACCAAAATTAATTTTTAGCCTCGCAAAGTTACTTTTAAACCTCCTAACAACAATCTCAAATGGTTCATTATATACTAGTCCAATACCTATTTGAACTAATGTAGGAGGTTATCTCCTTCACACACTTCTCACATGCAAATTGATCTCGTTGATCTAAGCTTATTTACTAGACTAAGGATTATTTTTGGCCAATGTAAGATTATCTCCTTGACATAGCCCTCACGAGCAAATTGATATTATTGCTTGGTTCTTGGCACATGACAAGTTAGTGTAAACTTCACTTATACAAGAGTTAGCTGAAATATCATATAAAAAATTATGGGTCTAATTCTTACTTGTGGGGGTTGTCCTTAACTTTAATTATTAGCCAATAACTATTACAAGCGCCAAGCGGACGTGAAATTGTCTCGTTGATGGATTTAAAAATTATGTTGGTGACTTGGAATAATTAAGACGTTTTTCTTAACAAAACCAGCCGGCGAGCTAAAAAAAAAAAAATCATTTATTTATTTACCAACAGAATCTTCAATGGAATTCCTTCATTCCATTCCTTTATGAGTTATGGAAAGACAGGGAGGTTGCTGTAAGCTTGTCATAATTAGAAACGGATGAGGACAACAAGCTTACGTGTCTGAAAAATAAAGAATCTCAGTAATGTCGCATCAATTTGATGATGATGCATGGTATAATATCTAAACAGAAACTGATTGATCGATGATAAGATTTTGTGATTTTTCCAACACACAAATTCATAACTCCACATTTTGTATCACTTCCGAGTTGGTGCTATCACGATGTTAAACAAAATCTACCATTCAAGAGGCTAGATCAAGATATAGAGCGGGGACTTTATTTTAATAATGAAAGATTTTCCAATATTTGGAGTTGATTTTGTGTTCTATCTGTGAAATGGATAACACCTTAGAGTTATTTTGATGGATATGTGAAATGTCGTTGTTTATTGTATTTAATAAAAAAAATAAATATCAATTTTTTTTTTAATTCATACTACTAATCTTTTTTTTTTTTTTTTTTTTCTGTTGATGTAGTCTGTTTACTTTACCCCCAAGCAGAAGTTGCGGTGGCAATGTGATGTATGATTCCATAATCGTAAACTCATGAAAATGAAGATTTACTGAAACTGATACAGTAATTAGCCATAAATATATTAAAATGGAAGATGAAAAATATGAGGTTGCTTGTTTTTTGTCCGAAGTTTGAATTGTACTTTTTATCAAATCTTCTAAGACTTTTGCTGGGTTTTCCTCATGAATTTTTAATTTCTTGTTGAGATTATTAAATTAAATAATTATTTGGATTTAGGCTGTGAGAGAAAGAGCTTAATAACCATAAATAGAGTTTAATTTATTTAATTTTACCAAATGCATTTTAATTGAAAATATAGGTTGGCAAGTCAAATAACTGAAATATTTTCATTTTGTTTATTTCAATTTATTTACTATTAATAGTCATGTGACCCACAATTCTTTTATTAAATTTTGATTTACAAGTTACAATAGGTCTACATATTCTTACAAGAGTATAAATGTCAAACCACTAGCTTTCCGATGTTCTTTGTTTACAAAAATCAGACATATATATTCAGACTTTGCATTCAAATGTATTCAGACTTCAACTAAATTTAAATTTATTAAGATTTCATATTAAAAAAAAAAAAGAAAACAAATGCTACCTAAGTCACAAGATAAAATAAAGGGCAAATTCTAAAGGGAATATAAAGAAAGATATATAATTTACTAAGCAATATTCTTCCTGCGCTAGGCATGTTGTTATGTCGTTTGCTTGTAGGATTATAAGAGATGATTCTCATAGGTGAATATGGCCATTGAGATGGGTATAATTTTATGAATGGGACTATGGGATTTGATAATGATGATGGAGATGCCATTGGTGATATTGCATTATTACTTCGGTTACCTGCATTTGATATATATAATAAACATTAGGCAGGAATTTGTTAATTAATAAGGTAGATGATCCCTTAGTCTCTATAGACTATAGTTTAAGTTAATTAATTACTTAGTCCATATATTTTCAAAACTAAACTACTAAAAAGACCAATGTCGCTACTTTCATATGTTGGATCTAATTTTTCAAGAGTGAAATAGTATTTATATCTATTATAATTCAAAATTAAAACAAATCTGACATACAATAAGTGAAATAAATGATAATTAAATGAATTTTAACATTAACATATATATGATATGTACGAGCGAAGAATTCACGTTTGATACGTACCATTGGGATGATTTTTTTAAAATGGAAGAGCTAGTTAGCTAGTTAACTCTATAAGAATTAAACAGACATTTATCTAATTAATAATTACATTCACAATAACCAAAAGAACTTTGACATTTTTGATAAACTGCAACAAAGAGATCCATAGCAAAAGCATAAGCATAATGTAAAATAAAGCCGGTGCTAGCTTCATTGGACTTATATGGACAAAATTCTGCATGACCTTAATAAATAATCAAATTGTCTCACTTACAGAAAATTTTACCACCATTATGGACACGATAAACAGAAGTAGTGATATTGCAACCAGTTGCCGATTGCTTCACATAAGCATCACCTATGAACAGGTTTGATCCTTTGCACTGTAAATGAGAGTACGAGACTGAGACTCCAATATCAATGATCTTTAGTATAAAATATTTATTTATCATAAATACCAATATCATAAGCATCACCTATGAACCATAACAGTGATCTTCCTATTGCTATTAGAAAAGGCACTCGAAAATGTACCCAGCTTCCTTTATATCCGTTATCTCACTTTATCTCTGATAATAAGTTGTCACACACCTACTGAACCTTTTTCACACATCTAAACACCATAACCATTCCTAAGACAGTATCTGAGGCATTAAGTCATATGGAGTGGAGAAATGCAATGAAAATAGAAATGGAGGCCCTTGAAAAAAATAAGACGTGGGATTTAGTGGAGTTAACAAAAAGGAAGAGTCCAGTAGGTTGCAAATGGGTGTTCATTATTGAATATAATGCAGATGGGTCCCTTGAAAGGAATAAGGCTAGGTTGGTAGCCAAAGGTTATACTCAAACTTTTGGGATTGATTATTTGGAAACATTTGCTCGGGTTGCCAAAATGAACACTGTGAGAGTATTATTATCTCTAGCTGCTAATCTTGGGTGGAGTCTGCAACAATTTGATGTCAAGAACGCCTTTTACATGGCGATCTTGATGAACAGATTTACATGGAAATTCCTCCTGGCTTTGGTTTGAATTTAGAAGGAAACAAAGTGTGCAAACTTAAAAAGGCCTTATATGGCCTGAAACAATCCCCTAGAGCTTGGTTTGGACGATTTGCTAAGGTCA
The DNA here is from genome assembly GCA_030449075.1 of Murraya paniculata. NCBI lineage: Eukaryota > Viridiplantae > Streptophyta > Magnoliopsida > Sapindales > Rutaceae > Murraya > Murraya paniculata. The sequence continues at coordinate 2,556,260 of JAEVFN010000012.1, read as the reverse complement.
TGATAGCCATGGGATACAAATAGAGTCAAGCTGATCATACTTTGTTTGTCAAACATTTAGCTTCAGGGGGAGTAATAGCATTAATAGTCTATGTAGATGACATTGTGGTAACAAGAAATGATTTGGAAGGAAGGGAAGCTTTAAGGAAATGCTTAATTAAGGAATTTGAGATAAAGGAGCCCAATAGATTGAGGTATTTTCTCGATATTGAAGTAGCTCACTCAAAGCATGGAATCTTCATATCACAACGAAAATACATACTGGATTTGTTGAAGGGAACAAGAAAAATAGGGTGTAAGCCAGCTGACAGCCCCACAGAGCCGAACCATAGACTTGCGAAGCTCATGAAAATACAGCAGTTGATAAAGGAACATATCAGAGGCTTGTAAGGAAACTGATTTATCTTTCTCACACTAGACCTGACATAGCTTATGCAGTCAATGTTGTGAGTCAATTTATGCATTATCCCAAAGAAGTTCACCTTCAAGCTGTATACAGGATCTTGCAATATTTGAAAGGAACACCAGGGAAGGGAATTTTGTTCAAGAAAGGAGAATGACTGACACTTGAAGCCTATACTGATGCAGATTATGCAGGGTCTATTGTTAATAGAAGGTCAACATCATGTTATTACACCTTCCTTGGTGGCAACCCTGTGACTTGGAGAAGTAAGAAGCAAAGCATAGTTGCCGGATCAAGTACAGAGGCTAAGTTTAGAGCCATGGCTATGGGAGTTTGTGAGCTACTGTGACTGAAAATTGTACTACAAGACTTGAAGTTTCAATGGGAAGCACCTATGAGACTTTATAATGACAATAAATCAGCTATTAGTATAACACACAATCTAATTTAGCATGATCGCACTAAGCACATTGAAGTTTGCCGGTATTTTATAAAGGAAAAGCTGGACAATGGCCTAATTTGCACTTCATTTGTATCTATTGGTGGCTAGCTAGTAGATGTGTTAAGCAAAGGTTTGAGTAACAAGGTGTTTCAAAATAAAATAGGCAAGCTGGGGATGGAAAATATCCATTCACCAGCTTGAGGGGGAGTGTGGGAAAACAGCTAGCTATATTTTACTGTAAATATTGATGCATTAGATAGAAAATCTTGATAGTTGTCAATCCGTAATTTGTAGGATTTGATTTAATCTCTAATTTGTAGGGACTTGATGTAGTTTCGTTTCTTGTTGTCCTCTACATGTATATATTAACCTAGAATTGTATTGTTTGAGATGTCAATAAAACATTACAAATTTCTCCACACATATAATTTTGTTTCTTCAGATATTTAGTTCTCAAAAACTCAAATGTTATTATTTTCTCTTAAAATTTTTAAAAAATATAAATAAATTATTTATTTTAAATGTTGCATCTCATTGTGAACATCTAAAAAAAAATCCAAATTAAACTAAAATTTTTTGAATTAAGGCCCTCCTAATTTAAGTATTTAGGCCCGCACAGTTTGTAATGATATAATTCTATGTAGTTAAATCAAAAGAGTTCAATCTACTTTTAAATATTGAAAAAATGCGAACTATTAAATGCATTGTCTTAACTAATAATGGCCTACTAACCCGGAATTGGAATTGCTAAAATGTCTTCGGGATCAACCGTTGGCCGGCTAAGCCCGTTAACGGCCACCAATTCCGCCATCGTTACCCCAAACTCCGAACCCACACTGCTCAGACTCTCCCCCGATTGCACCACGTACGACATATAAAGCGGCGTGACACCATTATTGTTACCATTGTTAAAGCATGTGCATGGCAACGGAAATCACCAGACTACCCACTCGTCAACGGCGTCTTGGCACTGATACCGTTAGTACTCTTCATCTGTTCGGCACAAACAAGCCCTCCATATCCGTACGATATGGAATCAACGGTGTCAGCTGGCCGGACAGTGTAGGTGGTTGATGTGGACCGTCTGATGCCATCAACGCAGGGGCATGAAATGGGCACTAATGATTTGGCTCCAAGTATTTGGCTACCAAGTGATGGTGATATTGGGCTTATGGAATTGGTAGCTAAAATTTCGGAAATGTTAACTTGGAAACCATAGGCAGTTTCTGAAAGGTTTGAGGCGTAAGGTAAGCTATAAGAGAGAAGAGAAGTGGAAGAAAATGAAGCATTGCATGGCTTAATTGTGGATTTTGCATGTGTTTTCGAAGTGAAAATGGAGATAATGATGAGGAGAATAATTGGGATTGGTTGGGGGAGAAGAGGTTGCAATTGATGTCTCTTTTGCTAGTAGCAAATTTCTGGAGTGAAATTAATTAAAGTGTTGCTATTGGGTGCGTGCCTATCTGTTTTTCTCACTTTCAAACTCAGTGATTGAGGTCACCTAGAAATGGTTGCTGAATTTATTTATTGATAGCATTCTGAAAGAGATGACAGATGATTCAGTACAAAATGACAATAAAAGAAAAATAACCGATGCAATTTGAACATGATGTCACATAAAATATTGCATATCAACGCTAAACAGAAGAAATATTTTACTACAAAATAAATTGATTCACTTTATTAATTTTATCTTTAAAAACAAGTGTCCTCATTCTACTAGTTATTTAAAATTTTAGCGTGTAAATATGCTGTGCAAATAATATTTTTCAACAAGAATTTCGGTGGGACAATATTAAAAGTGTCTTATTTCATACGTGGCAACCTTTGTTAAATAATTTGATTGGATCAATAATATGTCTGACGTAATTATTTATACGCTTAATAAGATTAAGATTAAAGATTCTTAAATAGATAGATGTACCTCGTCATCTATGCACTCATTCAATAAAATTATATAATGTGATTTTTTGTTCTGAAGTTAATAAATCATGAGTTTAATCTAAAAAAAAAGAGAAAATAATCTCATTTGGAATTACTTTCAAGAAGCTCAAAGTAATTTTAAAAAGTTAAAAATTAATTTTCGTATTTAATAAAATTACCACATCTTATTTCGAAAAGCAATGAAAGAGTGATTTTTTAAAATCGAATTTTAAGAAATAATTTTATATTTAATATAATTTTATGTATATTCTCATATATATTACAAAAATTTAGAATTATCAATAGTAGAAAATAAAATCATTAAATTTAAAGAGATTATTATTATCAGATAGGAAAATTAAAAAAGTAATAAAATAAAAAATATTTATTTTAGTTATCAATTATTAGATATACACAATAAATAGGTAAATGAATTTTATTTAATATATATCTCAATCATTTACATTCGTATAATAATTTAACAATAAGATATACCAACTACATATGATTTATTTTTAAAATTGACATTATTTTTTAAAAATAATTTTTTAAAATATTTAATTAATTTTTTTTTATAACTGATTATTTATACGACACAATTATTATAAATTATTTTAAAATTATAAGACTACCGCAGTGGCCCAAATTAGGGAAAATATGACACAACTTTACTGATGGTTTCCATTGAGAACCACATATGCCCATTTAATTCAGAATTACAATTGATATTTCAATTTTGTATAATTTTTAAAAATTAAATAGAAAAAAAGAAAATAATTGTAATACAAAATGCAGTCAGCGTGACGAACTGGGTATGCAGGGTGACAGTTTCGTGAAGTAGCTCTGACGCGCCACCGCCAAAAACATGAGTCCAAAAAACGGCCAATCGCCACCGTCGGAGCATTTACGCGCCACCAAGCGGAAACGTACTCTGAAATTCGAGCAGCTTGATGAGAATAACAATCAAACAAAGAGTCAAACAGCAACGGTCACCAAAACCGAAACCCTAACGTGGAAACCCGACCAGTGTCGAAGCCCGCCTACATCAAACCGGTTCGAACCGATTCGTTCTTCTAAAAATCGACACAAACGGCGGAAACGAAAGCATAAGAGCGTCACAGATGATCATCGCCAGTGGACCTTCTCTTCCCGCAATCTTTCTAAATTTAAAGGTACAATTTTTGGCCGACTGATATCTCAAAAATGAAACCGTATTATCATTTAGTCAGAGAATTAATTTTTTTAAATAAATTTTTTTTCAATATTCTGCTTGCAGATAAATTTGTCGTGGTTTCGTATAACATACTTGGTGTTGAGAATGCATTGAAGCATTCAGACTTGTATGACAAGGTGCCACCAAAATTCTTGAAGTGGAAGAGGCGGAAAAGGCTTATACGCGAAGAGATAAGTAGTTACAATGCGAGCATATTGTGTTTGCAGGCAAGTTTAAACATTGCATTTATGTTAACATGGCCTAACAGGCCAATGCAACTTTATTTTCGATAAGTACTTAAATTTTTATTGACTGAGGGTGAGGCAAATGCTGCAAATGATTGTCTATTGAGTTAAACTTTACTAAGCATAATAAGTCACTGTTGTGGGTGCAGGAGGTTGACCATTTTGATGATTTGGATGATCTTCTACAAATGGATGGCTTCAGAGGTGTTTACAAGGTATATTGATATATCATATGTACTTGGAGTCCAGCAACTATGTGTTAATTGATTTGATTAACACAGATGATGATTTCTATGTACTTCAGGCTCGCACAGGTGATGTGAATGATGGGTGTGCTGTATTCTGGAGAGAAAAACTGTGAGGATTCTCAGCCACTTTTCCAGCTGTGAATTACTATCAAATGCTATGAATTCCATTAGTATGTTTCATTTAGTTAAGAATTTTAGTCTACATCTAATATGTTATAGATGTTTCACTGTAGCAAGAGACTTGTATGCAAAGTTCATTACAGAAGAATATAATTTGCTTTTTTAGCATGCTTTTGGACTCTTATACCTGAAACTGAAAGAGATTTTTGGATATAACGAAACTATCACTTAGGAATCTGGATATCTCTCTCTTTTTGATCTGAGAGTAGCAACAACTATTCAAAATGTTTACAATTTCTTACCAGCATCTTGTCCACAGATTTTTTTTTTTTTTTAAAATTTTTCTCTTTCTCAATAGCCTAGTTTAAGTTAGTCATACATTGGTCACAGATTTACCCTTTTGCATCAAGAAAACATAGAGTTCCAGAATTTTGGCCTCCGTCACAATGTTGCTCAACTTTGTGTTTTAAAGGTATGTAGGGTTACATATGTTGCCATGTTAATTTCTTGTGTTTCTTTCCTGGGCCTTTAACATGCGCTAGGAATGAGAACAGTTTCTCATATGGTTATACTTCTAAAAGCTCCCATTTGTGTTGTATGAGATGGCATTCTTGGAGTCATTTTCTGTGTCTTCTCATCTCTGAAAATCTCAAGTATTCAATTGTTTAGTTATCATTGATCAGCTTTATCTGTTAACGTTAACTGTTTTAAACACTCCACGAGACCCTGAGATGACATGGATTCTCTCCTGGTAATGCAAGACTGCCATGGCCTGGCTTTTTCACCATGACTGTCTCTCTCTTCTTACAACTCAATCTATAATATCTTATCCAACATCCATCCTAAACAGCTTCCTCTTTTTATCTTATCACTGAGCACTTCTCATGTTTAGTTTAAAGTGTTGCAAATTGGAAATTCTAGTAAGAATGATAATAACTGAAGGAAATTAAGTTTATATGTGAAAGACATCTTTTCTTCTTCATTCACTTTGATAACAGTTTTTGAATCTCATTCTTTGAGCATAGTTCCTGTTTGCTGGTTTTGTTCATTGCCATCCAGATATGTAGAAGGAATCTTCAAACTAAGCAAGACTCATTTCCTTTTAATTTTTCTATTTATTCACTGTGCGTTGCTAGATATTTATTCCTCATGTCTGTTTTCAGGAGAAAAACTGGTCACCAGTACGTTTTTTTGGCGAAGATAATGTTTTAATGGTTCATTCATTAGTCTTTTTCTTTCTTAATAATTCAGAGGAACCAAAGTTTACTGGAGTCTGCAGAAGAATCATCGTTGTAAGCTCAAATCTGTTCTGTTATCTCTACACACACACACACACACACAGAGCATTGTTCAGCGCATCCACAAAGCAGCTGATGTTACTATTCAACCACCCACCCATTTATAATTGACAGCCCGTGGTTCCACTTCCCCGTAACTGTGGATTAAAATCCACAACACCTCAATCCCAAACATAACCTTATGGCTGGTGCATTTGGTATGCTAATTCTTGACATGAAAGGGACTGTGTTTGAAAGTTAGCCTCTAAATTATTCAGTACTTCTTTTTTCTTGTTATTGCATCACTAATTTGATTACTGAGATGCATATGATTATACAGGTCTATGGTCTCCCAAAGTCAAAGCTTAGTGGTTGGAAATATACATGTGCTTTTCAACCCAAACCGTGGGGACATCAAGCTAGGACAGGTACTCACTGCCCTGTTCATTTTTCAGAACTGAAGTTCTGGCAGCTTGAGGCTGTTCTCTTCTGTAACACCATGTAAGTTTTATGAGGGACTAGGAGAGGAAAAAAGTTCGGATTCTTAAAGCCTCCATTAATTCATTGTAAAATGAAACTGAGAAATCAAACTTTAATGTAATGTTCAGATCATAATGACAATGCTGTTGCACAGCTCATTTTATAGAGAAACTACAAATGGCAAAGATAACTTGCACCTTCTTTTTCTTTCTTGCCTGACTCCTGCTGCTGCTGCTGTCTAGCAGGAAAGTTAGTCAGCTATCTTAAACTGTTATCCTCCTTATTGTGCAAATTTTATCTGATTTGTGCTATCTCTCAAACCATTCTTAAGGCAGTTGCTTTTTACTTTATTTTAATTGTTTGTCTAACCTATCAAGAAATAGAGTATGTCAATAGATTATGAATGAGACAACATTGTATATGCAAGTTCCAATACTTATTTAATGGGAAGAAAAGGTAAATATGGGACTCAAATGAGAGAAGAAATCTGTATTGAACTCAACTGATGAACTAATAGATAATCATTATTATGGCCAAATACCTGAAAGCTGTGAAGAATCTATAAATCATTTTACTATATATAACATTTTCTTCCATTGTTTCTCTGACACATAAAAAAATGCCATAATTTTCCTTTGCATGCATGTATATACATGCTTCTTTTTTCTTTGTGATGGGTGGGGCATAAAGGGTTGCATTAATTATGAGCCATAGGGTTGTGTTGCCAGTTTTTTGTCACCAGGGGAGAGGAAAACAAAATCTCTATTTAAGTCTTTTTGTTTCTCATATCATTGAACTTGGTGATGTTTTGACATCATGTACAATGGTGTAGATACGATTATTTCTAGAGAAGGCTTACAAGCTTTCACAAGAATGGGGTGGCATTCCTGTTCTACTTGCTGGTGATTTGAACAGCAGTCCACATGTAAGATCCAGTATTGTAATTTTTGATTGACCAGCTTTAAACTACATTTGCGTTGTGCTTTTTTAACTTTTAAGATCTGCGACCATTTTATGACCTCAGTTTTATTTCATCTCATTTTCAGAGTGCACTTTATCAGTTTCTGGCTTCCTCTGAGGTGAGAATGAATTCTTGTGCAGTTTCAGACCCATAGCTACTTAGGTGACTTGCATGGCACCAAGATCCTCTGCGCTGTACCTTTGTTTGCTTGGTTTTTTTAATTTTTGATATTTATGTAGTTGTTGCAATTTGCTATAGTTGGATGTCCGTCAGCATGATCGCAGACATATTTCTGGCCAGTTTTCAAAATGCAGAGACATTAAATTTCAGAAAAGGAATTCAACTAGGTAGATTTCAGCTTTCTAGTTCCATTTCTACTAATTATTTTGTGATCCCCAAAATTAGTTTAATGTTTACTGAAAAAGAACAGGGTTTATTCGACAAATATGTAGTTATCAGTGATTGTAAAGAAAGCAAATTTTTGAAGTTGGTTAATGAAACTGTCAATGGGATGATGTAGTCTGCCAGTCTGGTATAGTCTTAGTTGATTAGATGTCAGAGCTGTCTGGCATTTTTAACTTTTTGATGCATGTTGGATACAGTGATTGGATTTCTATCTCGAGACCATTATTATACCAATGGACTGACGTAGAATTAAGGCTTGCAACTGGCTGCGAGGGAGTCACCGAACTTCAGCACCAATTAAACCTCTGCAGTGCATATTTTGGAATTCCTGTGAGATGTCTATCATTTACCTGGTGCTTCTATGTTTCTTAAGCATTAGATTCTACAACTTGATTAGGGTTCTGCAATCCACTCGCTTTAATGACAAAAGTCAGTTATGCTGAATACCGATAAAAGCACATCATATGAAGACAGAAATAATAATCGGAATCTATATTGAGGAGATTATCTATGATAAATTCGTATAAGTTTGTGGGTATTGACTGCAGAAAAACCAACAAATGTAATTTTTTACATGCTTTTCATCAGAGTAACCTTTGTACCTTTTTTCCTTCTTTTTTTTTTTTTTTCTTTTTAAACATGTCCACGGTTAAACTTTCAGGGTAGCCACAGAACGAGAGACAATCACGGAGAACCCTTGGCGACATCATATCACAGCAAGTTTATGGGAACTGTGGATTATATTTGGTAGTTCAGTTAAATTTTATCTAAAATAAGAATTAATTGTTTGCACCTGCAAATTTTCACTGATTAGGGTGAATTACATAGGCACACGGAGGAACTTGTTCCTGTAAGAGTTCTTGAAACCTTGCCCATCGACATTTTGAGAAGAAGTGGAGGACTTCCTTCTGAGGTACTTATTCATGTTTATGAATATCAATTTCAAATAGTAACATCTTATGTCCCTAGTTTCGTCTTAAATTTTCGGAGACCTTAGATAAGAACATATTATAATGTTTAATAGATTTACATATGATTTTTGTGCACATCCCCTGGCCCCTGCTGAGTCACCTGTCTTAATAGAGAGACTAAGTCAGAAAGACATCAAGCATGGGTGTAAGTTTTGCAACATGGACCATACCTCATCTAATGGAATATTACTTAAATTTGTTGACGGTGCAACTCAGGCTGCGTTGGGGAATTTATGTAACCAGTTTTGATGAGGCTGGTTCCCCAGTCTAGGATGAAATTTGAGCTACTTTTATTTTCAACTCTTTTTTCTCATTGCCAGTTATTCTAAATTAGCAGTGCATTGTGGGATGAATCCTTATCTAGTGAAGTGCTAAAAAATTTATATATAATTACAGGTTAGCATCTTAAAACATATCCGTATTACCATCTATTCTGATATATGATCTTATCAATGTAATTTTTATTATATACATCTGTGTAATATGTGGTCAATTAACTTGGGGTCCAAACCAAGGACTGAACGCAGTTGGTTTGTAAGATTTTGACTATAATATCTAGTCACCATTAAAATGGAATCAAACTGTCTCTAGTATGCCATATCGGTACTTGGCAAGCCTATTCTTCATTTTTCTTTAGGAATCATGCTTATGGAAATGATAAGATTATGGTGCAATCTTTCTACTGTTCTCAAGGTTTTATGTTACTTTGCAGAGGTGGGGTAGTGACCATCTTGCCCTTGTGTGTGAACTGGCCTTTGCGAACAATGGTGATGGCACCTGATTACGGGCCCAATTCAAATCCTACCGGGAAGAACACATAATGAGAAGCTTTGGTTCCGTAAAGGGCTCCAACCACATGGGGGAGCAGCTTCTTTGACAAGTTGCATTACTGTAATGTAACAAGGCAATGTTTATTGAATACATTTTAAGGTAAACTGTGCTTCAATCCACTTGAGAGATTCGAGTATCAAAGTCCCTTTATCTTCATAGTTTTAGAAAGTCGTATCCAATGTCGGATATTGTACAAGTAGATAGAATTAGGAGGATTAAAATTTTGACGCTTTGTTCCCCTGTTGACACGTTCACAACGCTTAGTAACTTAACAAAATTAGTTATGAAAAATAATCAAGTTATTCAAGTATGTTATCTTTAGTATGCAAATGCTTCCTATTGTTGATTTTTGAGGCATTTCTGTGTTGAATTTTCTTATGCGCTTGAAATCCCCATATGAGAATTCCTATATTTTGACTTTTGACATCGTCATGAAGGTTGTGGCATGGAGTCTGCTGATGATTTGAGCCTGTTTCAGACGTTGGCCACGCGGTTGCCCAGTTGTTGAAAAATCCTTATTTGTTTATGCGGCTGGTTATGATCCTTGCACCTAACTCTATTAATTAATAGGACATTTAGTCAAACAATTATGGTTAACTTTTTAGTAATTTAGTCATTTCTTCGAGAAAAGTAGGAGAAAAGACCCGAAATTCAATCTTGCTTTTTGTTCTAGAAAGGTAAAGTTAAATTGATTGAACAGAACAATGAGGACCTAAAGCACTTTGAAAATTGTCTTCGGGGTTGGTCCAAAGATAGAACTAGAAGATACGGTAAAAAGAAAGATAAGGGAACAATTATGTATTAAAAGCCAAAAAAAAAAAAAAGAATCTATTTTATCTATTTCCAGCCAAAGACAAAGACTGGCACAAATTTCCCATGCTTCAAAGCTAAACAAGAATGATTCACCCCTTAAACACTCAATTCATGATTATGAGCTTAATAGTGCTTGTACAAGATCAGAGATGTTTCCACTTGTTTCAGCCAAACTAATTTTAGGAAGACCTGAGAATCTTGAGGGACCATGATTTGACAGGGCAGCTGCAAGATTGGTATTAGGTTTTTGTCTTGCTTTTTCCACGTGGAAGGTACTGAATTAAAAAGGGAAATGTAAAAAACCACAAATAAAAAATATCTTTCATTTTCAATTGCCACGATTGATTTGCAGTAACCCACTATGAATATGAATATGAATATGAAAATGATGCATTATTATTATTATTATTATTGCGCATACTCGGAAGTGCTTGTAATATTTTAAAATTGATTTTCTCATGGAAATCATCATTATTCATTATTTTTCAAATAATGAAAAGCACGTTTAGCGACCACATCCAAAGCTCAAAGTCCACTCTTTTCTTGCATAGCAAGTGATCTTTCCATTAGTTTCTCCGCCGGCCGCCGCATTACTGTGTATTTTTTTTTTAATTTTTGGGGATCTTTTTCCAAGCCACTGTTTCATTCTTTCAACATTTTCACATGGTACAAAAACTCAATCACTTATTCCTGAAGCAAAACTACTTACGTTTCTTCAGTCCCTACACAAAAAGTTACAATTGTGTGTTTGCTTAAAAATTGCATGCCAAATTACTTGAATTGTGTTTATTTTTTAATGTATGGCAGTTTTACTTTGCTAATTTGAATCCATTGTTTCCAAAATTAACTCAGGATGAATGTTTTTGTTAAGAGAATTCAGTGGGTCTTATTGTCTCATTGAAATCTCAAATGCTGAATAGAAAATGAATAATGGAATGGGGCAAAAACTAACAAAGCTCCTCCATATAATAAATTACTCACCTTTGTAAATAATATATAATACGTCACTCGTATCTGTAGCGGCAATGGGGGGAGAGAAAAAAATTTCATTCGCTATAATCTCCCTGCCAAAAAATATGACAAAACCCCAAGATCTCTTCATCAAGCTCTTGAGTTTTATTAACCGCGTGTACTTAATAATTAATCCTCAACTGCAAACCTTAAAAGCATGTTAAGTCCAGAGTTGCATCAGCCCAAGCAAAGTCTTCCAGGATATGCTCGAACTTAGACAAACCGGTCACCTTGCCAATTTCCGGTTCATACACAGAAGGATCTTCAGAGAAACCGTAATCGAAACCATCATAATAATGCCCGGAATCAGCTTGGCATTGCATATAAGGATCCAATAACCCCACTTCTTCAGTGACCGATGGTGATAGATATGGCACCTCCAGCAAATATGAAATAGGTTGCTCTTCTTTAAAATGTTGCTCCACATTGCAAGTTTCCCCAATTTTCTCCACGTTGTGATCTTTTGCAACCTTCTCCATGTTGCATTGGTCAAGAAACATCTCCTTGCACGCATCTTCTTTTTTTATTGGACTTTCAAGCTCATTACCAAGTCTGATAGAAGTACCAACATCGAGCACAGATGATGGGGACAGCGGAGACAACGAACCACTGGTACCTTCGGACACAACAACAGTTGGCGCAATGGACAAATTCTTATCCTTCTTCAGATCACCTTCACCCATGCTCTCAAACTCGTGCCTCTTCTTCTGATAAGCACTGGAAGCCTCCTCGGCCGTATTAAAAGTACCTAGCCATAATCGAACCCGTCGGAATGGATCTCTAATCTCTGCCGAGTACTTGCCCCATGGTCTTCGCCTTACACCTTTATACATTGTTGATGACCTTTGAGTTTTCATACTCTCATTTTTCTTATCCTCATCTAACTTAATATCAACATTATGTTTGCTTTGAACATCATTAAGTTGCAAAGCAATTTCTTCACTTGTTTCAGATGGAAAATCTGGAAGTGAAATCTCACGAATACAACGCTTAGCACCCGGAAATTGATTTCTCTTGGGATCATAGCACTCATCCTCTTCACTCGAAGAATCTGTGGCCTCAGGATCATGGTATATGATGCGAACTTTCCTCATGGTTGACAAATTTTTTCCTTCTCTTTTTGGCATTTTTTTACTCTTGCTATAATAATTTATATCTTCTTCACCCAAAATTTGCCTTTGAAAGCCAGGCATTTTGTAGGAAACTAAAATTTATAGACTCGAAAAAGAGAACCCTCTGAACACCAAAAAGAAAAAACTAATGCCAACAAAAAAAAAAGGAAAATTTTTTTCGACAGTTTTCAACAAACTTGAGTATCAAGAAAAATTCAAAACCCCAAAACCCTTTAAACCCAAAGTCAAAGGGATACAATGTAATCTTAAGCAATCCTCAAGGCACTGTAATAGAGAAGAACCCCTGCAATACAGAAATAAAAGCAAAACAGAACATGATTAAAAATCCCAAAACCCATCTCATGAATCATTGAACCATCAAAAACCCATACCATGAATCATTGAACCTAAAACCCACCAAAAACCCATCTCATGGATCATGAATCCAACTCACATACAATTGCAAATCAACAGCATGCCAGCCAAAAACAAACATACCCTTTTGACCTTGATTGCATAGACAAAGTGAAGATCCTCTGTTTCTTTTGGCTCTGCTTTTCCACAGACCAAGATTGCATGCAAAGGATGAAGCAGTAGCAACAGCAGCAAAGAGTGATGATAATTAGAGAGTTATTTGTAGAGAACCAGAGCTTCTTCAAAGCCCCAGTAATTGACAGATGATGAATCCCAGAAGACATAAATCCTCTGTTTTCCTTTTATTTTTCCTCTGATTTCTCCGGAAACAAACTTAACTTTCCAGTCCAGGCCTCTTAGGGAAAAGGAACTGAAACAATCAATAGCCAAAATCAAACCAAAAATTCCAAAATAATCCAACTATACGTACCAATAAACCCAAAAGCTTCGGGATTTGACAAGATTTGTTTCCCAAAACAAAATATATTACACTATCAAATAGTAAACAAAATAAAAATAAAAAAGACTGTAAATTTATCACTTACTCGAAAGAAATCTTCGATCCCTTCAATGATTTTCTTGTGTGTTTACAATCTCTTAACTCTCTCTATATTTTGCGAAGCAATAAGACTTTTGGTGGGAGTTGTCGCATGCAAGTGAACTGGATACTACTACGACTGCTTCAATCCGACTTCTATACTTAGCACATGCTGATTGTACTCGTACATTTCTAGTGTGATTTTACCATCTTTGGAGGGTATTTTCGGTATAATGTCTGCTGTCTTGTTATTTGAAATGACATAAACAACCTTTGGTTGGGTGTCGTGTAACTACTTCTTCTGTCTGAACGTAGCACATGCTGACTGTACTTGTACATTTCTTGTGTGATTTTACCATCTTCGGAGGGTATTTGCGGTAGAATAATTAATTTTTGTCTCGTTTTCTGAAATGACGAAAACAACCTTTGGTTGGAGTTATCGTGCCATGTTGGGATACGCTTGATGTCGTTTTCCACGTCGCTTTTCTGTTTCTGAGTTGGATGTTACTTGTTTTGTCATATTTAAATTAAGATTAATACTTCATTCATAATATAAAGATTAAAAAAATATTCAAATATAAATTTGGGGTATCAACTTTATATTTTTAATTAATATAATAATTCTTGTAAATTAATTATTTTTAAATCACTTTCTTATATTTAAAAATTTTAATTTATTCTCTATTTTTTAAGAAAATAAAAAAAATTAACCCACCTGTTTTTTTCCCTTATCTTTTGAATTTTAATAAAAATAAAAGTAATTTTAAATTTTAAAAATAAAGAGACATTCGAAATTTAGACTATGATTGAATTTATATAAGAAATTATGCACATCTAATTTTATAATTTGTTGGGCTATTCTATCCATTACAGTCTTCTTTTTGAATTTTGTGCCCAATCTTTCTCGCTTTATAATTCTAGTCAACTTAGACTATGATTAATGAAATTTTCTCTTCTTCTCCAAAAAAAAAAAAAAAAAAATTGTTATCTTAAAAGTTATACAGGCATTGTGAATATGAAAAATTGCGCCACTCGGTCTTTAGCCCGGATAGTTAAGACCACTGTCCTTCAAATATGAAGACAATAGTTTGAACCCCACAAATTTATTATCGTACCCAAATTTAAGTGAAAATAGTATTCTCTCTTATCAAAATGTGAGTGGAGTAGAAACGACACTCGAATATTTAAATGTGAGTGGAATAGACGACTCTCGATACCCAAGTGTGAGTGAACGCTCAAATATTAAAGAGGATTAAAAGAATATGAAAAATAACAATTTATTCATATTTGCACTTTTTTTTTAAATTTCAAATCTATTTTTTTAATATATTCATATTTGTATATTATAGTTGGACTTAAAGAATAAACGTTACCGAATAATTGAAATTGATAAATCTCTCTACAATATATGACTAATTTTGTGATTACTTTGTTGGAACTAAAACGTAATGAGTAGAATACTCCTGAACTTATAGAGAAACAAACAAGGCCTAAATCAAGAGAAAAAGTCAGAAACATTCTTGTTGTGTGTGAGTCATTGAGTTCTGACTTAATGGGGCAATCAATTAGCATAATTGCCGTGTTCTTAGCCATTGATGATGCAACATTAACTTTATTATATCATTTGCGTCCCGACTTTACTCCAAGTTTGATATGTTAAAAGTTAATATACCATCATTTCATTTTAATTTATCTAGTTTAGTAGTCTAAGGCCCCTCTTTAAAATTGAGGTTAAAATATTATAAGCAGGTTATTTTATAAGTTTAGACAAAAATAGTGTTTGATAATTTTTCTAAAAGCTGTTTATTTCGTAAGCCTCTTCATTTTAGCTATAACTTTAAAATTAGATAAGAGGATTGACTTTTATAAGTAGTTTATTAAATTAGCCACCACATTTTTTTTAAAGTTTCTATTATAACTTTAATATTCTAACAAAAAAAACAATTATATCTTAATAAAAAAAATAATTATATCTTAATTTTTCATAAACCTTAATATTTAAATTAAAGATATTTTAAACCTATGTTTATTTTTGTCATTATATAATAAATGCTGTAACAAAATTTATCAAATGCATAGATTTTACTTTCTGAACTCATAACTATGACAATAACATAGTTTATCAAATATTAAGATATTCTTTTAAGAATAAAGATTTAGTACTGAGCTTTTTTTCTTTTGAGCATTAAATCAGTAATTATTTGATAAGTAAAATATAAAAATAAAATTAAAAATAAATATTGACCAATAATTCAGTGCTTAACAAAAATTCAACTCAGCACTGAATATTAATCCGTCTTTAAATTAGTAAATTATTTCATCCGCACAGCACACATAACTTATTTCATCAACCACAACAATCACAAGTTACCTTTTTGATTAAATAAAATGAAAAAAGATATACTAGGATCACAAATCAGTTGCCATAAGCTTGACATAAAGACGCGTGATAATGTGAATGTAAGGATATTTGGCTATTTGGTTTAAATTTGTTCCTTTTTTTGTGTCAGCCATTGTGCTAGATTACTAGGCTCGTCCAGGGCCTAGGTACACCGAAGAAACCATAATTTTGTTTAATGGGAGCTAAAATGAAGAAATGTAAGCTTGGGGAGGTCAAAATTAAAAGCATGTAAACGTAAGAGGTCAAAACATAAAACCTTTTAGCTAGGAGGCTTGGCCTCTACCCTAGGCGGCAAAACCCATGGCCTAGGTAATTGCCTAATTAGGCAGGGGACAAGGATCCTCTACATTCTTTTTTCCTTTGGTTATTTCTCCTTTTACTTAATGAGTGGTTGAGATTGACTTCTATATTTATTTTTGTCACTTTATTTACAATCTAAGCCCCTTTTGTTTTTTTAAAGTAGATCATAAAGGCAAGAAGAAGCAAGGAGAGAAAGGGAAAAAAGAAAAAAAATAGAGAGAAGTTCCTAATGCTTAGTCCGGTGGCAAAAACTTTTCCTAGAAAATATGCACAGCTTAAGTCCCTAACAACAGAGGCGACACCATGTCGGGGCTGGCACGGGCTGCTTGGCTTTCGAAAATTTGTAAATCGATTTTGATATTTGTCCAATTTTAATAATGAAGTTATCCTTCGATACTTTTAACATATAAAAATGCACCGACGATAATTATAAATGTATTGAATGAAATATTTCAATAAATACTAATTTTGGTCCTCGTTATTTATTAATTTTTTTTAAAATTATATTGCTCTACAAACTAAACTCCTACTACATTAAATTTCTCGCACCGCCACCGCCTACCAGATGATACAATATTTACGACCTGCTTTAGTCTATGCATTCTTGATTATGGCTCCTGTGAACCAACGTCCTTGTTCGCCACGGTCCCCTTGCAATATTTAGCTGTTCTATTATTTTATTATAATATTATTAAAAGAAATGGTCATGTTATTTACCAGTAAACTAAATATCTACGGCTTTTTTTTTTTTTACTTTTTTTTCCTCTTCTTATGTATAAACATGATTTCAATAATTATTAATTGCCGTCACCTATCTTAATTGAAAAAATATATATGGCTTCTATATAATAATTATATCCGATAAAAGTAATATTTGACTTTCTTGCTCTTTGTAAATATCCTTTTAAAATAGACTAATCATCATCAATTGTTTCAAGTAATTATAATTAGGATTATTCTCTCAGTGACTGATTATTCGACATCATCTGAAATTCTACAACACAATATTACAAAGTTCATATTAAAATATAGCTTCCTTAAGATTAAAAAAAAAAAAAGGTATATGATCGATGATCTGAATTTTATGAAATTAGATTGCAGATAAATTACTATCCAAGACCTTTTTACATTACAAAGAATATTATATGTGTCTATAATTGCAATATATATGAATTAAGGAGATTTTAAATTCTCGATCATAAGAATGAAACGAGTTCAATTTGAAGTCTGTAATAACTATAATAATGTTAGGAATCCAATATTTGAATCTCAATATTATACATCTCTCATTTAACTATCATTCAGTAAATAGATATTATATCAGTTAAGACTTAAATATTAAAACACAAATCATTGCTTCAATAAGTAATAAGTACGACGCCTGTTTTTTCGGGTGGAGGAACATCATAGTCCATTATTGTATTGTAAGATTGTAACAAATTTTCAAACCAAAAAATTGAGCACCACATATCTATTGCGTGTTAGAAAAGCTCCAAATGTACACTCTTCACACCCTGCAAGATTTGCGCCCGCCGCAATTATAGGTTTAGGCTATGGGTGGGCCTCATTTATCATTTTGTCGGTCCAGCAAAATATAAATTACAAGGTAAGCGGCCCATGGACCGACCCATGCGGATTATTTACTATAATTTTGTTTTTAAAATGTACACAAGTCTCATTTCGTACTATCATTTCAAAATATCTTTTAATTAATGACAATAGTGATTAAAATAAATAATAAAGAACAAACAATAGATTCACATACAAACCTCCATAATGACCTCCCTAGGACACTCGATTTTGATTTTAGTAAATAAGTTAATTTTCTATAATATTGTTTTTCATGACGTTGTGCTTTTTGTGTCACATCTATTAACTATTAAGATGGCAAAAAAAAGAAAAAAAGCATTTTTTTCAAGGTATAATGTATTATTCGTGCGAAATATACTTATAGAAAGGTGTCATGAAAATTCCTTGTCTATTTTCTTATTTGTAGTTAGACTTTTCCAACAGCCCCCCGCTTTGCCCCACTCCTCAAAAAAAGTAGTGGTAGGGCAAAGATAGATAGGTTATTTAGACTTTTTCGTTTTTTTCCTCAAAAGATAGTAGTAGGGCAAAATCTAAATTGGTTATCCCTCGTCTCTTTTAAATTTTGAATTCCATGGCTAGTAAGAGAAAATTACTTGAAAACCAATCGGTCAAATTTTTGAAGTCTAATTAGATTAGATTGTTTTATGTCCACGTTGTTGTTGCATTATAAATATAGACCACAAAATCATTTGGTATCATAAATATTTAGAAAAGATTTTTTTTTTTTCTCTCCTCATTTCATGTTGCTTATTACTTGTTTGGTCTGAAGAAATGAAAGAAGAGGAGATGGGAGAAGAGGAAAAAATAATAAGGGAAAAAAAGATAAATTATATGTTCAAGTAAACAATAAAGTTGAAATTGACCCTCTTTTTCTTTTATTTTTTTTTCTCCCCATCTCCCTTCTTCGTTCCTCTTCTCTCCTCTCGTGTTTTTTTGTTCCAACCAAATATGGGCTTGGTCTTAATTGATGGTGTTGAGTCTATTGACCGAGTTGCACAAATCATACTTTATTACTCAAAACAACATAATCAAATTTAGACCAAGCAACTTTCAGAATTCAAAAATTGAACTACAAATCTTGAACCATTTTTTCCCTACAACGGCCGCTTACGTTTTGAAAACCACGTAACAAAATAATTAATAATACTTCCAAACTAAACTTTTTATGTGGACTCAATAGGTAGACTTCTTTTTCTTTCATAACATTTTAATTCAACCATTTGAATTTGATTTTTCTTTGGAAAATTAAATCTCTTGATTATAAAAGCTCCTACCTCTTTGAAACGAATTGTTATCAGAGAAAAAGTAAGAGTAGCTTCTGTTGGTTTAACTTCTTAGAGAGTTTTCTCAAAAATCCTAAGAGATTCAACGAAATTTTCAAATTTTTTAAAGAAACAATTCTTAATTTTAGAATTCAAGAAAAATACTTTGACCAGTAATTCGTTGAAAATTTATATATATTTCAATTTAAAAAGAAAAAAAAAGACATGCGAAATGCATGAAATTTACTCTTTAAGTGGGAGCGCAACTTCTTGTAGATTTAACTGGGAAGTATACAAAGTATGCAAGTAAATAATTGAAATAATAAAGCAAATGATATAAATAATCAAAAACTGAAGGGCCGACTGAAAATAAGCAAGCCAAATATGTTACAGATGTTGCAGAGCTTCTATTCGCGTGGCTGTCCTGAAAGTTATGAATGTTGTGATCAATTTACTTACAAATGCATGTCCTCTACTCTACTTATAGTTTATGAGCGAGCAAGTTTTGAGCGGCGGAAGCAATTTCAAATTTGCATTGCACCTTACAATTTATCTTTGATGAAATAACAACACATTCTGTGAATCTCAAGCTGTGATATCGGTTAAATATTCTTTCAATATTCTTTCCGCTCGTATATTTTAAATTAAATATATATTTAGTCTCTATATTTTAAATTAAGTATTCGTGTAATCTTTATATTTTGAATTAAGTTTCGTTTAGTGTTTATATTTTACAAAAATATCTCAAACACTTTTCTCCTTACTTTTTCATTATTTTTACAGTAATACCCTTGCAACGATTTTTAGAATGATTTTTATTTATAAATACCAAATTAATATCAAATTAACTTTAAAAGTAAAATAATAGTAAGAAATTTTTAAATTAATCTTTATTTTGGTTAATTTGATAAATTAATTTTTTTCTTTATTAATGCCCACTAGATTATTGCAGAGATATTTTTGTGAAAGTTGAGAAAAAAAATATAAGGATGAAAGTGTAACAAATTTAACAATATGAGTGTTTTGAAATAAGTTTCAAAATATAAAGACTAAATG
Organism: Murraya paniculata; assembly: GCA_030449075.1. Lineage (NCBI taxonomy): Eukaryota > Viridiplantae > Streptophyta > Magnoliopsida > Sapindales > Rutaceae > Murraya > Murraya paniculata. Next base: position 2,536,245 of record JAEVFN010000012.1, on the reverse strand, counting down.
GGCAATTAACTTAAAATATAGGGATAGAAAAGTAGTTACTCATGTAATATTTAACACAATTTGTGAATTAATTGGTGTCATACACATGAGCATCATAAACCATGAACTACTTTTGCGGTTCATTTTCTAAAATCATTAATGCGAAACATACATAACTTTTATTAAGAGATTGACAGACATATCTTATAAGACGACTCAATTATTCTCTTTTATACATGAATTTATTTACTTCATTTATTTCCATTCTAAATATCAAAGTGAAGATTAATTTTGGGGTCTGCAGTCATGAGCTAAGAGGGTATCACAAATTTTGACACCATTTGTTAGTTAGAAAATTAACAATAGTCAAATAAAATCTAAGTTTTTTTACAGTACTCATACTATAGGATATAGTACCCAATTGTACTAGAGTCACCGACGTAGTTATATAAAATTTAAAAATATATAAGTAATTATTTTAGTATTACATTACAATTTTATTGTTAATAGAATCATAAATATGTTAGTATCTATTTTGATTTAACGTAACATACAAAAATTATTTAAAAGAATTACTACTACTAAAATTTGAAGTCAGCCAGAACTTAACTTTGATGTAATTGATTAATTCAGCACACCAAGGATTTGTTTGTTAAATGTCTAAAAATCTAAAATTTTATTAATTTCAGACTTCTTTTAAAACTCGCTTATTTATAACTTATGTTTAATTTTTAGAGATGTACATCTGAACATAGAAAGTCAACTTTTGTGGATTTGTCAAAATGAAAAAAAAGAGTTTGAATGAAAATAAATATTACATAAAAAAAAAAATCTCTACTTCATATGCATATTGGCTAAATTGTAAAACCTAATTCCTTTTTTCATTTTGACTTATAAGAATATAAATATCAACCAATCATGTTTAAAATATTTTTTACGGGTGATGATTTTTCCGCCCCAATTTTAAATACACCGCACAAAAACATTGTAAATCAAGTTATTTTTATAAATAAAACTCCCCTCTTATTACCAAACTACCCTTACATCAACATTTTTCTTTTTCTCTGTGTCACCGCAAAACATGCTTCCAAGCTTTAAAACGAAGCAAGCGCACAAAACTACAAATGGGAAGCAACCGGCCGCTATCATCGCGAAGAAATTTTTGCAACTATCATTTGAGTTTTGGCACGAATAAACATGAATTATTGAACTCTCTTGCACAGTTTCTCGCAATTTTTTTGAGTATTGACAAACAAGTAGAACTTGGGGGTGATTATCTCAGTTAAATTTCCTAACTCATTTTTCATCATGCGACACGATTCTTTTACACTCACTAGGCGATTTTATATTTCATTTATCAACCATAACTACATGGATTAGTTGCTAATGCTCCTGATCGTCCGTTGTAGTTTGGGAAAATGAATGGTTTAAAATAAAAAATAAAAAGACAAGCGTGAATATGTTGGAGTAGGACAACTATGGCACCGACATTGAAAATCAATAATAAAGATTTTAATTTGGTAAGATTAAGGAAATGTCTTAGTCAATTAAATATAACGAGATTGAGATTGTAAAAGTACAATATATGAAGGATAAAATTGTAATCGTAAAAAAATAATAATAATAATTGAGGTGGAATTTTACAAATAGTGGGAGAAAAAAATCCCCATCTTATTTTTTAAAGTAAATTTTAGGTAACATTTGTTTTTTATTTAAAATCTAAATAAATTTGAATATGTGTATATTACCGTTTCCCCGTCACATCCCGTGAGACGAGTCATGACGAAAATAGTGACGCGTGGGGTAATTTGCAGAATACAGATGGGACCAAAACTTTTTGAAAAATTTTACGTAGTGGGCCTCAGGAATTTCTCAAATGTATATGTCATTTTGTATTAGAATTTTTTTTTTTTGATAATTTTTTTGTGATGCAAACGGTGTATAATAAACAGAGCAGCCCAGGCAACTTATAGATTTTAAACCGGCGCCGGCGTATCACTGATCCAGTCGGCACTCCCTTTTTTGAGTTTTTTTAATTCGGATAATTATGTCATAAATACGTATATAATTAATTTTATGCAAACTGATTGACGTAATAATACATGATTTATTAATGAAATTACAAAATAAAAATAAATTATGTATGTCCCATCATATTTTTAATTCAACCGATAACATACTATCTTAGCTTATACACAAGAGTATGTTGGTGGTTGTATGATTAATTTTTTTTTTTGAATTGATTATACATTAAGTTACTGTTATTATAATAGATATTTATAACTGTTATTTTAATAGATAAATATAATGGAGACTTATAATATTACATTAATATTTATGAAGTACTTACCTAGACAAATACCCCTCACAGAGAAGAGATGTCTATTCTCCACTTGTATTTATAATTGTTATTTTAATAGATAAATATAATTGGGACTTACAATATTACATTAATCTTTATAAAATACTTGTCTAAATAAATATCCATCATAAAGTAAGAATATCTATATTCTGTTCGTATTTCATAAAAAAAAAAAATTTATAAATTAATTTTATTAAATTATATTTAATTAATAAAAATTGAATCTTTAACGACTTGAACTCTTGCTCGATTATATGATTAATGAACACCCCTTTTTCCTGATATATTATTATTGAGCACTGGATTATAAATTGAAGTTAAAATAATAATAATAATAAACATATCCGAAGGCCACGTGTTGCTTGATGGCATGAAAAAGCACACGTGACTTGCACCGAACACGCTATTATTTAATTGCCATAAAAATAATGTTGACACAGCGTGTCTACAATTTGGTCTTCACCGGGAATCATCATAGCGGGGAACATTAGACAACTACTTTTATCACCATCATTCACACGCGCTCAAAACTTCACTCGCCCGTCAAACCCATTAACCACCCCCACACTCAGGTTCGGTTTAGAATTTTCCTTTTTTTTGGGGTACTCTAAAAAATTAGTTAGAAGTTAAATTTAAATTGATTATTATTATTATTATTATTATTGTTATCATCATCATCAAATTATATTGAGATAATAAGATAAAAAAGAAATTAATAATATAAAGCATTTATTTTAATTATTAATTATTATATATACAATAAAAAATATTTTATAGTCATATTTATAAATGTGTAAATAAATTTTATTTAACATTATGTCCATTTAAGTCATTTATATTTTTATAATAGTTTAATGGTAAGATTTACGAAATACATACAATTACTTTCAAAATCCACAACACTTTTAAAAATAAATTTTACCAAATATTTAATTGATTATTTTCGCAACTGATTATTTTCATAGCATAGGTAACAACAATTATTTTAAAAACTACAACATTACCAAACTTGTCCCGAGGCTAAAAAGTTTCATATGAGCATAATACGATTATACAAACCTTCACGATAAAAATTTGTTGTTGAGTTGATCTTTATTGGGTTAGGCCATTAATGGGTCAATCTATTAAAACTTATTTTATAAGGGGTCAAATTTGGGATTGAGCATCAAACAATTAATATTAATTGTCTAATAAATTTAATAACTTAAATTATGCCTTTTTAAAAAAATATAAATTGATTTTTTAATATTATATGAAAAAATTTCTGTAATTAAACTAATTATATAAAATTATCACAAATCTTGAAATTTTTAAGTATTTATTGTAAAATTTAGAGTTGTCATTAATTTATCATACGATTTTTTCAAGTGACACAAATTTCCTCTTATGATTTTTTGTATCTTAAGATTTTAGTCATTGCTATTGGTGCCTACAACTAAATTATTGTTTATTTGCGGACTATGTTATTAGGTCATGTTAAACATGAAAAATATTAAGATATCTTAAGTTTGATATTATATTTTCAAAAAGTCTGCTTCGTAAATTGCTATACGTATGGACCAAAAATAAATAGTAATAACTTTGAATAATTATTTTATTAAAAAGAGCATGTTAAATATATCGGTTCGGGCAATATAATTATAATGATAAAAAAAAAAAGAGTTAAAGAGTTTATATTCTTTATACCCAAACAAGTCAATAAATAGATCTAGGTGCATATAATTTAATGACACGGGATGAAACCGCCAAGTTATGGGCCGAGGCGTATCAACACAATACAGCGCGTAATCCGCCCGTAACATAAACATATGAACACACGTTGATTGATTGCGTCATTAGAGCAGCTCGCGATGACGTGAGAGCCTAGGCTTCATCATACCCAACGGTTGATAATTGATAACGACTCTGTGCAGCAGTCCACCAAAGCCTCACCCTCTCGTCGTATCCAATCACACCCTCACCAAATGACAGTATATATGCAAAACATTCTGCTAAATGGGGGAAAAAAAAAGGGGAAAGTTAAAATCAACCTAATTTTGAATTCCCGTTTATTCATGTTATTGATCTGGAAAAAAAAGGATGGAAGCAGACAAGAGGAAAAGGATCAGGAAAGAGGAAAACGATGAGAGGAAAAATAATAAGAATAATAATAATAATAAGAGGAAAAAGCAAAAGCAGCAAGTGATTGAGAAAGTGGAGAAGGAGGAGAAGGCGGCGACGGAGGAGGAAGTGGAGGAGTTCTTTGCGATACTGAGGAGGATCCAGGTGGCCGTCGACTACTTCGGCGGCGAGGGGTGGCGAGCGGCGGCGGAGGCGGGGGTTGTCGACAAAGGTACTGACGAAGATAAAGAGGAGGAGATAATTAAGGTGAAAGAAGGTATCAATAATGGTGTCTTGGATTTGAACGCTGTACCAGAGGCAGAGAGGGATAGTCAAAGTCATTAAGCTAAGTAATTTTTAGTTTTCATTTTTATTTTTCATTTTTGGGTTTTGTTTGATCTTTTAATTAACAAGTCATGTTGTTTAATCGGTTGTTGCTTAACGCTCTATTCTGATTTCGATAATCTACCTCTCTGTACATTATTAATTATTAATATTCCATGTAGCATTGTTTAAAGGATTTTTTTCTTTTTTTATTAAGAAAAAGGAACAATAAATTAATTTTAAGAAATGAATAAATAAATAAATACAAGAAAAGGAGAGGAGGTTCGTAAAAAGGAAACACGATAATTGTGCATGAATTCCATCGGCAATCGGCATCCATATATAGTTGAGTAGCTGTGAGTGAACCAGGAGGTGGCAATGTTCTATTTGATGATAGCACACTTTTTATTTTAATTTTTCTATACATTAAAATGAGTAACGCTAGGGAGAGATAAGAGGACGAGAGAATTTTGTTCAATCTCTGCCTAACCCTCTCTCTCTTTAATGTACTTTCTTTTATTCTTTTCATATCTTTTTCTCACTTTAGTATTTTTTTATTAAAATTAAAGCATGAACACCTCTAGGGGTCAAAATGTCAACAAAAGTCTGAACTTTTTTTTTAAATTATTTTTTTTATGTTGTTCAAGTTGTGGGATATATGCCATGACGAATTAAAGGGCGAGGGGCGTGTGTTTGAATAGTAAAGATATTTAAAAGCATCATGAATTTGGTTTAATATGAAACAATAATTCTAAAATAATGATATTTGTTATTATAAAGTGAAAATATTATTAATAGATCAAAAAAATATTTTTTAATATATAAATAGAGAAAAAAATACCGTCTTTGATTTATTAAAATGTCTTTTTTTTTAATTCAATTTTACTCACATCCTTACTTTCATAAAATAAAATATTCTCGTTAGAAAATAACTTTAATATAAAAAAAGAAGATAAATATTTATTTTATTTATGAAAATTATGTCGCGATAATATTGTATAAATTTTAAAATTATTGACAAGATGAGTTATGTTCTATTCTACGAGTATCTCAACTTTAAAATTATAATTTCATTGTGAATTTGTTCTGTTAGGATGTCATCAAAATTTCTTTAAAGATTGAATTGCATATATTCAAGATATGAACAATGATCAGGTGCGTGCAGTAGTGGTGTGTGACAAATTTTTATTGGGAGAGCTATGTTGTGGAGCCCAAACTCCCTCCTCTCACCCCCAACAAATGATAATTTGACTTACGTGCAATCGTACATCAATCATCAATTTTCGAGAGATAGAAAACCCAAGCATTGGAGAGAGGTGAATTATTGTGGAATTGAGTAATTGAGAGTATATGCACGCGACTGTCTAAGGGCATGTTTGGTATTGTGGTTTACAATAAAGTGTTGAGTCATACACTTACTATTGTGATTTAAAAACTAAGTTATTTTTATCTCACATTGATATGATAAAAATCTATCACATCTTCATTATTTTTATAAAAATTATTTAAAAATTATACTGACCTCATGCTATCAACTTTTATTTTACAACACAATTTTTTTTTATTTTTTATTTTTTATTTTTTTAATTTGGCATATCACGTTAAGAGCAAATATAGTATAGAAATTTGTGTTTACCAAACAGTACTCTTTGCACTGCCACCGGGCAATATCATTTACTGGATTCATTTGTAAAAGAATATAAGTTACGAGTTGAACTAAAAAGTTCTCAAATGCCTCCTAACTAAAATCCTCTATCGTTCTTAAACACAATATAGTACAATGTTAAAATTGATTTACAGCAAACACGGTACACCATTATGAATTATGACTGACAATTAACATAACATGCACACAATACAGTAGAACTCAAACGAGATACCACCTTCACTCTTTTACATCGCATGGCAATGAATCCACAGCACGGTTAAAGTTGATCTAATATGACCTGTTTCAGATCTGATGCTTGAAGAATGCCGCCCTATTTTATCTTTGATTAGTATGTTTTTATGATATGCTATAGAATCTTAATTGAACAAAATTGGGATTACTTAATTAAAAATTAATAAAAGGGAGCAAAAGTAAACTCTGCGCATTCTTGGTATGAACCAAATATCTAGTTGTAGACAAAATCTTGAAAGTTAAAAATTGAAGTGAGTCCTGAATTTTTAAAAAAGAAAAAGAACAAAAAAAGTGAAAAAGAATACGACGTTGCAAAAATGAAAAAGAAAAAGTGAAAAAGAGAGAGAGAGAGAGAAGGAAAGGAGGTGAGTTCGTGGAAAGTTCCTAAACACTGCTGAGTAATTTGTTTGTCAACTAAGCAACTTAACCATTGACGAATCCCAAATTCAGTGGTTCTATGCAAGAGCAATCGTACCCGATGTTAAATTATTATTTAATGGAACTGTACTGCAAATTCCACCAATAATAATTTGATACACATATAATTATTTATCATAAGGCATGCGACCGCGTGCACTAGATCACCACCCGCCATGCAAAGTCAAAATATTTGCAATCGTATTGATCACACACGTGAAACTTGACGGTAGTTGGACTGCAATGACATGCACCCGAGTCGCACCGAAGCACTTTGATTTTTAACCATAAAATATGTTGACCTATTTGTGGGCCCCACTTTTTGGTCGTCTTCCACGAAAGATCGCGCCTCCGAACGACCACCCACCCACATTTTCTCTGTGACTACTCTACTCTGCCACGCTCGAGTTCACTTACTCGCCGATCATAACCGCCCATGCCACCTGATCGTGATTCAAAAAAAAAAAAAAAAACTTAGGATAACCATTCGGGTTGGTGAGTACTGTTTGTATCAAATTTAAACTAATTCAAACGCGTCTCGTTTTATTAATCACGACAAGAATTTTAAATTTTAACTTAAAATTTTTGACACAATAGTTTATTTATAAATACTATACTTCTATTCATAGACTCGGGTTATATCAGTCATTTTTTTTTTCTGAAATCATTTATTTACATTTAAAAATAAAACTTTAAAATTTTACTAATTAAGTAACACGATTATTAATTAAATTGTTATATATATATATACGCACACACACTTGACACTTCATCTGAAAAAAAATGCGATAACATACGTCTAGCTGACCAGCACCCAATGACGTCAGGATCGTAGGACTCGAACTGGAAGACCAATCCAACGGCTGAAAACGACACAGCATTAAAAAACCAAAAGTCTCCCAATATTTGTCATTATGCTTTTCCCACCCACGAGTCCACCACGATATATACATGTAGACGCACACACGCATACACAGAGACTTGCAGTGCAAAAACATCACTCATACACAGAGACTTGCAGTGCAAAAACATCACTCATTTAAGCGAGCCAGCGACAGCAAAGCAGAAGCATCGTCTCCTCGGAGTCAAAATTTTAAAAAAAAAAAAGATAAATAAATAAAAGTTGACGTCATCATCGAGAAATTAATACAAATTTGGCGTCAGCAAATTATGGAAGGAGAGAGGAGGAAAAGGAGCAGCGAGAAAGAGAGGAGGAACGAAGAGAGAGAGAGGGAAGAATAAAGTGAGGAAGGAGGAGGCGACGGACGAAGAGGTGGAGGAGTTCTTTACCATACTGAGGAGGATGCAGGAGGCCGTGAGGTACTTCGGCGAGGGGTGGAGGGCGGCGGTGGAGGCGACGCCGGCGGTGATCGGCAATGATGATATGAACGATGAAGAAGAAGAGGAAATTGGGATGATGCAGAAGAAAGAGGAAACTAATAATAATAATAATAATAATAATAATAATAATAATGGCGTTTTGGATTTGAACACAGAACCAGCTCCAGCTCTAGCTCCACCTCCAGCTGAGGAATGAGAGTGACAGCCATGCAAGTTGCCGATTATTTAGCTTTGCTCTGGCCTCTGGTTTTCAAGCATTTAGTTTTTTAAATTTGATTTTATTTTTCTTTTGATTTTTAAAAAGCCGGCCACGTGGAAACTTTTTTGACCGGTTAAGATGCTTACTCTGTAATCGCACGCGGGGATCTGAATTCTGATGCTTTAACTTGTACCTGACAGTGTTCCGGTTTGAGCAGGTTAATTAAACGGTCTTTTTTTTTTTTTTTCAATATATATATATATAATCTATATATATAGTAGTTTCCTAATCAAGAATTCTAGATTAAAGTTATAATCTGAAAGATAATTTGTAGTCGTCAGATCGAATCCAACGGTATTTATATTTTATTTTAAATATTAATTCCGACATAAGGGTTGACATGCAAATTTTTATAATTTTTAATATAAAAAAATAAAGTTGCGTAATAAATTTTTAAAGAGAACTGATCTTCCGCATCGGTTTCTTCATCATCTATTTTTTCAAAAATCTCAATATCCTCTTCATTTCATTCTTCCAATACTTCAACTTTCTTCTCTTTTCACTTAAATTCAATTAGCCTATTTGAGTTTTTAACGATCGGAATCGAACCGTGGGGGTTAAAGATCGATTCTTTTGTGGCTTTTGAGACTTCCTTTTAATATTTGGATCTAGATAGGAGGGATTTCAACGATTGGGCTGTGACAGATGCGAATGTGATAGCCGGTGAGTTAAGAGGAGGTGAGGGGCCGATGATAAGGGAAAGGGAGAGCTATAAGATAGGGATTGGAAAGGCTGTGAAGGTGATTAAGAGAGAAAGTTTTGTGGGTTTTTGGTGGATGTTGATGCCTACGTGGAGTTTGGAGATCCTGTTCCAGCACTTCTATACAGTTGCCTGTGAAGAAAACCTTTTTCTAATTAGCTTTTGAATGTATTGAGCAATGATCACCTGATTGATTTAATAAAATCAAATGGATCATGAACTCATTGTTTTTTATGCTCTCAATATTAATAAAATTATAAAGTTTGTGATAAAAAAAAAATTACGGCAACATCAGCGAGAAATAGTGACAAAATGGAAATCAGTGTGAATGTGTAATCATTTGATTGTTTTATTCCTTTTTTATCCCTACTTAATTTAAGTTGTACTAAAATGGATGATGGACAAGTGGAAATTGCAAATGGTGATTTGTTAATATTGGTTCTTTTTGGCTTGAATCTTGTTGTGGTGTTCAACCCCAATGGTTCGATTCTGATTGTTAAAGACTCAAATGGGTCAGTTGAAATTGAGTCAAAAGAAAAGAAAGTTGAAGTCTTGGAGGAATGAAATGAAGAGGATATTGAGATTTTGAAAAAGCAGATGATGAAGGAACCGATGGGGAAGATCAGTTCTATCTCTAAAAATCTATTACGCAACTTTCTTTTTTTATATTAAAAATTATAAAAGTCTGCATGTGGGCCTTTATGTTAGACTCAATATTTGAAATAAAAATACAAATTGCAGTTGGATTCAATCCAACGGCTACAAACTGTCTCCTAGATTATAACTCTAATCCAGAAGATGAATACAAAATTTCACCCAAGGACTCTTACAATACAAGACTCACTTCGAGACTCGATACCTTACACACTCTCTTTTATAATGCTCAAGGGAATCTCCTTTTACTATTTGCATCATTACATTTTATCACTAAGGCATCTACTTTACAACTCACAATTATTTTACAGTTATGATAAAATAATTATGACTCATCACTACTTTAGCTCCTCCTTATCTCTAAGGAATATTGCTTTACAGCACACCATTACTTTACGTTACATCATACTTTATTATAATTATTAAGAAATCTCACATGTGACTCACACACTTGTCACTTATTATCACCAATGCTTTTGCTGGTAGGATTCACTTCTACCTCCGCCTAACTTTAGCTGCTTCCTTGGCCACTCCATGTTGGGTTTGTATGATAGAGTCATTCTTCTTCCCATTTGGCTAGCTGCTATTCAATGAACTTGTCTTTATCCATAATTTTTTGCTGTGGCAGGTTTATATCTGGTCATTCTTCCTCTCCATGTTGTGCCCACCATGCTGGTTCATTTTCCTGTGGAGGTGGAATCCATAGAGGTATGATCTCTCATTCTCTTCCATGACTTTGAAGGTACTCGTGGTAGTATTCTCTCATCTCAAGCTTATAATGTTCATCTTCATGGAGGACGCCATTTCTTATTTCTTCTTTGAGGAAGAGATCAGGTGTGGTTACAGTAGTAGGGGAGACAATGCTATGAGTATTGTATAACGTCTCCATGTTGTAGACTTCTGCTAATACTTTTCGTGCTTGTAAATAACCATTCCACATAGTATGGTTATTGTCTCTTTGATGATCATAGTCTACAACCTGAACTAGAGTGGCTTGTCACATCCCTAAATATCTTTTAACTTTATTATGACAATAGTAGTTTGAGATATCTGATAGCCATTGGTTAGCTTCAGTGTAAGGGGGTCTTCGAAGATTGGTGCAAAGAGTTTATCAAACCATCTCCTGGATGCATATCGTCTGCTTCTGTGGATGACATGTAGCTGGAACAGTATAGCCATTGAATACAAATTAATCAAAAGCCAAAATGCATAGTATGCTTCTAGCATAGCGTCACATATCACAAAATGTCCCCAATTTGTGCCTTAATCAATTAGATGATGGAAGTAGACATTGGGTTGGAACACGAACTCATTCATCTTATCTACGTTTGGATATGGATTAAACAATCTGTAGTATAAGAGCTTTCCATCTCTTTTCTTCGGAGGATTGTGTTCAATATGTTGCAGAAGTGCCCAAACTCTCTATTCGGTGTCATCTGAACTTGCTGTGTAAGTGAGATGATCTGTTAATTTGTCAAAAATTTGGCCTTTGATGTCCAAATAAAGTTTCTCAATCATTTTAGAAGGGTTGTAGGAAAATAGAGTGTTGAACCACTCTAAAGGTAATCTTCTGCTCGTTCCTGATGGTACTGTATACACTATGGCTGGTAATTCGTACTATTCTCTGTGTGGTCTTTTACTCGGTGATTTGTTACACCAGGTTGGTGATAACGCCATGATTGGTCTTGAAAGAAAATCTGCAACAGTGTTGGATTCTCGTTTGATGTGTCTTACTTTAAATTTGAATCTCGAAAGAGACTCAAACTAGCATGCCAATTATAGATCTGGGATTTCTCTTTCTTTTCTCTTGAGTAGCTCTCGAAGGTATTTGTAATCTGTTTATATTACAAAGGGAGTAAGAGAAAGGAAGAATTGGAAATTTTTAATGCCTTTAATTACTGCAATAACTTCTTTCTTTGAGGACGGGTAGTGGTGCTGAGCTTCAGTGAATTATCCTGTTTTTGTTATTATTCCTGCTGGGTTGTCGTGCTGACTGTTCTTATAGTTCAGCTGATCAAGCAACTCTTGACTGTTGTCCCGTTTTAAACATAGCTATCAAATGTTGTCATGTTTCAAATGTTGACTATAAAAATCTTCTTTTAGTATCCACATAAGTAGGATTTACAGGATCACTTGGCCTTTCTTCTATCATGATTGGCATATAAGCGGAGGAAGAATCACTCGAGCTGTCTGAATCATCAACTCCACATCCAGTAGCCTGAATAGACCATGGTTGAACTAGCGGCATTTCATAGCTTCTTCAAAATGCTTTTGGATTATTTTCATTAGAGCTCTCTTCCCATATGTGAGCTGGTCTAGAAGGCTTGTCATATTTCCAAGAGAATTCTTCATATTTCTTCCCATAGTATTTCTAATAGCATTGTAGAGTCCTCATTTTTTCTTCATCACTATCAACTTTAGTTAAGACAAGCATAGAAATTCTTCTAGGAATTTCTTGTAGATCTGACAATTGTTTAGTTGTCGTCCTCTGGACCTTTCAGGATTTCTTCACCTATTTTCCCAACTCTCTTACTTGTGCTATCAACTGTTGCTTCTAAGTAATAATTTCTTTTATTGCTTTATTCTGCTCCAAAGCATTGATAATACTCTAATTTACATCTTTTTCTATGGGGCCGAATTCCATAGTATATGTTTTCTGGATGATCTATTTGACTGATGCAACCTAATCATATATTATTATTATAGTTTCATCCCCAATTGAGGGAGCGTTAATTACTCTGGTTGGTCCTATATATTTGGTTGAATATGATCTCTTGGGCATATGAGGACAAGCTCCTGGATGTTTTCCATTAATTTGGCAACTTTCACAAGGACACATGGGCCTTGTCTCTTTTGGGAAAGAGATTGATATTTTACCATCAATCAATCTCTCCACTTGAGGGGTTTCATGGATCTGAAGGGGCTTATTGTTCTATTCATACTCATTTATCCACTTGGTGGAAATGTCAACTAGTTTTGTCTGAAGATTTTGGGTTGGATAATTTTGCCATCTCCAATAGCAAATCTGGTTATTAGGAGGCTCATAGAGAACATGTGAGTTTGAACTTTGTAGGTCAGGGAATGGTGTATGGCAAGGATTGATTCATCTGGTTTCATGGCTAATTCATTTAACTTGATTAAGACTTTTATGGTTTCCGGATGGGAGGTTTTATAGAGATCAAGGGTAAAATTTGGTTCCACCTAGATAACAATATGCCCTGGTTGAGACCCACTTCTACTGCAGAGATCAAAGCCTTTTCAAAGATTTTCCATCTTGTATCAAGGATGGCCAATAAGCAAGTGACGTTTTTCCCTGCAAGGAATAAGGGGGTTGAAGACATATTCTGATTGCTTCAAGATGTAGCCCTTTATATCCTTCATTCATGTATCTCCTTACATCTTCTATAGAAAGAATAGGGAGATAGGTTTCTTTTTAGTTGGAGGAAATTAACTAGATAGTAATTTTAGAAGTTTTTTTTACAGACTTCAATTTAGGTTTTTTAAAATGTACAACAGACTTTATAGAAGAGACAAGAGTATTTACATTATAGAACTTATAAGGATTTTGAAAGCCTAATCTATAAGGTTGGATAGACTTATAACTACTATCTTCTCCTTGGGTTTTAAAGTGAAAATTTACAATAGAAGAGCTACTAGGAAATGAAAAGGAAGCCTCCACACTAGAAGCTTGTTCACATAAAATGCTGGGCTGGCTCAATGAGACTTGGAGGGCTTGATAAGTTTTAAGTCCAATAGTGACTAGATCTCTTGTTTGCACAGTTCTTCATCGTGCGGCACTCCTGGATGAGAGACTATCTAATGAGACATTGTCTGTCCTTCTTTATATGGAAGATAAACAAAATATTTTTTTCTAGACCAAAACTTATTTGGAATTTCTGCACAACATTCTAGGAGTTGTTTGTGTTGGACTTCAAATTTCTGGATTGGGCTTTTTTGGATTTTCCTATTATCACCCCTCTCAAAAATGGATTGTTGTTCAACTAATGAGATCAGAAAAGAATGAGATTTTTTATCAACAAGGTTGAGGATTGTGTAAGCAAATCCTTCAGGATGGAATGAGAAACGGGCAATGAGATTTAAACAATCTGTTCTAGTAACAAGTCTTCACTAGAAGAGTCATAAGTAAAGAAGCTGTGTCTTTTTCCAAACGGTAAAAGTTCAATATGTTTGGTGTACTTATGACTATAAAACTGTTCACCACTTGCTGCTGCAAAGCTGACTTATATTGGAACATGGTATCATTTTGGCAAACAATTACCATGGATTATAGAGGAAACTACTCCAATATCAATCAAAGCAGTAAAAGCAATTTGGTGATCATTTGGAAGAGGCATGACCACTTTGACATATGGTCGCCCTCTTCTGAGAGTTTAAACACTTGTTCTTCTTCTTCCTCTGTTGAGGATGACTCTAAAGCAAAGGACTCAAATTCTTGAAATTGCAAGTCAATTTCCAGTAACGTACTTTCAAGTTCATCAGACCAATCGTAATTATCATCACAGAATTCCGAATCTTCAATCATTTGAAGAAGCTTCGCGAGAACCTTCTTCTTAGACTTGCACTGCTTCGCATAATGTCCTTTTTTGCCACATATAAAGCATCTACTGATCTTTTTTAGAATCGTCGCCTTTTAACAAAGAGATGTTTTAATCCTTTGTAGGGTTTTCATGGTTTTTTCTATTTTCCACGGTGTTTCTTTTGATAAGAACATGAAGTACTCGTGTCATGACACCCGTATTTGGTGGGTTTATCAGCACAATATTTTGCTAAAGAGGTCTTTTCTATCTGTTCCATATGCTTTTTAAGCTCTTGATTTTGACAATGATTCTAAATTAGCTCTCTAGCCATTTGGTATAACTGTGCTAAGTTGAAATCTGCTAAATCAATTAATCATTCAGCTTTAAATTGGGCCTCCAACATTTTTGCTACTGGTCCAAGTATATTCAGAACAAATGTTCTTTTAATTGTATCTGTGGACTTGTTGAAGAGATAAAAGAGTCTCTCTTGCTCCATACAATATTTTTCAAGCTGCCTAGTAGTACAATGTTTATTCTGTAGGAACTGCTTTTCTGCCATTTTATTTTTTCGAGCACATGTTCCTATGAAATCAAAAATCAAATTATAAAGAACCACCCTGTAGGGATCTTTTTGGTTGAGCATATACTCCTTTTATGCTGGGGTAAGTAGGACACACTACCGTCTTCTTAATGATCCAACAAATCCTGCAACCAGTCTCATTATTGCAGCTCACTTGGTGAGATGTGGAGCTCGTTGCACTTCTTTTTCATACCACACCATCATTTGTTCTATGTAAGCAGGCATGTCTTTTATATATATATTCTTTTAATAAAATTATCTAAAATTAGGATCAATATTTAAAATTGACATTTTGGACATAAATACCCTCGATAATATGTGGTACTAAGTATATAATCGATAATTAATGAGGGCTCAATTGGCAATCATCGACTTAGGAGCGTCTACTTTAAAATGTTTGTTTTTTACTGTTGAATTAAGGAAAAATATCAAGTGGACTTAAAAATTAAAAAAAAAACGTTTATTTTGGGTTTTATCATAAATTTCTTTTGTTATATACCAGTAACCATAATTTCAGGATTTTATTTTCCATATCTGTGATATTATAATAGTCATGATACTTGTCATTTTGACATGAAATAGTGGCAATAATTTTGGCTCATAATTTATTGAATTGAGAAGTTTCAATATCATATTTTAAGGATCTAATGTGATCTTTATTTATCAAGCAAGAATCACAATCTTTATTTAATAAAAATTTCTATTAGGGTGAAACTATTAAAACCCACCTATTTTGTCTGTCACACTCTTTTTAGTTGGACATTTATTATTAAAATAATTCTTCATAAAATTATTTAATTAACTATTTCTTATCTTTGCATTCTCAATTCCTCAATTCTAATTGATTCCTTCATATATTTTCTTTTAACTGCAAACTATATATAATTGGTTTCTTTATAAGCTATCATCAACTAAGAAATCAAAATTCATCATTCAAAAATGAATACCACTAAATTGTTTCAGTTATAGAAGTTAATGGATATTAAGAAATTAAATTATACTAACCACAAAAGCTAGTGAATATAAACAAAAAAAAAATTCTTATATATATAAAACGTAAAATAGAGAGTATGATTTACTAAGAAAAGAAAAAAATTCAAAAGATAGTAAAATTAAGAGTTTAGTTTATATATAGCATGGGAAAGTAGAGAGAGACTACGTAATCCTAAGATGAGATAGAGAAAGAAAGAAATTAGTGAAAGATAATTTTGAAATTTTATATTTTTTATACAAATTTATTTTTTAAAATGGGTGTGGAGATGAATTTGGTGAGTTCAAATAGCTCCATACTTTCTATTATTGGTATATCCTTTAACAAAATTACTTATAAGGCCATAATAACTAAAATATAGACTTACATATATTATATTATATGCATGAGTGGGGCTATTTGCATCCTAAAAAATACTTTAAACAACTATATTTATGGAAATTTTATATTACAAAATTAGCCACAAAATAATTTACTATTAAGTACATTTTAACATAAATGAATATAACAGACCCACGAAAAGAAATTACTTCTCAAGTATTCACAAGAAAGTTCATCGTTTAAAGAAATACTAAATCATACTAACCCAATTTTCTTTATAACTCAGTCAAAATTTCACTATAAGGCCTAAAAATTGTTATAAAGGATCAAGAAAAGGTCAATGCTTATTACTTTGAAATTGTTTAATTGTTTTTCGGCCTTGAAAAAAAACAAAAATTATATATATATATATATATACTGATAAATTATATATATTGACATCAAATTCAATGACTTAGACTAGGAGAGAAACTTTTATAAGAGAACTTGAGCTGTTGAGAGCCATATATAGAATTAAAACCCTATGGGTGCTTTTTATTTATTGCTACCATGAATGTATGAAGAAGAGAGAAAACCCAAAATTAAATAGATTTATTATCTGGGGGCATGTTTGGCATTTTAATTGTTTACAGGGAAAATTTTAAAATTTAAAATTTATTGAGGGGTAATTAGAGTAATGTTCAGGATGCACCCTTTGCACACCATTTGTTTATAATTATCAACCCCAAAACATAATGGAAGACCCAAACAGTGCACTGTAAATTCCAGTGATTTAGAAATCACATAATAAAAAAAATACTAAATCTTTGTTAGTTATCGCCCAATGATTTATAAGTTGTCGTCGTACTAAATTAAATGAGTGTTCATAATGCAGAAATTTGTTATCGGTAACAACAATTTTGTGGCTATTAATTGTTACATGCATCTGTTATGGAGTAGTCCCCCCTCCTTACATATGAAACCTACGCATGTGACACTTATTTTTATTTCGCATTGATGAGAACAAAAACAAATCGCCCCTCGAGAGATTATTCTCACATACGATATATATAGTTCATCAAATTGAAAATTGGTGAATCAAACAACAACGACATTCATGATGACCAAATTAACTGTCTATGAAAAGAATAAATCTATATTCTTCAAAGAATTCCATAAGCTCAATAACTTCATTAATTAAAGGGTTCCCTTTTTTTTTTTTTCCCTTTTTTCATCGCCCGCTATCATGTCTCCATTCCTTTCAAAGATTCTTATTTATATCTTATTGTATTGCAAAGCAATAGTGGAATTAATGTCCACCATTTGTAGAGATATATAATTGTGTCATATACCGATATGGGTATAAATAATCATATTACCAGACTATGCCCACAACACTACATATGTTATGCTACTTTAATCGATGATAAAATATAATAAAATTGGAATTTAATATAACCATTCTATAATTATCTCCTATTTAAAGACATCAATGTATAAGTGATATGGTTTTATTATTTGAACAGTGAGAGAGTATGTAGAATGATTATAAACATGACATTAAATAACTGATAACATATCAGTAAGTGTCCCAACTAAATATTCAAACTAAAATTTTTTTATTTAAAATTATAACTTAATTTTTCATCTACTTAATTCATTTAATTAATCTAATGGTATAAATGTAAAGTGAATAAGGAATATGAACATGGTGGATATGCATTTTTTTTTTTTCGATCGCCTTTTTCTTTAAACCAATTGGCGTGAGCTGATGAGCTACAGCATCTTTTGTCCAATGTTATGGCGGTAGGTAAAGCTATGAAGCCATAAAAATGAACAAAACTATCATGCATATCAGCATATGCAAGCCATGCATATATGTTGCAGCAATTATATCTCGAATATCAGAGAATGAAGATAAAATATATACCAAATGAGATGCGAAGTTGTAAGGCATTTGGAGCAGTACTATATTCTCAACACAGGATGAATCATCATGAGAACTGAGAAATGATCGTCAAAGTCTTTATTAAGAAAAGACTCTGCTCGCATCGACTCAAAAGTCAAAAAGAAAATCAAGTATCAGCACAAATAATATTTCTTCTGTGGGTTCACATCATCACATTTTGTTTCCAATTACTAAGATACAACGAGTGAGAGGGGATTATTTGGATTCTCAATTAGTGGGCTTGTTTCGATTGAGGAACTTGTGGCTTAAGCCAATTATTCCCCCACTAAACCAACAATATGATTTCCTTTTGTGATTACTGAAGACTAATGGTTTTAACCTATATTGATTATATTCCCAGCTAGCTAGCTAGCTAGCTCACCACAAATTTTATTTTAGACTCTAATTTAATTATGTACTCTCATAATTTGAGTTCATTTCAACTTTGAAAGATCTATCGTGTGAGATATCATATCATTAGTGGGGGACAACACTGATACAACAAAAACTTTAACGAATGCTCTCACTGCTATATCGAGCTAATGCACAACTAAAAGTAAATGAACACCATAATTAAAAGATACACACTTTGTGGTATGAATTTAAAGTATATGAGATGTGCTTTTCTTCTTAATTATATTCTTAATTTGAGTTTAGGTCTAATATTTTTTAGGGGCAGATCAAGAGCCCTCTAAAATTACATTTAATTCTACATTAATTTTCGGTCCTTAGGTTTAAAACATATCAACGGTGAGGATCTAATAGATTAAATGGCATTAATCTTTTTACTTTTTTATCATTAATGCATGTTTTCTCTCTCTCATCCATCTTCTTCCCCAACGCCTTTTCTCTTCTTATCCATTTGAATAAAAATTTGGAAGTAAATTTCTTTCTTCACCTTTTTACAATGTTGTAAACAAATTTCCAATAATAAAAGGTTTCTCCAAGTGAAGTAACTCTTTAAATTCTGTAACCCAAAATTTTGCATGCACAGGATATGGAAGAAATAAAAACTTAATCAAACATTTTGACTTTCAGTATGAACTCGTATTCATCTTGCTTCAATTCGAATCTAATCATATAGGTTTTGATGTTGGCTATTGAAGACGGCGGCAGCTTATTGAATGTGATATAAGCAGTACATTTTATATTTGCTTGAATATGTCATCTTAAACTAGCAGACAATTGTTAATTCAAATTTAAATGAAGGGTGGACCTATTATCTATTGAAACGTTCTCTGCGGTCAACAAACCCTTTACTTGAAAATGTTGGAGAAGAAGATGGATGAGAGGAGAGAGAAAGCATGCATTAATGATAAAAAGTAAAAAGATTAATGTCATTTAATCTATTAAATCCTCACCCGTTGATCTTTTTCTAAATATAAAAACTTAAAATTAAGTGTAATTTTAGGGGCCCCTGATCCGCCCCACTTAAAGTTAATCTCTTACATTTACGTTATAATTACTTTCTTCATACTGAATTCTGTCTTTTCCCAAGAGCTCCCTTGATCAAATTCATCAACACAGACGGCTTGTCAAAGCGGAATCCGGATCTTGCAGCTTGAGGTTATTTGGCAATGCCTCTTGATCAGCAAACTAAGCTCTTTTTATGCTGAGATTTATGCGATTCGATCGCAAAGCAATTGAGCATGCTACATCAAAGGGTCGCAATTTTCTCTGGTTGAAAAGCGACTCTTCTTCAACTTCGGTTTGTCTATGAGCTCGAGTTTCAAGCCTCTCTACGGCAATTGCTCATAAAATGGTTAAATTGTCTTAAGTCCAATTTGCGGCATGCATTTCTATTGTTAATGATTTTAATTGGTAGGGTGCTCTTCCTATTTCCATTCATAAGGATCTTTGAGGTCTTCTCAAATATTAGTTCATTCTCTTCTTTTTCCCATTAATAAAATTTCAGTATTATTCCTGTATGTATGCATGTCTCTGTGTGTGTGTGTCTATAATATTAAAGTTTGGCCCCTGATGGGATCCAAATATCATTGGATGCGTTGATGTAAGGTTTAAGATCTCTTCACAAAGAACATTACATGAATTATTCCTATTGATTAATCCAATCACTCAAATTAATCCATTACATCAGCTTTTCTCTCACATCGGTTGGATTTTAAACACGTCTACTACTAAAGGTCAATTTCTGTTGATGATCACGTTTACCATCCAATAACATAAAAAAAAAAAAAGAATAGAATTGCAATTATTCATCGTCACATCCAATCTTATATTATTTCGGATTAGTATCATTGTCGCTTTGGACAAACAACATTATTGATTTTTTATTTTTTCTATTGGGAATTCAATAATGGAAACAGACATTACAGCAATGGGGGTCCATAACATTATTGAATATTAATCAAATTAAAATTTCAAATTGTGAAGATGTGTGTGTAGTCTTTAAAAAAGTCCGTGTGACACAGACACGATAGATTTAAAGTACAGACGAATTTTGAACATAATTTTAACGTCAATGATGAAACAGAAATTTTCATTATTAATAAAAGTGCCTTTAATATAAATTTTAAAGCACGGGCAAACTAAACAACACACAATGATGGCATCACGGAGTTTGCTTCCATAAATTGTCTATATAATTTACAGAGCTGAAGCCACAAGTGAGAGGCCATCTATTTAAATATATAGATATAGATATATATGTGTGTGTATATATATATATATATGTGTGTGTGTGTGTGCCATTAGAATCCCTTAAAAATCCATTAACATAATCAATCATTCGTCTTTGTCAAGACATAACCAAAAAGAAATAAATTAAATTAATTAAAAAATAGGGACTAATGAGAGAAATTAAGGAAAGAATTTACGTGTATGAAGAATTGACCTTGAGACTTATGCATTAATACCATGTTAGAAAAATTAATTGACTCAAAAGTTAAAGCCATTTGATAAGCGTCCAACAATAATATTTACACCTTATAAAAAAAAAATATTTAAACCAATTTTAACACAAATCATTGATTTCATTTAATATAATCTAATCGTAAAGATTTGTTTGTTTGGCGAAAAAGGATAACCAAAATTTTATAAGATGATTAGTAATAGATTTTAAATATCATTAATAGGGGGTGTATGGCAAGAAAAAGAAAAATTGAAAATATCTGACGGTAGTGACCCTTTTAATTGGAAATAAAAAAATTAATTTCAAAATATTCCTTATGAATCAACTATCTTTAATTTGCCCTCTTACTTTTGAAAACCTCAAATTTTTTAAAATTTTTTATTAAGAAGACAAAAATAAATTTATCAACAGACCCTTATTTTTTTTCCTTTTCTTTTGAACAAAAATAAAGATAACTTGAGATTTTTAAAAGTAAGGAGTAGTTTGAATATATTTAATTCACGAGAGGGTAATTTAAAATTTACTCATAAAAAAAATCTAAACAATTATCCTATTTATTTATAATTTTACCAAATTTAAGGACCTCAATATTATAAAATAAACGGATAGATAAATAATGGTCTGAACTTGTTGACCATTCTCCAAATAATAATGATATTATTAGTTTGGATGCTTAGTAAGTATATTTATATTCATTTATGATTTTACCAAATTTAAGCACCTCAATGTTATATAATCCCATTTATAAATGGATACATAAATAATGGATGAACTTGTTGACCTTTCTTCAAACAATAAATATATTCTTAGTTTGGATGTTTAGTTAGAATAGTGGATCACATATAAGTTGTTACTTCAATGAATATCTCAATTGAGTATCTAAAATGAATATGTATTAAGTATTCAATTGGGCTACAAACTCCGTGAATAAAAATTGACATAATTAATTAATTAACATATGCTATGCTGAAAACTCTTGTATTAAGAATTAATATTAGAATGCATGCGTGCATGTTTCAAGGTGACTGTTGAGACAACGCCTTTCGTTTTCGTGTCGGAAATTATATATTAGTGCATGTAAAATAAACAACCAAAATTTGCGAGGCAAATGTCAATCTCTTATAAATAAAAAACTATTGCTTATTTTTAACTTTTAATCCTATTTCTAATTACTAAATTACCCTTATACGGTTGATTTTACTTGACTTCTAAATCATAATGATAAATATTTACCAAATACTTTACAACAGTAATTTTTAAGCTACATCCGTCCATCCGCAATATTAGATAAAACTTTATTTTGTTCATCAATATCCGTTTGATAGGTTCATAAAACTTTGTGGGGGTCTGAGTATAAACTGCCCTAAATCTCGCTACTCTCAAAATATTTTGTATAAATAAATCTCTGTCGAGAAATTCTAAACCACTCGTCGCTCTCAACAAACCATTATTATTAATTCATTATTTCCTGTTTTATCTTCTCGTATGTCGGGTGGAAGAATTATACCATAAGAGTCGCATAATTATTGCACGTCTCACTCTCATCTCATCAATTTCTTAAATAGTTAAAAGAACGTGAACAACAAGACAAAACGCAAACAAATATCCGTCCTATTTGATTGATGGTGATGCCGGCCGAGTCTCTTATAAACGTCTAAATTAAGCAAAGTTAGTATGTTGCATTGTCATCGATTAGGTCCCAGAAACGTCTCAATAATGGTGACATTTCATTCACTCACACACAGACACATATAAGTATACACACATATCGTATGATGTGTCGGTTAAATAAAGTTTGGAGTTATTAATTCTTGCTTAAAAATGTTCTTGAAGAACAAGTCTTACCTACTTTGATTGATTCAATGACTTCAATTATGTGCTAGAGAAAACACTAAAGATGCGAGTGAAAGGTTAATTATATTCATAAAAGCCCATTTCTTTCATGTCAAGTCTAAACCGATATCATTTTGTTTTTAGTTGGTTTGGTTGTTTTCTTTCTTTCTTTTTTTTTTAAATAATAATTAATAATGAAGGTCTCTTTGAAAACTTAATCTCTCTAAAGAAGACTTAGTCTCCTGGGATTTGGGTTTTGGCTAGTCATTCTTAGTTGGGTTAGTTGTCCAGATATCATATCGAATAATTGATTAAGTATTTATCGCTTTTCTTTTTTTTTTTTGGTTGTTGTCAAAAGATAAAGGTTGGAAGAGTTCAAATCAATCAAAATTCAAACATTATCATTGAAGCCGTCTTTAGAGTTTTGAAGAAGCAATTTCTAAATTTTATGCAATCAGACAGATGTTGTGCGTATAAATCTCTTATAATTTTAACAAATTAACCTCAAATAATTGTAGTGGGCTGGCTCGATTAGTAAAGCCCCACGGACAAAGTAATTAGCAAAATATTAGATATGGTACGCAGCGAATGCAATGACAATTAACGCACAACGACGACGCATTTATAACAAGCAATAAGTTATAAATATGTGCACACTCAAATGTTTCTTTCGCAAGCTGGAGGACCAAATTGATAATAAATCTTCGGAGAATGTTTCTACAATGCTGTCGTTGCCTTAATAACTCCATCAAGGGGGGTAGATGCCACTTCAATTCGGTCCTTAGGGTTCGGACTAATTATCCAATCGTCTCCTGTATTTTTAAATATTAAATTAATATCTCTACTATTACTTTTCAAGGTAAAATTAGTTGTTCTATCTGATAGGAATTCAATTTTAATCAAATTTGACAAACAACGGGTGAAAGTAAAGGGTAAGTACATATCTGAATGAGAGTGATTATACAACACGGTGTTTTAAGTATCTTTTGGAATACATGGAATAATTGTGCAATTAATTAAAACTTTAAGGAGTAAGGTGTTAGTATCCACCCGTCCTATCAAATTTTGGTTATCCAAGATGGATGGCAAGAATTAATTTTAGGACAAGTGGCGAACTTCTGGACATAAATTAAACCGCAGGAATTAATTTGATAACAACCCTTAATAAGAATCAAAAATTGTGATTGACAACTAATAACGAAAAACAAAAAATCAAATTGTGATTGACAACCGATAAGGAGTGGCAAATGAAAATCAATTTAAAACTATCTACACCAAGTTCAGATATTGCAAGCAATTTCATTTGATTGATTATTTGGGTTCAATTTTTTTAAAAAAACTAAGGGGATAAAAATTTAGTTCAGACTTTGCTCACCCTCCTATGTTGAAAGAAGATACAACATTTATATTACAAGAAGATATAAAATTTATATTACAACATGGTCTCTCAATCGCAAGCCGGCATGTCGTCAACATATTTTACCATACGTTCTTTAGTTTCTCTATGCAATTTATTGAGGAGATTCTACCGGAATTAATAAATACCACTTTACCTTATTATTTTTACTATATTCAAAAATACTACTGGCATAAAAAAAAAATTTAAAGGAAAATAGAGGTAAAGGGATCGTTTGCCTAACAATTTATCTTGGTATAAGAAAAATGTTTAAAATAGCAAAAAGTATAAAAAAAATATCTTATTATTAAATTTTTATTCATATTGAAATATATATGTTCATTTTTAGTACTTATTTTTATTTTTAATTTTTATTAATATGATTTATTTTAATTTATAATAAATATGAATAAAAATTTATTTGAAAATAAAGATAATACTATAAAATTATGCAATTAATAGCTATTATGAAAATAATAATAAAAATAAATTTTATATATATATAGAGGAAGGGAAAAACTAACAATCTCCCCAATTTATTGATTAATTTATTCTTTCTTTAAATATGTCTTCATCACTTTACACATGTTGCAACATGTTTGTTTTCACAATGAAATAATTCTTTAAAGATCCTTTTTACATTTGATATCTTTTTTTATTCGAGTGGGGAGTTTTTCTAAATTGATAATATTAGATTCACACCGCACTTTCCCTTTAATATATCTAAAAGCCTATGTGTGTGTATAGATAATTCTTTTCTAGTGCAGCTGCCCTCAATTTTTTTTCAGTAGACACGTTTTTAAATTATACGATTTAATTGAGTCAGATTTGAATGTTATTAAATCGTATGCCTTGACAATATGTCTATGTTAAAAAAAAATGGGGATACTATACACATACACACATATATATACACATATATAACATATACATGTGTGTGTGTGTATATATATATATATATACACGTATAATTTTCAATGAATTATAAAATTGTGCAGTTTAATAATATTATAAATTAATTTTATTAAGCTACATGTCTTAAAAGAGTGTACCG